>JAJTIY010000013.1:0-600000 GCA_021365275.1 Xylariales sp. PMI_506 | reverse complement strand
GCAACAAAGCGAGAGCCCGATATTTTCCCGCCCATTTTTGGGGTTCAGACTGCCAAAAGTTTTGTTCGGACACCAGAATCCAATTGAGTAAGTAGGCATTGGGAAAAGTTCCTACAAGCAACTCGCCTTACCAGAATTTTGGTTGGGTCAATTAAGACATGCAAGGGAACACTGGTCGGCAACGTGCAATGTACGTCATCACTAAGTTAGGGTTTGCCGTGCATTGACAGTACAAACCCACCATCTACCAGCGACTGGCCGAATCATAGTGTCGCGTCTCGGCCAGGAGGTCCTGCGCGGACCACCAGCGCAAGCGCAGTTTGTGTTTGGGGGAGGGGGTAAGGGAGATAGCCTAGAGTTTAAGAGGGGCTTTTAACTTCTTCTCTCCTTGCACCAACTCATAGTTTTAGTATCGTGGCCTTGGGGGCACGCCTCTCATGGAGCAGTACTGGCTTAAGAACTGTAGCACCTATGTGCCTATGTCTGTAGCTCCAGGGCATGCTAGGCCGATCGAGCAATAGTTTCTATTGCCGAAGTAATAAGTACTATCCAGCCAGCCAGTCAGGTAGTTACCCGCCTGCACCACTAAGCTCCAGTCCAGCCCCCCCTCTCCCCACATCAGCAAACCGGCATTTCGGGACCAGTAATGTTGGCTTGCCGAACAACCCTCCGGGAGACGGTTGGCGCTGATAAGATAGCAAAAATGACCGAGGTTCTCTGACAGAATGACTTCCACGAGCTTTGAGCACCTGCTTCTCGAACTCCACTCTCCACCAGCAGATGCGCCTAATATATCCTGCGCAGCTGTGTATTCTACAAACAGTGGTCCTTTGTCCCTTTACGAAGCTTTCGCTTGAGAGGATATTTTAGAATCGCTTTGTGTCAATTTGCCCTTGCCTGCCATCCCCCGATTATGATGCAATAGTGTTTTGGCTTGTGCTAGTCGTTATCCGTTTCGCCGTCGGCAAGAATTAGCCTGCCGTACCGAGGTCGCCGTCACCGACGCCCACTAGCTGCCCAGCAGTCGGTCGCTGAGGATTCCAACTACACTTAGTCATCCCCAAGAGTCTTGTGTTCGTTTTCGACTCGAAGCAAACCCTCGACCAATCTCGAAATCCCGCAAATCCTCAAGCCCCTATTCTGAAGATGGCTGGACAATCCAAGCCCACGCCTCTCCCACCTTGGGGCTTTGCCGTCGCTGGCTCTACCGGCGCGGTCCTCGCGAACGCCCTGGTGTACCCTCTGGATATGTAAGTGAGGATCGTTCCGTCAACCTGTCGCGCATTTGCGACTGTCATTAAATGCGCATCTGATATATGCTGACTGTGTCCGCCGCACCTTCCAGAGTCAAAACACGACTACAAGTTCAAGTCAAACGTCCAGAAGGACAAAGCGACGAACCGCACTACACGTCAACATGGGATGCCATCTCAAAAATTGTAGCCGATGAAGGAGTCCAGGGGCTTTATGCTGGTATGAGCGGGTCTCTTCTGGGTGTTGCGTCCACGAACTTTGCCTACTTCTACTGGTATTCGACCGTGCGAACACTGTACTTCAAGTACCAAAAGGTGCCCGCGGCGCCTTCCACGTTGATTGAGCTGGGTCTCGGGGCTGTGGCCGGGGCTTTCGCGCAGATATGTACTATTCCTGTTGCTGTCATTACGACCCGGCAGCAAACCCAGAGCAAACTGGAAAGGAAAGGGTTTCTAGAAACGGGACGGGAGGTGATTGAGAGCGAAGATGGAGTCTCCGGGCTTTGGAGAGGCTTGAAGGCCAGCTTGGTCCTGGTCATTAACCCCTCCATTACCTATGGAGCCTATGAGAGGTTAAAGACCGTCATGTACCCAGGAGCTACTCGGCTCTCGCCAGGTCAAGCTTTCTGTACGTTTCCTCCATTGCATTTTCTGCGAGATATATGACTGGAGACTGGAAGCTAACGTGCTCATTCTAGTGCTCGGCGCTATATCCAAGGCCCTGGCGACTATAGCAACGCAGCCTTTGATTGTTGCCAAGGTCGGGCTGCAGTCGAAGCCTCCTGCAGTGAGGCAGGGCAAGCCCTTCAAGGGCTTCATTGAGGTGATGGAGTTCATTATTCAGCATGAAGGGGCTTTGGGTCTATTCAAGGGAATTGCACCACAGATCCTAAAAGGTCTTCTAGTGCAGGGTATCCTGATGATGACTAAAGAGCGGTACGTATTGTTGAATTCCCGATATAGAAGTTTACAATTCGTCGCATTGCTGACTTGTAGCCCCCCTAGTATGGAGCTGATGTTCGTCCTCTTGTTCCGCTACATACGACAACTTCGTGCAAAGAAACTGGCCGAGCTGGCAGCCAAGGCGAAACTTGCTGTACCGATTACAACGAAATAAACAAATGCGAAAAGCGCAGAACTGCAACGCAAAAATCTGAGTGGAATACTTATTACTGACGATGAAATTTTTACTTACTGGATATTATTTTAAATTCGGGGTTTGGCCGGGTATATACGCATTGCTGCAGCTGATTCCATAATTCTGACCAGATGGAGTTGGACGAAGAAAGGAATCTATAGACTCTCCAGGCGAGTGGGCTTGTCTAGAACACAAAACATACACTCACTCCAACGCTGAAATATAAATTCATCACGTATTCCTGTGCTTTATTCCCGCCTGCTTCATGGTCATATAACTATTCTGTAAAATTGAAACCCTTCTGCTCCACGCCTTGAAAAATGGTGGCGATCTCGGCTATCCAGCGTGATTCCGTACCACATGATCCGGAACCATCCGCTCGCTCACTCGTGGGCATCCATGCTTCAGCCTGCATACTTGCATATGGTATGTAAGTCACTGCGAATGGATTGACGACGAGCGCCAGCTTGAGCTGCAGATGAACTCAACGCTAGTCCCGATTTGGTTGGACAATTAGGCCGAGCCTCAGCAGCCCTCTTCTGTGGCTGCGATCCACATATTTTTGTGGCTTTTTGTAGCTTAGGGTAATGGGGCTCCCACCAAAAATCCGTTCGAATTGACCGAGAACAAATTCATTCTTTGACGCATTCACATTCTGGTACCTTTTCGCATCTTTTCCTCAGAGCACCCAGCAAAAATCTGTCGAGATGGCGAGTATGTGTTGACCGAACACCCAATATAATGAAGAAACACCACAGGCTCACAATTTGATTTTTGCAGAATCCAAGAACTCGTCCCAGCACAACCAGTCCAAGAAGGCGCATCGCAATGGGTATGTGGTTTAAATGAGAAAGATTTCCGATTACCGTCGAGCCCTCCCACGAACCCGACCTTGGCTGTACATACTTGCGGCAATCATGGACAGGACAATGAGGATGCGTAATGGAAGCTGACTCGCTTTGGATTTATAGCATCAAGAAGCCCAAGACCATGCGATACCCCTCTCTGAAGGGAACTGATCCCAAGTTCCGCAGAAACCACAGACACGCTCTGCACGGAACCATGAAGGCTCTGGTACGATAAGATCGCCCCCAACTCTCCCCACCCCAGCCTTGATCGACCTCCGGGCTAAATTTGACTGACACATTGCCTACAGAAGGAGAAGAAGGATGGACTGCGCGAGACCGCATAAATGTGTTTCAAGTTCAAGGGCAAGGCTATATGAGGTACGGCGTGCATCGATGGCGAGTTCAGGACTTTCGGACATGATTCTGGGACGGTTTGTGAAAACTGCATTTGGCTTTTGCGTCACCATACGGGGCGTGTCTTCAATGGAGGAGATGAATCCAACGGCCAACGAGCCACGATGACAAACATTCGTCAGCCGACCTCTCATGACGATCAGTGACTGTATCCCTCAACAAGGTGGCAATATTTGTGAATTGACCGCGCAACGATCTCTTTTAAAGAGAAAAACGGCATATGTGTGTACAGCTCTGAGCTTATCCCATGCTCATTTGCTGAAGGATTTTCTTCTCGTGCCGAGAATAACCCCCTTTTGTCCGTCTATTACCAAACACTAGTGCTCAAGTTATCTCGAACGCAAAGGTGTATGAAGTATGGACTACATTTTCTGCTGATCACACAGATTTGTCAAATCGTCGAAGCGAGCTGCCATGGGCAGAGGCATTTCAAATGGTGATCCAACCCACCAGGTCGCAACATCGATTCTACTTTTTGTCCCACGTGCCTACCAATTTGGAAAGCAAAGAATTACAAACTGGAGTATATTCACAGTGGCAATTTTTAAACATGTTCACACACCCTGGAGCAAGCGCCCGGGTATATGAGACATCCACTGCTGGTCCTCGACTCTGATACACATTATGGGCAGCATCCAAGCAGGTACCATCCGTCCTCCATGCTCACTCTCTAAAGCTGCTGGGCCTATGTGCACAAGCTGTTGCTAGCCTTAAATATTCATTTGTATATTCTGGTTTAAGAAGCCCTGCCGTCCGGACCCAGATAATCACCGTGACCAAACAAGATATTGATTCTGGTGCGTTACCGTAAAAGCATCCATTACGATGTCGTCTTTTCTTTTTTGCAGGAGTGTAGGAGAAGCTGAAACAGGGACACAACATCTAGATTCAAGTATTTGACAGTAGATACCCTCTACAGCACTGGCTTTCTGGATGCATTGAGGAAACAATCTCAAATGTATCACAAGTAAATTTGGTATTACAGTCTCGCTTTCTCGTCCAAAGATAACGAATTTCGAGAAGTGACATACTAGACCTAAGCATATTCTGGTTTGATTGAGATACGCAAATGCATGTATTATCGCAGCTCAGCTCACTTCAGCCGCAGAAAAAAACCCAAATGTGTGTACCATAGTCGATCTGATAATAGGGAATTGTGGAACTTCGTATTCTGCTTAATGGCGGGGTTCTGATATCACCATTCTCAGTAATCCGTACTTCAAAAAAATAAAAAATAAAAATAAAAAAAAGGGCATTTCGGTGTAATGCTGACGGGTTGTATTTCCGCACGCACTATCCTGAAGGGGTGAAGCGACGTAGGATGCCATTTCCAGCTAATATAGTGATCAGGGTCTATGACCAGCACATCTGAATGTCTCAGGACGAAGAAAATTACTCTATTTGAATGCCCTCGATAACATTATTGCACTTGGTTGGCGTGCTCCTGGGAGCGGTGACGGAACTACGATGTCTAAAGAACGCGTACCTAATGTACTTTAGCAAACTTCAGGTATGGTAGGCTTAAGGGGCTGCATTCATATATTTCTACTCCACAAACGTAGTACAGGGCTCTGGACCGTACGACCAATCCGTTGGTGCAGTTCCAGCTACACTGTAACGTAGGCGGTCGGTCTACTGGACAACGTGCCTCAAGACACCTCGTAGTGTCGCTGCGTTTCCTTGTTCAGATCTCTTGGTGGCCTCTTTTGACTAGGGACCGCGGAAAAAATAAACAAATCCAATCCCTCAATGCAAGTGAGAGAACACACACCCATCCGCTAGACGCAGGCGTGGATGGCGGCTCTAGGTTTGAATAGGGAGTGGGCGAGATTTTAGCTCAGTTCTACTGTTGTTACAGGGCGTCAAGGGACATATCTACTCAAGCCTCTTTCCGAGACCCGACTGGTCGATTGGGACTCCTTCAGCGTCCCTCCAATTAAGCCTCCCCACTATCAGCTCCAAACTCTCTTCCCATAGAGCACTGTGGATCCAGGAAGTAGCACAGCCAGATTTGGGGTTTTGCTTTTTCTCTCCAGGAGCTTTATGAGGCGAAAGTGGACTTATTCGGCCGATCATTCGACGGCCATCGCAGCTAGAAACAATCCTGATCCTCGTCAAAGGAGTAGAGAGATTTCTCTTAGGGCTCCCCCATTGATCCCCGTAGTGGCCCCCCCCCGAAAAGCCTCGAAACAGGGTGCATTAAATCCACCCAGCGCCCACAGCCCCTGTACCTTCTGCTCCCACGGGCCACCGATCTAAACCCCGTTCCGGCCGTGCAGGGGTCTTCGCGCCGTTTCATGTGCCCTGTAGCCTGTCCATCGAGGCAAGCTGCCTGGCACCAAGGCCTGGATCCGGCACTGACCTGACCTGAAGACGAGAAAACTTCCAACTGACCACCTCTGCACCTCTACAACCTCCAGCTGGGAGCGCTCTCATCAGCCCCCTTTTTAAAAGCGTTCCTGAGTGTGCACCCTTTAACCAACTGCCATCTTCATCTGGTGCTTGTTTATAGGTGTGCTCCAAGGTGGTCTTTTTTTAATCCTGCTTGCGTGCCAGGTCTCCGCCGCCATGAATCGGAACAGCACCCCTGAAGCGAGCGCTGCCTCGTCTCTCCGTCCACCGCAGTCGAGGACCGTGGGAACCCACCACCTCCGAGCCTCTGCTGATATGGCCGCTCTGGCCGGCAGCTCGCCTTCGAGTCGCATCCGCCCCTCGTCTGACTTCTACGGCCAGTCTCAGGGCCAAGGCCAAGGTGGTTTGGACGCAGATCCGCAGGACAAGATGACCCAGCAGTGGATTGCCGACATCGACCAATATGAGACTACACTTGAAGAGATGGCCGCGGCGACGTTGGACCAGGACTTCAAAGATGAGCTGAGCGCTATCGAGCAGTGGTTCCGCGTGCTCTCTGAGGCCGAGCGTACTGCCGCCCTATATGCTCTGCTTCAACAGACCACTCAGGTCCAGATCCGTTTCTTTATTCAGGTCCTCCAGCAGATGGGTAAGAACCATCCGATGTCAGGTGTCCTCTCGCCGGCCAACTTTGATAAAGGTAAGCAAGCCATGTCTTCCTCGAGCCCTCCCCTATGCCGATAGTCGGAATTTTGGTCTAACGCTTTCGGCCTTCCGCAGATCCCATGTCGAACCGTCTAAGTGATGCTATGAACAAGTTGAACGTCTCCAGCCGAAACTCCATGCCGCAAGCCTCCGCGAAGCGTCTTTCTGGTCTCGATTCCTCCACCATCAACGCAATGTTTCCAGATGCTGCTGCTGCTATCGCCACCGAGAAAGCCAAGTTTACTCAGCAAACTGGCAACCAACCGCCGTCAAACCGCAACAGCACGGCTGTTGATGCGCGCAACTCTCTAGCCCCTACTATCGCTGAAGAATCGAACGGGCAGAACCCTGTATCTCCCTGGGGAGAGGGATCTTCTAGACCCAAGTCCTCTGCTGGTCAGGCCCCTATGGGCCAGTTCGTGCAGCCACCTCCCTCTGCTGGACTACGATCTCCCCGACCTCAACTTGGAGGCAACCAGAACATCCAGAGCACGACGTTGTCTACTCCCGACAAGTCTGGCGGTGATCTTCCCCTTCTGTCACCTTATCAGGCCAGTGGCAACTGGGCATCTATGGTGAACACTCCTATGGTTCCTTCCTTTAACACGGGTCCCAACCAAGCCGACATGGTGGCTAATGCCACGGCCATGAAACTCGCTGCTCTGTCGACTGTCAACAACCGATTTGCGCTGGATGACGTGCGAAAGTATCGCCGTGCGAGGTCTAACGATGCTCCTGGTGCCAACCAGCCACCTCTATCGCCAGGTCTTCCCGGCGGAGGTATCCCCGGTGCGAATGTCGTGATGATTAATGAGCATGGTCAAGTCTTAAACAGGGACCAACTTCTTGCCTTGCAAAGCCAGCAAGCCATGGGAGGATTTGCGTCACGCTCCAGGCCTAACTCCCCTGGCATTGCCATGCACCAGCCAGGTCTCGGAGGCATACCCTTTGCTTCGCCGCAGAATAATGGTTTCCTGAGCGCCTATGATGGTTCTAACCCATTGTTGAACAATGGGTTGAACATGGCCCAGCTTGGTCTCGGAGGCGATCCCTACCTGTCTGATCACTCGGACATGAAACGCGGACGGTCGCCGCGCGGTCGACGCGGAAGCTCAAAGCCTCCGGAGGACCCTACAGATCCCAGCCTCTTGCAGGATATCCCAGCATGGCTGAGATCTCTCCGTCTGCACAAGTACACGGATAACCTCAAGGACATGAAATGGACCGACTTGATCGAACTTGATGACAAGGCCCTGGAGGACCGCGGTGTCAATGCGCTAGGCGCAAGAAGGAAGATGCTGAAGGTCTTTGAACAAGTCAAAGGTAAGTAGATTTCTATTAAAAAGGAACCAGGGCATCTAGTAAATAGTTGACTGACTGCGAGAAATAGACGCAAAGTCTGAGGGCAAGCTGGGCTAACACCCCTCGATGGCGCTACTGGTCGCCCACCGAACCCTGGAGGTTACCCGTCTCTGCCATGGCAGGATCATGCCACGAGAACAATGACAATATCTAATGCCGGGAAGTGATGATGTGATGCGGTGGTTGGCAAGGCTACAACAACACCGCTCCCAAGCAACCCGTGGAATTTTTTGCTGTGCAATGAGAGTTAGTGACATCTAGGGAACGAGAGACCTATCCTGATTGGTTCTGAAAATGGATTTGCAAAGGAAAAAGTCAAAGGATGAGCTCGTTGTTTGGACCAACGTGGTGGTGTGTTATTAAGAAAACCGGCGGGCATAGCGAATTAGGGATTTTGTACGAAATCTATGTATACAGTTGACCTAGTGCTCGAGTGAAAGCAAGCCCTGTGCCATCACTATCTACTCAATGAAAGCTTTTACGAGCCGTCTTCTCTATCAATGCCATGTAGTGTAGCCGAGTCCTTATATGATTAGGAGGGCTAATACTAATACTACTGCAATGTAAACACAAGGGCTCATCACCCTTGGAAACTACCCCAGGGTAGACTTGCGTCTAACTTGATAAAAATACACTGTTGCATAAGTACAAGGAGCAAGTGTGGTAAGTTGGTAATTTCAGCAGAGAGCAAGCCCCCATAGGTTCCTTACCCTGTGGCAGAGAAGAGAGGAGATGAGAGGAGAGGGAAAGGCACTTCATCCATGATATCCTCAATCGCCCTCCGTTGGGGGTTGTTCTCTTCTCCAGCCCGAAGAGGAAATCCAAATTTAGTAGCGGGTATGTCTGCGCGACGTTTGGCAGTCAAGTCTAAAAAAGTAAGGGAAGGTGGGGCTAACCAAAAACGATCTTTGTAGCACCGGAGCCGCAAGTTCTTGCATATACATCAAGCCTGTGACTTTTTTTTTTATCGAAAACGCAACAAGCTCCTCGTGGATGGCGACAGTTTAGATGCATTGGCGCCGAGTCATTCCGTTTTGTTTCATATGACCCTTGTAGTGTTCATCCCAATTCCGTCCTTTTCAGAGGGAGGCAACTAAGTTAATTCGTAAACCGCCAAGACCGTTTTCACCTGGGTTTGAAGTGTCGCTGATCCCCGTGCAGCAAGCAACGTATCTGCGCGGGCTACATTTCGCTCTGCATCAACGGCACGGGGGAGGGTAAAACGGATAGCTCAGATCTGTGGCTTGGGTTATGGAGCAGTTAAGATAGGTGCCTGGGGAAGCCTGTTGAACACGGCGGGCTGGTCCTCCTTCCTGCTCCGAGCCTGCGGTGGTTTATCAACATACAGCTTTGACATCACGTGCTGCCGCATATCACGTCGACATTGAGAAAAGCAGATTGGGAATTTGCCATGCGGCCATCTCTTGATCCTGCCTATGTGGCCAAGCGGATTATCTCACAATCATCTCCTCGAAATCCCTTGGCTACTGCTTCAGCTCAACCGGCGGGGACAAGTAGTAATGCTCAGACGTCTCAGCAGGATTATCCTCCGCTGCATCCCAGTCTTCATGAGCATGACCAACAGCATGCTGAGCACCAAGCACCCGTAGCACATATGGAGCTGTCCAGACAGCCATGGATATCACCAGAGCTACCGAGAGCAACCGAAAGCCATGATGGACGCCGTCTAGTTCCATCGACAGATCAAATAAAGGGTGGTCCTAGCCATTCTAAAGTCACCTGGGCAGATGGTTGGAGTGAACAGCACGGTTATCCCTCAACTACGGAGCCCGCATATCCGCTCACAGTATCTTCGTCTAGCTACAGCCCTTATCTTCAAAACTCTATTCCGAATACACCTGCTCAAGAATCTGCCCAAAATGACAGTATCAATATACTACGGCAAGGACTCGTGACGGATAGTATGTACGAAAATGGAGGAGATGACCAAGCAGATGATCCAGACGATGATATCGAGATGGGCGACGATCTAGGAGATGACCCTCTCCTGGCTATGCAGAATAATTTGGCCACCTTTGAGGATTCTGTACGCACTTTCGTTGGCGCAGGAACGGAGCGAAGCCTCTTCGCAGAACATCGAGATGAACCGGTCCGTCCACGCAAGGTTGTGAGACGAGGGCCACGCAAGCCTGCTGAGCCTACAGGTGACGTCAAATTGCGACTCAGCGCAGCATCCGATGCATTCATGAGCGGCAGGCTTGACGAGGCTCTTGATTATGTTAATGATGCCATCAGAATCAATGGTGAGATTCACCGCGCCTGGTCTCTCTTGGCAGAGATCTTGCGGGAGCGTGGAGAATATAAGCAGAGCCTGTTGGCCATGGTATGCGCTGCTCACCTGCAGCCCAAAATATTCGACGTGTGGCTTCAGTGTGGTCGCTTTGCTCTTGATCTAATTGAAGAGTTTCCAGATGATGCAGAAGATACCTTGAAGATTGCGATCATGGCTCTCTCGCAAGCCATTAAAATTCAACCAGACAATATGGGAGTTCGCCAAACCCGCGCAGCTCTCTATCTAACCCGGGAGAGCTTCAGATTAGCCGTTAGTGAGTACAAGTTTATGGTAGAGCGTTCACCATGCGACGTACTAGCACTCAGGGGTTTCGTTGATGCATCTGTTCAATCAGCCGAGCGTGGCAGGAGAGCTGCAGAGGGGCAACGAGAGGCGGCCAGGGATGCCTATCGCCATTGTATAAAGCATCTCCAAACTGAATATCCTACTGGTGCCTCGAACCCTGAACTCGTATTTACATGGGACGATGCTGTAATCTATGTAGCGCTTCTTATACACCTCGAGCAATATCAAGATGCTCTAAATGAGACCCGTTCTCTGGCGCGCTGGCTCGTGGGCCGTGGGGAGGAGGCATTCTGGGATCAGTTCAGTGATGATCGGGAGTGGGATGTCAGCAGCGATCGTCGTAAAGGTGTTGAAGGATATGACCCAGATAAATACCCATCGTCAACTTATGGTTCCGGTCTGCCTCTACGCCTTAGGATAAGCCTTTCCATATGTCGTCTGCGATTAGACCAAGAAAATGATTCCGAAGCCATGGTAAGTTCCCAAATGCTATCAACAAACGTTAAGAGGAGAAGTATTAACCTTTCTTCAGCGACACCTGGAGTGGCTTAATCCTCTGGACATTGCGGAATCTGAAGATGAGTCACAGAATGCAGATCTCTTCCTAGAGGTGGCCAATGTATTATACGAAACCCAGCGCCTTCCCAAAGCTCTACAATTCTTTGAACCTTTACGGCAGATACCCGACTTTCTCGATGCTACTGCACTATACCGAGCTGGAAAGTGTTACCTTCAACTTGGTGATAAGAGACAGGCGGAGGAGTGTTTCACAGCAGCTCTGGATTCTGAAGAAACTCCCGTCGAGACCCGTATCAATGCACGCTATGAATTAGCTAGCATGTACGAAGCAGCGCGGAAGAACGCGGAGGCTTACATTCTGGTTAATGAGGCTCTCAACCTGGAACATGATCGCGATCAGGCTTTCAGCGAGTCCGAGGGGGAAGAAGAGATAGGAGAGGACGGCCAGGTAATACCCAAACCACCGAAAACAGGCATGAGGAAACGCGGGGCTGTAACGAGAAAACCAAGGCAGAATAAGGCAGGAACGGCGCCTCGAAAGCCACGTGAGCCAAGATCTAGGGAATCTAAGCAGAGGATGTACCGTCCTCGTCCCTTGTTGTTCGCCCTGGATGAAGATCGCCGTGTCGAAGAAGAAAGAAGATCTGCGTATTTCGTGGAGCAGTGGGAAATTATACGAAATGGACGAGAAAACTCCAACCAAGGACCGGGCGTCGCCTGGATGGAGGCTGCGAGGACACTCGTCGATGACTTTCGTGCTTTTAAAGCATTTTACCCTTGGGATAGATATCTTACGTACATGGGGCTGAAGAAGGACGAATCCAGCCCTTCATCTTCTAACCCTCACCTGCTTAAGATGGCGCAGCGGTTGCGAGATGGTAAGTTGACTCTAGGATTCAGCCGTGGTACGGGATGTTTAAATATTTTATCCTAACTCCAATCTAGAGGTTGATGCTCAACAATCGTCCACAACCACCCGAAAGCTACTGGAAACTACTGTGAGCTACAGAGATGTAGCCTTTCCGGAATGGCTGGACCTCTTTCTCGAACTTGCTCTTAGTCTCGCCCACTTGGGTAGAACCAAAGAGGCATATGCTGTCTGCGAGTCTGCCATGGGTGCGAACGTCTTCTTTGAGAATCCCGAGGATAAATTTCTCATCAACATCACAACAGCTGGTATGGCTCCCTCTCTTATGCACGACTCAAAGGCATTACCCACACTTCAGCCTGCTGATTCTGATATACGTATTTTAGCATGCGCTGTTCGCGCACGAGACGAGGAGCGCTGCGTCGAAGTTGCCCGCACCTTCATGTCTAGCAACCCGTTTTCCTCGGATGCTTTCCGCATGTACGCCGCGCTCGGCCGCCTGTGCCACTCGGCCGCGGCGTGGTACGCCGACTCGCGGGTGCAGAAGTTCACGCTAAGGCAGATAAAATTCATGGACTCGGCGCTCGTACCCGCCGAGGACAAGACCAAGATGATGGATGGCTACGACCCGCGGGCGTACCCAGGCCGCGAGCTCGACGTTCAACTGCTCATGCTGTACGGTCACATACTGTTCGTCTCCAACAGCTTCACCTTTGCGCTGAATTACTTTGTGCGTGCGCGCGCCCTCGACCCGGACAACCTCATGGTCAACATCTCCATCGGCCAGGCCTACCTACACTATGCGCTCAAGCGCCAGGCCGAGAATCGCCAACACTTCATTGCCCAGGGGTTCGCTTTCCTGCATCGCTACTACGACGCCAAGCTCGCCGCCGCGGGGCCCTCCAGCCAGCAGCGCCAGGAGGCCCACTACAATCTCGCCCGGAGCTATCACGCCGTGGGACTCGCGCACCTCGCTGCCGAGTACTACCGAAGAGTCTTCCGGGAGGTGGAGACAGATACCAGCAACAGAGACGAAACAGCAGCGTTGGTGACGAAGAGACAGGCAAGGGGCCCGCGGGGCGGTGATGACGACCTAGTCCGTGAGGCGGCGTATAACCTGCAGATGTGCTGCCTTGTCGGAGGAGATATTGAGGGTGTTAGGGAACTAGGAGAGCGCTGGCTCGTAATGTAATATGTACGTAGCGTGGCCTTTGCTCTGTTCCTTGTTTTTGATGTGGACAATTATCGATTTATAATCGCAAGGTCTAGCTGCTTGTACGGTATGCATAATACAAGCTATGAAAAGTTTGGAAAAACTTGCTGATACACTGGGAACTTACAGAAGGACTGGCATCCCTTAGATTAAGTAGTCTTTACTGGACCCCTTTTTATGGTAATTGGAATAACACCACAGACTCTGATATGGATAAAATATTTAATTGATCTTGTACAAAATGTTCAAGTGATCCTGTTCCCAGATATAACGCCAACTAAACCCTTTATGCAATAAAGACACAGTCTTAAGTCTTGTAATATCCCATCCGAATCCTTACATAGCAAGCACGGTGAAAATATACCTCTACCAAGTTTAGATCTAGTTGTGCTCAATAGGTTCCTCGGGCAAAAGCTCCTCAATTTCACCCTCCTCGGCCCTAAGAACCTTGAAAGGCGGCTGAACAATTCCGTTGAAGAGGAAAGTGAAGTAGACCAGCAGAGCAAACCCAAGAACCTGCAGCCACTTGAATGACTCCCAGCCGAGGCCGAGAGAAACCATCCAGATGAAAAGGGTACGGCAGGTGTCGATGATAGAACGAGAGGTAGCGCTAACAGAGCGAGTGATGGAAAGTCCAAAGAAGTTAAAACCGCTATAAAGTGGAAAGTAGAGTTAGCATTTCTGATAGAAAAACAGGATAGCTGAATGTTATCCAGGATACAAGAGGCTTGCATGCTCCCAGGTGGTCACGTACCCAATGCTGATCATAATCAGGAAGCTGGTGATGAAGATAGACTTGTATTCAGACATCTGGCGCCAGCCCTCTACAATATCGAAAGGTCCGTATCGTCCACTCTCAGTGCGACCGATGACGAAGTGTAGAATAAGCATGCCAATGAGAGTAACGGCAAGCCCGAAAAGCCCTTCCCAACCAACGACGTTAAGGGGATCAATGTCGGAGCGCTCCAGGATCCACTCCTCAAGGACGAACTGGGTCGCAGTAAAGATTTGGGCACCGGCGATAAGGAGCACGCCAACGACGACACGGACGGCATCGGCAGCTTCAGGGTCCTCGGTAGCAGCGACGATGAGATCGCCCAAAGAGGACGCCTTGGCCTTGCTATCAGGGCTGATGGCGCCGGCAAGTCCCACAAGGGCGACACCTAAGACGACGCCGACCAGAGAGAACCACTGGAACAGGTGCAGCTTGCGGCGGAGGAAGATCACGCTGAACAAGCCAACGAAGAGGACGAGGGCGCCTCGCGTCATCTGGTAGATACTGGCGGCGACCATGAGAAGACCGGCGTTCATAAGGGTGGTACCGCAGATATCGCAGATAGCAGGGAGCGCGAGGAGCAGGATGCGGTACCCAGAGAGGACGCCCTGGCCCAGGTTTTTGTTCGCCGCCGCGGCGGTGACGCCCTCCTCAGCGCTATCGTCCTCCTCGTCGGCATCGGCGGTGTTGACGGGACGGTAGCCGTTCTCGCTGGGGGTCGTCTTCTTAATGTACTTGCGGTACAGGCTGAGAAGGCCGACAATGAGCCAGCACCCCGACTCACCGACGAACATCTGCGCCGTCTGCAGGACCGGCTGCTCGAAGAGCTTGGGGTGCGGAGTATCGCAATCGCGGACGCATTGCTGGTCCTGTTGGGTTCGCGTATCATGTGTCAGCCAATGAGTCTCTTTCGCGCACACATTCGAATCTTGAGGATAGCTAGAAGAGGGTAGATAGGCGGCCACTCACTTGGTACTTAGTCAAGAGGGTATTGCACACTCCGGTAAGGAGCATCATCCCCACCAACACGGGGATCATCGCTCTGGAAGACATCGTGTACTACTGCAAATTGAATCTGCTTTCTGGAGGGAATAAAGGTGACGAAAGAGCGAAATCGGGGTGGGAGAGGATATCGCAGCAGTTACGAAACGAAACGTGATGAAGCGGCGAGCGGGTCGAGTACGTTAAAGGTGAATGAATGGAAATAGAGCTACCCGAGTCTATCGTATCACCGACCACTTTCTTTCCGTGGGCAGAAATGAACGGGTTGCGAGCGTGTATGTGTGTAAAGACTCCTCCCCTGTGGTGAAGAGCAGGTCCGTGTTGTTTCTGCGCTCCGAATCAGAGCTCCAGAAGGGTTGTATTGGTGAGAGGGAGTGTCAGAAGGCCCGGCGCTCACGAGACCCCCGAGTGACGACGCTGCGGTTGGTAGGTGGTGCTGAGTTCCCCACCAGGTTGCCTAGCGTGGCAGCCACTTTACCGCACCCAAGTCAGCCGATCTATCTTTGGCCGCACGCAGGGCTGATACAGACGCAGAGCACTGAGACCCTACTGGCCATTCAGGCCAAATCATTTGCCTGCCAGAGACTAAAAGCTCTTAGTAAAATCTGGGGAATCTACCACTGACGAACCTTGGATTACCGACCTTGCGCTCTTCGGTATCCGCGCACAATCCGCTTTGCTTCTGATCGCTCAGCCTATTCTGTCACTTTAGTGTCGCAAGATGCATGTGCATCAACTATACTGACCTGCCTCGGGTGAAGGGAAAAAGGGTAATGGAGGGTGGGATGGGGGAAAGGACTCCAGCAAAAATATCAGCGTCGCTGCATGTCGTGAACTCTAATGATCTAACTTCAAGGGCGAACCCTCACGGATGACTCGGTCCATTCGTACGTAGGTACTCAATCTTGATGTTCGAGACGGTGCATTAGGTGAGATATATTCGCAAATCCAGAGGTTAAATTAAGTGTAGACCACCTGTCGGTCTATTCACACACCATGGGGACATCATATGCCAAACATGACAACTCTTCAACCAGTATATAGGAGTCAGCACGAGTGTATATTATTCTGTTCTCCCTATGTATTCAATACTGGACGCGGTGGCATTCTGAAGCCAACCTGTTGCAAGGGCAACCCGAAAGACGCATGTTCATAGACCCGATAACGCCGTGTTTTCTGGACTTCTGTGTCCTGTTTCTAGACTAGCCAATTCTTAATATCCCGTCAATTTTCAGAACTGTGATGCTTCCTTCTTCGCTTTGGCCTTCTTCTCCTTTTGGTTGGGATCCTTGTCCTTGATATTGTTCCAGTGTGGTATCCCCAGCTCTTCGTCGCGCGCCAGACGCTCCCGGTCTCTCTTCGTCAGCGGCACGCCCTCGATCGTCTTGACTTTCTTGCCCTCCACGCCCATCATAATGCCGGCGATAGCAGCCGCAATACACGCCAGACAAACAAACAGGCCCGTTGACCAACTGGGTCGCGTGTATCTGTCCATTCCCCACATGAAACCAGACAGGCAGCATTGCAGACATGTATTGGCAATGTTGAACCAAACCACGAAATCCATTCTCCACAGCGCGGTGGGCGGCGCCCGTATCCCAGTTGGCGGTGCCTCGGGGATCGTTTCGAGGGGTAACGGCACGCTATCCGGGGCGTAACGCGCGTTGGTCTCATCGATGTTCTTTGGGCCGAGGTTCACCGGCAGTGCCTCCGAGCCCGCCAGCCGGAACCACCCTCTGTGCACGCCGGCCAGCTCGCGCAGCGCACTTATGTCCTTGTGTATGCGGTACTTGAGCAACAGTACGAGGTCACGAATTCGCCACGGCGCAAGCCCGAAGCCCGTGACGCAGAACAGCGCGTTGAGGATCTGCGAGTCGGTTTCGATCCAGATGCGGCGAGGAGAGTCAATCGCATTGCAGTCACCATTACACATGGCAGGTGAGGCGTTGCAGAGCAGCAAGAACAGCATGCCACCCCAGCCGACGACGCAAATCGAGTAGATGACTAGGAAGAACCCGAAGCCCGTGTTGTAAAAAGCCCAGAAATCGATCAGCCCTTGCTCGATGGTTTCCCGCCACGAGTACTTGGGCGGAAAGTGGTATCCATTCTCGTATTCCTGCACTCGCGCGACGCCGCCGGCGACAGCGCCAGCGAACGTCGCGCCTACGCTTTCTTGGGCTTTGTGGCGGTTGGGATCTTCGGGCAGGCGGTTGTCGACGTCAGTCCCCGTTGTAGTCGTGGAGCTCTGAGAGTCGTGGGGCATGTCGGCGACAGGCGGCGACGAAAGCGACGGTTTGTCGACTGCGTCAAAGAAAACAGTACGCAAACCCAGCGAGGAGGAAAATTAAATAATACTTGACGCTGGTCGAAGGGTTGCAAAACAAGCAGAGGAGCTAATGGTGATTTAAGCGGGAATGGAGAAAATAGAAAAAGACAAGCAGCGCCGCACCATTCGGGGGAGCTGGTTGTGTTTATCTAGAGCGGATTGAGATGGCCGTGAAGCGACCTTAGCGAGTTAGCAGTAACGCTGCCAGGGGATACCCGCACCAGTTGCCGTGGCGGGTGGCACTTACTGAAGAAGTTTGGGCGTATCAGTATGGGGTGTCAGACCGCAGTCCAGGCTATGCTCTGTTCCACCAGCTAGGCCAGCTGCGTTCGTTAGTGCCCCAGGGGATCGCAGAATAGTGACTTTTTAAATTAGAGTGCTGCAACCCTAAAAAAGTTTGTTCTTCCTCCCAGGGTCTCTCTCTTTGTAGCAGGATAGGGATTTTCTTTGAAGCAGTCTGTGAAGCAGAGGTAACTCGAGTATGCCTTTACCCTTTTTTCGGAGGTGTTGGTAGGCTGTGTGAAGATCTACCTCCAATGGCCTTCGACAATATTAAAGCAGTACGTAGGGGATTCTATCTCATCACAGTTTCTCCAACTCTATCTCTGGAGTCGGGTGTGGGCAGAAAAAGAGCTACGTCAGACTGACCCATAGATTCACTTCAGGTCCAGAACAGGTTTCAACCTCCAGGAGTGCATGACCAATAATGTTCAATCGGTAGCTCATATACTACGTAGGTACTGCACATATATGTTTACCTTAAACTGGCAAATCCCAGTAATTCAAGCTACGTAGAACGTGTAACCGTTTTGGAGTGATGCTGGAGGTTTTGCCAAGCACATGCAAAGAAATATTTCACATTGATGGGACCCTCTAAGTTAGTTCATTTCCCCCATTCTCGCCAACCCCCAAGCTGCGCCGCGGCCCATTGCGTAGGACAGAATGGGCTTTGACGGCACTAGTTGGAATTACCGCCACGTACCGTAGTCAGCACCCTTCTCCACAATACGACGGATGGGGGAACAAGATTCGAGGCCACACATCATGGGGACTCGGAAGCCATGCTGATTGGATCACTGGCGGTTGGCGAAGGCAGGCTGCACACACTACCAAGGGCCCACGAATGCACCGACTCGAATTCGGCTGCCTTCGGACTGTGGCACAAAAGTCAACGGATGCCTACAACCGAGGGTCTGCCATGGTAGAATATGGCTTATTGTTGTTCAACTATACCGACTCACGTTCAAGCAATATAGGTAACTTGGACCGCTGGAAAATATGCAGCATGCCTTCTCGACCTATCAAGGATAAGGTTAATCCATAGAGGTTACGTCATGTCTGAACAAGTAGCAGAAAATGCCCTTCCCTTGGTACGCATAAATGCAAGTATTCTCATAGCACAATTTCAAATAGTCATTCGATATATCCAGGATTTTTAAGTTTGGGTCGCTTTTTAGCGACTTTATTGGGAGCACGTTGTGAATCGGCCACGGCAGTCAAGTGCAGAGCCGTTACATGTCACTGATGTTAGACAAGCGGACTCTTTGGCGAAGTTACCTTTAGTCGCACCCACACCGCCTAATGAGCAAATTGAGTGTTTCGATATTTTGCTTGAATTTACCCACCGAGGCTCACACAATTGCACCACACGACAGCTTTAACGGCGGCAACATCTGCTACCACAAGTATACTCGTAACACAAGGCAGTGCATAACATTCGGCTGTAATTCTTCTTAATTTTGTTTCCTTTTTAATTTTATTTATAAAAAAAAACCTTGTGAGAGAAGACAAAGGAAGCAACATGGCCGAGCCTGATTATATCAAGGATCTTGTTGCGACAGTCTTTGAGAACCTTGAGAGCCAACATGACTGGACTTCGCTCCAGCTTCATACTCACTCTCCTACGGGTAAGGCCGCTCATCCGCGGCCGCTCATCTCGGGCCTGCCGCCAAAAAGGCTCTATCTCCACCCTGATGATCAGATTGAGATGATCAAGAACAACACCATGGGCACTCTGGCGCAAGTTCCAGAGATTGAATTTGTTTTGCCTACCACTCTCAACGAAACAATCACCATCGGGTTTTTGTCAGAGATTTTTGATTCAATGGAGACGCCCAAGGATCTGGCACCTGGGCGTGCTAAACGACTTTTGCTAGCTGTGGTACATGATGACTCGACTGTCGTCTACTACTTTGTTCATGATGGCATTGTCAAGCCACGACAGAACTGATTTCTCCACGGCCCACTGATATCCCTCCCGTGCCCTCTCCTTACGGGGTAAAGATGACCTTCTGGGCCTTCGCCTTATCAAAGAGGTCATATCCCTCGACTGCTTCGCTTAGGGGCATGATCTTATCGAACATGAATCTACTCGAGGTCAGATGCGGGTCCTGATCGAACGAGGTCAAAGTCTAACTTACCCAAGCAGATGTTGTTTTTTCGCAAGGAGCTTCAGAGCATCGGAGAAGACTGATCGGACCGGACAGCGGCCCATCTGCAGTCTCACATTCTTGCCATACGCCTCGTTTCCAGTCCAGGGGATCTGCCTCAGCGTCAGTACATGTCGCTCGTGATCCACGTGCCTAGATTCTTGGGCTTTACCTCTCCATTGTGCACCCCTATACTGCTGATGAACCCGAATGGTCTTATTAAGTCGAACGCCGTTCTCAATGCCGGACTGAGACCCACAACCTCAACCACGGCATCAGCGCCTCGCCCATCCGTAACCTCCTTGACTCTGGCAATCATACCCTCTTTGTCCTTAAGAAAGTTGAGCGGCTCCGCGCCTAGGCTCTTGGCGAGTTCAAGACGACTATCGACACTGTCGATGGCAAAGAGATGCTTGGGTTTGTGCTCCAATGCTGCGATAATGGCGCATAAACCCACGGGTCCGCAGCCAATTACAACGATGGTGGCATCAGACGGATCTTGGTCACCAAGCCCCTTGATGGCATTGGTGGCCCCGAAGAACCCAGTTGGGAAGATGTCAGCCATCAGAACCAAGGCGTTGTCACCGATCTCAGGCGGCGCCTTGAAGACGGTTCCATCAGCCCAGGGAATTCGAACGTATTCGGCCTGGGCTCCGTCGAGAGCAGCCGTGCCATATAAGAGACATTGCTTGCAACGAGACGTGGCACCGTGTTTACAATAAAAGCACTCCATACTGTAACTCTTGCATCAGCAATCGACTAGGTACCTGGTTACATATAATCAAGCTAGTTAGACATACCAGGAAATCGTGAAGGGGGAAACTACTTTGTCTCCGACATTCACGGTCTTCACGTTCTTTCCAGCTTCGGCAACAATGCCCGTGAACTCGTGACCCATGATGAAGCCGGTTGGCGATGGTTGGTGTCCACGAAAGACATGAAGCTCTCTTGTACGTAGCTGGTGGTCAGTTTGTTGTGAGGGAGACGGGGAGCCCATCGTATTGGGAGAGAGTATTTGGAAAACTCACGAGCCACACAAGGCGGTGCTAAGTACTTTGACGATTATGTCGTGATCATCTTGAACTATGCCCAGAGGCTTCTCATCAGTATCAAATCCCACCGGCTCCATGAGGAAATTATTAAACTCCCTTACTCTTCGGCACAGGCCGTTGCTGCACAGATACCTTTCCTGGGCCGTCAAAAACGACCGCCTTCATAGTTTCCGGTAGTGCCATCTTCGCGTAGGTTTTGTGTATCTCGTCAAATATCAACAGAATAATCGTTTTAGGTTTGTCGATACCTACGAGATCGACGACTTCATTTCCAAAACTTATTACTATTGAAGTGCGGGGAATCAAAGTGGGGTGACACAGCTTCACTTACACGATGCTCTCTCGTTATGCTCAGCAGAGTCGGTATTACACGAAGGATGCCTCGAGCTCAAAGTCCAGGCCAGCACAGTTTTCAGAATTTGATCCCAGGAAATTGATGGCATCCCAAGAGCATTCCCTAGCATCGTCCTATATGGCTTTGGCACTCTGCGTGGAGGGAGTTTCAATTACCTGTTGACCTCGGTAACCCCAATCAAGATATGCCGGATCTGGCTTCCGACTAACTTAGCTACTACTAAGCCAATGTGGTCCAGAAGCCATTTGGCTCCGTGTTTTCGGTTTCACTCAGGGTACCGCATGTTTCTTTCTCTATTCCAAGCCTTCTCCTCAAGGTGCTAAGCAGTCTACGAATATCCTGTCCATGTTTCCCTCCCCTTGCCTGCCGCCTCTTAGTATACATAAGGTTGGCGGGGAGGGGGTTTACTCCGAAGCCCGGACTAAAGAGAGGGGGGGACGGTGCAAGCTCGTCTTGCAGGGCGGGCTGCGGTGGGATAATCTAGGGTGGTTCAAGTCAAAAGAATGGCGCCCTGCTCGCATGCACCGGGAGAACCCGCCACGAAAGCAGCCACGTCCATATGCGCAATCTTGCGGCTAGGATTCGGAGGAAATAAGCCTGGCAGGGCGGGCGTTTTTCTGTTTTCTGGTCTTCCATTTCGGGTTGCAGGCCTCTCGACCCGCGGCCTGGGACAACAGGCACGGCGATTGTGACTGGTCAGCTTAAGTACATGTACCAGTACCTACGACTTTTCACTCCCAAATACATCTTAACTCATTCTGGCATAATCGCGGTTGTGATGTCTACCATATCGTTTAGGGAGGGTCGCATCTACTAGAGCCTAATTCCCATGTAGACAGCGATTTCCCTCATTTAGATATATTCATGGATGGCGTGCTCATCCGGGTGGAAGGGGGGTGTGGGCAACGATTTTTCCCCCCTTTCCCTCCAACAACTTATTGACAGCTTATGCAAGTCGGAGGAAGCTCCGAAGGCACCATGCCCCGTTAGTTCGTTCCAATGGACGGCGAAGGAAGAGGAGAAACATGAGGGATGGGGTGGCGACGAAACAAAAGGTGGATTAATGGGGCGTGGGGAGCAAATGAGCCTGAGGTTTTATGTCGCTGCCTTGAATAGCGCAAATGGTGAGCAGGGAAAGTAGTGAGCGAGCCATTAAAAATAAAAATAAAACAGAAAAGTGGTCACGGACTTGTTTGCTTGACTTTTGCCAGCCCCGTTGGAGACACAGATGTGCTGGCCACTCCTTGTTTTAATATTTGTCTTTCATGCAGTCGCGGCACTGCGGCTCAGCTTGCCCGCCGCCTGGGATTGGGGGAGGCTCAGGGCCCACGGGACCCCACAGAAGTAGCCGAGGCGGCTGAAGTTTGGACGTAAGCCAGCGCTGTGTCTCTTCTCATCTTGATGCAGGTAATGGGCGCAAGTACAGGCAGATGCAGGTGTGTATTGGATGGTTTGGACCGGGATGTACATGTGGTTTCGCCGCCAGATAACATGCACTGCAACGACGATACCTTCCTAGCTTGATTAATGTCGGACGGAAGTTCTCGATGCGTAAGACGATTTCGCTTCATTCTTTGCAAATCGGCCCTGTTTAATTCAGCTACACTAGATATCTGAAATTGGATAGGTTATATTGGTGGTCTTAATTTTACCTACTTTAGGAGTACCTTCTTGGGAGGTCTATACCATAAGTACCAGTTACGTACAGCTCTCACGAGCCTTCACAAGGGCTCATACGCTTTTGGGGATAAATGTCAGGAAGCTCCCCTCGACTACTCGAGTGGGAAAAGGGCAAGTATAGAATGAACGTACACCACAATTGGTGTTCTGCTCTCCGGTTCCGAAGATGGATATCTGGATCACCCTCGCAGACCCCTCCAACACAGCACGTTGGCTCGAGGCGGAGCGAGAACCGCCATCCAACATAGGAGCGAGAGCCAGTTCCAAACAGGTTATGTACGTGGTACGTAACCAAATTTCCCCTTCTCGCTGCCGTTGTCAACCGTGAGGATCCAACTGGAGTGTAGTGACTGTTGGGGCTTAACGAGCAGTTGCATATCCCTACCAACAGGGGCCAAAAAAGTAGGAAGGGGGGTGGTTGAACGGCGACCATCTTAGACACGATGCGCAATTTTCGGAACTATCTAGCGATGGCCATTTCACACTCCCAGGCCCAGAATAGCTCCATATGTACGTGAAAAGTCAAATATTATAATGTCACCATCATTCGTCGGCAGGTCTCTTGTCCGCACCGCAAGACGTAGCGATACCAAAAAAAAATCATTTTCCCTCTCGCCTCGATCGGCAGCATCGGGAAGCACAATTCGCTCTCCACATGTTGAGATGATGGATGTGTGTAGTGAAGTATTTTCTCGTGCAATTGCTAATGTTAGTATTTTGTCATTTTTATTTTAGTGGGCTTGAGGCTCTTCGTCTTAGAAAGACCGTTTACCAGGAAGATTAGCCATGAGCTAACTACTGTAGTACCTCACCACTCTGCAGCAGGTATCGAACCATTAAGCCAGTATTACTGTACCGTTGCTTGCATCTCGTTTTCCAGTTATCGACCACTTTCCCGTTCCACTTGAACCAAAAAGAAACCCGAGGCGGACAAGATCGTCCCACAAGCCCCTACCCTTGTCCTAGGCCGTTTTTTGGGAGGGGTGATGGGTGGTAAGAAAGGGACCAGAGAGCAGTGAGGCGAAGCTCTGCCGACTGGGGTACGGCCGCTCGTGGAGAGGAAGCGATCTGCCACTGATCCCGCCCACTCCCAATGGATCTATCCCACCGTGAACATGCTTTGCAACTAGGATTGATTCTCTAAATAGAGCCATGAGGAAGCTCACTCGACGACCGGTAGAATGAGACTGGTCGGTATCGCATACCGAGGCACTTCATACTCTCCGGCTCTCGTTGGGTTTCCCTGCGGCAAGAACGGCAAAAGCACTGAAATAGAGGGTTCCGCACGTCAAAGTTACATGGTAAAAATACGCACTGGGGGGGCCTTGGGAGAAGGTTGTCTCACTTAGAGGCGCACCTGATTGTGTAGCAGCCTCAACGATTGGTCCCACGGACCTGCTTCTTCGCGAGGTCATTGAGCCGCTTGTTAGCTGGTACCCCTACAACAGATCTCTCACAAGCACAGTGGAGTTATGTAGCCGTGGTCTCTGTCTGTATACTATGGTACATATCTCCTACTGCACGACCCTGTCAAGTGTGCCGGGGTTTTTGGGGCCGCTTGGTAGAGGATTTCCCCTCTTCTACGCGCTACCAGCGAATGATCAGTCAGGACGAGGGTTTCCAATAGCACCTACGTATGCTGATGAGTAGTCGCCCTCCATGAGGCATACTCTCGGTTGTTCCACAAAGAGGCGTCATCAGGCTTCTCGACTTTCAACCGGTCTGTGGCATTTGTCTCTCTCTCACTCTCACTCTCTTTCGCAGTGCATCAGGCGGGGCTCAAGGGTATGAGCATCCGGCATACCACCACAATAATTTTTCTAATCCCTTCCCTCTTCTCATCATGCTCCCCGCAGAGACCTACAAGACACATTGTTCGTAGTACACGGTTGCAGAAATGGGATGGCGGGCCTCGCTGTCTATACGTGGATACCGAGTTGAGAGAGAGGTCTGACCAGGCCTTGACAGGCAGTTCCATAGCGCAGAGTGTGGAGTCCCCTTGTCAATCTGCAGGAAAGATATAATACGTATCCACCAAAACTTGTCAAACTGCCGCATGAGCAAATAATCAATCGTCCCTTGTTCTCTTGGTTTGCTTCGCCTCAAGAGATTACGAAGGGGGTCTCGATGAAACCCACCCAAGCCGAGAGCACCGAATATTAAACTATTCTTGGCGCCGATCAACTCTAATTTCCAAACGAAACACTGAGAGGCAGCACTATCTACTGCTGTGGAAGCTAGCTACTGTACCTCCCATGAGACAGAGCACACTTTCCACGGAAATGGTCTCTTGATGCGTCCGGCGGTCTTGTTCTCCTTTCAGAATTTTGGGCTTTAGCTTCTTGGGCCAACGTGCATGCTCCTAGGAAGCCCAACGTGGGATGGTGCGTGAATAGTGCAAAAAGGCTAGTCCGACAACCCCTCTGGTTGGAGGCTTGCCTTTTATTCTGCAGTATGAGCATCCGAGGGTACGCAGAAAACGAGGGACTGACTGCATATCCTAAGCGGCTGATCCCGTCTGGGAAGTTGGTTGGCAGGAATTTAGATCCGTAGTCCTGGGGCTGGGCCTCATCCCCCACCCCCTCCGCGGCGCCGTGAGCAGATGCGCCGCATGCAAGAGTTTAGTTCTTTTCGCCGCCTGCCCACCAAGGGTGTTAAAAGGGTTCCCCGAGGCGAACTAAGGGTCATGTACGTATGCCTGCGAAATGGATGACTGGTCTACCAGGTGTAACCCTCCGCAGCCGACGCGAGTAGATTTCCTCACAGTTGCATGCCTTTGTGGACCTCCGATCACCGTCGCGTATACTTGCTCGCCTCAGGATTGGGCACAGCGGGTTGGTAATGTCGAGCCTTGAGCAGTCTGAATCCAGAAGCCATTCATGAGAGAGAATGTGTTGCAGCTAACTAATGTGTCCTGCATTTGAAGGCGACAGCCACTCAGCCGTGAGTACTTACATAGGCTTTCCTCTGGGCACCACCAAGCACGGGCGGATAAAGAAGCATCAAAAATATCTCATGGCAGCCTCTTTGCCTGCAATTTCCGCACCTTCTCTTCTCATCCACAACTCCCGCTCTTGTGAGGGTAGAGAACTTCTCAGAAACCCCTGCACTTTTATTCGTCTGTCTGCGTAGAGTCCAACAGCCGAGAACCCCGGAGGGTACCATTTGGATAACCAGCTTGATAGCCATCCCAAGCACGAGCACTCGTGCCGCAGATCTTATCTCCCTTGCAATCAACCTTGACACCATCGTCATTTCACGCCTGCCGGGGGTACTTCCTGCGGCTCCGAACTAAATTACAAACAAACCCCACAAAGACGAAAGCTTCTGACGCACACGTTCCTCCCTCCAATCTCCAAGAGGCAAAGGCTCTACACCACCCCATCAATCAATTTCACGTTGGCTACTTTAGCGCTCCGCCATTCATCGGATAGTAACAAACGGCTGAAAGCACAGCCCGGCCCTGGCCTACACACTACAGAGGACTTTTGGAACCCAGAATCTGGGTTTTGAATACCTCCATTTGACAGCGAGTATTCTTGCGAGACTTTTATGGCACCTTGCTAAATTGTTTTCATTGCCTGCTCATCTGCGCGAGTGGATGCAGCAAGTTAAAAAATCTGGCCTGGCCTGCCCTGCTTGACCTCAAACTACGTATTGCCTCCAACTCAGCAGTAACGAAACAAGAGCCGCTGTACAGGGGACCTTGGGCTTAGCCATTCATCAGCCGAAAGCCCCACTCTAGCTGATCACAGACCTTTTGACCGCTCGTATTATTGTTCAATCGACCTTTGGTCTCACGGCTGGGATATTGAGGCCAGCTTTGAGCAAAACAACTCCCTAAACAGAACGCCACAGTGATCACAAGCATCTGTCCGATACCTGATCCTTCCTTATCCCTACCTGCCGGAATCTTTTTGGGTGGCCTGGGGACAATCCTCCCATCGCCAGCAAGGAAAACAGAGGATCAGGTTGACTTGTTCCCTTACACCCGCCAATACAAACGAAACCTTGGCCCTTGTACCTGGTACTCTACCAACCGCCGCGGAAAGTCGAGGGACAATTCGCGACAGAGAAACCCCACGACAGCCGCATTGCTTCCTCGGTCTCGTAGGGTTACTTTCTACTCTATTGACCCTTGAAAAGCGGCTTCTCAGTTGGGCAATTCACGGAGACCTGACGATACTCTTGCCAGCTCGGCTACCTTTTGGTCACCTTCGTGTCCTTTTTCTCACTCCAAGACCTAGTTGCTATTCTAGGGGAGCAGAAGAGTACCCTCCTACTCCACTCCCCATCAGCGCCCGGATCCCTGTCCCAACCCGGCCCATTGTTGTTTCTGTACCAAGGCAGGGCATTAGCAGGCAGTCCACATCCACCCCAGCCCACTGTTATCCACAAAAGAGGAGCATCAGCACTGCGGCTCCGCAGGGTCCCCCGCCTTACTTTTGAACTTCAGCAGCGTCGGAGGCCAAACTACCGTGAGAGTTTTGGTACCTCCCATCCTTGGGTGTTCCCGTCACAGGTCACCAGCAAAAGCCCTCCAAACTCACATATTGGCTATTGGCCGTTCTCACGCCAACCTGGTACTTTTATTTTAATTTATTTTTCCTGCTTTCCCGTAATCTGCAGGTTCTGGCTGTGGTGATCTTGTTTAATCCCCTTGTTCGCTTATTCATCTATCGGTTCCATCCACACCAACGCTCATCTGGAGGGGAGAGAGATATTTACTCCTGCTTTTCCCATCCCGTCATCACCCACTTCAGTTCACGATCTTCATTACCCATACACGTCCTCTGCGCTGGTGCGTGCACCACTGCAATCTGCGTCGGAGTGGGCGTTTACCAATATACTACGCAACAAACCTTTGGTAGAGCAACTTGGCTCTGATAGAAACGCGTAAATCGCAAGTTCAATTGACGCAGGGTCTGTGCAGCGTGATCGCAAGCTTGTGCAGCTGGGTAAATCCTCCTGCAGAGGTCAAGCGCTGGCTGCAATTGCTGCCTTGTGGTTTAGCAGAATCGCGCGCGTTCTCGATGGCGAGATAACTTACACAGTCGACTTCATGCGCCACCACAACTCAATAGCTCAAGCATGACTACGGCGGCCGGTTCCTCATACTCGCAAAACACCGGCGCTGACGACGTCTACGATCCCGATGCGCCGTTTTTTCAAGGTACTCCCCCGATGAAGCCACTCCGTTTACGACTCGAACCTACTCCCTCTCCACCACCTGCGGTATCACTACCCAGGGTCAGTCCACCTCCCAGATCCGGTCGCAAGTCTTCTAATCGTCGCGTCAAGGTTACACCTACTCAAGGCGATGTCGTGTTGATTCACTATCTAGACGGAGGAAAGCGGCCTGAAATCGCTGCGGAGGCCGGGCGACAACCACTGGCAGATTTCAAGGACGACGGCGGAGAGGGCGAATACGACGACGACGACGACGACTTGGAACCAGATAGCTCCCAGAGCTCGTCCTCTGTCTACACTGGCAGTCCTCACAGTAAAATGTCTCCCAATCCGCAAATAGTGAAACAGGGATCCATGGACTTGAAATTCTTTGCAGCTGCAGCCCTCTCAGAAGCAGCTCTTTCAGTTTCCGAACCGCCAAATATAGATAATCCCCAGCCGAAGGACGAAGTGTTCAACCTCAAGACCCAACCCAAGAGCGTGAGTTCGCCACTTATTCTGGATCGCCCGTATACACAACAGCAGCGGAAGACAGTGCAACCCCATCATCCTTCGCCTTTGCCATCATACACCACGGTACAACCACCACAACTTCAACCGTTGCCTACACGAGACTCAAACTCTGTTCTAGCGCCGCCGATCACCCCTTCCATCGCACAGAGCCACTCCATGGATCTATACTCCCCTCGACAACCGAGCCAAGTATTGAGGCACCCAGATATCTTATCACCAGCACTGCCTACACCTGCTAGCCAGGGCCACGAAGAATTGCCGCCAATTCAGATGGCGTCACCGAAGTCCGAGAGCAATGGACACACTCCCATACTTTCTTTACCGCCGATCAGGGCGCATCTCGGTGCCCAGCTGGAGCAACCCAATTTCAACGAAAAGGAATTGACCTTGCGCCATGGGTTTCCACACTCACCACCAGCTGCGGCAGTTCCGCGAATGGGGATGCCCGGGGGTCATTCATCGCCGCCAATATCCCCACATAATATATATCAAAGCATGCCTTCTCCAGCACAATCCATGCATATGCACAGTCCTTACGGAAACTATTATAAGAATGGCCCAAGCTCGCGGTCTATTGACCACAGCAGCGTCAGTAGCCATACGGAAACTCCTAATACGGATCTGGGAACAGTTTCTACACCAGCTACCTCTACATCTATAACTGACCGCATGAGCATCGATAACATGACAAACCCCCCAACGGCAACCTTTGTCTGCACCTTCCAAGGTTGCAACGCACCGGCATTTCAGACGCAATATTTGCTAAATTCACACGCCAATGTTCACTCCTCGGCACGCCCTCACTACTGCCCTGTAAAGGGTTGCCCTCGTGCTGAAGGTGGTAAAGGCTTCAAACGCAAGAACGAGATGATCCGACATGGTCTCGTTCATGATTCGCCAGGATACGTGTGCCCTTTCTGTCCAGATCGGGAGCACAAGTATCCTAGGCCTGATAATTTGCAAAGGTCAGTATATTCAACTACATTCATGACGGTGAAGATGGTACTACACCGACTGTCATATTCCACCCACCCAACCCCCGGCAGGCATTCTTTATACACAAATCACTATATCTCGACTACGTTTTTCTGACCAGTAATAGGCATGTTCGAGTTCATCATATTGATAAAGACAAAGATGATCCTCAGCTGCGCGACGTCCTTTCTCAGCGCCCTGACGGTCCGAATCGTGGCCGCAGACGTCGAGGTGCACCATGAAAGTGTCATCCAGAGCACTACACGGCAAAGAGGATGATTGACTCGGTCTGTTGCCAAACCAATCACTTAACATAGCAAGAAGTAGAAATGTACATACAGGACGCGCGCAAGATGATATCCCAAGGGCGAGGCAGTTATTTTTTTTGTTTTTGTTTATTCCACTCCTATTCGGTAGCTTTCATGGATTGACAGGAAAACTGTTACCCCTGAAAAACCTAGGCGTTGTGCTGATTAGATTCTGAAACCGCCCGCTACACAAGCGGGCAAAAGCGCGAATGGAGTTATGGCTAATATACCACTGGGGGGTCGCGATTTTTGCCGAGGGTTTTTTTTTTCTTAACTGTCCTTTTTTCTTTCTTGTCATCTTGAAGCTATCCAGTTTCTTGTTTTGTCTGCCCAAGGGCGACTGGTCACCACCCAGCATTGCACTCGTTCATTTTTCTGATGACCCTGAGTGGCATCGACCAGAAGAGACGAATCGAGGAGGAACGTACGTGATGAGCAGTCGATGGGTATGAATATATACGGAGTACGGATTTATACGAACAAAAATCTGGGAATGAAGACGGACGCAAAGGAACGATGGGTCGCGATGGGATAGCAGGCTACCTATACACTGTTTTGTGATAACTTGATTGCTTAGGTAGTGGTTTTCAGACACAATTGTGGAAGATAAAGGGAGAGGGGGGAAATGAAATGAATCCAATCCCCAAGTAGACGCTATGCCTTTGGAAAACTCTTGGCAGGAAGTATTGTGATTGATCTTGTTGTCTAAGTCGTCCATACCAAGAATACAAAGCGTAGTATTGATAGAACCCATTACTGAAGGAGCAAGGGCGTTCAGTTGGACACTGGCCTTTGGTGTGAGCGTAAATGTGTATAAACGTATCCTAACAATATAGACACATATTCGGCGAGTTCCAAGTATACATCCAGCTTCTCGATGCAATAGTAGTTACCATTTGAAGACGCAATATGGAAAACGATCGTACCTTATCACCGCTATTCTACACTCCTTGCACAAGTGCGAAGACGAGGTAGGCCTAAGAGATGGCGGCAAATGGGAAAGTGAAACCCAGATTAGAGGCGGGGAGTGTTTGCGGTGGTTCTGCACATGTACGAAGAAAAGGGGAGCATCACTTCTCTCCGAGGTCGTCCCACATAAAGGTCATCAGTGTCCAGTTCCTTTGCCTAATCCGAGATACTGGCCTCGTGTGCTTGTTGTCCATAAAATACATGACCAGTTCATAGCTACGCCGCCTGAACCCTTATCCAAAAAAACAAAAAAAAAACTCCCAACCAGAAAACGCCGTCCCAATGCAAATTCAAAATCCACAAATACCCGGGGTGGAAACCATATCAGAAGACCAAAAAGGAGAGCTGCTGTGCGGCATCAGAGACTAGAAAGAGAACGAAAAGCAAGAAGTAAAACGTAAACATCGTCTTGGAAAGAAGCAGTTGACAGAAGCGACACAAATCGTAAGCGCCATCCATCACTTTGTCAAATATCATACCAAAATCTTACGGCCATCATACTGCTTTCTCATCCAGAACCATAAAAACGGAGTTCCCCCTTGTTAACGGTGGTAGATGGGGAACTCCCAAGCTTTACATCGCTCCACTCCACTCCGCTGCCAGGAGTAAGGGAGGAGGGAGCGAGAGCAGAGAAGACGGTGGGCGGTGGTGGAGGCGAAGCGACGGCGACGGGACGAAGGCATGCTAATTTAGCTGACATTGCAGAGCAACTCGGCTTCGAGGATGAACTTTCCCTCCTTGTACTTCTCGCTCGACTCGTAGGCCTTGTCGTACTTCCAGCCAACAGTCTCCTTGCACTGGCGGCAGGTGATGTCGCGGACGATGTGGCGGCCGGTGGTCATGTTTCGCTCCGAAGGATCGCCGGCGTCAATGTTGACGACGCTGTTGAAGAGATAGGCTTTGCCATGCTGGCCGCGGAAGGACTAGATAACGACAAAGGTTGATTAGCTCGGCTGTCCCCTGGCCTTTGTTCCTCTCCCCCTCCCCCTTTTCTTTCCTTTGGGTATTTCTTGTGTTCAATATTATATCTGCAGTTATATATTTCTCTCTAGAGCGTAGCAAGAGAAGGAGATGAGATGAAGAAAAGTAGTGGAATCGATGCCAATGAATCACATGAGATATGTGCCAGCGCGAACGTCTTATCTCACTGAAGAGTGGGCAAGAAGGTCGGGGCCGGACGGGCCAAGGAACGACAAACATACTCGGCTTATAATATCCTCATGGTTCGCAAGATGCGTTTTGCAGTTCTTGCAGCCATAGATCTTGCTGCTGTCAAGATAGGTGTTGTATGCGAGACCCATCTTCTTGCGACTGGTGTACGACGGTGCTGTGTGGAGGTCGGATTAACGACAGTGCTGAAAGCGGCGGGCGGTTTCCGTCGGGTCGGGTTGGGCGGGTTTGGTCGTCTCTAAAAGTCAAATGCCGAGAGCGCCCTGATGAAAGGACCCCCCCTTATGCTGTTGAATGCGTATTCGCTTTTCCGCTGATGAAAAATGCCACAGACGAGGAACGATGGATCAGTCACTGGAGCGAGCGTTGGAGAGGGTGCGGACGGTGAGAGATGGGAAGGCAGCACTTCAGCTGATAAGCGCAGCGGGGTTTGTGAGGGGTCGGCGGCAGGCAGTGGCACAACTGTCAGATGACTAACTAGTGGGCGAGCAGCCGAGAGAGAGGCAGGCAGGCGGTGCTAAGCAGGGGCGCGGGTTGACTGTCCTGCCTCGCTGTTTGGGAGCTTTCGAGCAACGTGAGAATCGCGGGATCAGAAATAGGATGAGGAGGAAGAGGAGACGAAGACCTGGCGCCCTGCCCCTGGTGGATTGCTTCGGAGGCGTGGACGGACAGCTGGTGGGTGGTACTGGTGGAGAGAGTGCCTGGATTCTCGGCGGCGAGCGGGGGGCCCCTGGAAATAAAATGCTCCGTGACCCACACGGATTTTCTTCCGCACGCGGCTCCCGCCGGACGGGGAAAACTCTGGGGAACGACTAACTAGGTATGGCCCTTGGCAAGGTGCACATCGTGAGTTCTCTGCCGGCTTATTTACCCCAGATTATTCAATACCCTCTTTGGTTTGCAGTAGCGCGTTTCTTTGAGAGATCTTACTTCAGATTGAGTAATATTCCCAGCTGCAGCTCTCAAAACCCTCCAGCCAAGTGGAAAGTTCCGGAAGGGCGCTTGAGTCGAGACCAAAGTTATCTCGAGCCATTTCTTTGCGGATGCTCTCAAACAATACAGCCCCCTTCTATATACTCTCTGGCTCATCTCATGTGTGCACAAATAATAAATTCGTTGCTCCCCTCCTTCTCCCAAGGAGCATTCTAGTTGCGATGTTGTTACTCCTTAATTGCTGACTGCGGGTTATAATAAATCACCAATTCAGCTTGATCACTATACCGGCTCAGTCATACGGGTGCAAAAAGCATCAGGATTGCATGACACCGAGCAGCAAAAATTGATTGCAGCTTGCAACACTTTGGTATACCAATTGAAGACCTCGGACTTGCAGCGACATCATAAAATCAACCTCTCGACAACATGCCATGGCACAACATCGTAGATTTTCACAGAGTAACTAGAACAACTAAACTCTATGATCCAACAACACCTCAGTTTAATCAGAATTCTGGAAGCATACCTACGCGATGTAGCCATCTTGTACAGCAGTTACCAGGGGCTGATCATTTTATTTTCAGTTCTTGTGGCAAGTGTTTGGATCAATAAAGTGTCGTTGTAGTTTAGAACCAGGCAGACAGGCGGAGAGAAAGAATTACCTTCAATTTCTCTAAGTGGTGATTATGATATCGAATGTCTTCGCAGACTCAAGCCTTCTCAATGGCGATAGAACTATATCACCCAGGACCTACCAGGAGAGTCCACAATAGTCAGCCACTAGGTCGCTCAATGACGGCTGTTATCTCTTTTTCTTCCTACCGGGTCGAATCGGGCTCAGTCTGGACCAACCTGCACAGGCTTCCAAATAGCAGAGGTCAAAGACACACACACCAGTATGGGATTCACATGTAATTCTATTGCTTTGCTTATAAAATAAACCTCCTCTGCTGCATAACTGCGATTTTGTTTCTTAATACAGGTTTTTTATTATTATCATCAAAGCGTATCAGGCATGGGATACATCGTAACTAGCAACGGGAAATTGCAAAAGGAAGAAAAGTGGCAAGGAATGATAAGAGTTCTCTCAGCAGGGTCTATTATTATCATCGGGACAAGGTTTCCACATCGACGCAAAGCCCAAACGTGCTCATCCGGGATCTGTGTTCGTCACCCGGCTATACTTACCACTCAATAAGAGCCCACAACATCGGCCCCCTTGGACATCAGCCACGGAGATGAATGTAACATTGGGACCCCACAAAACGACGAATGGCACGAATATTATTCATAAAAGCGATCGTGAAAGGGGTGGGATAAAAGGATTGAAGGGAGAGGGGGGAGGGGGGGGGGGGGGGGGTGTGATTTCTGAATAGTTGAGTTCATCGTAGTCAACTGCATAGTGCATCGTCTCCGACACTGCCAAGGCCCCGGCGGGTCGTGGTAAATCTTGGTCCTGGAGCACTACGTAGGCCCAACCTACAGTACAACATAATACCGTTTAAAAATGGAAACTAACCATTTTCTTCTTTCTTCTTTTTCTTCCTTGTTTTTTTTTTGTCCTCTTTCATTCATTCATTTCTTTCAGTGGATAGGGGTAAGACAGATGGGGGCTCATACTAAAACGCATAAAGAGCCGCAATGAACTACTACGCCCGTGCTTAGTAGGGTTAATCTTTTGGTTTTCCATCGACGGTTCTTAGCCGCTCTCATTAGCTTTACGGTTGAGCAGTTAGAGCCGATCATTTGACAAGTTAGCTAAACTCCCGGTGCTAAGAAACTGGGCTGGTTCCTGGAGCCGCCGCCAGAGAAAGGGAGGAAGGGGTGGCCGGGGTGGGGATGTGGGATGGGAGGGAGATTATCAATAGCTCATCCGTTAAAAGACCTGTGCGCGCCACCCACGACCAGTTTCATGGATGGGTCCGATATACGTAAGCTTCCCGACTCGGCCCATCTCCGACCAGGCCAGCCGGTAGCTGAAACACCGACCGATAAGCGCGATTGTGGGATCCCATGCCGGCGCTACTTAGAGCACCCCAAGGCAGGAGGATGGGAGTGAATGGTCGTAGTGTACACACACGTACAGAAACAAGGTTCCTCCACTCACGGACACAGAGGTGAAATTGGGACTACAGGTACTACTACTCAAGGAGTCAAGAACAACAAATCAGAAGTGTGCGTTATGTAGAAACACTATGGTGACATTTCTGCAACTAGAGCAAAATCTATCTACCGCAGGCGTATCTGTCTAACGCAACCGAGCCGATCCGGACTAACCCACCACGAAGTTGCCACAAGAGTATCTTGAACCGTAGTTGCCCTTGTTCAGACCCTTGAATCTATCCTAGTACGTGGGTGAAATTGACATGAAATACAGTATTGCGCACCAGGACTGTTGTCCTTCAGGGCACCAAAAAAAAAGAGAGAAGTATGCACACGAAGGAAAGGAGCGACCCAGGAAGACCACTGAAGCCGGTCGGATATGTATCTGAGAGTGTAGAAGAAAGATCGATATGTACCAAAGCAAATCTGAGTAAAAAGGCTGTGTCATAATTCAGATAGCTTTGTTCTTTTTTTTCTCTTAAAAGATTTACCACGTAAAGGCTTCGTCGATGAAATCGATGGCTCCATGGTATTGCTTCCTTCGGACAGCTAGGCGGACCTCATCACTCAGGGCACCGGGGCCGCAGACGCTGACGCCCATGGTTCCAACCTGGTTCTCCATCTCGATGCCCAGCAGGGTTTCGATATTAGGGCGTCCGGGGAACATCTGCACCGTAGACGAAGGGCTGTGGATCTCCTTTGTCGACCGAGGTCGGCTGATGAAAAGCATAATTCTCAGAACTTCTCGGCGCCTGTCCATGGCCAGGATTTCGGTCATCCAAGGGCGGATCCATTCCAGATGCTCAGGGCTCTGGATGATCCACACCAAGACGATCTTGCGAGTGGCCACAGTCCCGTTGGCAAATCCGGCAACAAGAGCTCGCACATGAGGAACCTGGTGTGTAATGCCTACTCCACCGGCGAACAACATGGCGGTACCGTAAGAATCCATCATGTGCAGACCGCCGTAAGGACCTTCCACAAAGCAGGTCGTGTGGAGTCGGCCGTCAGGCTGAGCGGCCGCACGCTCGTACAGAGATCGGGTCATTCCGGTACGCTGGCGAATGATGTAGGACATGCTCGTCTTTCCCATGGACAAGATGTCTTGTCGGTGCATAGCAATCTTGCCGTCCTCCAGCTCTTCAGTCTCCTCGCTCCACGCCACAGAGAATGGGTGCGACTGCCAGAGGCTGACGCCGGGCAGGTACAGGTACGCGTGTTGACCGGGCTTGAAAGTCCAGGGGCGCGCCATGGTGACGGTGACACGCACAGCATCGCCTGGAAGGGCCTCCACGAGCGTCTTAGTTCCACCGTTTCCGAAGTTGTAGTAAGCGAGGCGTAGGAAGCGTGCAGCACGCTCTGCGATCCAAATAGGGATGACAGGGATGAGCCAAGTAATCTGAGGCAGGTTCTTCAAGTTCAAGTGGTACCAGATGCCTGCAATAGAAACAGCAGCGAGAGCGATGTGCAACAGCTTAAAGGTTTCGTAGAACGCGTGTCTCGAAACACTGGACGCCTGGAACAGGATGACAACAAACGCAATAGTGGCAATGAAGCCATACAGGAGGAATGGCGTCGAAACAGTGGTTTGCAAGGTAGCTGCCCAGCCTTTCGTGGAGGCGGAGGCAATCATCCAAGCAAGGGTGTGGCAGACAGCCTCCAATGCGACAATTCGACCGAACCATCGGTGGATGAGGTTAAACGTGTCGAAGGGCACATCGAGCCAAACGATTAGAGGGTTGTTCCTGCTGGCCATAACGAACAGTGGGATCATGTTGACAATTGCCAGCGTGCCGCTACGATTCCTCAGCTGCGTGAGGGCATCACTGAAGGTCTGGAAAGGGATGTTGATGACGCAGAAAGCGACGTTTGTTGCGAAGTAGCTGACCAGGAACAGCATCTCAAAGCGGGTGGGAAGCGTGCCCATGTTGGCGGCTTTGCTGAGTTGGAACTCTCGGTTGCGACGCTTGCTGAACAGGGGTGAGTACAGAAAATTCTTCTTGAGCCACGACATCTGCTTGGATGGTTTTGCGAAATATCGTTGTGTGTCGTTGGTCAGACTGCTCACGTGCCTCACATATCTGACAAGCGAGGAGGTAATTCTCCAAATGATGAGAGCAACGGAGACAGCACCACAGATTATCAAAAGATAGTCAGAGAGCGCTGTGTTCTCCATGTCCGGAGTCCATCCGGTGGCCATGGTCTCTGTTGATGCCATTGTTGCAAATATTGTCCCGGGGACTGGAGTGCCCTGTGTGTCTAGCTGAAGGAAATACTCGGCGGGTGTTCTCCAGGGAAGAAAAGAGCAAACAAAGGAGCCTCAAATGTTTTCAAGTACCAGCTGCGTGACAATGAATGTCTTCGTTAATCCGATCTCGTTCCTACTCACAAAGCACACTTCTGCGGGGGCAGCTCTGGGGCGACTAGTGTCGATGATGGGATGGCAGGTTGTTTTTTTATGTATAGGGATTCCAAACGTGACCAACAAGATCAACTTCAATCGGTCCGCACGGTTTAGGGAGTGTACTAGTATATGGTGGTTGTATATGAACAAGCAGCGCTGCTGCGTGATTAGGCGAATCGAAGACGGAAACAGTTCCTATTCCTTTCAAAGTGGGTGCCTTATGAGAGACGATCCAGGAGCCTGGGCGGGTGCGTGTGTTATTGGCGAACGGATGGTTAGAATCAGAGGCGAGGCAACCGGTCCAGACCGCAACAATAGTTCCACGCAAAGGCGGTCCCAATGGCTAAACAGGACGAGTCCGGCTAAGAAGAGAAAATGGGGAAAGGGGAGGGGCGGCGAGGAAGGATGTTAAAAGAGAGTAAAAGAATGAGGCCGAGTCAATAGTCGAGGCGACGCTACCTGCGAAAAGGAAAGCAAGGCAGAGTTTGGAGGCTCCGAGAGAGAGACGCCGGGAGTATTAAGGCCAAGTCCAGGTGAACTGCCAGAATGGGTAGAGGCGGTGGTATAAAAGGCCATTAATACGATGGGTCGACTGCTTGAGATAGATTATAGGAGGCCAATGAAAAGCAAGCCCTCTTTCAAACAAGACAGGAGTCAGTCTAGCGGAGTGGCCCACCACCCATCTGACTGGCCCACCCCAGCGCGTCCCCTTCTGATCCCCCCGAGGGGGGCGTGTCCACTACGTAGGAACCCAGCTAGCAGACAATGCGGCTCATGCTTCTTGTGCAATATGCAAGTATCCGGAGTTCCTTATTTGATCCTTCGTGCGAGCGAGGAAATCTAAGCTGCTCATTCCCTGTCATACTTTATTTCCACCTGTTCAGGCTTGGCTATCGTCCGCATGATGTGATCATATAGCCAGTAGTGTTCCCGTCGCTCGTAATATACATCGTCAATCCTAGGCCACATTCAGCCATCGCTCTTGGCTATCTCGTGCCTATGCCGTCAAGTAATCAAATACGGAGGGGTGGAAAGAAGCCAAGCTTGAAAATATTGTAGTAAACACACGCCCCTGTCGGTCACTGTCCGCATCGAGTAACGGTCCCTCGTGACGAAAGTCCTTGGCTCAGCACAGATCGCCACCTATGCAACCCTGATTCTCCACCAACGCAGGGGTAGAAGAGACGGCTCTGTACGTACTTTGCCTGATGGCCAGATCCTGGGAAGGGCCGGAGGGCCGCCCTAACTGTTTTGATCAGCTCTCCGCTAAGAAACTCACTAGAAGATGTCATCTCACTTGCGCTCACTCGCTGATTTTCCTTTTTGGCCGAGACATGCAAGCCTAACGAGGTTGTTTCTACCATCTCAACCAGACACAGGACAGCCAGGGGGGGTTAACACCAGGTTGCATGTCATATCATCACTACCAATTTCTCTCAGAGTACAGCCCCAGCGCAGCTGCGTACTCTCCCCGTCTGCGCCACGCAATCCAGGCACGATACCGTCTGCCGTATAGGACTGGCCCGTTCCTGCTGGCTGGGGGCCCCAGGTCTGACAGGCGCCCGTGCAAGTTTTTTTTCGCTGCTGGGGGCCAATCGATCAGCATGGCGGGTTGGAACCTGGGAGCCCAGGCACGAACGGGCACTACGAAGAGCAGCTTTGATGGCGGGGTTCTGAAACGGCCGTAGCGTCTGGGCGAACAAGGGCCCCAGTGGCTTGACTGGCTGGCTGGCAGTCGAGCTACCACACCAATCACGTTTCTACCCGCCCTAGCTCAAAGTGTTTAATCCGGGTGGCTTGCGGCGAATCATGGTTCGAAACTTGCTAGATCAACCATGCGAGCCCAGTCCGCGTCACTCGTTCCGTCCGAACTGACGAATATATCATGCAACCATGTCTCATCTGCCTGTCAATTCAAGCAATAACATTGGCCAGCGGGAAAAGAAACAGGGCGGGCCCCCAAAAGAAGAAAGAAAAATGGCTTTCCTTTTTTTATCTTGTTTTTTTGGTTCGGCACCTGTGAAAGAGAATGGTAGGCAGTGATCCCTCCCTAACTTAACCCAGCTGCCCATCACGCCGATCACCAGTAAACCAGCCACTCCCTGCACTGCAGAGTAATGCGTACTGCTCGGCAAATAAGGCCGGAAGCCGCATGCAAAAATTGAATCCTGCAGGTCTCTGCATTCTGTGGCTAATGCAGAGGCCAACCTAATTACCGTCAGCGAAATTAGTTGATGACCTCTTCGTATCGTAGGATAAAATTTAACCAGGGGCCCCAGAGCGCGAGCAGGAAACTTAATCTTGCGTATGCAATAAACAGTTCTTGACCCCCTCCTAAAGCTGGCCAAGGGAATATAGGTGCCAACCAGTATTGGCTGTTCTAAAGTTAGGCCTGGAAAGACACGCCATACTGAGTTACAGAACACTATCGCGGAGAGCTGGCCCTACCTTCAGGTTAATTGTGCACTATACCGACCCACCCAGTGCCCACTTTTGCGATGCTCGCTGCACAGGGTACATAACTACGACGTATCACGCTGAAACAGCCAACATGACAAACGTTCAGAGGTTCAGACACAGGTATGGCTAGCAAACATCGTCGTCAGCCGATTTGTGCATCACCACGGTCCACAATTCAAAGATGTGCGGCACAACTCAGACTGATCTAATTCCTTCGATTGCTCAAGTAAACATGGAGGATGACAACGTACGTTCATTCGTGCCGCTGCTCTCTCCTGCTTCTCAGTCGCATGTGTGACCCCATCTAGCACATGCACGCGCTGAGATACTTCATAAGTGGAGGCGAGGGAGTGGAGATGAGTTGGCGCCCGACGGCTTTTCCGCAGACGCCTATGGGCGACGGAGAGAGAGCTTCATCGGCCAGCTGCCTCTATCATGCCTTTGTCCTCTAACGAGTGATGCTTCACAAGCCTTTGCTGGACCCCATATGCGGTGCGCGTTCTTCAGCATGCTGATGTAGCACAACAGCATCGGTAGCGAAGCGCGACGCCGTGAGGGAGGGTAGGCAATTAATCGGTCCCCCCTCTCCCCCGATAAACGCATACCTAGCAGCAACCTAATCTCGGATGCCCAGGTTGTCTAATTTCAACCACATCATGCCCTGCAGGGTCTCCCATGTCCCAGCACCAGAACTGTGTGGAATAAAGTACGCACCTAACTTAGATGAATTAGACGAGCACCCAATGTATTCGAGGAAAGTTTAAAAGAACCCAGGCTTCTAGGGCGCGATGTCGATTGTGAAGATACATACAGTACATACATAGCATATAGTCGGCTAACTTACTTGCGTGTCACTACTCTGCGAACGTCTCGGTAAGCTTATCTGCTAGTACAACCGCACATCTCGTGGCAGCTGCATATCCTGTGAACACCAGGCGCATAAGTGGACTCTCAACACCAAAACTTATCACAGCCTTGGCACGAACCAAGATCGTTTGGACCTACACCATATTGTTTTCCCTTCGTGCCGGTATGCCGAACCTACCCTGAACTTCTATAGCCCTCCTCCCATTTTGTTTGCGCTGCGGAAAAAAAAAATTTCCTTCTTTCTTTCTTTCTTCCTTTTGGTCTGATCGCAGTAGCCTGGATCTGCGACGGCGCCCTGATTCACAAGATCCACCCGTGGATCCTCGAGGGAGATAAACGTGGGCATAACGTAGAGACAGGGAAAGGGAGGTTAGGGCCAGAGAACCGGTCAACGGGGAGAGAGGTCGAGACGAGAACGTTTCATGCATAGTACCCGGCGGGGGTTAACCGGTGGGTTTCCCGCTGCTTGGGTCTTAGCAACTTATTAAGCCTTTTTGCCAACGGTGGTGTGCACCCCACCCGGCTCTACTTGTAAGCCCATCAGGAGATCCCATTTCTTCTTACCTACTGTCGCCCATCTGCGGCCCCCCCTTCCCAATGAGGCTCTTCTTGTCTGGGACAATTGTAAGAGTAGCATTCACATACTCCACACAACCATGGCCAGGGAAATCTGTGACGGAATTTGTTTGCGGACGACATTGGTATACTATTTGCAGTTCTGATCTCAACCCCCCTCTCTGAAACGGATAACCATTTGAGGATGGCCAAATGTCGGTACCACTTGCCTCGACCTCAAGATGGGATGTGCACGAATTGGGACAGGCCAGAAGAGATCGAGAGCGAGCCGTGCACTTCCCTCCAGCTTGACGCATCCCATCATTGTCGGCCCAAGCCTCTTCGGGCGGTCTCTTCCTCTAACCATGTTCCAAGGCAGGGAGCTTCCACGCCCTCCTCACACCACCCTTCCTAATCTCAATTTCTGTGTTATCTCGTTGTTGTCGCTTTCGGTTGTATACTGTTTCAGAAAGAATACAGATAGATTACTAAAAGGGGGTGTGATATTTTCTATCAATATTTCGTAGGCATGCATACTGCTGCGCGATAAGAAATACTGCAGCATGCGACACATGCCGTATCACATGCCCAACTCGTCATCACTATGCAATGCTATCCTAGAAAGCGTTATGCGTCGCTTGGTCGACAGAGGGCAGCGCTGGACTCCATTGGCGTGCCCTGACCTTATCTTGTCACGCCTATCCTGTTTGACATTTTCTTTGTCATCCATCGCAAGGGCATCCACGGCTGCCACCTTCCTTGAACACGACTCAGCAAAGGAGGCGTGTCGCACTTTACGCGGTGCCAAACGGTTTCCAATATCGTGACTTGTCGTGTTTCCGACACTCCGTGACGTGATTCCAGCTGATATCGGCATGCGCGGGCTCAACTCACTTTGCTGGCTTGTGGGAGACGATGGAACAAGTGATGACAAGGTCATTCGGCGAGCGGGCCGCGGTGTTTCGAAGTTGGCCGCCTGTTCCATATTTTGGCTGGCAGACCTTGCTGTAGCCCTGACGAGGGATTGCAGAGTTTTTCTCCTCGGCCGTTTTCTTTCTGCGACAGGGCTGACCGTCACCCACTCGCCTATACTTGCTTCCCAGCGATATCCGCTCCAAAGGGTATCTGCGACACCTGTGACCCGATCCCCACCACTGTTGCTGGCAGGATCTGTGCCAAACCCGCCAGCCAGCTGCTCGGCGTACATTACGTCGCGCAAATCGTTCGTTTGCTGTGCTAGAAAGAACGCCCCAGCCCTGTTGATGTTCTCCACTACTTCGTTTGGTAGACCGAGTGCTTCGAGTTGCTGACACAGTTCCTTGAGACAACCGTGCGGTGTTTTTGAAGTTCCTCGGCTGTAAAGGTGAGCAATGGATGAGATGAATGCGATCATCATGTCATAGAGTTTCCGAATACGCGCACTCGAGGGGCAACCGATACTCAACTGCTCGCGATAACCCAGCTCAATGCTCTTCAATATCCGCACACTGAGTCGCCCATCCGGTGTAGCTGCTGATGAGAAGAAGGACGCCAGATACAACAGATCTCCTAGCTTGTTGCGTCGTCCCCTCTTGCACTCGATTTCGGCTATGCTCATAGATAACACATAGTCAAGACATCGACTAATTCGTGCCACTTTATCCAATTTTGACGATAAATCAAAGCCAAGATTTATCTGATCCTCTCCTAATCTCTTCATGGCACACAAACTAGCTAATACTTGTGACAGTGCTTGAGGATGTGAAGAAATTCTGTCGGCTTCAGGATGCTGGCCCTCTGGGCGCTTGGTTTGAGGTTGTTGCCTGCATAGGAGCACTATGCCGGTGACGAGAAGATCAACGGCCTCAAGGCTGGCCGTACCACGCGAAACGATACGATAAGCTTGGCTCCATATGCGCTCAAATTCTGTTGTACTGAGCCATGCCAGGGGAAGGTGGCCATGATACAGCAAACAAGAGCATTGACGCAGTAGAAATGATGAGCGGCCCGTCCGCAGGGAGAAATCTCGCAGGTATAGCAGAGGTTTAAGAGCTGGGGTTTCTGAGAATGTAGAACTGTTGTTCAACGGCTCCGGGTATTGTCTGGCTATAAGCGCCTCTATTAGCATGTCCACCTCATCGGCAGCTCCGCAGTGAGCACAAAGATCGATCAGAAGCATAGTGAAGTCGTCGTGGAAGAGTCCTTCCAGTATCGCATCCTTTATAGCACACAGAGCATCAGCTCGCACCACGGTCCTTAGGTGTACCCATCCGTAATCCGAAGATCCTAAAGACTCAAGGTCAGAGTAGATACGATGTGACGCAGATGACGTCTCAAAGGCCGATTTTGTGCCATTCTTTTCTGTGTTGTGAGCTTCCCAAGCTTGCACTCCTGCAATATAAGCTGGTATCTTTTTGAGACACATATCAAGAAACGACGACGGTCCCTTCTGTGTTTCTGATTCCAAGTGCGTTCCTCTAAGCAATGCTTCCACGCTTCTTATGATAGCCTCGTAGCTAGCATATATCATCGGTGGAAGCAGCGTGCGCATCGAGGCAATACCCTCCTCGAAGCAAGCACCGGTTGTCCCTGGACTTTTCCGATTCAAGATTCGTTTTCCACCCAAGATGACTCCATGGTTCCTAAGGTGTTCGACCTCTTGAATTGGCGATGACGCATCCTCTCCTCGCGCTCGGCGTAGTAGAGGAGTAAAGGCCGTCACCTCCTCAGCATCCAAGCTAGTGCGCTGAAGGCATTTGGCGGCCTTGTACCTGATCCCATCAAGCATCTCGGGCTCAGCCGCTGGGTTACTCAAGCTCTTCTGCGAGTAAGTACGCCGTAATTTCTTCCGTGGGAGCAACCAGCTGCAATCCTCTGCTGGCCGTTTCGTTTCTGAGGCATCTTCCTCTTGCAAGTAGAGATCTGCAACGGACTGAGCAGATAGCGAGAGCAAGTCTTTCCTGAGCAGCGATATCCTAGAGAGCAAAGGTCGGAGCAAGCGATGGCACCGAGACGCAGTCCATATTTGCGGTCTGTCGCCGCGTTGTTGGGACTTGGCGATGCGATACTTCGGGAGACATGGCGTTGTGATATCAGCCATCTTTCATAAGCTATGATGACGTAAAGCTACGATGCTACTAAACCATACACAAAAAGAATATTTTCACTGAGGTTTTAGAGCATGGCTAAAGGTCGACGCTCCGGCAGCAGTAGAGCTATCTTAGACTGCGAAAGGTGTAGGTCTATTGCAGGCTGATGAGTGCATGGCAGTGCACGTCGTCAACGGGACTTCTAGACAGCACGTTTAGATAACCGTCGCCTGCCCTCAGAAAATGATTGCCGCTGCCGAATATATGCAATTGAGCATATCTATATCACACTGCAAAAGTGATGCACTATACGGCTTGCAATTGTAAGAATACCGACATGCTTGGCGTGATGCTGGCCGATATGGAATGACGAAAGCTCGGGGTTTGTTTTGTTGACAGGATTGCCGTTTTCGGAATGGCCCAAAGCTGGGAAATAATGCGAAATCGAATGCGGCCACTGGGGCTGAGGATGGGATTTTGGGGGCTGTCAATAGGAAGCATTTTAGCGGGCTCGCGATTCGTTCCGGCGGCACTTGGAGGGGCCTGGAAATACCCTGGAGCTCTCAAAATGGCCAATCAGAGGCGGCTTCGGCTTCTCCTTTATGCACTGTTACGTGCCCACCGCGAGCGCCTCAAGGTGATGCGGGCCTGCTTAGCCCTGGTAGTGGGAGCTCCGCTATGCCGGGGACAACCGGGGATGCATCAATTTTTTTCTGCAGCTAGGTCAGTAGGGAGAAAAAAAAAGTTGAAGCTTTTCGTCCAAGATTCGAAATGTCTTCTATCTAATCTCTCTGCTCTCAACTCCTTTCTGTGTCTATTATCCCAATTGAACTGCCATTCCTTCTCTCCGACTGTACAACAATTCTTGGTCTTGTTTGTATCCTCTTTTAGACCTTTCTTCTCTGGCAGTTCCTCATTCCATCCTTGCCAGCTGTTTTCTTAGTTTTTCATTACTTTTGGCCCTTTCTAGCTGGATCTTTTTGCCGGGATTTCCATACGACTGGATTGCATCACTGTTAGAGAAAGCCAAGCTCTTTCTCTAGTACATCCATCTTGCTAGGAACTTCTAATCGCTCTGTTGCTAGCTATCCATCATGAGTGCAAAGCAGGAGGCTCCTTCTGCAGCTCCTGGTGCGTATCGACAAAACTGCGTTCTAAAGAATGCTTGCAACTAACATTGGTCTCTCAAGCCGAAACTACTTCGCAAGATGAATCCGTTGTTGAAGGTCAGGCTGTAGAGCCTCAGGGCGAGGAGGATGCCGAGCAATCCGGTGAAGGTAGTCCATGCTTGACACCGCCGGGATTTGAGGAAGAATCATGCTAACCGGCCAACAGCTCTGTTCCCTTTGACTGTGCTTCTTCCGCGTGAGCCTCATAAGATCAATATGGTGGTATGATATATCTCAACTCTTTCACATCTGACAAGCAGAGGCTAAGCTCCGTCGCGGAATATAGGCATCCCCACAAGAGCAAGTCCATGAGTTGCGCCAATCGATCATCGAACTCCCCGCGGCCTTCCAATACTCTTGCTTCCATCTCGAGTTCAACGGCGAGCGCATCAACGACTTCGTACAGATCTCGGACGTGCAGGGACTTGGACCCGAGTCGGAAATTCGCTTGGTGGAAGATCCTTACACGGAGAAGGAGGCCAGAATCCACGTCATCAGAATCCGTGATCTGATTGGCGCTGCTGGGGACAGGACTGATACCCTGCATGGAGTTACACCGGGCATATCACTCTATGATGCTGTTTCTGCCGAAGCGAAGGATAGTGATAATGTCCAGGCGGGCACCTATGACTTCTATGCCCCTGCGGATCCTGCAGCCACCCTCTTGCCTAAGGAGGAGGCTCCTGCTCCTAAGACAGTGAAGTCGGTCGCTCTGTCGTCGTGGAACCCTCCACCCTACCACCTGAGACAGAAGGGCCACTTGCTCTACCTTCTCATCACGACCAATGAAGGCGAGCAGTACCAGATCACCTCGCATGTGGGAGGTTTCTACGTAAACAAATCTTCCAACAGCAAATTCGACCCCTCGCCCCGCGCAGCTCCCAAGGGCCATTCCGCCCACTCGCTCCTGGCACTAATTGAGCAGATCTCGCCGTCCTTCACAGAGTCGTTCCAGCAACTCATCGAGTACAGCAGTCGGAAGGAGCCCCTGGCGACCTTCCAGATGACTAATGCTATTCCGGCTGCGCCGTGGCTTGTTCCCAGCACCGCTTCAACTCTGACTCAACACTCTTCAGATATCACGCGATCTCAGGAGGGCTACCTGATTGCGGGTGTAGACAACACAGATAGTCTGCGCGACTGGAACGAAGAGTTCCAATCTGCCCGTGAGCTGCCAAAGGAGACTGTTCAAGACCGGGTCTTTCGGGAGAGGTTCATTTCGAAGCTTTTTGCCGACTATACCGACGCTGCTGCGAAGGGCGCCATTCTGGTTGCTCGCGGTGAAGTTACTCCGCTGAATCCCACTGAGGGCCGAGATGCCCAAATTTTTGTCTATAACAACGTTTTCTTCTCCTTTGGAGCGGATGGCGTTGGCACCTTCACCACTGAAGGCGGTGACCATGCTGCCAGAGTTGCTACCGGCAAAGATGTGAGCGGTGTCCGAATGGTACACCAGTTGGATATCGACGGGTTGTACAGCCCGGCTACTGTCGTGGTAGATTACCTGGGCAAGAGAATTGTCGGTCAAACTATTGTGCCAGGCATTTTCAAGCAGAGAGAGCCTGGTGAGCACTCTATCGACTACGGTGCGGTTGAGGGCAAAGACATCGTTGCCTCGGACGAGAGATTTGTCGAGACCTTTGAGAAGCTGTCAAAGGCATTGAGAGGCAAGAAGCATGCTGTCTGGGATAAGGATGGTAAGAGGTTTGACCTAGAAGCTAGCGTTGAGACCAAGGGCCTGATGGGCACCGATGGACGCAAGTACGTCCTGGACTTGTACAGAATCACTCCGCTGGATATTTCATGGATGGAAGAAGTCGGCACCTACGGTGAAGGGCCCAAAGAAGGACCCGAATACCCACACCGCATGACCGTCCTGCGACCGGAGCTCGTTGAGTCCTTAAGAACTCAGAAATGGACTGAGTGGGTCAACGCAGAGTTGGCTAAGCGTCAGAAGAAGCTGACTGAGAAGACCGATGAGAAATCGGATGACACATCTGCAGGCGAGGAAGGAAAACAATCAGATGATGCCAAGGAGGAGAAGGAGAAGGAGCAGGAGGAGGAGGAGGCTGAGACCAGGCTCGATACCTCTGGCTTCTCCTTTTCTCTGAATGCCGACGCTTTTAGTGACCAGGTCCCCCAGACTGAGGAGGAGAAGGAGGAGTTGGCTGCAGATGAGCAGGACGTCCGAAATGCTTGCAAATATCTCCGTGAGACTGTCATCGCCGAGTTTGTCAATGACGTGAAGAACTCGGAGTTGCCGTTCCCTATTGACGGCCAGTCGCTGACCAGGATGATGCACAAACGCGGAATCAACATTCGCTACTTGTCAAAGGTTATGGCGGCCTGTGAAGGTCCCAGATTGCAACGCCTCAACGATCTATGCTTGCAGGAAATCATTGCGCGATCTTTCAAGCACGTTGCCAACGGCTTCCTACGATACCTCCCGATGCCCTTGACATCCGCTTGCGTGTCGCACTTGCTGAATTGCTTCCTTGGCTTCGGGCTCAACGCTAAGCCTACTGCTGACGTCGATGAAACCCTGAAGGCTCTCTACCCCGAGGCCGATTTGGCTTTCACAAATATCACACCCGAGAGCTTGCGCCGTGACATTGAAGAGCAGGCAGCTCAACGATTCAGGTACACCCTATCTTCTGAGTGGTACACCGACATGAAGTCCCTCCAACTTCTCCGGGAGGTTTCCCTCAAGCTCGGCCTGCAACTGCAGTCTAAGGATTTCCAGTTCTCGAGCGAGTCTTCCAAGCCCGATGCTGAGAAGCCCACGACTAACGGTGCTGCTAATGGTGTCAACGGCCACTCCAGCGATGGCAAGAAGAAGAAGAAGAAGGCTAGAGATGGCTCTCCTGCCTCAATCGCCTCCTCTAACAATGCTCCAAGCACATTTGAAGCAGATGATATTATTAATGTGGTCCCGATCGTCAAGGATTCCGCACCGAAGAGTGTCATCTCCGAGGAAGCTCTTGAGGGTGGCCGTCACTCCATTATGCAAAACAACAGGAAGATCGGACAGGAGCTTCTGCTCGAGTCTCTGACTCTCCACGAGCAAATTTATGGCATCTTGCATCCTGAGGTTGCCCGCGCCTACTCTACCCTTGCTCAAATATACTATCAACTCGAGGAGAAGGAGGCTGCCGTTGATTTGGCTCGAAAAGCCATCATCGTATCTGAGCGTACAATTGGTGTTGATTCTGCCGAGACTCTGCTATACTATCTGAACCTGAGCTTGTTCCTTCACGGCTCTGGTGATAGCAAGTCGGCGTTGTCTTACCTCAAGCACGCCCTGGACCTCTGGAAGGTCGTCTACGGCCCTGACCACCCTGATTCCATTACGACACTCAACAATGCTGCTGTCATGCTGCAGCACCTTCAAGCTTACCACGAGTCGCGAATCTGGTTTGAGGAGGCTCTCGGCGTCTGTGAGCGTGTCATGGGCAAAGGCTCTCTCAGTGCTGCTAGCCTGCTCTTCCAGCTCGCCCAGGCCCTCGCACTGGACAACGAACCCAAAGCTGCGCTTTCCAAGATGCGGGATTGCTACAATATTTTCAAGGACACCCTCGGACCCGAGAATAACAACACGAAGGAGGCTGAGACGTGGCTCGAGCAGCTCACTCAGAACGCCGTCGCCATCGCTAAGCGTGACAAGGATGCCCAGGCCCGACGCTTGCGTGCTGGCATCAAGTTCCCTGCTCGCAGCGTGGCCCTTGGCGCGGGGACTGCTAACGCCCCAGCCTCTCCCCTCCAGAAAGGCAGGGCAGGTCGCGCTCCCTCTGTCGATGCCCGCAGCATTGACGATCTTATCAAGTTCATCGAGGGCAGCGACTCGCAGAAGAAGAGCACGAACAAGAAGCGATCTGGCCGAGGCGGTCCCAAGATGCGGGTTGCCAACTCCAGCTAAACGATGAGCATGTATTAATATGTCTGAGTTGCTTTGGAGATATTTGGGAAAGGGTATTATAAAAGTTGTATGCTAGCTCTCTCCCAGTTTGGGGTTGGACTTGTACCATACGAATGCTGCTTCCATCATTAAAACCAGGTGCTGGAGGCGAATAGCCTCGCGTGACTCGACGGGCGTTGGCCATCATGGAGGTTGGATCAAGGAGGTACTACTGGGGTTACGGATCGCATTATATTCCTGCCTGGTCTTGGGGGTTTTCCAAAAACATAAGGTTAGCGTATGCATTTACTACCTAGGGGACCATGCTGTGCATAGCCTTTGATTTGCTAGCTGGTGTGGATAAAGAATAGACATCTTCACTCTAACGAATGTTCTTCAATGCAGATGACTCGTATAGTTATGTCACTTGTGTTTAGGTATCAACACTATAGTAGCGGAATGGGTACAATCAACCCTCTTTTTTTTTCTTTAAATGTTTTTTGGGGAGTATCTGAAGATATCTTTGCATCGACTCTACGAGGCGAATTAGATCAGCTACCGGATAACCAGTGCTCAACTCCCACGGGATTGGTCAACGATTAGTTATAGCTAAGACCATTTTTACCTTCGGCATGACCCTTAAATGGCTTTCAAACTTACTTTACGCTCTAGAGGTGGCGATTGCCTTGCCATGCTCTCAATGCTCCCAACCCTCTATCATTGTCAGCCTGAACCCTACTCTAGCAGTATCCTGAATGGAAGTGTGAACTAAGGCATTGTGCTTGTTCTCCCCTAACTTCAAGGTCGCCTATCACTTCATGGGAAATGAGAAAGCATATCATATTGAGCATTTCTATTTTTTTTTCCCCACTTCCAACAGAAAAGCTACTTGTTAGCATTCAGCTCTGGCGTGAGGCGGGAATGACAGGCACACACTCTCCACTATTCCTCCCTTAAAGATACTTTACAGGTGTCTCTCCCAAGCACCAGACAGCGTTATAGGATCCGCAATTCCGGAAGTAAAGGGCCCAGGGATGAAAGGGGATGGAACATAAGAGCATGAACAGCTGCTTCTCTCCACTTCTGAGGTGTCTACGTCTAGCAATAGTGAGAGTCTGGCCACGCACGAGTTGCAAGGCCATCTAGCCTAGGAAGATTCAGCGTTGTCTCGGTAGATGCCTAGGTTGATGGGTAGGTACCGAGATTAGGCGGAGAAACACCGTGCTTAAGCTTGGCCAACGCTACTGCGTTAGAAGACTCATAGACATTCATGCTCTACACCTATTGCTTGTGCGATCCCTACCTAGAACGACAGATACAAGTGGCCTACGCATGGAAAGAAGTCTGTGGGAAAGGGGAACATTGAGAGACATAACGATCTCAGACACACAGTTATACATGGCGTAAGAGCGGTTTTAATATTGGGAGATAGCGCATCCCATTGGATGGAGTGGCAAAGGGAGGAATGCTGTAAGCGGCCACGCCAACTTCGTCTGCACAAGAAATCTCCTCTTCCTACCGGTAGCGGGTTAGGAAGATACTAAATGGTCGGCATTCTCTGGGATCTCAGCCAACAAAGCATCCCATCAAGTGGTTGTCTTTAGCGGAGCGGATCCGGATGGTCTTCTCTCCACACCAAGCAATCTGTTGAAAGAGAGAGGGAGGGGATCCAAAACAAAGAAGAAATAGCTTCCAGACACAGTGCAATCACGGGAAACGCAGGATCGGTCATCAAAGTTCTAGGTTCTCCTGTTTCCTAGATACGCATAACCAGCTGCTTGCTGAGAGGAAGAGCAGCTTATCACGTTCTCACGAGGTCGGTTTCCATTTTAATCAATCTCAACCTCCCACAAGGGGAATTTGGTTTTCTCGAAAGTTTTTGGCAGCATCGGCTTGTAGCCTGTACGGTGGCTTGCGCAGAGAGCTCCGGCGCAAGCGGAAGTAGCTAGTACCTGGGCGTCGATGTGGCTCCGGACGCTAAAAAAATCACTTAAAAAGCCAGAGGCGGGTTGACCGTGTCAGGACGCGCGACGTGGGCAGGGATCCTCAACCCGCGCAATTGATCGATCTACATTTTTTAAACAACCACCAGCATTTCATCGTCAGTCAATAGAGGGCCGCATGCTGATTCGCCCTTGGATGCTCAATTCCCGACGTCCCTCCTGTTCGCTGCTCCTCCCTCTCCATCCCCCAGCACTCACGCCCACCTCGCCGTGCCCGTTAGCTCTCGCCGTCCATCTACCACTTATCACTCTCCACGCCCCGTCCACATCGCATCATTTGTTTACTTGCGATGCGACTTTGAGCTCTTGACCGACCCCAATCCGCACCTACGCCACCGCATTAACTCAACCCTCCGCCCAGATATACGCCCACACCAGCCCAACCTTCCCCAGCGCAACGAGCCTCAACGGCCTCCACCACGCGCATCGCCGGTGCGAAGCCTGCGTTGATCGTGAAGGTTTTCGTGCATCTCGCCAATCTCCCAGCGCAATCCCACCCTGCTGACCGAGTTCACATTTGCGCAAACCGGCCACGTTGTCTCGATCCTGCAGGGCCATATCCTTTTGATCGCAGCATCCGAAGTGCGCGCGACATTGCCTAATCAAAGGTAGTCGAGTTCTGCCGACACTGAGGCTCTCGAATTCTGCCTCTGCCGTGGTTTACGTGACCCCTCTAGTTCGTCATCGCTAGTCAATGGGCGAGGCTTGATCGCACCCACACGACCGCCAGCATGCCTCCTTCCGCAAGGAGATCCTCGCAGAGAACCCGGAGGGTTCGAGACTCGAGTCCTAGTCCCGTTCTCGAGCAATCCTCCCCATCCAGGCCCGCTAAGCGTAGAAGAAAGGTGACTGAAGTTTCCGCATATCTATGTCTTGTCGACCACGCCGTCTAGAATATAGGCTAATCATAAGGTTGAAACTAGGCTCAGCCGGATCCTCCTTCCGAACCCGCCGACGATGAGGGCTCGAGTCTCACAATTGATCCGCCCTCGGATGCCAATTCTGACGATGCCCTGCTCACGCAAGTAACCCAATGCCTGGCCAGCATTCCCACGCAAGCCGGCAAGGAACACGCCAATGTTCTGCAGGAGAATGGTCACGATATAGAGGCGTACGCCAAGATCGCCGCACAAGACTGGACTTTCTATATCAAGCACCTAGTTGTCAACATTGGCCGATCAACCGAGCCGCCAGCTCATGGTCATCCGCCCCCTAAAGATCCCAAGTCCCCTGACTTTGTGCATATCGACCTGGGACCTAGCAAGGTCTTCTCCCGCCAGACCGCGGTGATATATTTTGACGCCGAACTCGGGAGCTGGTTTCTCGAGGTGAAAGGGCGAAACGGCCTGAAGGTGAATGGTGGCAATCTGAAACGAGATGACGGTCCGCATCAATTATCTAGCGGAGAGGTGGTCGAGGTTGGCGGCATCGAGATGATGTTTGTTTTGCCGGCGAATATCGGGCCACTGAATATTCATAGCATGTACACCTCTCGCATTGGCAATGGCCCCCCACAAGCTGGCAGAGCAAACAAGTCGAGCCCTGTCCCGGAGCAACGCCACGCTCTGCCACCACCGCCATCCGGAGACGCTTCCGCTCAACGCAATGCGAACCGTCCTCAGCTCGGCAGTTCCCAAGCCCAGTCCTACCACCAGCCCCTCATCGCCCCGGCACCTCCCGACTACAAACGACCTGGCACTCCGCCCTCGGCAGCCAAGAGTCGTGTTGGGGCTTCGCAGCACAAGTCACCCTATGGTAGCTCTGGAACTATGCTGATGAACCCGAATGATGTCGATTTGAGCTTGGATGAGAACAAGCACATCAAGCCCCTTTTCAGCTACGCGCAGATGATCACCCAGGCTATTATCAGCACTAACGAGCAGAAATTGACATTGAATGGGATATATAACTATATCACTGGCCACTATGCATATTACCGACACCAACCACCCAGTGGATGGCAGGTAAGTGTGATGTCACAAATTGTGTGCTACCTAGCATTCAGTCACAATCTAACACTGGGTACCAGAACTCTATCCGGCACAACCTGTCCTTGAATAAGTCATTCAGCAAGGCTCCCAGGACAACCGATGAACCAGGAAAGGGCATGAAATGGCAGCTCGTCCCTGAACAGCGGGAGGAAATGATCCGTATCGCATACAAGGTAGGGCGTGGTGGCCACCGCGGGTCTTCGGCGCCGTCATCGCCGAACCAAGGTCCCAACCAGTTGAACTATATCAATCAGGGTCCCAGAGAAATGGCTAGCCGAGAGCCGGGGTCAACCAGGAAGCGCAAGGCGTCGCCTGTGGTTTCGCCTCCCCCAAGCTCCTCGATCAATCCTACTCAAACCCCGGATCAAAGCGGCAGATATCAGACTAGGCCAGCGAGCTTCCAGGACGGCAGTCCACTGCCTCGTCCCCGGCGGCCTCTGAATGCCTCAAGCTCTTTTGCCACATCCGACGGCCTGCCCCGCTCTCCGCCCACCCTCTCATCATCATACCTCCAGGACGAAGGCGCATCCTTTGTCACTCCCGCACCGCAGCGGCTTCACCCGCGTCTTGCTCCCCCCAGCACCGCCCAGCGGCCAAGCCAGCACATGCCTACGAGCTCTCCTGCGCCATTCTGGAAGTACGCTGATATAGGCAGCACGCCGCTGCGGGCGTTGCCCTTTGACCCCAGCCCTTCGAAACCCATTCTGCCGGGGAGTAGCAGTCCCCCACCCCCCGCGGATGGCGGCAGCCGCTCGCCCATCGCGAGCCCTTCGCGATCTACCGTGCGCGGGGAGACGCAGGAAACAGTCACGATTGCTGATGAGGTAGAAGAGGAGAATCTTGACGGCTTTGACCTAACTAAGTACGTCCCCATACCACCCCATCGATGCTGTCTCGCTGGAATTTGAACTAACCGAGTGTTGAAAAAAAAATAGGGGGTTCCAAACTATCAGCTCCTATCACGCGCCGATCGGGCGAGGCCAGCGTGTTGCAAAAGCCAACGGCCGCTAAGCGGCTCTCATTGAAGAGAGATGTCTACTTCTTATGAACCTCGTTTATTACATTTACTTGTTTATTTCCCTTGTTTTATTTGGGTTGCTATCTCTGCTTGGTTTCTTGAGTTCTTACCCTAGCTGCATGGCCATCTGGGGCCACGGTGTCTATCAAGGCGCATTGTATCACGATATTTGTAAATTTTCCTTTTTACCTCTTTCTCCCCCGGCTACGAAAATCACGGGAGAAATGCGGAGCAGCAAATGGGATATGGGTATGACTCAAATGATGGAGAAGGTCAAGTGATCGCATCCGGGCTTTGTCCTCTCTGGGAGTTCTTGTCTGTTTTTATAAGTATTAAAAAGTTATCTGGTCGGGTTTAGCTTATTCTACATCACCGGTTTCGTCTGGAGCGGGCCTTTGAAGCAACTGCGTTGCTGTCCCGTTTGGAGGTAATCAACTCATCAATCTAGTTCAAACAAATACTGACCTCCTTTCTCTCGTCCACTTCCGCAGCGCCTTTTGTGTTACGTGTGACAAGATCGTGATGCATGATTATGCAAGGTGATATTCCTACGGGGAAGGCCCTTGCTGCCTTGGCAATAGCCATCTCATCATAAAGCCAAAAAGATATTATGATTAATCATCCAGAATCGGCGGAGATGGCGGAGATGACCAAGTCTGTTTACATGCAAGCAGTGCCCATAGGCTCCGGTAAGCTTTCTTGTCTGCTTGTCCTTCCAAGTTACTCTCATCATATGTCAATTGTAGAATATGCTAAACAGAATCTCGTGCAAACCCTTCTGATCTGAGTAGAGAGTTACCAATTCAAACTTGCGAGATACTTTTGGTGTTTCTCCTTCCAACTTTTGGGCCTTGCTAATACTTCGGGTGTTTGCTTTTCTGATACTTCCAATAAATAAATGAGATTCCCCGCGTCTGCTTCAATTTATTTTTTTCGGAGGGAGGCTCAAAGGAAGAGCCTCAAGGTAATATGCCAAGTTTGGTGAGACTGGTGCATTGGTGACAATGCCTATGGACGAAATCACCAAGGATTGAAAATGAAATAGACAATAACAATAATCCACTCCTGGCGCGTAAATTGTATCCCTTCATTGGATATTTCCTGTAAGAGTGTTGTGTGTGTGTCGGAGTGCCGGAGTATGGGGTTATTACACACGCCAGGCATATAAATAGAAAACAAATTCCACGTTGTTCACTTTACGTCAATCCCGCAAAGACCTGCTGGATAGCAGTGACCGTCCGCTCGACAATGAGCTCGATGGTCCCGCGGTCGACGTTATACGCCGGCATGATCATGATGTGGTCACCTCTCTTGTCCCCCGCGCACCCCTGGCCGTGGTACAACGTCATGTTCAGGGGCGCGGCGAGCGCGGCGGCGTGCACGCGGTAGGCGATGCGCAGCGCCGGATTGAAGGGTTCCCTGGTGCTGCGATCGCGCACAAACTCGATGCCCCAAAACAAGCCCCGGCCGCGGATGTCGCCTACATTGGGGTGGCTGCGCAGCCGGGCGCGCAGAAGCTTCTCCAGGTACTGGCCCTGCACCCGGACGTTGGCCAGGAGGCCGTCCCGCTCAATCACCTGCTGCACTCGTAGGGCCACTGAACATGCCACGGGGTGGTCCTGATACGTGTGGCCGTGGGTGAAGGTGGTATTGCGGGCCGCCATCTCCTGGCAAACCTTCTGGCCAGCGAGTATCGCCGACACAGGCTGGTACCCGCCGCCGAGCGCCTTCCCGATGGCTTGGATGTCGGGCACGATGCCTTCCTGTTCCCATGCATGTATTGTGCCTGTTCTGCCCATGCCGCACATGACTTCGTCCAAAATCAACAGTGCTCCGTACTTCTCGCAGATAGCCTTCATGGCCTTGAAGTAGCCTGGCACCGCCGGTATGCAGCCCGATGCCGCGCCTACTACAGGCTCAGCGATAAAAGCCACCACGGTATCGGAGCCGATGCTAATAAATGCCTCATCGAGTTCCGCGGCTTTCCGCGCAACAAATGCATCATCCGTCTCGTCAAGGAGCCGTTGTCTATAGGGATTGCACGCTGAGACGTGTCGAACATTAGGAAGGAGAATATCCTCAAATGGCTCTCGGCGAGCCAGATGGCCGCCCAAGCTCAAGGAACCCAAGGTAATTCCGTGGTACGATTCCCGTCGCGCTATGTAATTAATACGCTGCGGTTGACCTTTCCACACGAAATATTCGCGGGCGAGCTTGATTGATCCTTCTGTAGCTTCGGAACCTGGCATCGGTCGTGATTGTCAGCTATCGGTGAGGATAAAGGGGCAGGATAACGATGGATGATGGATTATATCTGGGGAAGTTGATTTACACACCAGAGCACGTCACCCACATCTTTCGAAAATGTCCTTGAGAACTCAAAGACAGCCACTTGGACAGCCGCTGCTTGGGTCGGTTCTCGAAAAAGCCCCATGGCACGTACGAAATAGAACTGGCCTGCTCTACCATGGCATCGATGACCTCTTCCACTCCATGTCCAATACAGGCGACGGCGGCTCCGCCGCAAGCATCTAAAATCTTTCTGCCGTCCTCTAGGTATACATAGTTGCCCTGGGCCTTGATAGCAATTGGGCGGTCATCTGAAATTGCGCCAGTAGTATGTTCGGCAGAATGGTCTTGTACTCTGTCGTCTCGTCGTTCGTAGACATGGTCTTGGTCTTTCTGAAAAGCATGATTTTCTCCTGGTCTTTCTGACTTGATTGGGAAGAATGCTCGGCTATGGTGGGCTGCTAGGTCCCGGTTATCGACACCTTCGAGCAACATGATGGGCGGGTGGCGTGCTTCTGCAACGTCCGACGCCTATAGTCCATGGTGGGGTAGAAGGGTTTATATTATACTTGGGCAGAGCTCTCGCAGCAACGGAAAATTCGAGGGGGTCGCAGGTGCCAATTAGCCGACCTCGTCTTCGGACGAAAACTATTGCCGTACACAGGCAAAACCACAAGCCGGGACAAGGTTGTGGCTGTATTCTATTTTCAACTTACAGGCCTATAGTCTTGCGTGTGGTGGGATTGCATGATTGATTCAGACGTATTATGGGTCGGCTTTTCAGTATTACAAAGCTGAGCCAAGGGGTGGGCAGGGCGTGAAGCTAGCTCGGCAGCCATGAAATGTCCCTCAATTGGGAGTTTCATTGCGCTTGTAACGGATATGACAGGTATCAGATCATAAATCTTTCCTGCAGGCCGAGTTAAGGGGGCCGTTAGCCATCTAGACCCGGTTCCTACTGGCGATTGGACAGTCTGAGCTCCGCCATCACAGACATGAACGGATAAGTGCTTATACGAAATATCACACCCAATAATCTCATCGACAGAGCGGTTCCCGGCCGTGATATTCGGGTTCTCTTACCTTGCCGGCATCTGACATGCTGAAAGCTGCAACCTTGGCCAAGTACTTCCTAGGTTCGACATATGCTACATCTGACAAGTACGGCGCCGAGTTATGTCCGAAATAGCAAGCCTACAGCACAAATCTATGTGATGAATCGAGAGAGAATTCAGGGCCACACATTTGACAGAGCCTTTGGGTTCTGTCTCGCCTGGAAGTTCCACGGCCGTACCAGAGGACACCGAAAACAGTTCAAGATATCGATCCTTGCGGGTATTCAATTGAAGGCGAATGATACCACTTACACACGCCGCTTGCTCCACCAAGAAAAACCAGGTATCTGCAACCTTCGATAGAGAAACCGCAAACTCGAAGGGTCAGTACCAGAAAGTATCAATGGTGTGCTTAGTCCCCAATTGAGAAAGTACGGGGGAACTTTCTTGGACGGAATAGTAATCGCAGCCCCGTTCTGTGCAGCCATAGGCACGGCCATCTGACGAGGTGGGTGTTCTCGTATCACCCCGGCCCGAACTCGTTTCGGGCGGCCTGGCCGAGGAGCATCAAGGAAGCGGGCCGAAAAATAATGACTGAAAGGCGCAGCCCCGTGTACCGCGATCCCCGCTGAACTTGTAAGCGTATTATCTTCAGTTGGAGATATATGTACTGGTAGTAGCCAAACGGGGGTCTTGCATCTCTTTCGAAAACAGCTGCAGTCTCTTTGAGGAGAAACTTGCCCGTCATCTGGCACCTCTGCTTCAACGAAAACTAGCTGACAATGACTCTTGGAGCTCGGTAAAATAATACATATGCAAAGCTTATACAGCAAATCGTTGACCGCATACTGGAATTTCTAGAGGTGATCTCCATAACTGACTATCGAATCAAAAGCAGCCAACAGTTTACGCAATATGATTGTTCACCACTTACGACCTGGGGTGAATATGCGCCTTGTGGGCTCGGCCACCATTTGTCCCTCGTGATTCGACCGCGGACGTCTCGACGGCGGCATTGGCTTAGTCGTTATGCAGACAACGAGGCACAGGCAAGCCCCCGCCTCGTTCTCTCAGCCAGAAGACGTCTAAGCGAGGGTAAATGCCATGCCTTGACCCCTGTATATTCCCAGCGCAGACTGGCACGATTAGACCTCAAGATCACCGACTCGATGTGTTCTATTCAGGGATCAGTCACATGTGTGCGGACGCGCGTGTGCTTGCCGTTCCAAGGCAGAAGAGCGGGCAGAGTACCTTGTACAACTGCAACCCTCGGCAGAAGATGCAACACCAGAAAGCAAACCGCTCTTGCCGCGTCTGTTGAATTTAGTACCTGCCCTCTCAGTGCTTATGCCATCTGTCCCTATCCAGGAAAGATACAGCGAAGGTGCCGAACTGCATCCCGTATCTAGAAATAGATGTAGGCCTTCTCGATATCCTCTTGCTATCCAATCTCTCTCCGCCTAGGGTTTTGCTTACTCTTTCAGTAATCATCGGGTCCTCCCCCCTCCCTCCATAACTCTACACATGACAATGCTATTGCTTTATAAGCCGGCTTCTGTATCGGTACATTCCTTCAATACCATATGAGCCATGTGGTTAGCCCAGTTGTATTAAGTGTATCATGTGGGTGTTCACCGAACCATACTCAAACCATGCACCATTGGAACTTTTATTTTGGGATCTGCCAAAAATCGTATCAGCCATGATATCTGGATAATAAACCATCGTTGCACTATTCCTCTCTCTTGACCGCAGAGTTATTTTTACTGTAGCTTATAAGGCCTAAATCGCGGATTTATAAACCCAGGAGCTGCTTGCCCCTCCACGTTGCATCGATCGAGGTTAATGGAGTTAGGGGTGCCATTGATACAATTGCAACTCCGTATATTTACGTATGAGCTCCAAAGACAGTACAGTGTTTTACAACCTGCGAAGTATATAAATATGAGAGCCTAAGCTCGGCCTAGATAACAAGCCAGATGAAATTCTACACACCGAGTGCAGGCTGATTTATTGCTCATCTATGGGGAAAAGTTAATGTCAATTCAACTGCGTGCAATAAATGGTAAGAATACGGCACGTACCTAACAACTCTTTCTGATTAAAACCTCCGATCATCATATTTTCATCGTGCCCAGCATCCTCAAGCCGATGGTTCCGTAAAAAGCCTCGTGGTCTCGTGTAGTACCATGATATGAGAAGAGTAAATATCACATCATTGAGATAAGGAGCCTCTGCATCCGTCAGGTTATGGCCGCTGCAGTACAAGGCACGAAACTTTCCGCTTTCGAGGATTATCGTAGCCATTTGCCTGAAACCACCAGGTTCAAGAAGACGCATAATCGGACATATGATAGGTAGTAATCTTTTTTGGTAGGAAATCATGCCTTGTCCAGTACTAGAAGGGGTCAAACCTTCAAGCAGCCGAAATGAACTGCAATCTATGCCCAAATGATAGCAGTCACGGAATTGGGGAACTAGTGAGCCACTGTTTCCGTGAGTAAGATTCCCGAATACTATCACCTCTCACCTCTACAATTAAAAAAGATATGAGCACGATGGCTTGAGACAAGAAGTGATACAATCCACTGGGATGCTCTTAACATCCCAGTTATCAAGTTAAGCTTCCCCCCTTTTCTCCAAAAGCCGCTGGAAAAACATTAAGGGGCCGGCATGAGCAGTGTCTGAAGTTGCCAACAGTTGATAAGTTCTCGAACGATGTGAACGTCCTGGAGGCAAGATCGTTGTAGGATCTTGTTCAGTCAGAGAGCCATGACGATGGAGGTCAGTTCAGATATCCTCAGAGATTAAGTATAGGAGGCCTATTTCCTCCCCCCAGTTTGATAGTTAAATGGGCGTCTTTCTATATTCGCAAGCCAATCCCTAATCCTAGCATGCTGAATTGAAACCTATTTCACCAGTGAGCTCAGGGCCAATACGAGTAGTCACTTAATCTAGACAAGCCTAGGATTTCCCCGTACGGATGTACCCCTTCATCAAGTATTCGTTGAGTCAGAATGTACAATTAGCTAGTACCTATCACAACTTACTGTGACAGTATGGCCCACCCTGGAACCAAACCCTCCAGCTTCAACTGCATGAAAAAGTCTTTGATTTCCACCATCAGAAGCATATGATATGTTCTTGCTGTTGTCAATAAGCACCTGTGAGCTGGTTTCACCAGGACAGCAAAAGCAGGGCTCACAGGACATAAAGCTACCAGAAAAAGAAAAAGAGACTTCGTCATAAGCTTTGATATGTCACATAATCAATCATTTTACCGCCACTATCATCATGTCTCAATCCTGCAGTTAGTTCTCACCCTCCCCGGCTCTGTAGAGAGCCGAACAGAGAACGTCAGGCGAGCCCTGCCAATATGCTAAGTCAACATTATGATATCACGATGGTAACTACATGGGGGAGTAGGAAATATGCCAGGAAGCGCCGTCTATGCCAGGTGAATCAGACGGTCATTATTCAGACCAAGCTTTACTTTGTATCTACGCACAATACGATAGCACATCGCTGACTCAAATCCTGCAGCACCGGTATTTGACATCCAACTTTGGAAGCCAGAGCTGCTCGCCAATGCTAGGCTTGTTTCCATGACTCGATGGTTGGCTTGTTCGCCACATTCGTATATGCACGATTTTCAGAGCCGCCGAGTATCCTAGGTGCCAGCCCCGAGTATGATCCACTTGGCAGTGAATGATGGGGCAAAGTCCTCACGGCTCTCGCGGCCATTCTAACATACGGGTCTCCACATATTCGTCCATTACGGATAGTCAGACTAGATACTGCTATTTTCAACAGCTTGTATAGCTCGTCGGTGGTTGGCGTTCCGATGAGGGGAGCTTCCTCAGCCTCCCCGCTGTTAACTGTCTGGTAATGGTACGTATGTGAATGATCGTCAGCTAGCATTGGCTCTCATAGCAGGCTATCGCCACCTCGGAGGATCTCACAGATATTGCAACATGGGGCTAGCCAACGTTAGCTGGACCATCGGATTCCTGTTCCAAGCCTTGAGTTTATGCCGCAGGGCCTAATCTTTTGAGTAGGGATACCAGTCCCCGGCCTATCAGCGTGGCTAGCCACCGGTCAAGAGGACCCTTAGCGGTTTCAGGAGTCGATCTCTGCTAGGTCTACCCGGTGGGCAGCAGCCGGTATATTCCCCGGGGGCAGGACCAACCCTGTTCCCAAAAAGAAGTTCGGCGCGGTCTAGATTACGCTCAATAGGCGCTTTGGGATGACCCTTCTCCCCACTAAACCGACTTCCAGAAATAGACGATTGCCATGCGGCGTATGTGTGAGAGAATGAAGATTGGATAAAGTGTTAGCCGGAGGTGGCTAAAGCCGAAGCTCCCGTACGAGCTACGATGTAGATGAAATAGGCACTGTCGCCACTAGGGCTGCCTGTTTCGTAACGAGGCCTCGGGATAAGACTGCTGTGAAAGAAGGCGAGCTGAAGAGGGCCCGTGGTGCGAACGTCTCCGCTGACTCCCCACCTGCAGGAGTCGCCTATAATGACGCTATTCGACACCCACAGCAGAGCGGCGTGGAGGTCAGAACCACGTTCTTTCGCAGGTAGAGGTCACGCCTAGTCGTGGTGTAACAGAGTGCGTTCGTATGTCACTGTTTCAGCCCGCCCACCACGGGGGAAACCGAGTCCAAGCACGGTAAGCACAGACGGCGGAAGAAGCGTCGAACCTGATTGACGGGTTCCGGAGGTTGCACCCCATCCACGCGGTTGTTTCCTGAGATCTAGCACCCTGGAGCGCTAGTTTAGGATCCCAGTCGAAAGTCCAAACGAGCGAAGGGGGGGAATAAAGGTCGTCGGATTGACCTAGTCCACAGCGTCGGCTCTTCAGAAATGTGAAACACAAGGGGTGCTGGAGCACAGGCCAGGCGCCCTCGGCACTATGGGCACTCAAGGCATTGGTGACGGACTTCTTGCCTAAGTCGGAGCGACTAGAGCCAGCATGCTCTGATCGAGGCGGACGTTCAATATCCTGCTATGGGACGTACCTCAATGATCGCCCCATTGCCGTACCGCGAGCAGAGTAGCAAGGCAACCCAAGCATCGCCAAGCCAGAAATTGCTATACTGGGACACGTTTGTTGCGCTTGCACGTAGAAGTACTCGAGGCACTTTCTCCCGTACTGCTGCCCAAGGAGCACTCGCTGTAGGATCAGCGGGCGAGTGGGTTTGAATGGTCAAGTAGGTTTCAGCAGATATTTTAAAATGGTTCTATAGAGTCGCACCGTGGTGGGATCGTGAGAGGCACGCTGCCGCCCTGGAACCCACAGCGCGCCGGTAGATCTTGACTTTGTGTGCAAACGGGCGGGATAGAGCGAGCTGAGCAATCTACTCCAGACTGGGCGAGCCCATCATGCCCGGCCAGGTGGTGGTGACCCGTACCATGGGTAATCTGTATAGTACATATGTATGCAGCTAGCAGTCGAAACAGCCGATAGTGGGGCATTGGAAATTCTCCTCGTGTGGGTCACCGGGGAGTCTAAATTCGGTCCCCTGCGGAGAGCAGGCAAGCACTATCTGGTCCTATTTGGTCCATTTGGTCCTCGGACAAGAGGGTTAAAAAAGAACATGGCTGGTGGGTGAGTTTGTGATTCGGCCGCTGACTCGTCAAAAAGATGCACTTGCCAGGGAGAATCTGCATATTGTTCTGGAAAAAGCTGTGACAGAGGGGCCCTGTTTCATGTTCCTGGCTAAGAGAGAAGAGGCGGCGGGTTATGCCCCCCCCTCAGGCACCCGCAGCCACCGCAGGTCAAAGAAGCCAGGGACTCTTTCCCATCCCACCGTCGCCTTCGTGGCAACCGTTTCAGAGTTCTGCATGACACCCGGGCGCGCAGCGATGGGAACGTGCTCCAGGATATGGCCCACCAAACTCCCAACCATGAGAGCAGTAAGCTTAGTGCTGCTTCTCCACAACCTGTACTCGGGCTGCTTAGCACGGTCTGCGTACTACATAGTAGGTGTTACAGAGGTAAGAATATCCCTGCGAAGAGTGATGTGATGGTCGGCCCTTTCGAGCTCTCTGCCGGGACGTTCATGCGTGCTTTACACTACATCCGCACTAATTGGGCGCTGCCTCAATCAGCCGTGCATGACTGTGGATTCTCTCTCTCCCACTCTGCCGACCTGTCGTACCGCCGAGTGCAACTCGAGAATGCGCCATGGTGAAAGGCTAGCTGGCACGGCCTGAATATGTTTCAACGGGCCCCTTGTTAAAGAATCCCCTCGTGAAGCACGTTTCAGCTTTCTCGACCCAGATAGTCCGTCGATCTGCTCTTGCTGATTAGCTTGACGTGTGAATAGCTTGAGCTTCGAGCTTGAGCTACCACTATCCCCTCCGTGCTCTGGTCCCCGCCACGCAGTTAGGTAAGAAGCGCTACGGGTGGCGAGAATAGTAATTTACCCGTTGCATACTACCTAGGTAGCCAGCTGGAACTGCCATCTATCCGGTTACTATAGTCCACTCACCTCCACTGCCAACTCTAGCCTTGCCAGAGAGCCTTTTAGCCATAGTAACCGAGAACAATGCACAATCGTCTTCCCCGCCCCAGTCCGACAAAGTACCTATCGGTAGGATGCGCTGTATCTTGGGCGCGCCTATCGCCTCGGTCCCTCGAAGCATTTGAAATCAGAAACCGGGCAGCTGTTGTGGTGATTAGTGACGAAAAGTTTATGCCACTATACATAACATGACATAATTCGAAACAGTCTTTAAGGCATCCAAAGCGAATTAGATTCCACATATTCATCTTGACACGCTTGTTCTATAGTCGTCACACCCGTGCTGTGGCTGCTGGATTGGGAGATATGATCCCCCAGGGAGCGCCTCGTCGCCGCTTGGCACGAGCCGGTACAATTAGCCCGATCCTATCAACCAACCAATCTTCAACGGTTTCTGAAGATTCCTAACCCCCTCGACTTTTGCCTCTCACAACGCAGGTACCCTTTGGCCATAACTTTAAATTTAAATCTTCAATGATTTTGCCGCCAAGCCAGCTCTCTCGGCCAGTTCTGCAACCGGGTGGGCGGGGCGAGCAGGTTGTTCAGAGGGCCGCCAGCGGATAGGAAAGCTTTATGTTTGGACCAGAGCATACTTGACATACTAGGACTTCTATTTCTGGCGCACCAGGGCTGCCCACGGAGACACTGTAGCTCTGCAGAGCCTATGGGGCCCAGCTTCCATAAATATCTGAGGGGGCCAATCAGAGCGCTGAAGAGCTACCCTGGGCTCACAGCATGGGCGATACGCAGGCGTGGAGTGTAAGCTCCTCAGCCATCTCATTGGATCCTATTGTGGCCAGTGGGCAGTGGCTGGCCCCATCTGACAGAGTAGAGTAGACGATGGGAGACTCAGCGGTCGCTTTTTTTGACCGATAAAATTACTCCGTCCATTACGAAACATTACACATCGAATGCCACGAAGGCTCGATTGGTGGCTTGTGATAGTCTCTGCCCTGCCGAGGCGACGCAGCCCGGTCGCTCAAAAATATAACTGGCTGGCGGCATATCCTATGTGCAACATACTGTACGTACGTAATCGCTCAGGGGGTATGTAGCCTACGCCTGCCAAAATCCAGGTCAAGCGTAACGCCGAAAACTGATTCCTTCAAGTCGCAGTAAGCAGACGGCGGAGATTTCCGCAGAATGACATGGCTGGAATCCCGCAGCTCACCGCTGCCAGAAATAGTCCTCTCTCTCTGTCGGGGATACTTGCAAGTCACATGCATATCTACGCAAGCGAGGGGGGGATCACAAAGCTCGCTGGCGTAAAATGGAGTTGTTTCGCGCCGCGGTATAGATGAGAAACATTCTTATTCTGAGATCTGCTCTAGGGGGTCACAGCAGGTCTAGGAGAGATGGCTTGCAGACGGTCAACCTACCATGAAATTGCGGAGGAGTCCTGCATTCAGGTGACGATGTCACCCCGCCTTAGTGCGAGTCTTGCTGCTATGTAAAATACGAATGTGACCCGCGGACGTGGTAGTCAAGTCGGGTAAGGTGGGAAGACGGATTACCCGAATATGACCTCTGCTCTGCTACTAGTCACCAGCAAGTCAACCGTCTGGTACCGACCAGAACGTTCATGCAAGGGTCGCGGGACGATCAAGCGGGTGAGGAAAGGGCTGTAAGTCCAGCTCTGCCGTGGGGTGGCGGGCAAGGTTCGACCGTGATGGTTTCAAGTTTTGCATCATGCTGGCTTTGCTGATCAAACAGGGCCGCCTACCTATTCCGGCATAATGCTCAGATGCCATCAGCATGCATCAGCGTGCACGTTCACTCAACTGACATGCAGCTCCGTCCGTGAGGCCTGTGGAGTGTGCAACCACTTCATCGCCATGAAGTTGCACTACCATTTGCATTAAATCAAGTATACATTTGGCAAATGGAAATAGCGCCTATAGTAATAATGCCCAATTGGCTGCGCACCGCCGTTGAGTATTTTCGCTGTAGAACTGACGAACCCCTTTCACTGCTTTCTAGTATTATATGGATTTGGTGGAGACGTACTCGGACTGATTCATGGCGCCAAGGGAGATTGGCCTTAGGTTCAAGAGCTCATCAAAGCACTGTTGAGCTAATGACAAGCTTGGTAAAGGTGGAGATTTTTTTTTCTTTTAAACTCATTGTTGCTGTAAGAAGTACTGGTGATCATGACCGTTATGGGTCCAGCCACAGACTTGAGGTCAAGCCAATACTAGTCGTGTTTTGGTGATTTGTACTTTGCTTCATTAGCCACGGAGTTCATTCTGTAGTGCTATGCAAGGCAATTGTTACCCAGTATTGGCTATTTGATTAGGTAGCCAGGGGAGAACAAACCTCCGACCGACGAAAAGCAATGCAATTCGGACGCCTTGGCGGGAGGCAAATGCCAGAGGACCTAAGATGTCTGACCTGCGAAAAGAATGGCATTGTCCTTGCGCCTCTCAACGGTCACAGTCTCAAAATTGCTTTTCTGCTGCATGCCAACTTTGACTGTAAGCCAACCTAAATGGGCCTGGCTGAGATTACCCCGGCGACTAGTCCACAGCCACCACCTCATGGCGCCATGAGAGGCACCAGCTTCCTATCTCCACAAAATCTGTGGCTTCAGGCAAATGGTTGGTGTCATTCAGGACCTTGCATAACGAAGTGCCAAAATCCAGATGGTTGAGTCTGCTCCTCCGTCACCACACACGGGTCCAAAAAGATAACAACGGGGTGGGATGGAACCGTAGCGGCGCTTCCTGGTACCAGCTGCGCTTTCTGAAGCATTGCACCAAGCGTGTTTCAGATTGACAGGGTATGGTGATATCCACAGGGATGCTGTGCTCCCCCTTGTCTGCGTGGCATCCAATTGGCTTCGGAAATCCGAGGCTTGCTCAGGCCATAGCGACAGGGAAAAAGCCCGCAGATCAATGCTGGTCTGGCCACCTGGAAGTCGAGTGCAGCCCAGGATACTGTGTATACCTTTGCTCAGCCGATTCAAGAAATAAAAGCAGCGACGCGATCAAGACGAACAGCGAAATCTTACTCGCTGCCACACGTTGATGGGTAGAAGTACCTCTACTTGTAAAATTTTCTCTTGTGCTGAAATCTGTATACTGGATTGTCCAGCTAATCATTGTAGACCGACGTGTTAGCCCTGAGTTATTCATTACTTCTCTCCCGATTATCCGACAGCGTATATGACTTTCTAGATGATCTACATAGTAGTTTGGGGCGGGTTGATACCTGTCTTCCATCAACTGCTTAGTTAGTCGGAGTGGCCGCTCATATTCCCTTTGAAAACGACCGCCAGTTCGAAAATCTCAGCCCTTCAGATATTGCACGTCAACAAGTGCCGGACTAAATAAATTCGACCCCCAGGATGGCGCGGTAGTATTCTTCTAGTCGCGATGTACTAGTAAGCGGAAATTACGTTGAACGGCCGCTGAAACGCTACCCACAGCATAACGCCTTGAGAATCGGCTTCTCCTACAAGCTGGTCTTAGTCCATGGCCGATTGTAATTACTGCGGGGTTGGGAAACCTTCTACTGCATTCGAAGACATGGTGGTAGAACAAGCATCGAAGAAACTTTGGCTTTCCCCATTCTAATATCCGGATTCTGCTGTGCATCATTGGGAAGACACCCTGGGTTACTCATTTCGTGTACTATGAGATAACAACCCGTAGCCGGGGCGCGCATGGAGAATGGTAGTAGACGTGAACACAGAGCTAGGATGGAGTGTATCAGTTACTTGGCCCGCAAACTGAACTACTTGCCGCTTTGAACGCGATCTGTGCTAATGTCACTCTGCTGCAATTTTTTAGGGGGAGAGTACGAAGACCAGCGGGCTCCATTTTGGCCCTCCAGTGTCCCCATTGCGGCCATCTCAGATCTCGCGGGAGGATCCTCTTAGACCACTACTTTGTTTGTGTTCGACTTAAATTGCGCCCCATTACATCTGCCTCTGGGCGTTACGCTTTCAGAAACATCAACTCATCAATGGGAAAGGGGAGTTTATTACGATTCAATATCGAATACCCGCCGTCAGTCGGAGTTCTGGGAAGGACTGGCTGGTGTCTACGCGCATACTGGTAAATGGGGTACCGTTTGGCGAGCATCACGGTAACACCCAGAGCGGGTCAAATGGGTACGGATTTTTTTCCCTCCCTTTTTCCTTTTCCTTTGGGAAGGGTGCGCCAAGGGTAGCGAGGACCCCCCTACCTATGCAGAGGTGGTAGCCAGGCTGTTCCTGACCATCCCCAGTAACAACTAAAGAAACCCAGCGAAGAAGGACCGTGTGCGCACCTGGTGGACCTCCTACATAGTACCATTGTCTGCAATCTACCCCTGTTATCCATCTCACAGTTTTCTGGGGATCTTTATTGCCTGGTGACATCCATTACGGGGATTCATGAGAGGTAATTCGAATGACAGAGTGCGCTCGGAAATATTTTTTGTGTTTGTTTCTGAGATCGTATTGATGTACTCCTAGGTGTTCTCTGCCTGAATAGCCAGCTACGATGAAGCTTACGCGGAGGATGGACCGCTGGGATTTTCCTATTCTCTCCCTCTATTCGCTTAACTTGGGATTAAAAGAGCAATTAAGAAAAAGATGCATGGAAAACACGGATAGTATCCGAAGGGAATACAGCGAAATCCGTTGGAGCTTGGCAGGCTGGCTGCGAAGGGGGCACAACAAGCCAGAGCAAGCATGTATCCCTCCTAGTTGTGGTAGGATGTCGTACCTAGGAAGAGGAATGGTGGAGCCAGGGTTCTGAGCATTGTCCTCTTCCAAAGTACCTTTAACCCTGTCCCGATCGCTTCCTGCTCCCCGTCTCTCATCACTTTCTTTTCCGTAAGAGAGATATCCACTACAGCTTTGTTCACCAGCCGACCCGGGGCATGCATGCAGGACTAAGAGGATACGTACATCCTGTACCTTTACTGCTAGGACCTGAGCAAGCTATAGGTAGTGGGGAGTCGAGACTGCTAGAGAACTGGGAAGAGGAGTAATAGTAGTAGTGTAGACGGGGTGGTGGTGGTGCCAGCCCAGCCTCTCTCTCCCTCTCTCTCTGTGTGTGTGCCCACCACCCAATTCCCCATTTCCCCAAGCTGCAGGCTGCGCGTTCTTCCGCACTCTGTCTCTCTCCCGATCACTCTCCTGTATGTACTAAAGTGTCTGCGCGTGTGTGCGCCTGTGTGTTTTGTATCTCTCTTCCCAAGCCAGTTAGCAGTGTTTTTTTTAGTCCGGCCCCTAAAAAAGGACACGCCGTTAACCCCAGCCGCTAGCTGTTCTGTGCTCGGCGGGCCAATCTCACTCAATCAGACCGTCTTCTGTGCTCATTTTACTTGGGATTGGCTGGCAAAAAGCGCATTGCCCAGCGGTTCCGCGCTGGATGCGAAGCGTGTGGTGGGGAGGGTACCTGGGCAGAGGCCCCCCCTCCCGGTCTTCCATCCCTGCTCTGCATATCACTTTGTACCTACCTACCTCCTCCCGGACCGGCCATGGGAGGCGACCAGACCACCACGCTAAGCTGCCTGCGCATAGAAGCGTCCCCAAGGGCCGTGTGTAGAGACTTGACCAATCAGCCCACCCGCCCGCCTTTGCATCCACTCCCTTTCCCTTCACCAGCCGGACTGACCAGAGGGTGCCCACACCAAATCTCTCCACCCGCTGATGCGCTGTGGCTCGCGCAACCTGGGAACTCATTAAACCCCCCCAAGATCCGCCGACACCTTCTCTTCCACCTTCTCCCCTGTCTTAAACTGCTGTGATTCTCTCAATTTGAGATATTACTCTCTTTCTTTTCCTTTCCACTCTCCTCCCCCTGGGCCTGGTGACGCGTTGTGTTGCAGGCTTCTTCCTCTCTACTACTATTGTCGGGAAAGCCGCACACTTACAACTCTCAGCATTTTCCGCAAGACGTTTCTCTTCTCAGTTAGCATCAACGCCCACTATTAAAACGTTCCCCGAGATCGTCGCTTACGCTGGACCTTCCGCGACCGCTCTGATACATCTCGCCTATTCCTCCATTCCCCGGGAATCTATTGTTGATTGTTTCTTGTTCTGTCTGTTTTTGTCGATACGAACTTGATCGTCTATTTCCTGGCACTGCCCGTCGTTGGTTCAGGACAACATAGCTGGCACCGTGCTTACTTGCAGCAACCATCGGACAACATTGGTCTTACTAGTAAGCCCTTTGGCCGCCCAGTTCGCATCAGATCAGACCGATTTGTGCGTTTTACTTTTTGAGCAAAACCAGATTGCACCAACCACCTTGAAGGTTGACCACGACGAGCTCGCCCAGATATTCGCTTGACGCAAATTGAGGCGTGATCATTGTTGTTGTGTGCCAAAATAAAAACATTTCCGCGCGGGCTGGACTCGACTCATTTCCATACATCGATATCGCATCAAACTACCTTGCTGCACTTGGACGTGTCTGCTCTAGCATCAATAGGCAGCGCCTGCGGAGCCACTAGCCAGACAGCAACAGCCACCAGCACCCGCCTAGCTGGATCTCCTAAACTGTTTTTACACACCATAATACAACTTTTTATTAATACTCGCGGTCCAACGTCGTTTTCGTAACGACGCGGCGACTACTCAAACTTTCTCCTCCAGTTACCCGTTAGCTGGCCTTCGAGCTAGTACACAGCGCGAGAATGTACCCGCAAGCCGCAAACATGGCAGCTGCCCCGCAAAAACCAGAGACCTTTATGCTGAGCACTGAGGCCCAGCAAGCATTACCACATGATGCTCAGGTAGCTTTGCAACAAGTTGACAATTGTAAGTAGCAAAATTTTCTTTTGAGGGGGTGCCTGGGGGTGTCAGGTTCGAGGTTTACCAAGATCAGAGCTGTAGACTAACACTATATGCAGTGAAATATTTCCTCATTTCTGCCCCTGTCGATTGGCAACCAGACCAGTACATCCGCAGATTCTTGCTCCCCACTGGCGAGTATGTCTCTTGTGTTCTATGGAATAACCTGTTTCACATCTCCGGTACGGACATCGTTCGCTGCCTCTCCTTCCGTTTCCAAGCCTTCGGCCGACCTGTCAAGAACTCCAAGAAGTTTGAGGAAGGCATCTTTTCCGACCTGAGAAATCTGAAGTCGGGAACTGATGCCTCGCTGGAGGAACCCAAGAGCCCTTTCTTGGATTTCCTGTACAAGAACAACTGCATTCGCACACAGAAGAAGCAGAAGGTTTTCTACTGGTACAGTGTTCCCCATGACCGTCTATTTCTCGATGCCCTCGAGCGTGATCTGAAGAGGGAGAAAATGGGCCAGGAGGCTACTACCATGGCTGTCAGCGAGCCTGCCCTGTCGTTCCAGTACGACTCGTCGCAGTCGCTTTACGAGCAGCTCACCAAGGCTCAGCAAGCCAACTCTTCGTCCTTCAACGCACAGCAAGTGTCTTTCCCTCAATCTCAAGCACCATCGCCTGTCATGAGAGCGATGGAATCCATGCCCCCTCCACAAATGATCCCGCAAAGCATGGCTCCTATGTCGGATGGAATGGAGGCTATGGTTCAGTACCAGACCATGGCAATGGCTCCCGCGCTTCCCCCCCAGGTTCAGCAGGTCGTCAAGCGAGAGCCAGACTACGCTCGTGTCCAGTACAACCAGAACGGTGTTCCCATCGCTCAGGGCCACCAGCGACATGCCTCCATGCCTGCCTACGGATTGGAGTACTCGCCTGCACCGTCCTTCGTGTCTTCGCAGTACGAGGACTACAGCAACCGCGGCATCTCCTTTGAGCCAATTACTCCTCCCCAGCAGGCTATGGGGATGGGTGCTGAGCCCGCTTACATTGCGAACGAGGAGACCGGCCTGTACACTGCTATCCCGGACCACATGGCTGCTGTCAACGGCATGATGCAGCTGCCTCCTTCCAACCTTGCTGGTCCTCAGTTCTCCCGTGCTTACGGTGCCAACAACGTCTACTCCGTGATTGAGGGTTCTCCTACCTACAAGCAGAGAAGACGCCGTTCCTCCATCCCCCCCTCAATGTCGGCTATCGCCGCTGCCACAGCCCAGGTGCAAGCCGCAACACACCGCCCATCTGAGCTGAGACGATCGGTCTCTGTCTCTGTTGGCCCCGTGGCCGAAGGTGACGAGAGCGAGAACTCGCCTCCAGGCCTGGCTTACAGCAACTCCCAAGTCTCCATGAGCAGCCAGCACCACAAGGAGATGGTGGAGATGTCCAGGCACGGCACACCTCTGCCAACTGTCGAAGGCAGCCCCGCCCTCAACTCTTTGGCTCTTCAGCACCAAGAGTACATGCACATGGCCCACGATGATATGAATGGTGACGCCATGAGCGAGCGACGTGCGATGCATGGAGGAGCTCCCAGCGTGCTTCGCCGTGCTCGCTCCGCCACTGTGATGGAGCTCGGCCCATACCCGCAGAAGTCACACTCGTGCCCGATTCCTACCTGTGGCCGTCTCTTCAAGCGCCTCGAGCACCTGAAGCGGTAAGACTGAGATATTTTCTTTTTGAATTACTGTGTGATGCGCCATGCCTGTATCTGACCTATATATTTAGACACGTGAGAACACACACCCAAGAGAGACCTTACATCTGCCCTTATTGTAGCAAGGCCTTCTCCAGGTCCGACAACCTAGCACAGTACGATCCCCAAAATTTCTTCCTGTATTTTCCTTTGTCAAAAAAAAACCCTGTGATGAGCTGCAATGTACGGTGCGCGACCTAAATAAAAAAGAACCAAAGCAATTCAGCAACCCTAGTCACAACACAGTCACAGCACCAAGCATACAAAACTCTCACAGCTGGTACCATTATACATAAGGCTAACATATCGCTCCACAGACACAAGCGCACGCATGATCGTGGTGAGGGTGCCGATGGCAGCTTCCCTCTTTCCGGAGAGGATGAGGAGGAGTACTCTGGCGAGGATCATCTCGGTTCTCTTGAAGAGGCCTCGCCTACCTCCGAAGGAAGTTACATGCCTGCCTCGCTCAACTCGGCGGCTCACGACGCCTCTAACAACGGTAGCATGATGGTCCCCGGTGGCGGCATGCAATCGACATTCAACAGCCTGCAGACTCTTAGCATGCCTATGACTATGAGCCAACCAGCTGGGGCGATGTAAGAGTCGCACCTTTGCTGTGTGGTTTGTTGTTATTTTCGTATTGCTTCATGACGGGATATGTCACTTCGTTTCCATCTTGTAGGGTTTTCACGACGGCTTGTTTCGTCCCTGGGTTGGGATGGTCATATGTTCGGGTCAGCGGGATTGATTTCTTTCATCGCATGTTTTGCGTGCGGGGCAGCCTTGGGGAGTTTCTGTTGCAGTATAGTGGTAGACCTGGTTCGGTTTACCTGCAACTATATGTTGCTTGCTTGGCGGGATTTTTTTTCTCTTTTTATCTTTTTATTTCCAAGACTCCTTGGGCGATGTTCTCTCATCTTCGTTTCCATACACGAGGGATACCAAAACGCGACGATAGAAGGGAGGTTGTTTACTTATTTTTTTTCCTTTATCACCACTGTTACATTGGTCGAAGCTAGCGAGATATGCTCTTCGAAACCGAGAGGGAATGACGCGACTAAGGGGGTGACCCTCTAGGTGTATATATAGTATTGTCTGTTGTCTCTTTTGCTTCCTGGTTCTGTTTGAAGTGATCCGAAACCTACATAGGGTCACTGATAGAACCAGACATCAGGCAACTAGTCGTATCTTTCCAGGATGCGGACTAAGCAGGCGGGCGATTGGATGACAAAACATGGGAAGTTAGTCCGGAGAGAAGAATAGAAAATGTTGATGTTTTCCCAAACTACATAGTCCCCGTCTGGGTCATTGTTTTCCGTGCCGCATCTTCGCATTGATTATTTTAAAGTATTGCTATGTCTTCCAAGATTGCATTGGTTGGGTGAACACGTATGTATTGTATGTCTTTCAGAGGTGATGTGAGAGTGAAAAGAGCATTGCAATCGGGAAGACCCTGCTGCATTGAGAGGGTATCTTGAACCTGCCGGGAAAAGATTAAAGAGATATATATATCATTGCTGCTGGCCTAGATTTATTGCTAAGAATATGTGGGTTCACAGTAACCAGGCGGGAATAAATCAAAGACTTATGTGATGAATACGTCCAAAATAACCAACCATAGACGCCATCTTTCATAAATAAAAGAAAAAGACACCCAAATTCTGCTTCTACTTCATTTTGCAAGACTGCTTCGGCCCGTTTTCATCTCCTCTTGCCGCCGCCACCGCCCCCGCGTGACCTGCCTCTTCCTCCCCCCCTCCCGCGGCCACCGCGACCACGACCACCACCGCTACCCTCGATATCAGCAATGTCCCGCTTGCTCAGCTTCAGCATGCCGTTGTGCAGCTTGCCCACGGCGGGGGCGTCGACGGCCGCCTCTCGCTTCCTCCTCTTGGGTCCGAATGATGATAAGGAGGAGGCAGCGGCGGCGGCGGTAGCAGATGGGCGCTCGAGGATGATGCCGTTCTCCTTGGCCTCGCGGCGGCGCTTGGTCTCGCGGGCCTCGCGGGCCGCCTCGATGCCCTTGCGGTGCGACATGGGCATGCGGGCCTGCTTGTAGATGCTCGCCTTGGCGCCGAGGTGCGCGAGGCGCAGGTCCGTGGCGAGGTGCCTCGTGCGGCCTGCATGTATCGTCGTCGCAGTCGTCGCCGTCACCTTGTCGAGCGAGGATCCGGGTCCCCGGTTCAGCAGATGCGACTCGGACAGCAGGCGCTGGAGCGCCAGGTCGTTGCGCACCAGGTCCGCGCTGTCCTCGTCCACGGGGGTCTGCTTCTGCTTCTGCTTCTTCTCGTTGCCGTTGTTGTTGTTGGCGCCGGCTGGCGAAACCGCGGACATGGGGACCTTGGAGGAGAGGAAGGCTCTGGCCTGCCGCTTCGCGAGCGCGGCGGCGAGCGGGTTCGGAGCCGGCCCCGCGGTGTTGTGCTCTACCACTTCGATTTCTGGGGCGGAATCTTCAGAGTCCGAAACGCCCTCCCACCCATCAGCGTCATCGTCTTCATCGTCATCGCCGCCGTCCCCTTCTGCGTCCTCGTCCTCGTCCGAGTCGGGCGGTGGGCGCTGTGCGGCGGCGCCAGCCAAGGGATTGAATTGGGCCTCGAAGTGGCGGCGGAATATGTCCTGCGCCTCCTGGTAGGAGACGGCAGGCTCAGACGCAGCGCTGCGCGACTTGCGTTTGCCCAGAACCGTAGTCATGATTGGTGCCGCTGCCCTCGTGCAGCGTAATAGTCACCGAGTCTTGATCTTTTCTCGGTAATAGGAAATCGAAGTTTTGGAAATTTTTATGGAGCTTTGGAGAAATTCGCAGCAGCCTTGCGACAATTGCAGCAGGGGTCCAAGACACATGTGGAAGAGCCGCCAATCAGTGGGGCTGGGGGCGCTGAAGCCCGCCCGGAAGCAGCAACACCCCGCCATCAGCCTTGTTAGTAAACTCGAACTCTTTGGGCATTTTCAACTCGCTGCCCCACCATCCGAGTCCAGTCACAACTTGTACACACAAAAATCCGCCAAAGCAGCTCTCTTACAAGCTTTTGTCTTTTTCTCATATATACGAAGGGGGGTTTCAAGCTCTTGACTGCCCTCTCATTGGCGAGAATCATGACTCGGTTTCGCCCCTGTATAGACCTCCACGCTGGTCAGGTCAAGCAAATAGTCGGCGGGACCCTGGACAGCGAGACTTCGGAGCTCAAGACTAACCATGTCTCCCTCCACCCGGCCGGCCACTTCGCCGGGCTGTACCGTGACAATGGCCTGGCCGGTGCCCACGTCATAATGCTGGGTCCCAATAATGACACCGCTGCCCGCGAGGCTCTGGCGGCGTGGCCCGGTGGTCTGCAGGTTGGAGGCGGCATCAACGACCAGAACGCGCGGGAGTGGATTGAGAACGGAGCTGAGAAGGTGGGTTCTCGCATACCTTGCAGCCTTTGACACTTTTAATCGTCACATTTCTTGTCTCAAACGGGTTACAACCATATTATATCCTTTGATCATGCTCCGGACAAAAGTTTGGAGGAGCATGATAGCCCTATCACAAAACCAAATGCGCTCATTTTGCGGAGACTTATAAGACATGTGTGCTCTCAAGTAGGTCATCATAACATCATACCTATTCCCGTCAGGGAAATTCAGCCAGGAGCATTTAGATGCTGTGCTTAAAGCACTGGGAGGCGACAAGGAGAAGCTGGTCGTCGATCTCAGCTGCCGGCGAAAAGGCGATGACCAGTGGTTCGTTGCCATGAATAAGTGGCAGACTATCACAAATATGGAGGTCAACCAAGGTAAGAATTCCTCTTTCATCTACTGTCCCCGGGTTGGCCAATTTTCGTTTCCTAAAAACACGAACTTACACGGAGCCCTACCGAAACAGAGTCTATAAAGCAGCTCGAGCCTTACTGCTCCGAGTTTTTAATCCATGCAGCAGACAACGAGGGGCTGCAAAAGGGAATCGATGAGAGGCTGGTGCAGAAGCTCGCCGAATGGTGCAGTATTCCGGTAACGTACGCCGGCGGTGGCAGGAACCTGGAAGATCTCGACCTGGTTAAGAGGTTAAGTGGCGGCAAAGTCGATCTTACAATAGGGAGCGCGCTGGACTGCTTTGGGGGAACTGGAGTGAAGTTTGACGATTGCGTCGCGTGGAATCGCAGCCAGGAGTAGTCATAGCTGGTATTCGAGGTATCTTCTTTTGAATAGATAGAAAGGATCCTTATTGTGCCGCGATTTTCGCATCGGGAACATATTGTGGCACCATAGATTTGCTTGCGAAATATTTTTCTGCTCGAACATATAGCAAATGATCCTCTCCCGGGTATCGCCTCCGCGCATCTGTGAAGCTACCTTCTAAGACCGATGAGCAGTTACCAGCGCCATTTTGATGCAAACCCTAACCATGGATGAAACATATTCTCTCAATCATCGTCGTCGTCATCATCGCTGCCACTAGACCATCCATCCTTGTAGCCCTCGGCGATCTCTGCAAGCTCGTTGCCGATGTCCTCTCTGTCTTCCACTCCAATTGAACGGATCACAGTTGTGCGCAGATCCTTGACCTTGTTCATCACAGAAGAGTCCGTCGACAGCACTGTACGCATAGATACCGGCTCCGTGAGCGCAGCGCCTTCATAATTCCTGAAAATACGCGGATAGCTGTCGAGCATAGGCAACGAGAGCTTGGATTGATATCTAATGATGTATCAGTTTGAAAGTCTCCAAGAGAAGCCGGAATTGTAAATAGAATTAGATGGAGAAGTTAAGCTGCACAAAAACATACCTGTGTGTTTTGGGGCGAGTACGTCTTTGGAACTCGTCATCATGGGTATCCTGTTGAAAACCTTTGATCCCTTCCTCTCCTCTTGCAGTGTATACTTGCGAGAAGAGGTGAGGTCTCCCCCGTCGCCTGGAGCTGCCCATAAGATTGTCATCAATAGTGGACAGGTCGACGTCAAGTGTCTTGACACCGTCTTCGGACATGCCGCTGTCTGACTTCTCTTCAAAGTCGAGGCTATGTAGTCGATCATACAGCTCCCCCCTCCCCGATGGCATTTGCATAGCGCCGTTTGTTCCATTCTGTGACCGCTTCGGAGGCTGCACGATTGTCATGCGGAGATTGACCATGGTCTGCTTTCCGAATACATTCAATAGATCCGCGACGCTACCGAGTGTAGTGGAGTTAACTTGATCGGTGGTTTTCAATCGGGTGTACAATGATGTACTCTCAATAGCGGCGTTGAAAAGTGCAGCCACATGCCAGGAGGAGGACCGATCTAGAGCAACAGAAGACGGTAACCTATCTGGAACAGATAGAGGTACAATGAGTGACGCCTGAGAGTACATCTCCGCAATGGTTCTCGCCTTGTTGACAAGCCGCAACAGGCGTTTGTCCTGTTCTAGATGAGCTGCGGGTTCTACCATGGACTATAAGGTGACGGCTTGATAACATACTCTTGGAAGACCGGTTGGGGGACTTTGGAGGCCCCAGACCCATATAGGGGTCTTCCCATACTCGTCTCTTAAGCGCTCGAGATATTTCGCGGCAAAACCTCCCCAGGCATCATCGATGCCCGTCATGATTTGAAGCCCCTGCATGTGATCAGCTTCCTCCACGAACGGCCTGAGATCACGATCGAGGATGTCATGGTCTTTGTCAAGCGAGGAGAAGAGCTCTTCACCCATGCCCCATTTCTCAAATGGCCGCAGACTCGAGTTGAGCTCGTACTCATTTAACTGAATGATGGACCTGGGGTGGAAATATACACGATTAAAGTCAGACCAGTACCTCACTGTGCTCGTTGTGAGCTCAGGGGGTGCAGCGCCAGTGTCAAGACTTTCTTGGTAGGCGCTCGGTTCTATAGGCTGCTGCCTCTGCACCACCGTTTGGCCATTCCTTCAGCCGAGTTAGTTTAGTACAGACCGGACGAATCGCCATGGCTCAGGACATACCAGAGCGCGGTAGGCTCGCCATCCTCAAGCTCATATAGCGCGTTGATCTTTCTCAGCGACCCAAAACCTCCCTTCAAGTCATATATGACCGTTCGGGGCATATAGGTCTCCGTTCCATCGGCTCCTATTCCTGGACGGAAATGCACATCATGCTCCACGGCAGACTCCTCATCCTGGTTGTACGTGAAATACGATTCCTGAGCTAGCGAGTTAGGATGCTGGTGCAGATTCAATACGAGAATGGCAGACGTACTTGGGTGTTCCAAAAATGTGTTCCAAGGTAGTTGCTCTGCTGCCCGAGCTGCAGGGTGATTATCTCACGCATGATGGCGACTCACAAGACAGCTCCAACTCCTTCAAGTTTCAGTGTCGTAGAGCCTTCACCTGTATCGTTATATGAATTTGATATCTGCCCATGGGAAAGGTATCTAAAAAACGATAGACAGGATGATGACGATGCGGGTAGTCACAGAATACCTATTACGGCACCGCACCTGAAAAGCCCGATTACTTAGTCGTGGGGCAGCCGAAAAACCGGCGGCTAGCCACAATTGGCTGGTCGGGGAACGGCCGCTCCAACTCACCGCAACCCCGATATATGTAATCCTACAGGTCCTGGAAGGCACCGCATTTCTCCAAAGTCTTTGAAACTTGAGTCCATATACATGTCGTCATACCTAAGCTAACACATTGCACTTCGACATAATACGATATTGTTCACCTTCGTCGGTGTTACTCAAGTCCAGCTACTAGTAGACTAAAAACCACCGGCAGAATGTCTCTGGCCCAGGAGTGGGAGTCCTTCAAGACGCCGCCTGCCAAGGATGTGCAACCTGCACCGAAGCCCGGTGAGAAGGCGCCTGCGCACCCAAGCATGCCTCTACCTAGAGACAAGCCTACCATTCTAGTCTTTCTAAGGCACTGTGGATGTCCATGTAAGTCGCAAATATAGAAAGCGCTCTTCTCTACTTCCCTTTGCGTCAAACTATGATCCGGCAACCACCACACGACCACACGCCGTGACTTACGGAGTTGCGGGAATCTGCCGAGGCAGCAGTTCAGTAGCCCAGACGCCCACCCCTATAGCTGGCGACATTGTTGCAGAGGGCGGAAAACTATTGGCATATCACACGATGTAAATAATCCAGCTGATCAACGCCGTGGTCTGGTGGCTCCGCTTTCACATTTGAAGCCACCATCTGAACTCATCCTTGCTTTATACGAACCTCACCAACGCTGTTCTCTATTTTCCTTCCCCACACGTAACATGATACTATATTATTCGTCATCCTTCTCTTTGACACCTGCTGACTTAGAGGCCCTGTTTTCTGATCGATGTAGTCGCGGAGAAGGCATTTCAAGCCCTCACCCAGGTGTCGAACAGGTACAAGGGCGAGGTGCACTGCATCGCAGTCTCGCACTCCTCGGCCGAGGCCACCGAGCACTGGGTCGTCGAGGTCGGCGGCAACTGGGAGGTCCAGGTCGTTATCGACCAGGAGCGCGAGCTCTACGCGCAATGGGGGCTGGGCACCTCCTCCACCTGGCACATGCTCGGCTCCCTGCGCCAGGTCTACCTGCTCGGCACCAAGGAGCACATCTGGAATCGCCCGACCGAGAGCGGCAACCGCTGGCAGATCAGCGGCGCCTTCGCCGTCGACACCGCCGGCGTCGTGCGCTCCTCGCAGGTCGCGACGTCGGCGAGCGACCAGCCGAATCTCGACGACGCGCTCACCTCGTTGGGGATCCAGTTAAAGCGGAGATGAGGGCATAGCGAGTGGTGTTTTGTTGCTTCCAATTGCCTTATATTAATCAAACATCTCCTTTCCTACTGGCGTTAAAGGAGGACGTACATGAATACAGGATTGCAACACTGGATTGTTCTGATATTCATTAATCTTTATGTATTCATTTCATATTCCGAGTTCTCAAGTGCCTATACAAAGCGGTGCTGGGTATCATTGCTCAACCTCCTCCGTCTACTTTCGTTTGGGGACTGTTGCGCCGAGCTGAGCTGGTACTGTTCCTCCATCGGCGGTATCGCTGTGTAACCTTTCCTCTTCGAACCCTTTCTCCGCCGCGTGCACCAGACGCAACTACCAACAACGAGTCCAATCGCTGTCGCAACCGACAAGATGACCATCACGATGTGATCCCCAATCCATCCAAAGTAGTGGCTATCCCAGTCCTCCCATGTGCCGCCCTTGCCCTGAGTGAAGAAGACCCAAGCATGGTCGCCCTCCTGGTCGCTCATGAGGACGCGGTACAACGAGCTGAACTTATTGCCAAGCGTTTCGAAGCCCCGAACTGTACCATCCCCGCGTAATCTTGCGTGATACTCCTCCCACATAGCTGTTATGAACCACTGGCCGCTGGTGTAGCTGACAATGACGTAGGGGAGGACGAAGTTCCAGTTATAGGGGATCAAATTCGTCGTCATCAGACCGAACCAAGGGTGGTTGGGCTCAGAACCCATAATATTGTTACTGAGGGTGCCTTTGCCACCGTCCGTCGTGAAGGCTGGGTAATAGATCAGGGCCTCGAGGCTTGTCGCGCATCCCTACTCAAATATATTTGCGATTAGTTCACAATCAAGGTGGCGGCAGGTGTGCAGCACAGCTGAACTACTCTGTGCGTAGATACACTAACATTGTCCAGATCAATATAGATACCGCCATAGTAGCGCAAGAGGAAGTAACGCAAGACATCTATCCTCTGAATTGGGTACTTGTATCCATCGTATGTCTGCAAGAACCAGGGGTATTTCTCTTCTATGAAAGCACGCGAAGACTCCAAAGTCCAGAGCTATGCAGCAGTGGAAAATAAGCTTATGTCATCTTCCAAGCAGAGAGAGGCCGGGGAAACGGCGCGAAGTTAGGGTCCTCCTTACTTTAAATTCCCATTCCGGGTTCAGCGTAACACAGCTCTGCCTTTCATTTTCCCAGTGACCGGGTAGAGTGTCGTTTGTGGGATCGTTCCAGTTGTGGTAGATCTGATGCAAGATCTTGGGAATACGGGGCGTCCTGGGGTCCGGCGTAACCTTGCTGTGCGCGTTGGCGACATCAAGCTGCGTTAATAGCGTACCCGAATGCGGTCGGAAGAGCCCGAAGATATGTGCAAAGGCCAATAGACGGATGACGAAGTGAATTATGAGGAAGCTGAAGATACCGGCCAAGATGATACCCAGTAACCGCTTCGTGCGCAGCTGCGTTAACGCGACCATCTTGTAGGAGGGAAAATTCGAATAAAACTATCGCCTTATATCCAAAATGGGGAAAGCCCCCCTCGTCCTAGATCTATCCGGGCAACTGTACTGTCCTCGGGGCAAAGGTAAAAGACTTAGATGGCCAAAAAACGTGTCTTGAGGATGGCGAAGAAAAAAAAAATAACAACACAAAGATTGATAAAAAGGCGTAGCGCGTGGAAATGGGGTAAGCTGGTACAATTGCGGGCTACTATGGATGAAATCAAACTTTTTAGCTTTTGGCCCGTCAGATCCGTAGCAGAAGTCAGTAGTTAAGAGGCGAAGCCCAGCGTGGTGACGTGATGTACAGAGAAAGCCCCCCAATTCCCGAGCGAGCCGTCAGCACTGCAGGGCCGATCCCAGCGAAAAATAGATCCCAACCTCGAGTTTGCAGCTCCCTAGCAGCCTATTAGATAAGGAGAAGAGACAACCAACCGGCCTGAAGACCTAGTCTAGGTAAGGTCTTAGTATAGGGATCGGTGCATGGTAATGGGGCTTAACCTGGCCTGGCTTGGGGCGACGGCTTTGATTACATAGGTAGCGCCCTCCCTTATTATTTTGTTCCCACCTTTTCACTTTGGCGTGTAGGATCCCGGCGGATGGGACAGCCAGTTCCATTCCTTGGTTAGTTCTCCAGCTCTCGCAATAAAGCTGATGTGCCGCATTGCTACATAAGTCGACATTACTGATCAGCAAGCCTACTAAGGAAGCAGATCATGGAGAGAGCGGGAGGAATTAAAAGCGGGCATATGGACGAAGGGGCTGGTGTAACTACTGTGTACGTGTTGTTGCCAGGATGGTGATTGCGCGGCTAAGCTGTGCTTATGTGTTTTGTTCTGGACTTCTGACGTGTCTCTCTCCTGGCACTTCTTGTATTTGAGGAACTAAGAAAACGGCCGCTAGGGCTCTCGTGTTTCTAGTCGCCCAAGAGCAGGCCAATGGTACAGAGTAAACTTCTGCAGCTGCGGGACGGTACCTATGCGTCCGCTTGGGGGGCATGCCGCTACCCATGGAGGGAAATTTTTAAAATTGGTAAATCTCAAGCCGACTTGTCAGTCCCATTCGGCATGCGTGTTTCGCCAGGGGGTTAATAATTTTAGTTTCGACAGCTGAGGAACTTTCCCAAATTGAATTACTGATAATGCACACCACTTTCCACCCTTTTCACTTGGCCATAGTCGTGGAGGGAGAAAGTAGTGCACTGGCTCTTCTATGTCTGCAGTGCATTGATAGGGAGAAACAGTTCCGGAAATTCTAGAGCGGCCAAGGGCAAGCATAAATGACCCGGGGAATCATGCCAAGAGCAGCACCAAGCTTGGCCCCATGGCTTGACCTGTCAATCCGGTGCTGAGTAGCGGCCCTAGATGCTGTAGTACTCCCTGTGCTTTCTCACTATCAGACGCTCAAGCATTCCGAGTCCCGTTGGGGATTGTCAGGTCAGGTAACGTCTCACGTTGCTACGTGATTGGACTCCAGCTTGTACCCGCTTTCCGTACGTACATACGCGGAAGCAAAATGCTATTGTGATATGAGATGCTTGCTTTATCCGGGCGCGGGCGATCTAGATCGAATGCCATATTCTCGCGCTCGTTTTCGCATTAAGTCGCCCTAATGATTTTTGTGTCTTCGACCTTGGTCAGCCGCTAAGAGTCTTTCTTAGTCTGGCTCTATAGTTGCACGGCACGGAGCTTCTAAAGCGAGAATCAAGACAAATGTGATTATTGTTTTGCTCTCCGTCGCTAGTGCTCTAATAACTGTGCCCAGGAAGCTAATAAGAAGTTTCTCAGAGACGCTAGTTAGGCTGGAGATGCTCGCGTGGGATTTAGATGGGGCATCCAGTGGATTGCTCGTTCGCTGTTCCGATTAGCGATTGAGCGGAGCTGGCAGTGCCGGGTCGCAGCGTGCATTGTTACATCCCGAAGTGATCGAGGCAGGGGGGTACAGCTGCTAGGAAACAAAAACTTTGGCAGTACTGTACGGATATTGATACAAATACGGCGTAATGTACTAAAACGCACTTATTCAGGGGTGCCTGCCGAGGAAATGAAATCCTTCACGGCGGAGCAATGCTATATGCGTACCTGAGACTTGGAAAACGTGGAGTACCAGTATTACTCAGCGTAGCTTCAATCATCCCGCATATACTATACGAGAATACAAGACCTACGAGACTCTTGAGACTGTGACAGAAACCTGGCCGTTGGGAATATTCGCGTCTACTATCATGTACACTTAACCACTGGTTCTAAGTATCTCGATTTACTCATTTCCGGACTATTAAGTTGAGGATCTGTTGTTTTGAATTTACTTCTAGCTCATTATTCCAAATCTTTTTAAGAGAGGCAAATGGGATATAAGTAGTCGATGGAATACGAGGAGGTAGCGGCCGCCACTTATCATAATTTTGACATAACATGGACTAGGCTTTGGTACCCGGGCAGTATCATTTCAGAATCTATTCAACTTGATTTTGACTCTGCGTACGTGTGCGTATCCTTGTCGGCTTCTATCCCGCTCAAAGTCGTACCAATGAAGATGTTATAAGTTGGAGCTTCAGAGCCAGAGCTTATAGATCTTTAATCCGAAGTGCTGCTATGATTGCGAACCTCATGGTTTATCAGCTCGATTACCTTGACCCCGATACTCAGTGCTCGATTACCGGCCAAAAAGGGCTGTGGGAAACGGCGGTGCTGTCTTTTCCTAAGCGAGGTCAGGTACACGTCACTTCGGCAACATCCTTCTTTCACTTGGTACTGATAGCATCCCATGCCTCATGATTCCCACATGGCACGGTTATCTGGCATGCAGAATTTAAAGTGTTCAACACGGGAGAGGGAGGTCAAATGTTCCCCTATCATTCCGGACCAAAATTGACAACTGATTCCACGATACGATATAATCATTGCGTATCTTAAGATACATACCTGTGGGTATATGTGGACGTACTCGTCCATCACCGTGCGTGCAATATGAATGTACCTCAATAACGTCTTTCCGATGCAACCTTCACGATTCGAATACCCAAGTCAACAAACAAGATAAACTAGGAGAAACCGGGGTTTTCGGATAGAGGTCGGAATGAAGGAAAGTTACGAGGTTCGGAATGGATGACAGAAGTATTATGCCAAGGATATCCTTGCTAAGAAAGTTGGGGCAGTGTGGTCTTGACATACGCATACCATGGAACGAGTGTACCAGCATCTACTTCGTTTTAATAGTCTTCTACTACTGCCTAGCCTGAGGCATAACTGATTTTCTCCAGACTTTGTCAACGCCTCCTGCAGTGTCCACCCGTTATGAGTTCCGAGTTTTAGCTATCGTACTCCGAGAACAATGACATCCCAAGCAGAATAGACATGCCGCAAAAACGATTCCCCATTCTACCCCACCTGACTAATTACCAACGCCTCAAGATCGGAGCGACTCGAGCTCTAGCTCTAGCTGTCTAACTCGTTCGCTCTGATCCTGAGAACCGGAGCCTACACGCTTCTTCAGACTCTCCACTTCAGACATAAGCTGTGCAATCTGCTGGCCCTGCGAGCTGATCATCCTCGTCTGCGTTTCCAGCAGTTGCTTGATCTGGTCCAAGGTCGTCCCCGCACCACTCAAAGGAGAAGATGCCGAGATGGCCGTAGGTGCTGCAGGTTGAGATGCGGCTGTAGGCGTGTGGATGGGAGAGACTGCAGGCTTGGGCAAAGGAGCGGAGGTGGTCTTGGTGGGTGAAGGTGGCTTTACCTCGGCCTTAGCTGGCATAGCGCTGCGCTGAATCGGTTTTGAAATCTCCTCAAAGCTGGATCCTTCATCCTCCTCGTCCTCTTCTTCATCATCCTCATACTTGGAGGCAAGTGCAGATATGGACTGCTTCTGGTCCTTCATGGTCGGAGGTGGTGATCTTATGGCAGCGGGCACAGGTTCAGGCTCCTTCTTAGGTGCTGGCTTAGAAACAGGAGCAGGCGACGGCGCAGAAGCCGTTACAGGCGGCTTGTAGTCGGCCGCAACCTCAACTGGAGCATTCCCTTCGTAGATACTCTCAAAATCGATCTTGGGAGGCAGACCGGTCTTACCGGAGAGCCAGTCCTGCGCGCTCAATGCAGGTTTCGAGCCGACAGCTGGAGGGTAGATATCGGATTGGAAGGTCTCTGCACGACGGGGAACGGTGAACGAGATGGGCTCAATATAGCCATCATTCACCGTCTTGAAGGCCCTCATAATTTCGTTCTCGTGTACCTATAGAGCAACTTAGCGATTTCCATTCTTGTCTTAGCAACTAAACCTGATGAACGACTTACGTTGACTCCGCGCTTGGGTAGGAAGGCAACACCGCGCTGAGGGTCGCCAGACTTGTATTCTGACAAGAATTCAAACTTGTCGTTCTCATACTCGAAGTATCGGATGTTTCCATCGCTATAAACAAGTTAGCCTGTAAGTGTGCACGCGCATTTAAGGATTTCGCCTCGTAAAGTTGGAATTACTTACCCCTTGCCGGCCAAGTACAAACAGTTGGTGCTATCATCTGTACTAAGGGTCAGTACATCATAAAAGTTCCAGGCCAGGAAAAGGGTGTAAACATACCCCAGAAAGGCATGCAGACACCGGAAATGCTGTCAAGAGTGGTAAAGCCGCCAAGAGGGGAGCTGTTGCCAGGCTCCCACAGTGCCAACTGACGGTCGCTCATTTTGGAGAAACCGGTCGTCGCAATGCGGTTTTGCTCGCCCATCCAGACTGCTCGACTGTTTTTGGCACCTTCGTGTCCTTGGTGCTCAGATGCGGGGCGCTCTTGCCTCACATCCCAGACACGCAGCTTCTTGTCTCTCGAGGTGGTTACCATCAGCGTGCCGGTGGCATTCCAGGACAAGGATTGAACAATGTCAGGGTGCCTCATGGTAAGTGACGCCGAACCAGTGCCCACGTCCCACAGCTTGATGGTCAGGTCACCAGAGGCAGATGCGAGGATGTTCTCGGCGGCGGGGTTGAAGAGAACCTGGCCAACTTTTCTTGAGTGGCCAGTGAACTTGGCGACAGGGAAGACATCGGCAGGCTCGTCGGCATCGGTGAAGAGGGTAAAGTCCTTGGGGACCTCGTATATCATAACTTTTGCGTCATCGGAAGCAGAGGCGATGATACGGTCGTTGAAAGGATTCCTTGAGAAAAATTAGATACCAGCACAAGCGGGGGTTTGCGGTTGGTCGCGTGCGCACCAGTCGGTATCGAGAACTGTCGCAGTATGCCCGCGGAATAGGGGGATCTGGTCGGGAAGCTTGCCCTTCTCATCAAGGGGAATGACGGCGAAGGCGCCGCCACCGCTGGCTTCCCAATTGACTGCGAGATATTCGGGGTTGGCCTTTTGCGCCCAGAATCGTCAGCAAGGTGAACTGCACCAACTCGGGCGCAAAAGGGATAGTGCAGAGGCACAGATCTCACCTTGATCAAGTTGGTATCCCAGGCATTGCGACTGATGCGGAGATTGTCGTAACAAAACTCTTTTCTCGTCGACTTGCCGAATACGTGGCCTGCACCAAAGTTAGAGGTCGATTCAGATGTGGTTATCGGGCAGCGATGGCTGCGAGGCGGGAATGCGTACGGTACTTGGATGCTCGCACAAAGCGACCAGACATGATGACGGCTGGCTTGAGACTCGGGGATATCAGGAGACGGGGGTTTTAAAAAAAAAAAAGAAAATTCGGAATCTAAAGATACTCGTCCTGGTTCACGGTACGTCCAAGAGCCAGCAAAGGCTTGCGATTGTGTTGAAAAGGGGTGTGATGTCAATCAAAGCGACAAGGTCGAGGTCAACTCTGAAACTGACTGTCGAGCTGCGCCTCTGCCTTCTGTCAATCTAGCCAAAGCAATGGAGGTTCAGTGGCCACAAGACGAGGAGCTGGAGCTGGGATCCTGGTTGTCAGGTTAGTAGCAATAGTGGGGGATGGGAAGCCGGCTAGCCCTTTCCGGCCAGAATCTACAGCGGGTTGTACCTAGTAAAACTCTGGGAAGAGGACTAGAAGTAAATTTGGAAGTCTCCCGCAGTTGATGATGGGAGGGCATAAAGCCCACTGCTGCGGATTTGACGGTTACTTGTAAATTACATACTGAAAATGCGGTATCACGAAAGTATTATCAATTCTATCGGGGATGACTACCACTGCGTCAGGCGCGGAATTCTTGAGTACTAGAGCTTGCAAGTATGATACACCATCATCCATCAAACGGCCTATTGAAGGAATTGATTGCCAGCATATGGGGTTGGGCCCACATGAGTTAAGCTCTCCCACCAACCAAGCTATGTACCTAAGTATCGAAGCACTTATCGTCACGTGCAGTGCTAGCTATCCCAATTTACGCGAAAAAAAGCTTGGACGTCGCGTCCCAGCAACCACGGCAAGCGCGCAGAAGGCTGACCCTGGAACTTTTTGGAGGCAGACAATCCTCATCGACTTTTGCTTCCACACTCTCCATCTGCGCAGCATTGCCACCACCACTTTCGCAAGGTGTAGCTGACGGGTTCCATCAGGGAGACGCCTGCATCAGTCTGGAAGCACCCAATCTAGCGAAACATCCTCTGCTATCTCTGACCGCCTGCTTGCGCTATTCCGCCTGTCGCATTGTCCCAACCCCTCCGGATCATATCATACCCGCAATAGGCTCCGGTCGATCAGGACCTCGACCGCAACAATGTCCGGCATGTACGTGAAACCCCTGAGCGATGGAATCTGCAAAGCTTGGTGAAAAATGCTAACTGGTCATGCCTGGCAGAGAGAGTTTTGATAACATCTACCTAGATCTCTCCAAAGAGAACGGCAAATGCCGATTCTCAGAGAACGGGTTGGGCTGGAAGCCCTCGGGCGGAGGTAACACCTTCACCCTCGAACGAGGCGACATCGCGAGCGCCCAATGGAGTCGAGCTGCCAAGGGCTATGAAGTCAGGATCTTGAAGCGATCCTCAGAAGTGGTGCAACTTGATGGGTTCGAGGAGGAGGATGGCCCACGTCTCACCAAGCTCTTCAAGAACTGGTACAGCATGAACCTGGAGACGAAGGAACACGCCCTCAGAGGTTGGAATTGGGGTAAGGCTGAGTTCACCAAGGCGGAGCTGGTTTTCAATGTTCAAAACCGACCGGACTTTGAGATTCCTTACTCGGAGATTTCCAATACCAACCTAGCGGGTCGAAATGAGGTTGCCATCGAGTTCGCCGCTTCCGAAGAAGCTGATACTGGCACAAACGGTCACCTTGGTGGTGCACGAGGCAAGGGCAAAAAGGCGGGCGCCGGTGGGGATCAGCTTGTTGAGATGCGATTCTACATACCTGGTGTCACCACACGGAAAGAGACTGAAGGTGATGAGGCAGGCAGCGACGAGGAAGAGAAGAATGCGGCTACGCTTTTCTATGAGACCTTGATTGACAAGGCCGAGATTGGTGAGACTGCGGGTGATGCAATCGCCACCTTCCTTGAGGTCCTGCACCTTACTCCCAGAGGACGATTCGATATCGACATGTATGAAAGTTCGTTCCGTCTTCGTGGCAAAACATACGACTACAAGATCCAATACGACCACATCAAGAAGTTTATGGTTCTACCCAAACCAGACGAGCTCCACTGCATGCTGTGTATTGGCTTGGATCCCCCTCTCCGTCAAGGTCAGACACGCTATCCATTCCTTGTCATGCAGTGCAAGAAGGATGAAGAGATTACCATCGATCTCAACCTGACAGACGAACAACTGGAGGCCAAGTACAAGGACAAGCTGCAGCCACACTATGAGCAACCGCTCCACCAGGTTATAACTTACTGCTTCAAGGGCTTGGCAGGCAAGAAAATCTTGTCCCCGGCCAAGGATTTCCAGACGCATCGCCAGCAGACAGGTATCAAGTGCTTTATCAAGGCCAGCGAGGGTTTCCTCTACTGCCTAGAGAAAGCCTTCATGTTCGTGCCTAAGCCTGCAACGTACATATCATACGATCAAACAGCCAGCATCACGTTTTCTCGTGTCGGTGGTGCAGTGTCGACGCTCTCAACCTTCGATATTACAGTACACATGAAGAGCGGCGGTGGCTCAAGCCAGTTCAGCAACATCAACCGTGAAGACCTCAAGGCGCTCGAAGATTTCTTCAAACTCAAGGGCCTTCGCGTTAAGAACGAGATCGACGAGGACGCGAACCTACTTGCGGCTGCCCTGCGCGATGAAGCTATGTCTGACTCTGAGGATGAGGTGGTTGGAGCTCGCGCAGAGCGTGGATCTGCCGACGAAGATGAGGAGAGTGTAGATGAGGATTTCCGAGCTGACAGCGAGAGTGACGTTGCTGAGGAGTATGACTCGAATCACGAGTCGAGCGGCAGCGGCAGTGGTGAGAGTGACGTGGATAATGAAGACGATGAGGATGAGGACATGGGAGACGGGTCAGAGGACGAGGCAGAGACTCCCAAGAAGAAGCAGAAGACCAAGAAATAAGCCGAAAAGAAAGAAAGAAAGACGCCGGGGAGGATCATCTGCCAGGCGCTACGAGGAGTTGAATGGCAAACGGCTGCGAATGCTGATTCAATTGCGAGACAGGTCGTGCGCACCCGAGATGTGAACTGCCGCGAAATATCGTGGCATCGTGCACGTGGCTTCTGAAATCCATTGGCTACGCTGCTGGGCTAGGAAGTGGCAATACTCCGAAGGCATAGAGAAGGGGAGATTTGTCTATCAAGCCACTTGCTTTTTGAAGGGAACAAGAGTTGCGATGTCTACGAGTGTGGCATTCTGTGATCTCATATAAACAAAACCTGTGTTGTGCTGTATTATATGATGGATACTCCAGGGAAAAGAAATGCAATTTATTACCTACTTAGCTCTTTTGAAACCGACCGTCGTGGCATTCGTGACCTTGTATATGGTGCTGTCATTCCCATTTGTGATAAGTTGCTTGCTTAACAAAACAGCTGTATGTATGCCCAGGGGTAAAAAGCCGCCCCGACTCCCGTCCGGTTACCTGGGCTAGCGAGACGGCACGGCACAAGAAAATGACGTGATCTGGACCCCCGATTCCCCGGGATTTCCTTTTTCTTTAAACAGCGTGCAGCATCCCGCCCCCGCTAAAATTTACTGTTGCTCTCTAGACGCACGCACTCCAATCATAGTACCAAGATCCGAGAGCTCCTGCACCGCCCTCTTCTTTTCTCTCTCACTCCGAAGCTCGCCGCCTGGATCTTCTCAACCTTGCTTCCCGTTTCCTGGGACTGGGGGGACCAATTGATCTTGGAGGAAGCTCCCTCAGGAAGAGTTCCTACTTATCTTGCCACTGTTGTGGAGATTAAGTTGCAGCAAACAGAATGTTCCGGCACAGCATCCGTCGCTTTGCGACTTCGGCGGCGCGCAGAGCAGTCGCTCCCGCCGCCGCACACGACCCGAGCCCGACGACGCTGGCGGTATCCAAAGCGCAGGGTGTCGCGAGGGGATTGACGGGAGGTAAGCGATTTTCTGCTGGGGAAGCCCTCTTTCCGTATCATCGGCGTCTTTTGCCTACTGCTGGCACGCAAAAATAGAGGCTAACTTGTGAAACCCGCCAACTCTGCAGCGATCGGCAACACCCCTCTGATCCGCCTCAACAAGATCTCGGAGCAGACAAAGTGCGAGGTTCTCGGTAAGGCCGAGTTCATGAACCCTGGCGGTTCGATCAAGGATCGGGCGGCGCTGTACGTGGTGCTGGACGCGGAGGAGCGTGGGCTGCTGCGGCCTGGCGGCACGGTGGTTGAAGGCACCGCAGGAAACACGGGAATTGGGCTGGCACATGTGTGCCGGTCGCGGGGCTACCGCCTCGTCATCTACATGCCCAACACGCAGTCGCAGGGCAAGATCGACCTGCTGCGGCTGCTGGGCGCCGAGGTCTACCCGGTGCCCGCCGTGGCTTTCGACAACCCGGAGAACTACAACCACCAGGCGCGTCGGCACGCCGAGCGGCTGACCCAGGAGGAGGGCAAGGGCGCCGCCGTCTGGACCAACCAGTTCGACAACACGGCCAACCGCCGCGCGCACATCGAGACCACGGGCCCGGAGATCTGGGCGCAGACGGGCGGCAAGGTCGACGCCTTCACGTGCGCAACGGGCACGGCGGGAACGCTGGCGGGCACCACGCGCTTCCTCAAGGAGGCGTCGGGCGGCCGCGTCAAGGCCTTCCTGGCCGACCCTCCGGGTTCCGTGCTGCACAGCTACATCCAGAGCGGCGGCAAGCTGGCCGAGCGGGCCGGCGGCTCCATCACCGAGGGCATCGGTCAGGGCCGGGTGACGGACAACCTGGCCCCGGACGTAGACCTGCTCGACGGCAGCCTGCACATCAGCGACGAGAAGAGCATCGGCATGGTCTACCGCTGCCTCGACGAGGAGGGCCTGTACCTCGGCGCCAGCAGCGCCCTCAACGTGGTTGCCGCTCAGGAGGTCGCTCAGAACCTCGGCCCCGGCCACACCGTCGTCACCGTGCTCTGCGACGGCGCCTATCGCTACGCGGACCGCCTCTTCAGCCGCAAGTGGCTCGAGTCCAAGAACCTGCTCGGCGCCGTCCCCGAGGAGCTGAAGAGGTACATCGTCTTGCCTTAAGGTTATAATCTGGTTGGTTTAGAAAGGGAGTGGAGGATCCAAGAGCAGTAATATTAGAAGCAGCAAACAAGAAGAGGAAGAAGAAGAAGAAGAAGAAGAAGAAAAAGAGAGACAAACATGCAGTTATAGGGATTGCGCTGATACCACCAACCCAGATTGAACGCGCATAAGGAACTACGGACTAGGTGAGGCACAACCGTGCATGTACTATCTGCACAAAAGAAGGTAGATATATATAAACCTGTATTGATTACCAGGAGCCTGACCTCAGCTAAAAGCGTCGCGGAATATCTAATGCGATTATCTACCATGGAGGCACGGTCGAGCTTATATCATGTCTTGACTTCTTGTACTCGTTAGCTTGGCTGATTTCTTGATTTGTCTTTTGTTCTATCTGCTTGTGGTGTGTATGGTTTGTACAATGGTGATGGTGTTATTACAGCGTGACCTGACGAGCAGCTCGTTGTGGTCCTCTATCTCTACAGCAGGATGCAAAACAATAAGGTGTCCCTCCAACTAAACGCTTCCTGCTCCCTAATTTTTGTTTCCGAACAGCTTCTCGTACATGGCCTCGCCTTTTTGAGCTTTAAACTTGCCATCGGCAACCTCCTTCCTTATAGCCTGAATCTCCGCAGCCAGAATGTCCCGGCGTGCCTGCAACTCCTGCGCCAAACTGGCGTCCTTGACGGCCTGCGAGGCCAACTGCAGACCATGCAACAGCGGCGCGGTCATGTTGAGGAACTTGCCACCCGCCAGGAGATAGCCCATGTTCTCAAAGTCCGCGTAGGCCGCAGCGGGGTGCAGCTCCCTCAGCCCCTTGCCTACAGGCCACAGCTGGACGATGGCTTTTGCGTGCTCGTGGATTGTAGCGAGGAGGGCCTCGTTGTCCTGTACATTGCACTTGACTACCAATGCAGAGGCAAGGTGCAGCTGCGCCATCAGGACTTGGGGGTCCCGCGACAGAAGTATCTGGCCCGGAACTCGGTTCTTAGTTTCGTGCAGCGGGTCGTCGAGCATCTCGACAACGAGGTCTGCCCAGCGCAGAGCCTGCTGAGTAGTGCTCTTGCTCCAGTTGGATTCTATGGCTTTGAGCTGCACATAGTAGAGAAGCTCGTTGACCGCTTCGCTCGAGTTCAGCCTCAAGCCTGTGTGCTCCGCGCGCCGGGCATTCTCAATGATATCGTGGACCCTGCCTTTCTCACCCAGTAACCGAACGACCGTAGCTAAGAATCTCACATCAAGTTTGCGGTTGGTGTTGTTGATACCCTCCAGTAACGGCCGCAGGTTGGCGAAGTCGGCATCAGTGCTGAATTGCTTCAAGGCGCCGAGGACTGACTTGCGAGTCGAGGGGATGTCGCCGTTAAAAGGGTTTAAGTGGCGGAACTTCAGAACCTCGCCATCAATCTCGATCACGATAGGGTCGAGCTGCAGCTCCTTCTCGTAGCGCGGAGAGAAGAGCTTCTTGCGCTGAGCGAGCGTCAGGAATGACGGCAGGATGATCTTGTTGCGGATCTCCGACAACAAGGTATCGAGCTGGGGGGATGATGAAGGAGTAAACTGGACAATGTGCGCTGCTATAAACGGGAAAGCATATGGTTAGTCTGGATAAGTCAGGCGTGCTTGAGGGAAGTTCGGCGTACCATTTCGCTGCGCTGTTGCCGAGAAGCTTCGCTGTGCCTGCTGGCTGCCAGCTAGCGGTATCCTCCTCGCCGCAGCCTCTAAGGCACCGCTGCCGGCACTGAATATCGTCCTCCTCGACATGATCTGATGTGTTCTGCTGAAGTATTGAGCACCTGAACGCACGAGTTGGTGCAGTCTTTTTCGCACGTGTTTTGCCGGGACTGTGCTGCTGGAGATGTCGCTTTGGCTCGGGTCACGGCTGGGCTGTTGGTCGATGCAAATCCAGAAATTTTGAATTGGAGTTGTCGCGCGACCCGCCTTGAACCCTGGTTGGTGCAGGCGCACTAACTAGGAGCTCAGGTACAGGAGAGAGCCCTGGCAAAGTACGTACTCTACCGCCTGCTACAGCGTGCTTCTTAGTGGCTCGCTGGATAGCATTTAGCGGGTTTTGCTGGTCCGGGGGGCTGCTGGATCTGGACCAAAAAAAAAAAAGTGCTATCGGCAACACACAGCATAGACCGGCCCACCGGCCGGAACAACTTTTCAGCCTCAGTCCCCGGCCAAATCGCAGGCTTGGAAGAAATTCAGCAGACGTACGAGCTTGCCAGCAAACCCGTGATCGAGCTTCGCAGCAGCTCGATATCCGCCCGTCATGATCCTCCAACCCATCAGGAGGCCCATTGGGCCGTTGAAGTGCCTGCTACGCCAGACTCGACAGCAGAGAGTCTTCCTCAACCGTTCAATGGCGACCGAAACCACCCCATCCTCCTCAACAGACTCCGGAGCTTCGTCGATACCACCACCGCCAGCACCGCCCTCCTCGACGAACACCTTAACTAAGCCCACACATAAATTCCGTACGCCATAGACCTCTCTCTTCATCCCCCCTGCCACCTCCCCTCTTGGGCCTTTTAGAAACTGCCCATGGGAGATCTCCATGGGTGTGCCTCAGAAACACACTTCATAGCGAAACAACACGCTGCTAGAGAAAGTGTAGGATGTTTCTTGCTAACATAGATGGAAACCCCGATGTAGACTCCATACCCTCCAAGAACCCGCTGAAGCCCATCCGCACCGCCTTCGCGGTGTACCCTCCGCCACCCTCGGCACGGGAGACCAACCCCGCGGCGCTGGCGTCGTACCACGCGCAGCAGATCCGGCGTCTCGACCGGACGGGCGCCCGCACCGCGCTCTTCTCCAAGAAGAACCGGGACTCGGCGCGCCCGGGCGACGTGCTGCAGGTGACGACTTCGCGCGGCGAGCCCTTCGCCGGCGTCTGCCTGAGCATCCGCCGCGCCGGCGTCGACTCGGCCATCCTGCTGCGCAACCATCTGCTCAAGACGGGCACCGAGATGTGGTTCAAGATCTACAGCCCCTCGGTCGTCGGCATCGAGATCATCTGGCGCCGACCCAAGCGCGCCCGCCGTGCCCGCCTGACCTACATGCGCCAGCCCAAGCACGACATGGGCAATATCGATCACCTTGTCGACGCCTGGAAGCGCACCAGGAACGTCTTCAGCTCCAAGGCCGGCAAGGGCAAGTCCACCGGCCGCATCAGCAAGAAGTTGTCCAAGAGGTAGAAAGGGGTGGTTTCCCCCCGAGGCGCGTGGGAAAGCTTTTCGGAAAGGCATGAGGGGAGGTCAGATGGGAAACCTCGCGGCGACCAGAGCTGCTTAAGGATAGGGTAGAACCGGAGGTTACTCAACCGCGTTACCGGCAGCTTCTTGTGTGGATCAAGACACAAGGGAAGTCTACTGGGGGCCCAATATTTGTTGCCCAACTCGCCCTTGCACTGGTTCGGGAAGAAGACTGAGATGAGGTAAATCACTTATATGTACTATTGTGGTGTACGCCGGTGTATAGAACTGTACCATATTTAAAACCAAAGATCATTACAAGCATAGAACCAGGTCAACCCGTTTTCCTTGTTCTCCTGTCGTTTTGGATCTTGAACCAATACTGAAAAGACAGCGTTCTGGTGATGACATGTAATATTGGGAAGGATACCCATCACGGGTAATGGAATGACGACTCAGGTTGATGCGTGACATCGTCAAGAGTAACGATTCTGTGGGATTCCATTCGTAGAGATCAAGGAGGGTACCATAATCGCGTAGAAAAGATCATTGATATTTTTGATCGCGAAATCTGGGAAAACCACACTTCTCTTCTTTCTTTTTCCCAGATGCCCAGGACGCCCTTAATATGCTAACTCAATCGCTTCCCAAACTTTTCTCAGCATGCCGAAGAACTATCAAAGATCCTAACACGTCTCCCCCTGTTCCTTGCAAAAACTAATCCATCATGCGTGCGGATCTGGCAGCCAAAATACCAAATCCTGATCTGCCGTCGCTATGAAATTGAACCGTGGATTGCAAGCCACGACTGCCGCGTGCCTCTCTGCATCAAGCACGTGCAGCGGCTCCAAAGTCTTGTCCTCATCTGTCTGGCCCAGCGTATCCCATATCAGAAGTTTGCTGCCGCGTGTCCCGCTAACGACGTACCGTCCATCGGGAGTAAAGCAGCAGTCGCCGCTGCTCTCCACGTTGCCAGAGCCCCCCGTAGAGGAGCCGCCGTTTACTGCAGGGTCCTCGCCAGCCGCTAGACGACCAGTGCCACCTTGTGGTTTGTGCAGGTACGCGCGCAAGGTGCCTTGGAAAGAGTCAAGAAGGAAATGCCCGGCGCCCTTGGTGCCCAGAAGTATTGATCGCCCATCGTTGGAGAATTCTAGTTTCGTCCACCCCTTGACCACGTGAGCCGGATCTGCAAATGAGCACGACTCGGCAATATCGAATACTGCAAATGGTGCCTTGTCGAAGTTTCTGTGGTCGTACAGCAACACCTGGGCGCTGGTCGGCGAGCCCACCGCAAAGCACTGACCACTAGGGTCGAATGCTGCAAGGTACGGAGTGTTGAGGTGCAGAACCCCGGTCGCATTCTTGGTAGATGCATTCCATAGGCGTATTGTGTTGTCTTTGCTGCAAGAAATGAAGTCGTCTTGGCCAGGGTGCATGGCCAAACACGTCACGGACGCCTCATGACCCTCAAAATATCGGACAAAAGCGTTGTCATGAGTTGTCAGGTAACGTATGGCATCTTTCCTCGCCAGAAACTTCTGTCAGCGGCCTGATATAAATAGCTAGGCTTACATGGGGGCCGTGAGGACTATACCGTTCACTTTGGTACTCGCATACACGATGCTGGAGCTGTTGTGTGTGAATTTCGCATGCTTGACACCGTATTTCTTGCTGAGTAGTTGCTTGTCATGTCGTCCTTCGCGTACTTTGTAGATCTGGATGGTCTCGTCGCTTTCAGACGTCATGAGAAGCTCTCCCGGATCGTCGTAGTCAAGGCTGAGGATGTGTGGCTGCGGTCGGCCATCCTTGATGTCGTCGCGCTTGAAGAGCTGTTTCCTGTTAGAAGTTGCATCTACCTTGGCTCTGCTAGTGTCGTCAATGGATTCAGCAATGGACGAGGATCTTTTCAGAGGAGAACTACTCTTAGGGGTGTATAGCAGTGTACTAGCTGCGGCTCCTTGAGCGCGCGGCAGGCGCAGACCTTGCTGCGACAGTCTCTCCGTTGCAATCTTAACCACGCTTGGGCGGATAGGTACCTTAGTTGGCCGGAAGCTGGATATTATGTCCGTTATCGCTGATGTGCTTGATATGTTGTTCCCCAAGGTACGTGTAACGTTCAGTGAAGGAGTGCCGTTCGCTGGGGACGACGAATCGGCAACGTCAAGGTCCATCGGTGTGGACGCCATGATGCTCGGGCTCGATTGGCGGTTGCGTTCAAACCCGCTGCGACTTTGGCAATGGAGATGCTTCCTGTGATATATATATATATATGTGTATCCCAATTTGTCTTACGGCAATTGATGAACTTTTCGGAAGCTTTTCGGGTAAGTCCTGGTGACCCAGTTGCTGTGCGCCGTTGAACGTCACCAGATGCGTTGTGAAGACAGGCAAGTTCGGCGGCAAGGCTTAATTCCAGCCTTGCATTAGCGACGATTATTATGTGCAATGTGGGGTTGAAGGAGAGCTTGAGGTGGGATGAACCGCCACAGCCAGCATTGCTGGTCTCCAGTACCTGTCAGCCGTATAGCAGCATAAACGAAACAGTTTCAAAGCTGCAATAGTGTATGAGGGATTTTCAAGACGAAGGTTACATTGTTGGAACATTTGACACAGTTTTATGGGTGAAATATTCATCGGACTTAGAACACACGGTCTCTTTTGCTGGAAAAGAGAGTAAATAATACCGGAAGGACTAACTTAGTAGAGCTTGTTTGTAGTGAAAAGCACTCGATGTGGAGCGTGGGCCTTTCTGCTACGCTTGAGATATACTTAATTGTTACTTGTCAACAAGGTTATATGTCGAGATGTGCATTGGATGATATACTGCAAAGCAGAACCCATTGTGCAATAATCCAGAAAGGCTCGAAATATTGGCCACTTCTGTTCCCCGCGTGGGTCTGGGTGCTGGGAAAGGGACGAGGGAAAGACCCCACTAAACGTCACTTTCTATTCGCGAAAGCGCCAAAATTCAAGCCCCAGCCAACCCAAATACCCATCCGGAAGAACAACGACAACCTTCTGAATATCCTCCTTAGTAACGTGCATTTGCCCTCCTACCCAACAAGCGAGACGGACTCAGCACAGCGGAGTCGTCTTCTGGGTCGCATCGCCGAGTAGTACTTCTACTAGCAAGTGGCTAGGAGTGAGAGAGAAAGAGAGAACGCTCTTGCTCTGCCCCTCTGAAATCGGTCCAAGATGCCCTACTACAAATCGTCAGACGAGTGGCTCGCGCAGTCGCAGCTCCTACTCGAAGCCCGCCCAACCACCGTACGCAATTTCCCCGTATCATAACATAGCAATTTGTTCCTCTTGCTTTCCCCTAGACTTTGTTTTTCGCTAACGAAGCCACACAGACCCGTATCACAACCACCTACTCCATCAAGCCGCACAAGGCGAGCAAGCGCTCCAAGACCACCGCCGAGGAGGAGGAGTCGGCATCGGCTGCGACCGGAGCCGCCCCGCGAGGCTCCCTCGTCCTCAAGACCTACGATCCACACACGGGCACCGCGCTCAAGTACCGCACCACCAAGGCCGCCGAGGTCTCGCGCCTGATCCTGAGCCTGGGCCGCCTGAGCCGCCCCATGGCGGGGCTTCCCGAGCTCAAGGACGAGCCCATGGTCGACGCCGATGCTGCTGCCGGCAGCGGCGCTGGCACACCGCTCGTGGAGGATGCTCCTAAGCAGCAGCCGCCGCAGCCGTCGCAACAGCAGCAAGGAGGATCTGGTGGCAAGGGCAAGAAGAAGAAGGGCAAGAAATAACGAGAGTGACAGAGGTTGGGAGCAAATTTTTTCTTTCTTTGCCCATGGGGCAGTCACGGGCAAATGGAGGGCGGGCACGACATCGAGGAATCACGTACCGAGACTTTGTGGGCCCGCCCTGCGCATTCTATCCCGCCTAGAAGGAATGTCATCTGTGGAATAGGCGGGAGGCCTGCGTGAGATTTCGGATGTGCGTTGGTTGGCGAGAACTGCGGCACAAAGCATTACCACGGCGTTTAGGAGTCGCGTCTAACTTAGTTGTTCAAAAATGATAATTCCTTGGAGGGGCATTCTTGCCGTTGAACTACCAGACGAGCAATTCTCAACTTGTCAATACTTCACGGTGAACAAGTCATGACTGCAGAAGAAAACATAGGTGCGGACAAGAAACCAGAGTGATATAGAGTTGTACGTTTTGTCAATTCTCTCTCCAAGAGCTTCAGTGATATTACACTCCTTTACTACCATAAACCATACGTAATTTCATTTTCCTCCCCTCATCATACCCGTGCTTCTTATATACCACTCATCAAGGGGTCGAAGCTCTGAAGCCATACCTCAAAAAAAAGCAAGACCAATCCATCCAGAACGCCAATGTGACCAATCAAACAACTGTTGGTGACTATATGCCAACAATCCCATCAAAGAACAAAAAAAAAACAAAAAAAAAGAACATGAGAACTTATCAAGTCCCAACAAGACGTGTGTACCAGGATGGCTCGCAAACCCTCTAATGCATGCCAGAGTGGAGGGAAGAAAGGAGCAGAGCAGAGGGGAATATACACAGGAGTGAGTCTATCAGGCAAGAGTCGGGTATCGAAAACAAAATGAGGGTGGGCACGTCGTCAATCAATCGAGGCGTTTAGAACTCCTCGTCGAAAGCGAAGTCACCACCGTTCTCGTTCTCAACCTTGGCCTCCTCAGAGGGCTTCTTGGTGCTGGCCATTACGCCGGCCTTCTGGTATTCGCCAACACGCTTCTCGAAGAAGTTGGTCTTACCACCCAGGGAGATGTTCTCCATGAAGTCGAAGGGGTTGGTGGAACGGAACACCTTCTCATTGCCGAGAGCGACCAGGAGGCGGTCAGCAACGAACTCAATGTACTGCTTCATGAGGTTGGAGTTCATGCCCAGCAGGGCGCAGGGCAGAGCCTCAGTGAGGAACTCTTGCTCAATCTTGACAGCATCTACGATGATGTCCTCAATCAGCTTCTTGTCAGGGCGGTTCTTGAGGTGAGAGAACAGCAGGCAGGCAAAATCGGTGTGCAGACCCTCATCACGAGAGATAAGCTCGTTGGAGAACGTCAAGCCAGGCATCAAACCACGCTTCTTCAGCCAGAAGATGGAGGCGAAGGCTCCGCTGAAGAAGATACCTTCAACGGCAGCAAAGGCAACCAGGCGCTGGGCGAAGGTGGACTTCTTGTCGGTGATCCATCTCAGAGCCCAGTCGGCCTTCTTGCGGATGGCGGGAACTAGAAAGCTGTTAGAGACGGGGAGGGTCTCAGTTGAGAAATCTGGGCAGTGGAAACTTACTGGTGTCGATGGCATTGAACAAGTGAGTTCGCTGAGCAGGCTCCTTGACGTAACTGTCAATGAGCAGGGAGTAGGTCTCGGAGTGGATGTTCTCCATCATGATCTGGAAACCGTAGAAGCAGCGAGCCTCGGGGATCTGGACCTCGCCGCTGAATCGCTCGACAAGGTTCTCGTTGACGATACCGTCAGAAGCAGCGAAGAAAGCCAGAATGTGAGAGATGAAATACTTCTCATCCTCATTGATTCTGTTGTTCCAGTCGTGCAAGTCCTTGGACAGGTCAATCTCCTCAGCAGTCCAGAAGGAAGCCTCGGCCTTCTTGTACATTTGCCAGATCTAAGCAATGGGAGAATATGTCAGCTTTACGGTAATATTTGAACCACTTTACGCGTCATAAACGCGTCACATCGCGTTGAACTAACCTCGTGGTACTTGATGGGGAACAGCACGAAGCGCTGAGGGTTCTCCTGCAGGAGGGGCTCATCAAGCTCCTCATTCTTGGAAGCCACAGCGCTCTTCTCCTCCTCCTTAGCCTCCATAGAGGGCTTCTGTGACACGATCTCATCGGCAACAATAGCAGCGTCGGCGTCGAAGGGAGTGTTCTCCTTTCCAGAGAAGTCGAGCTTCTTGATGGGGGACTCCATCTTCAATGCCTCGATGGCAGACGCGGCCTGTAGTTGGGGAGAAATTAGCTTTCTGCCTACGTAGATGTGATGTCAAGTTGCGCGCTAAGAGCGGGCGAGGTCATGTTACCTTCTTGGAGGGAGTGATCTCGGTTGCCATTGCGTTTGGGATGTGTGTGTATGTGGGGTAGAGAGGGTATCAAGGGGAATTGCGGAAGACGTGAGGAGTGTGAATGGCAATTGCGTTCACGAAGAATCACTTGCTCAGAGGAATTGTCGCGTCTGGTCGGAGGACAGTTGGACGAGTTGGGTTGAGATGAGTGCAGGCAGGAATCTTTTCTTGTAGCGTGTTGTCCGGCCCTTTTAAGTTCTGGACGCGAAAATCACGTGGATCCGCCGAAGACGCGATTCCCTGCCAAAAACCTCTTTGTGGCCCAGGACGCGCGACTGAGACACGGGCCCCGCCACTGGACTTTCACGCGTCTGGGTTGTGTTGCGTTGCGGGCGGCCAGGGGGGTTCAAGCTCCGCTAAAGCTCCCTTGTCAGCATTGCCCTGGCTTGACCACCCCACCAACCTTGCCCTATTCGCTCTCGCGGTGCAGCTGGAACCTGGCGCTGCCTCTACCTCGTTCCCTCTCCAAACCGCTCGGGCGATTCAGCTACGTAAAAAGTAAGGGCAGGGGTGGAGCGGTTCCAGCGCGAATCAAGATTATCATACCATCTTGATCAGATAAACAATTCTCAGCTTCGGCTCCACGGCAGCTGTGAGAGCTCGGAATTACGGGTTTACGGAATACGGGGCTGCTTCTCGCTTCATCAGGTGCTGATTCTCTTGTTATCTTGATTATTGATGATGATGAGAGTGTGGGGTGTTTCTTAGTGAGTCACCAAGCTGCCTAGTGGACTTATTACCAAGCTCTAAGGAGCTCATCTGTGCTTTACGTACGGAGAACAGATCCGCCGGCACCTGGAATATTTTTAGTATGCTCCCAAGACGCGAGCATATCTGTCACGACGCGTCTGTGCTATGATGACGATGTGAAATATCCCATTGTGTTTGCTTCTGAATTGTAAACCCTGTGTTGCTTTAGAAAAATATCACAGCTTGAACACACAAGTTGTGGAGTTTAGGGTTCTACAGCACTTGGTTCATAGAAGATGCATTTGAATCTCGCTTGCCCTTCACGACGCACATCACACAGCGCATAGCGGCAATGCCGGTAATGATAAGTCAATCTATGTATTTGGTTTGGTCATTGTAAATGAGTACTACTCTCGCTCGCTTATGGGTATCACTACAACCCTCCTCTGCGTTTATAAGCCCGTTATCGTGTCAACTACCAGGTACCCATGCTTCTATCGGTAAGACAGCGTTCCCAAGATTGCCGAAACCATCCATACGCGCCAACAAATACATACCACAAGTTCGCATTGCCACGATACGAGAAAAAAAAAATTGAAAGAGATCTGAGCACAATATTCCTACGCTACCGTCGACCGACCGAATACAGCCCACCGGTGGGAGTCTTTGTGGAGATATGAAGCTTCAACCTCTACGACCTCGTCCCTCTTCTAGGTCCAGGGGGGCCGTACCGGCAATTTACTTGCCTCGCTGATTCTTTTCGATGACACGGCCGCCTCTGCCCGCCTCGACGTCCACCGGTCGGCTCTTCTTGCTGCTTCCTAGACCGAAAAACCCACCACCGGTGCGACGCTCATCGTGTACGCGTGCCTGGCCTGGACGAGCCGGAAGTGGGGGCTCCACGACGCCCGACGATTGGGGCCGGTGGCCATCCGGAGAACGCACGTCGTCCGTGAATGTTCTCTCCTGAAACCGGTCGAACTCGACAGGATCGCTGGGGTCGACCTGGGGAACCGGCGCCCCACTCTGCCGGAGGTTCTTCTTGCCCTTGGCGCGCAGATAGTCTTCCAGAATAATAGCATTTCGTGCGTTCGCCTTGATGGCCGCGTCAACAAGGTCACCCACGAAGGGAGCAAAGCCTATAACGAGGTCGATTAGGACCCAGAAGTACATGTGCATCAGGACGGAGCCTGGCAGTCCTCCTTCCACCTGTTTGGCAGTTTCGACAACCATCAAAGCCAAGAGACAATCTGCAAAATCTCCAACACTATGACAATCAATCATCCTCAAAATTAGCAATCGGTAATATCGTAGCGGCCGCGAGGGTGAGTGTACAGGGAAGAACTTACAAAGGAAAGAGGCCGATGACGCTGCTCCAACCAAATCGGATCCCCATGAAATTAAACAAACTCATGTCGAGCCTGTATGCCCTTCTCTTAACCTTGGTCAGGACCTCTGCATCATGCTGAGAAAGCCCTGGGGGCAACGCCCGCCTTTGCTTCTTAGTCTTTTTGCTGGGTTTGCCATCAAGTCTTGTGGCAGGGACGTATTCGAATACCGGGTCCTGCAAGTTTTGTTAGCACCGCAAACTGCCTTTGCATTGAAAGTTGTAAACCAGATTGAACTTACCTTGGCGCCAAATTTGTTGTCAAGCGTCTCACCCAACAGCTTCGAGGTGATTTTCTTTGTGATATAGCTCGTCATTTTTGCAACCCTGCAGGATGAGACAAGACTCTCTTAACAGGGCGATTGTAGGCTGTAAATTAGTTAAGGTCAAAGGAGTTGACCACTGCTTTGAATTCAATTGATGTTTCTACGGCGAGACCAATCTCTCTGCCGTCCAAGGAGACGTGTCCCAACTTCTTGGCAGTTTCGTAGTGTTTGCCCTTTTGTGACCTGTTGGTCGTGGTCCGAGTCCCTGGGACGTGCTTAAGTGCGTCGACAACTGGCGTCAGGAATGGAGACGGGAAAATGAAGAGAAGAAGAGAAGGCAGGACAATTGCGTAGGAGTTCTAAATCAAGAATGGGTATTATATGGATGTCAATGACGACTTGGTACACCACTGGCATTCAACCCAAAAAAGCCGGCGACCCATATTAAGCATGTTTACTTGGCTTTCAAGTTTTCGCATGATTAGCCTTGAAACGCCAGGCCTCCCACCCAACGGATGATGATGTCAGGCTAGTAGGAGAGGTTGCGCAGCGTTAACCAAGCGCGGAACTCTAACGTGGGGCCGGGTGAGTGTGGCTAGAGACCCGATTACGTAGCGTGGCGTTGTGGCGGTGCATATGCTCTAGAGCTGTCTGGACACGCCAGTGAGAGGTGCATGGTACTCTCAATTTGGGAGCGGGCCGCACCCTTGGTCGATGTCAGGTTGCCTTAGCCGAGCAAGCGACCACAGGAATTAACAGACACTGGCACTGGATCTTCTCTCAAACCTGGAATTGACTTGTTATTTTGCACAGCCTCATTCTAATTGCTTCTCAGCGAAATGAGATTTCACTAATGCCGAAATATTTCTCCAGAACGTTCCACTGACCATCGCCCATCCTAGCTCCCTCGGAGACTGGTTAGAGTAGTGGCTAATTCATAGAAAATTGCCACCGGCGACCTTCTGCATCGCTGGTGAAAGGAAATGAAGGCACATGGGATGGAATTTGACGGTAACCTATACTCTATTGTGCGAAGTAAAAGTACGAAGACACATATCTATTGTCTAATTTACATAGGATCGAGCGTGTTTGTATGCTCTGGCTATATATCTCTTCCCCAAGAATCGCAAGCTTGTATACTCCCCATGGATCTTTAAACAGCTGGTAGATTAAACCTAAATCAGAACCAGCAGGAACCAGGAGCCACCAATAGTCCCAACTCTGTTTTCATGCGGGCGCGTTCCACCCTTCCTATGTGACCTTAACTATATCTCAAGTTACACAAGGCAGCGCACGACGTTCTGTTAGGTAATCTTATGTCCCACAAGTCAGTAGACCCGCACCCACATAGTTTAGCTTGAAAAAAAAAAAAGAGGATTCCCCGAGATTGGTGCGACACGAGGCCCCGCCCCCCAAGGACTATTAGAGCAAATTAAGCAGCGAACCGTCAACAAGCAGCAGTTGCGTGTTCTAATGGTTATGATTTCTCGTTCACAGCGATGTGTACTATCTCCGAGAAGGTTCTGGGTTCGATCCCCAGCGCGACTATTCTTTTTGCATTTTTTGACACCTGGACAGACTTCAGCATCTGTTGTTTCTGGAGGGTAATTGTAATTCTGGAATACTCTTTTTGCGTTGTTTTGTTTTAATTTATTTATTTAAATTATTATCTGCATGGATATTCCCTCGCATTTTGAACTTGCGTCGTGGGAGTATGTGAGCCTGCTTCCTAACTATACAACTACCCTCCTCGCTGATACATGCATGGCCTTTTGTTATTTGACTATTATCGATACGTTGTACCAATAACACAACATTGACGTTTCTGGTTTTCAGCTAGTTAAAGCAAGTTTGTACGTTACAACAATCCACCCCCACCGGCTTTATACGAAAAGTAACTCCTCTTGCAACACGGTACCAATATTTGTACCGCACGTATATATATAGTATAAAGAACAATCCCGTCGAGGGAAGCGATTCCACATCTATGCTGTTTCCGCAACTCCACTTACGCCTAAATACCTTAACGGTCCACCTCCTCAAACAAAAAGAGAAAAAAAAGCAAGCCCTCCGTCCCATATGTGCCAAGCTCTAAAAAAAAATACAGACCTTCTATATATTGAAGTCAATTCGCTTTTCAAGCACAACTTATCCAACACTTTCCCCAAGCTGCAGTAGAGTTGAACCTGGCAACTTTTAGCCCAAGTTTTTCTATGCAAGCTACCACTTCCCCCATGGCGGGAGAATGATCGTTAGCTATCAGAAAGACTGTCTTCTGCTTAGCAACATGTTTACTGTACGAATACAGGCTATGCCTCTGACATCATGCGCCTTGGTTGCCACTTTTCATGGCTGATGTCCTCGCTACCTGGCTCTGAAGCTCTTCTTGCCCAAGGTCCAATGTTTGGATGGTTCGAAGCCTCAGCTTTCGCAAAAGAGTGTTGCGTTACCAACGGGTAGGCTGGTCCCGGATGGAGGAACTGAGCCAATACATTTCGGCGGTCCACGCTTCGACTGCGACCTCTCCTCAAGCTTGCAGGGCGTGCTCCAGGTACAAGAGAGACAGCAGACTGGCGCCGCTGAAGTCTCGCCTCTGCTGCTTCGGCTTCCTTGCGATTGAGGGACTCGCTAGGCAAAAGGATAGCTCGATCTAATCCGTATGGTAGACCACGATGCCGACCGCGAATCATCATTGCGATGATGACAAGCTTTCCGACAACCGTGAACTGCGAGCTCAGCGAGGCATTGATTCCCGTGTATCCTAGACTAAGACCGACGGTACCGTATGCACTGACAATTTCGAACAAAACCGAAAACATGGAGAAATCGCCCGCTTGAAGGCGTGACCCTTCAGAAATGGTCAGAATAAAATAACCAATGAAGATGTACCACAAGTCGAACGATAGCTGGCGCCGCAAATGCGCTCCAACGTATGAAAATCCGTTCTCGCTGCGCTCATCAACATCCTGTGCGGAGGTATATAGTCCAAGTGATTTTTCCTCGTAAACGTTTGTTCGTCGAACCGAAATGGCGATCGGAAAGACCGAGATGTACATCATAATAAGGTAGGATGTTTGCACGGCGGGATGCAGATCAGCCAGATTCACGCATGAGAACCCAGCAGTTCTTGTTGAGGCAGCCTGAAACCATCCATCGAGGAAACGAATATCAAGCGGCAAGGAGCCAATAGCGCCGCTGCCAAGGTCCAGAATGATGAAGAAGATCAGATCAACTCCATTCAGAATAACGAGGATGAAGAATAGCCACCACGTGGCCGTTGAGGGGAATAACAAGGTGAAACAGCGACGAGGGTGATCAAGGAGAAAACGCAATTCCTCCCAGAGGCCAGAGCCCCTAGGAACAAACAGGTGCGCGAACCAAATGCAGAATCGAAGCATGATTGGAAAACCCGTGTTTCCAATGATGATCAGAAAGGACATAACCAACAGTGGGAATCTTGCAGTGTTGAATGAGTTCATACTATCCGGCGTCAGTGTGAAGCCCAGATCCGTAAATGCCGAGTTCGACGTGAAGAACGCCCACCATGGTCGGTTCTGTCCTGCGCTGTCGACAATAGAGCCCCACTGGCTATTGTTCACAATAATCCACGGCAAGAGACATGCGATGCCAAAAAGCCAAAAACCCCAGAAGTAGCAAGTTGTGACAACAGCTAGTGTTTTAAGGGATCGATATTCGATGCCACCGAGCTCTTCCCTCTGTTCCACAGTCAGATCCAAGAACTCAGAATTTCTACCCAGGGTTGGCTGCCAGCTGAGGTAAGGCATTGGGTCTTGGTCTTTATGCTGCGATAATGCAGTCCTGATTCGGTGTAATGGATTTATGTTGGGTTGCGGTTCGGTGTACGTGTCAGCTTGTTGCAATTTCTCTCCGACACCTCGCGGTTTGCGAAACTTCAAAGCCCCCGAGGCATTGTTTGCCCCCTGGAGGTCGTCAGACATCTCTGCCCGCTTAGGGTGAGTAGGTTCTGCAATTGTGATTGTTTGAGGTCGATCCTGATTATCGTGTAGGGATGACCGTCCACCAGGGGACATTGGACGGAAGGATCCAACGGTGGATTCTCGACGCCTACGCTCATTTGGGCTGTGTACATCACCATTGGGGTCGTTGCTATCATCCAGCTCCTCAGGCAATACACCTCTCTCAGCATCCCTCGGGCCAGGAATACGGAGAGTACCCTTGTCCTCCTGTCGTTGTCTCTCAAGAATTGCTATGTGTTCAGCATCCGTCCTCCTCTGGGGAAGTGGCATGGCCTCATCCTCATCCTCGCCGCCATCAAGAGCATCGCTCCTCTTCACCTGATCGGAGAACTTAATTTGGGGGTCGCGTGGCGAAACTGGAGGTTCAGCAGCGAGGTCGGTGTGAACCGGGCTAAGTTTGACTCCTCCATTCATGTTATAGCCGTCAAGCAAGATCCCATCATTTGTCATCCGAGAAGTCTGGGCTGTATTGTGCATAACCGTGATATGTCTCCCACCAACTCCTCTCTCCACATCAGCAGCATTATGTTTCACCTTGGATCGTGTTTTGGTTAGCGTTGCACGCTTCGATCTTGCGTCTCGGACAATGCCCTGGAATCGCTTCTCAAACCAGTAGAGACGTAAGAACACGACCGCCGAGTTGATAGTGATGGGGTTAGATGTCATGGCACATAACATCATAACCACTTGCTGGAATGTGGTAAGCAGGTTAAGATCGACAGTGTTTAACCCAGCCTGAGTGTTGGCACCACTGGCAAAGAATAGCGCATCTATATAAGATATATTTCCTTTGCCGGGCGCGTAGATAAGAACTGAACCAAGGATGGTCATTCCGATGATTATGAAATAATGCACCGTAATGAAGTTAAAGTGAGGGTTCTTTGAGAGGAACGAGGGCCGGAGTGCCTGCAGGGCTTTCCCGGCAGCCAAACCCAGCTCGTGAAAATCCATGGTGAGTAGTAGGTCAAGGTGCAGATATCAACTCAAAAATTTCAGGCAGCGCGGCGAAGAAAATAAAAGCCCGGGTCAGGAAGTGCCAAGCTTATGGTCATGCGCTTGAGAATATGTGTAAGAAGCGAAGTCGCCAAGCATGATAGCCTTCCTAGAGTGCGGCTGTGCTAATGTCAACAGATATCCAGTGGAGGTAACATGTCAGGTTCAAATCATGAATACATCGGATAAGGGAGCGGGAATGGGCGAGCATGGTTCGTAAAAGGAACTACCTGCATCACTTGATAGAGGACTCAACCAGTATGGCTTTAGGAGAATGTGATATCAACTCTTTGCAACACCACGGGGATGCATATCTCCATAGTTAGTGGATGCCAGTGCTCACGAGATATTCTGACCGATAATCGTGGCAGACAGTGGGCATTGACGATCCCAATGCACGAGAGCACTCATGTAGGGGGTACAAAGAAATTGAGAACAGGCAATGGAGAGGCAATGCAAAAGGTTATGAGAAAAAAAAAACACAAAGTCCGCATGTCGCCACCTACCTCGAGAAACGAGAGCCGGCGGTCAGGCAAAATTTTCTGCTGCCGAGACAAGGTTGGCTGATGCCAATGTGCATCAATAGGGCAGCAAGTGCGTCTCGGTCAGCGGTGATCAACAGGATGCGATGGGATAGGATAGAAATAAATCCTGGAGTGAAGCCGGATATCACGTCGCGCAGCTGGCGCAAGGTCCTCCGGCTGGCACAACGCTAGGAAACCTCGAAGACCCTGACTCGATGAGCCCAATCGAGGACCGACGAGATTCTCGTCCCGTGGCGTCGTTACAGTTGCTTCAACTTGTCGAGCATTTCGGCACAGATCCCTCGGCAGAAAGGTACAGCAGGGGCGGCGAGTAGTGGAAGAGAGAAAAGATCCCGGCCGAATCAGTAGAAAAGGAGTGTTTGCCGGCAAGGACCCAGGATTGCAAGCTGGGTACTCACAGAGCTGGGTCCGGTAGAAAAAGCTTGGCAGGCTAGAGAATGTTCCTGCCTTAAGACGTTTGACCCAAAAGACTAAAAGATAAAACCAGCGTTCGAATCACTAAAACGCCCAATCGTCGGGAGCGCAATGGGTAAAAAAGCTTGTGCCACAGAACTGGTCAGCAGCAGCAGCAGTACTGTGTGGTGTTGAAACCGCGGAGAGGGCTGAACAATGATCCCTTCACGGAGATTAGCTCTGTATTTCGTCGAACCTCTCATTTCTTTGTTTTTCGTCATCAATGTGATGTGGGGATTGGCCACGGGCACTCGTCGAATCCAATGGCGCTAAAATAGCCTTGCGAAGCGTGGGCAATGCCAAGTGGTTGTATGGGTCTAGAACCCGGAAGCTTTCTGGCGGCACCGGTGGTGGTTGCGAACAGTGCCCACCTGGGTAACTTTGCAGGGGATGATGTACCTAACCATGCTCACTAATAACATGTACATGATCAATCCCACGTTCCAGAGCAGCACCAGTACGTACTTGCTTACATGCGAATGTACGTACACGACCTGTCCAAAACACCATTGAGGGGTCAATTAAGAATGGGGTGGGGAGGGGGGAAGATATTGTATATGATCTCAGCATATGTTAACTGAGGGCAATCCCACATGCAAAAACGGACCCCTGGCAGCAACATCTATCACTAGAACTGGGCGATATTCCTGTCTTTGCAGAATGAATATGATGTCACGGCAAGGGTCCGAGCTTCCTGCAAGATTTGCTGTCAAGCATGGGGAGATGTTTTGAGATGGAAGGATGATCCACTGTTGCAGGAATCAAAGACTCGAAAGACCTCCCATGCTCTGCAAAAAGGCAATTCCAACGTAATTGCCTTAGATAACCGCCATTTACCGGGCCTCAGGGAGGAGCAGCCCATTGGTACGGTACGTTCGAGCTGTATGGCATGGGCTGAGATGAGTAGCGTATAGCATATCTACCACAACAACGCGGGATTTCTTTTTTTTTCCCCTCTACTGGATCAGTGCGTTCGCTTGAATGCACTGCTGAATTGGCGGCATTAGAGCATTCCCCTATACACCCAGTCCTTTATGTGCAAACTTGCAGCTCATAGTTGCATTGCATCACGCGCTCGAGAATGCCGTCGGCAATAGCGTTCAGTTCTGAAGTCCACAGTGCTTTCGTGCAGCTTCACAAGCAAACCCAAAGGACGAATTTGGAAAACTATGCTCTCGTTATTTCATTCAATCTGGGTATCCTATGGATTCCTCAATACACTGTCCTGAATTCTATTCCCTGCCAGTCAGGATCTCGTGTTATACATGTGCGCGTGCACGAAGGCTTCCGAGAAGAAGCATTATTTCTGAGCCTCAGCCTTGTTCCTAGCCATCTCCCGGTTAAGCTTCTTGAAGAACTGGTTACTCTGTTTAGCGTTCTTCTTGAGCGCCTTGTTTGCGCTCTTTCTCTGCTCGATATACGCCATGTCCTGTCCACCACTAAGCTCACCAAGAGTACCAGCGGTGCGCCTGACGCCTCTCCTTTTACTCTTGGCATAGAAAAGATCGTCCGTGACGTCCTCATCATCCATTCCTCTCTTGGCTTCAGTGTCGACGATGACCTTTTGCAGTAGCTCTCGCCGCATCTGAGCGGTGCTGAATGCCAAGGCCTCCATTTTCTCCATGCCTGCCAATTGTGTAATCACTTTGAAGGAGTACCCTTGATCCACCAGAAACGCCTGCCGCTTCGTTGAGTAGTACATTTCCGTGGTGTCTTTAGACACTAGCGAATAGAAGAATGCGTTGAAACCTTCGTCAGACCTTCGCTTGGCTCGTAGGATACGGCCCAATCGCTGGGCTTCCTGACGTCTAGAGCCGTAATGGGATGAGATTTGGATGAGACAGGTTGCCTCGGGAAGATCCAATGAAGTGTCTCCAATCTTTGAAAGGAAGATCGTCTTTACAAGTGGGTTGTGCATGAAGTTATCGAGGATCTGCATGCGCTCGTTGTTGCCAGTCGCTCCGCAAATATATGCCTTGCCAAGAGCAAGGGCAATCTCTTTCAGGGCGTACACATTGTCCGAGAACACAATGATTTTGTCGCCTCTCTTCTCATGATAGTCGATGAGGAATTGGCAAGCTTGGATTTTGCGAGGGTTCATGATGTACAGGTTTGCTTTCAATCCCCGATCTTGAGTCCTAAGGTATTCATCATAAAACTCGGTGGTCATGGGACACCAGACTTCGGCACACTGAACTTTTGCGATGTGACCCTGCTCCGACAGCTCCATCCAGTTTGCTTCGTAGAGCTTCGGACCAATGAGGAAGTTCAAATCGCCAATTTTGTCATCTTCTCGAAGTAGTGTAGCTGTTAACCCGAGCTTCGAGTGACTCTTGATGTGCGACGACACTTTGCGGAAGATATTGGCGGGGACAACGTGCACCTCGTCCAGGAGCATCAACCCCCATTCTCGACCAGTTAACCAGTCCATCATTTTCTGCGAGTCGTATGCCCTCTTGCCTGACTGGGTTACCATGGGGTATGTGGTCACGATAATACCCGTATTACCTGGGAACTTGTCCTTTTTTTCTGCGGTAAATACCGTTATGTCTCTCGGGTCGATGTTGGACCATTTGAGGAATTCCTGCCTCCACTGATGAGCCGACATGGTACTAGTGCAAAGCACAATCGTTCCCTTCTTGATGGTGCACGCGGCAGTGATGCCGACCAGCGTCTTCCCGGCGCCGCATGGAAGCACTATGATGCCGCTCTTAGCCCGGCCATTACCAAACATCTTGCTCAAACTCTTCTCTTGGTAGTAACGAATCTGGGTATTGGCTTTCAAATCGATATCAAGATTGGCATTCCGATCGTCATTGCGGAAGTCGTACTCTTCCAGAATTGGAAATTGTATTGCAAGGCATCTCTTTTGAACCGTTTCCACAGCGCTGTCAGGAATCTCAAATGAATGGACAGCCTCTTCGTTATCGTCATCATCATCTTCCCTCAGAGCGTTGAAGGCATTCTCAGGTTTGGCATTCTCTGGTGGCACCTCATCCTGTGTCTTTTCGGTCGCCTTTACCTGCTTGACGCCCGCAGCGTTCGATGTGCCTGGGATGACGACACCGGGGAGCGAAGCATTTGTCGTGGTAATCTCAGTCCCCTGCACGCGGCACGGCCCAATGACAGGATCTTTAAGCAGCTTCTGGAGAACTTCCGGGTCGCTACTCTCAACGTAGTATTTCGTATTTTTGATGACAAGCTTGACCTTGCCATATGCAGCAGTTGAGTTTGCAATGAAATCACGTATGGATTTGGGAAGCTCGGTTTTCGAGAAGCGGTCGAGAGCAGTTATTATGTCGCTAGCTTGCAGACCGACGGAGATGGCAGCGTAGAGACTGTGGGTAGTAAGGGCATACTCGTGAAGGAAGGTCGGCCGCGACAAGGGTTCAGCAACGGTGATGAGAAAATCCTTCACCGTTTCGGCCATAGGACTGAAGTTCTCGAGGATTATACGACCTCGCTGCGGGTCAATCCAGATAGGCCGGTCCTTGAAGTCAGGCTTGAGTGGGAGGTACGAGAAGTCCCGCCTCCCGTTCGTACCAAAATGTCTGCTTGCACTGTCCACAGGTCCCCGGATCGTGTTGTCCTGGTAGTGAGCCAGGGAGAAGCGATCGACTGCATTCTGAATCTCCTCCTCGTTGGGGATGTTTTCGGTCCCGGAATCGGCATCGTCGTCACTATCGGCGTCTCGCGGAGTGGAGGGACCAGGCGTTGAAGCAGCCGATGTCCTCCCCGACTTGGCCGGGCCCTGCGCAGCTATTTGAGAGTTAGTATATCGTACGTGGACTTCCACATGCCAGCAGTCTTACTTGACGGCGCCTTCCGCTTCGGCGGCATGGTGAGGACGCAGCAAGGAGTAGACGGGAATGGATGTTGGAAGGTGAAAAAGCAAGATGGCAATCACAATTTGAACGTTGCTGAATAAAGTGCTTGCCGGGGCTGACTGGAGAAATGATATCACCCAATCGGCGAATTTGCTCTGTAACACAAGGCACCCTGTTGCCTAGCCACGCTAGCAGTTCAGTTGTGTGGAGGGGCGAAATAGCTTATTAAGAAATCCTGCCCACCTGTAACCCCCACTACGGCATCCCTAACGCTACAAGTAGACTAACTTTAGTTGGTACCTACCTAGGTACATAGAGCTAACGAACTTCCCACCCATCCCACAGGTTGGTACTACTTACACCCAAAATCCCAGAGTCGCCCTACCTGAAGCTATATAACCTTGACCGATATCCATCAACTTTAACAGTCACCTTCCGACTTGCGATGTTCCCAAGGAGTGTCTGACCTTTGGGAACGTGAAATACCGGAGACCGCTATGTTCTGTTTTCAAGGATAAAATAGCATATAAAACCTATAAGCCCGTGTCTCTCTCTCTCTCGAACTCTTGCTTGCTCATTGGAAGAACGGGCCTTCCTTTTCGTGAAGTTTTCTATTGTCTGAATATCATCCATGTGATTATCACACTGAATGCAGCCAGCAGGACCGGTGGCAAGGCGGTGGTACCAAAGACACCCCGAGGGGACAATACCGGAGAGGCATTGGACGACGCCGTTGCGCTTGCAGAAGAAGCACTCGAGGCAGTGGATCCGGACGAAGCCTCACCAGTAGTAGTGGTGGTGGTGGTAGCAGTAGTCGTGGCCGCAGTCGCTGCAGCGGTGCCATTAGGGAATCCTCCAGGGGAGCCGGTCATGGGACCGCCGCCTCCATCGATGTTATCAGTGCCTACCTGCTCGGAAAGGGCGACACCACCATCCTCGGTGTACTCGAAGCTATAGTTTGGTGCATACGTGGCCGATGTGTTGATTCCAACGGTTAGCCAGCCAAACAACCCGTCCGCAAGGCTGTCACCCAAGTAGACATAGCTGAAGAAGGGGTCGGAGTCCGTATCCGAGACCTCGCCACCGATCACGCGGTCGTCTGCATTTTCGGTGATCGTGATGGTGTTTTCATTGTATGGAGAAGTCGCCTCGACATCGTAGATCAGATCCTGGTCCCAGAATACTTGACCAATGTGTGCAGCGTACCCAGATGTCAAGGTGTTGTTGGGGAGGACTGTAGCATCCAGCCACGCAACCTAGTTTCCGGATAACAATTAGTTTGTATTATTTCTGCAAAATGATGGGAAGCTTACTATGTGGTGGTGGGTGGCTCTTCCGCTATAATGGCCGGGGAAAATACTTTCGAACTGGACTACACCATCATCATCGGTCTCTTGGATTCCTCGTAGAAACGTGTTGTCCAGATTCGATGTGTCGTCCGTATTGCCATTACCGTTAGCCACAAGGCCAGAATAGACACCAGTAGCATTGCAGTTCCAGATATCCCAGTAGAGACCAGTGATAGGTTCACAGGTCTCTACATCAATGAATTGACCTTCAATCACAATGGGAACGCCAGGCTGGTCTTCTCGCAAGTTACTCCTCACCAACTCGCCCTTGACGTAGTAGGGACCCGTTTCTCCCTCGGGGTTAAGAATGCAGATAGGCGAGTCTCCAAATACGGCGGAATCGTCCGAGTCAGCGTTGACATCAGTCGAGCCAGTGAAGTTGTGACCGGTCCCAGTAGCATCAACTCGCTTCACCTTGCGGTGGAAGTTCACAGTAGTGGCACGTCGCTCAATGGCTCGCCGTTGAACCTCCTGAAAGGAACGCTTGTTCTGGCATGCTTTTAGTCCACGAGCGGCGGCAGCCTGGTGCTCACGTCGAGCCAACAAAAGATTACTGCTCTCCTGTTCGTGATGCTCGCCCGGGTGGGCATGAGCAACCAATGCCGAGCCAAGCACTACAATAACAAAGAAGCGCATGATAACAAATGATATAGATCTGGGGGAAAAAGACACCACTCAGAAATGGTATTATTATGGAGCGGGATTGCGGAACTATCTCTATAGCCCTCTAGAATAGTTGTGGAGTTGCCATAGCATTTATACCAAATCCCATCGGCAGTGGATCGAGTATAAGCGAACAATGATTGCCAATCTCTCAAGCATGCTTGAGGAGACCCAAGCTTACAGCTTCTACAAGCCAACAAAAATATACACACCTAGTCTCAACGCCGTGCGCCGCTCAAAAGACGCGCGTCGTCACTCCTTCACGTTTATGAAAAGGAGCCGAGCCCCTCCCTCCAGCATCGCGTCTGAGCACTCGGTAATAATGAGGCACCAACACTTGTGTCGTTCGTCACCCGCGGAAGCGGAAAGCGCTTAGCCCGCGTAACCCCCAGCTTTCGGTGGAAGATCTAATTCCGGAGCCACAAAGTCAAAGCATCAAAGCTACAAAGGATGGAGGAAAGAAGGAAAAACAATCATGCTGATATCTCACGCTCAGCAATTGGTCAATCACTAGTTTCCGCCAGCTCGGGCAGGGCCAGGGTTGTGAGGGAAGCTGACGTGGAATATCTTGGCGCAGAACCTTCTGGCCGACAAGCATCCGGATGCGTACGTCCACATGCCGAAGAGAACCTGCATGGGGGTGGGATATACCCGTCAACCTGGATTCGACTTTAACAGAAATTACAGAACGTTGAGACGCTTGCCGTCGATGTGATCATTCGTGTGCGGGATGATGTCGTACATTGGTCGTTTTTAAGTGAATTCCAAATTCGACATGTTATATGCTTGAAGATCAACACTCTCAAAGATGAGCAATCGATAGCTATGTTATTACTAGTCTATCTATGGAAGCACTCACTATGCAGCCCCAATCTTCAAGAGTAAGGCATAACGAAACGGCAACCGGTTGGGTTGATGGAGAAGTGTCCAATTGAATACAGTCCCCGAGTCGCTGGAGGGAATATCATCCATTCAAGTATCCCTACACCTGTTATGTAAACCCTCTACGCTTCATCCTCCAGAGATAATTAGAGATGTATTGTTAAAAAAAAACATTTAGACTTGGCCCGTTTGAGATCCACAACTCTTCCTTGGTCAGTCATACCTGATATTGCCTTCGCATCAATAATAATCCCCATTGGATAAACAGCCGCCATGATCGACAATATTTCCTCGTGCAAGTTGGACATGCGCAGTTAAACGCAATCATATTTTGCGTGCCATTTACCCGGTGTTTGTGACTTGGGACTTATCACATTGTAAGACCATCATGATTTCGCTTGCGCCTTGAGTATAAACTTTAGAGTTGTGTAATCTTGTTGCACCCTGGTCTCGTCTGAAGCTCGTCTGTGCAATGGCACCTAACCTTGAAGTTCGCGGAGGGCTATTGTGGCGTAAGAGCTTGGGTGCAGGGCAAACTTGAGAATGACTGCAATCTTTGGGTCGGTTTGCGATTTCTCTGGCATCTCGTTTCCAATCGGAGTGGCTGCGTTACTTGAAGTATCGGACAGAACTTCCCTGGTTAGGTGGGTTGAAGAGACGGCACCGCCATAAACAGTGTCTGCTTGATCAGAGACCCTGGGTACTTTATCCTGTTTATCTTCCGCATTCATATTCTGTAGAGGATTTCGTGCAGTATTATTCACCGCAACTTCAACTCCCATGGAATGTGTGGTCCTGGATCCGTCGGATGCAAGATATTCCTCAGCCTTGATCTGTGCCTTATTCTCAATACCACTTAATTGCTCGCCAGGAGCAGAAGCAAGTTCTGGGGTGGTATCCTTAGCGGGACCATCAATTAGCAGACTGTGTTCTTGATCAATGTCCATAACATCAACGTCTCCAATAGCACCAGTCTTGTCGTCGACATCTGTTTCCTGGCTCGCCACCTTGATTCTCTTCTTACTGCCATCAAGGGAGGTTTGCACCCATGTGTCGCTTATCCGCGCTTCTGGTAGATCCTCCTGCATGTTCTCGGCTTTTCTTCTCTGATTCTCTTGGGCTTTCTCCTTTCGCTTAGCCATAATCAAGTCCACATCAGTGGGAATTAACTGGTCGTTATCATGCGTATATGAGCGAACGCTCCCGGTTGGAGTTCCAATGAAACTACCCATGAACTTGCGGTATGCGCCAGTTAAACTGAACTCTCGCTGGCGACGCTGCATATTGTAAGGATCAAGGCTTCCATTTTCTTCTCGTCCCATAAATTCTTTGTAATACTCGCCGATCTCGTTGTCAGGATAGATGACATTGGTACCGGGACTAGGCAGCACCACATCATGTATTGAGTATTGGCCTTCCTTGAGGTCCTCATCAGTCAAGACATGGACGCGCTGTTGCGGTTCTTCGGTTCCAACGTCAGCGCCACGGAGATGAATATTCTCTTCATCATCCTCATCTGCGGGCTGAACATCAGGTTTAGTGAGAGAGTCTGCTCTGGCAAAAACCAAATCCCCCTTTACGAGGTTGGCACCAAAAAGCTCCCATCTTCTACTAGCTGCAAAATTCCATACTAAAGATTGATAAGCATGCAGGTACATGCTTCTCAGAGTTCTGCTGATCGAAAGTATAGCACCAATCCATGCAGTAGGTTGGCCATCCAGGTATTTTAACATGGCGAGCTCCGTAGTACAACGTCGAGGCAACGAGCTAATCGCTTCTTTCGCATCACCGGTTTCTTTGTATCTAGATAGCGCCTTGGCTCGAGCAATATCATCATATCGCACGAATTCACCAGTTGGGGAGGCAGATGTATCGATCTCTGTGAGGGCAGAATCGAACGACAAAAGGTCTTGTACGGCACCCTTGAAATCGCCCTTTAGAATCTTCAGCCCGAGGATGTGTGTCCCAACCTCAAAGGTGCCAAAGCGTTGGGTGCCAAAGTAGTTGATGAAGCCTCCTTTGTGGATTGTCGCCAAAGCTGAGTCTATAGTTGACTGTGCGATTTCCATCCTCCGATTGAAGGATTCAGTCTCTGTCCCTTGAAAGACACAGTCCTTCAAAACTATATTGAACTCATTTCCGTTATGTGAACCCAGAAAAATGTTCTTATTGGAGAATTCAAAATCGCCAATCTTGACGCCGGTGATTTTGTCGTTTATGTGTGTAATTCTCCTCGGATCACGACTGCGGATACTTACCCGTTGAACAGTAACGGCGCGGCGATCTTTGGTGCCTGCCGTGCCAAACATGTTGGGAGTCATCTTGAGCATGCGTGCCATATGACTGATTGCCTCCATGGTGTCCTTATTTTCTTTGTAAAGGGAGAAATGCAGATACTTGCCCTTCTGCTTTTGGTCACCATTCTGCTGGTTTTGTCGGTCCCGGTTGTGTAGACCCCTGGACCGTTGCTTCCCAACTCGGGTCATCGCCTGAGCAGATATAATGCCAGCGGAATCGCTTATTGTCTCGATCTTGGAAGAAAATATACGTCGAACCTCCTACATGTAGTTAGCAAATCGTGCGCATTAATAAGGGGAAGGTTTTCTAACCGAGTGTATACGTTTCCGAGTGTCCTTATCAGATATTTGAGGGAAAGCGACCTTGCCAAGGGCTTGTGTGTTGCTTTTAGGATCCTCACAAAGTTTTACGTGCATTGCAAGCAACTCATCTGTGGTAGCTTCACCTAGGAGCTCGTTTAAAATCTTGGTATCGGATTCATTGATGGTTTCATCATGAGATTCCCTTTTATCCTTTGGAAGTGAGGTATTCCCTTCGTTCAAGCTATCCAATGTCTTTGCAACGACACCCGGTCCATCCACATTAGTAGTTGCACTGGATTTTGGCTTATTGTCGACTTTGGCATGCTCCTGAAGAGCTTGTGTGGTATCAGTCTGCCCACTATGGGGGTATTGGAATGATTCCTGCTGAGATTGGTTAAATCAGTTCATGAAGGCGTATCGGTCTCCAGCTGGCATACTTGTCTGTCATATTCCTTCGCGTTCGTAGCGAAATCATGAAGATGAAGGACCTTGCCATCTTCACCGATTTCATGCACTTGAAAATCCGTAAACCTTGGTCAAAAAAATTAGTGAATTCTCACAGGTTTTTCGAGAATGAGACCGAAATGCTAAATAATTCTTGGAGAATCATGTGTCTTTGATATCATGAAATGGTTAGAGCCTCACCATTCAGCAAGGCCAAATATCATCCATATTCATCTCAACATAGAGCAATGCTCACCTCTTGCGCAACACGCCGTTCCAGCCATGCTCCTTGGGAGAGACGAAATGGAGGATGCCCACATTTCGTTCAAGACCACTCCTCATTTCAGGGTCATTGCCCTGGGTCATTGCTGTATGGGTTGCCATGACCGGTTTTGAAGACTGTATACACGGCAGCTTCGTATTGGTTGCGGCCCTATCAGAGGAGGATTAAATGCAGGGTGATGTACATGAGGTGAACGAAGTCTTAGTGAATGGTCTTGCACAAGCAGGCAGATCAATTAATCCTTGTCGCATGAATAATTTTGTGAGATGTTCCTCCAGTATGCTTGTGATGAACAGACGGCAGTGAATGAATGATAAGTTCCCAGAACACGCGTTGCTTGGGATTCTTCAAAGCAATAGAATGTGCTGCGTATCATATGCAAGAATATTGCAAATGAATATTTCAAGTTTAAAGATGGAAAATTGTGGCGGGCCGACAGTGATTGGGACTGGGACCAGACAGCTGTAACCGTTCACGTAGACTACTAAGTACTTAGTACTAAGTACTAGTCGACTGGTTCCCAGTTTAAATCAGTGAGTCAAGTATGTGTTAATCAAAGCACTCCTACTCTGGGATGTATGTAAATCGTATGGACTTTCAGTAATGGGAATATGAGCTACAGGAGAAGTGCCAACTTTGTTGTTAAATAATGTTTCTATCTGTAGCTTTCTCTATGCACAATGTAAATATACTCGATCAACTTTCTCGAGACGTTTCAATATTTCAATAATATACAAAACAGCAACGAAAGCTCTTATAACCAAGTTGATTAGAGCCTTGCATAGCCAATGTCGCCTTTTCTCTCGGTATAAATTACCTTGCTTTCCTTTGCTAGGCCATCTTCTGACATTGCCTTGATCAAAGCTTGGACTGGCGCAGAGCTGAGGTGTTTCTGCATCAGTGCCTCGCTCTCATAGCTGCGACTCGAATTAGCGTCGTTGGCTTGCCAGGGGGGAATCAAGCCCGTTAAAGATGCTTACACTTCACGAATCACGAAATCGCTAATGTTGCCGTTTTGATCTACACGGCCTTTGGAAAGCTCATAGACCCAGACGAACGGCTCGTTTTCTTTCGCGTACTTTGCGCATTTGTCAAAGAGCTCGAGAAACTGAAGCAGGGATCAGCACACGTATTGCTAGAGAGAAGTCACTGAGCTCGAGTGCCTGTACCTTTTTCTCTTTGCCAGGATTAGGGGTTATGATTGCAGTGAGTGAAATAGGGAATGGCATTTTAACAGCTTGAAAAGTTTAGATTGTTGATATTTTGCTCTCTGTGGATGCCACTATTTGTTATATAGCCGGAGGCTCTTGTGTCGCGGAAAACGTTTACCTGCCTAGGGGTATGCCAAGCGTGTGACCGCTTGTTGGTACATAGATAACATGCCGGAATATCTGCCAACCAACTACTGTCATGGAATGATGGTCCTTTTGCGCAAACTTAATCAAAACCGTTGATCAAGACTTAATTCAGTTAGAAGAACAGTTTGCCTAATATTGCCGCCAATATTTATGCAACGTTTTCTAGAAACCAGCTATCTTGAATCATCCTGGAAGTCTTAATGATGTCTCAGACCACAAATGTAAAATGGTCTTCGCGCGGCTCCCTAGGTACGCTTCAACTTGACAAGTAAAGCTGGAAACCCAACCTTGGAACATGCAGTTATTTTTGTTTAATGATGGTTGATTGGTCGGCCGGTTCATTGAATATTCCGCGAATATCTGCGTAGTAGGCATTGTTCTCAGTGGATCATAACTGCGGGAAAGGGTTACTGAGGTTCTTTCCCGTCTCTGTCTCAATTTGACATTATTGTTCCATGCCAGTGCCTCGTGTCTTTGTTCTCACCCCTGCTTCTACAATCCTACGGCTAGGTTGTGACCTTAAAGCAATATGCTCCCCGATGGCCTTTACTCGCTCTTCACGGTCGTTACCGGAATTAATGCTCTCTGTTCAACTACCTAATTATCATTTCGACCTACCAATATCAGGCAAAGCCGGGGGATATCACTTGCATACCAAAAAAGGCAAATTTTGACTGCCTCTCGACATGAGTGTTGCCGAGCTCTTCGTAAAAACACATCATGGTTTCGGAACGCGCCAGGACAGGGTGAGGGTCAAGGTTCGGCCGGCTCCATTACAGGCCTCCGATGATGGACACGGGCGTCCCATGTACAAGAGACCAAAGCACTTGATCATGACAAAGGTATGTTGGTACTTGGAGCTGCCTAGACGCTATTATGCTTACGATTTCTCAGATTTTGACACCAACAATCAGCCATTTCAACTTGGACGGCACCCACCTCCCATTTGCACGCTTATCTTGGCCATCTAGACGTAAGCTACATATTGAGACACCTTTATAGAAGCTCTCGAGTCACTAATTAGCTAAATAGGGCATTCGGTAGATTCGTCCATGTCAGATGATGAATTAGGGGATGTCAACTGGGACAAAGATACATTATTGGCCCTGTCAGACTCTGTTCGTGCAGCCATCCAAGATGGTAGAGGTCTCGGGCCGGATGTCGAGAGGCTAAGCAGATTCCTTGAGTCTGTTGTAAAGGCTGAAGAACGGAGACAGTCATCAGTGGACTTCGAGACGCTTGACCATGCACGATTAGACAAGCTACTCAACGAAATCCTCCATTTCTCCGAGATTGCAAAGGTGGAAAACTCTGCGTATGACATGCCGTTAAGATTTCAAGTCGATACTGCGCATTGCAAGAAATTGCAGCTGATCTGGAGACAACGGTTTCGAGAACAGTATTTCATGGTCGACCAACTGCGTTGTGCGGCCTTAGTACGAGGTGGTCGGTTAAAAGACGTATCATTTAATTCGGCCTTGACATATGATCTAGGCAAATGGGAAGCACGAGCCAGTGATCCGATGTCAGAATTTGAAGGAAATCTTCAGTTTGAAGCTGGAAAGTAAATATCCCAACACCAAAACCGTATTTAGAAAGCCTTGACTCACACAAGTAACAGTTGGTGGTTGAACATCGCCTGTGCTCAGAGAGATGGCATTGTGGCAAGTCCATTGGAGAAGCCAACAAGTGGCCGCTACGGAATCCCAGCGCTCCCTCTCTTGAGCGGGAAAGAGGAGATAGTAACAAAAGGCCCCTCAACGATGGTCAAATATGTTCGGAAAGGGAACTGGTCCGACATGCCCACATCTTTGATATCTCGAGTCGGTCAACAGATTCGAATCCTGAGAGGTCACAAACTCAAAAGCATATATGCCCCCCGAGTCGGCATTCGCTATGATGGCTTGTAAGTTGCATATCTTCTTCAAAGAACCTGTATAACTCAAGTGTGGTTGCAGATACACGATTAGACAATACGGAACCAAGCTGGATATGGTAACGGATACGTATAAGGTAGAGTTAACCCTCGAGCGAGTTTGGGAACAAATTCCTATGGAGACATTGCAGATGATCCCCAAACCATCTCAACTGGATGACTGGTGCCTGTATGAGAAGCTGGAGGGCGACAAGATCAAGCTGGTAGATGGTGACGCAAGGTTTTTGGAATGGAGTCTCCAACAAGAAGAAGAGAGGCTAGATCGAGAAGATTGGAAACGTGACTGTTTGTTCAGGGCGTCATTTCCAAAACCTTCGAAGGAACTCCATTATGATAGAGTACCTAGGACAACGAGTACGAACAGGAGGGAGACTTACATGCCCTGAAGTGCTGGGAGTTGTACGTATAAGCCGAACCATGCAGGTGAAACGAATAGATGGAGTTTCGGCTTTGCGCATGTCTACGCTAGTAGAATAAACTTATGCTACTAAGGAATAGCAACCAACATTTGGTTCAACTTGCATTCACACACAGAAGTGGGGTCACTTCGACAGCCGTGTCAAAACCACTTTCAACAGGGAATTGATTCTATCACTATGGCTGGCGGCAAGAAAGGCAGTTCCAAGGAAGCCCCCGCCAAGGGTGGGAAGGCCAAGGCCCAACAGACCGATACAACAGCTGCAGGCGGCAAAAAGAAAGGGGCTCAATCGATATCTGTCCGGCATATACTGTGCGACAAACACTCCAAAAGGGAAGAAGCTCTCGCTAAGCTGAGGAGTGGAGTGTCGTGGAACGATGTTTGCACGGAATTCGCCATTGAAAAGGCCAGAACAGGTAAGCAACGGAAAGCATGGGGGTGGTGGCAGTCCCATCCTAGCCTGGGCTGACGAGAATCCTTTCCTGGTACGTAGGTGGCTCGCTGGGTTGGAAAAAGAAGGGGGAACTTGTTCCTGAGTTTGAAGAAGTTGCCTTTGCCATGGAGTCCATGAAGGAATACAAAGGAAAAGCTGAAGATTACCCGTATGGGCAGTGTAAATCTGAGTTTGGCTACCATATCATCATGCTGGACGACAAAAAATAAGCCAGGCATAAATATATCATGCCGATATTTGGGAATTCATTTACTGTCAGCTTGCCATGAAGCGTCGATATTGCTCTATCCATGCCTCCGAGTAGAGCAGGGGCGTGGCCTCCCAAACACCGCCATCTGTCTTTCATGAACGGCTTACACCATGATACATTATTTCTTCGACGGCTTAGTGTTTCCTGGCATATGCACTTAATATCTATATAAGCGGCTGAAACTGATTAATATCTCAATCTTCATATGTCGGGGATCCAGGTGTCCACGATGATCGACCTGAATAACAGCCTTTTTGCATTATCACTGGGTTTTAGCATTATGAAACGTCCTCCATTGCTCATCAACCCATTGTATGAACCTGTAAATTCTATTGAAATTTTTGTGTTGTGACCGAATCTCCACAAACACATGTGGGCCGAGAGAGAGTATAGCCAACTGGTGCAAGCGCGTCAGGGTTTGGGTGAACTAGTTTGAAGCAGAATAATGCTGAACAATGGCTAGAAATCCATATTATAGCCGTAAAATTGTAATGAACAGCCTTATAAAAGTTCTGCTCGATCATAGTTAAGTAGTCGTAGTCCATGGAAAACAAGTACTGCCATGCTCTATAGACAAGTTACGAAAACAAATGCCGATGGATTATTCGAAAGGGCCAGGTTGCCGTGGGCCGTTGGAGAGTTGGCTATACTGTAGGATGATTGAGACTATCCTGAATACAGGTTGGAGACGAGGTTGTGATACAGTAACAGTGTATCAATATGCTACGATGATTGACACTTTCACCCGAGCCATAAATCTGAGTAGATACTTCAATGCAGAATTTTTTTTCCTTGATCCGATGCAATATGGTACCCTATCTCACTCAAGAGAGTTGTTGTGTGCATATCCCTGATAATTGTAGGGAAGATGATGCGAAAACCACATTCCCTTGCTCTATATCATTCCTGCCATGCAACGCCGGGAAACCGTTTATTGCTCAGTCTGGAAGTAGTTGAGAAGGATGGATCGCTCGGTCGACTCCTCACCCCAGTCCTTAACCACGACGCAAGAGCAGTTGACAACCTTGCGGGCGTTACCCTCACGGTCCAAAACACCTGAAGGAAAAGATTAGTCCAAAGTGCCCATACACAACCGAAAACCGAGGCTAAAACTCACAGAGACCGGCCCACTCGCCCAATTGCTTGCCGTCGGGGACCTTGATCAAAGGGATCTTGTGCTCAGAGCAGAGAGCAATGACCAGCTTCTTGTAGGCCTCCTCCTCGCAGCCCTCGTTCAGGACGCACATGTGAGCCTGGCGTCTGTCGAGAGCCTTGGAAGCCTCACGGAGACCGCGGGCAAGACCGTCGTGCATGAGGGCGAGCTTCAGAACACCCTTGAGGGCGTCCAGAACGGACATCTGGCCCTTGGAGGCATCGGCGGAAACTTCGACCTCCTCGGGAGCCTCAGGGGCGTTGTTCTCTTCTACGTCCGACTGGAGAGAGGAAATGGAGTTAGCACAGCATCATTTGGTGGGCGCAGTGGTTCCAACCGGGCAGGGAGATGAGAAATGCATGTGCCTTCCCATTCCACCCGATATTCCACGAATTTTATGGTCAAGTTCGGGGTTGCACGTATTGCGACAATCCCGGCTCCAGGTTGCTAGGATGCCGAAATCTCGGGATTTGCGATTGGGGTCCAACTAACCATCTTGATGTTGTGTTTGATACCGGTGCGATCCTCGAAGAGGCTTGTTGGCGACTTGGAGAAATGAAGGTGAGGTTGTGTGGTGGGTGTAGGGGAAAAAGTTGGTGTGCAAAATATCACGACTAGGGACTTTCCATTGATAGAGGCATCCGTTTGGAATGGGTTGAATTTCGTGCCTCCCGCGGGACGTGGGGTTCGAGCTATCTGGACCAATGAGAGTGCAGTTAGGGTTGAAAAAAGTTTGGCCGTGCTTTACCCGGGTTGGTATTGGACTGTGCACCACACCAGAATTTGCGGCCTACTAGCAAATATTCCAGGTCCACCGCTCTGGTATAGAACTTTTTTTCCACAGCCAACTCTTGCCCATTCGACCTTTGTAGACCAAAACACGGCACGTCGTTCACGACTTCAATTGAGGTATGTAGGATTACATTACTATGGAGTGAAATAACCCCCCACAAGCCCTTCAAGAAGCCGGAGGTGGGCAATCGAGAAGCAATCCACCGCAGGGTCTTAAAGAGCTCAATCCGCCTGGGTTCTGCTCCGTTGCTGTTGACGATCTGGACGCAGTATAATCTGCCAGGCACGTTTAACAGATCAACACTGACTTACTGCGATGCTTTGCTTCCTGATACGCCTCTCCTCTTAAGCGACTGAGCGGGCAGACCCCTCCGGGCGAGGGCACTCTCCATGCTCATGGCTTTTGAAGGCTAACCAGCAAATTTCAATTCAATAGATACCTCATTTCCGGCACGAAAAGATCTGAGAATCTCTACCAAATACCGCCAAGATGGTCCGCACTTCCGTTCTCAACGACGCCCTGAACGCGCTCAACAACGCCGAGAAGGCCGGAAAGCGCCAGGTCCTCATCCGACCCAGCTCCAAGGTCATCGTCAAGTTCCTGCAGGTCATGCAGCGCCATGGTAAGTGAGGAGTGTATATGATTTTTTGAAGAGATGGTGGAATACGAGAAGCCACTGCTAGACAGCTGGTGCCGTGGACTTGTTCGCCCAAAGTAAACTCATCATACCCAATAACGAACCCCCTTTGCTTGCCATTCGGCATGATAACTGGATGACGGTCTCAACTACTCCCACGACCATAGTCTTTTAAGTTGCCGATAGATGGATGTATCACTACGGGCGAAGGAGTCTTACACGTGTCTCTGACTCTTTAACATGAAGTTTTTACGTTTAGTTCTTCGCCACAATTCGCTGACATTTTGCTCTCTTAGGTTACATTGGCGAGTTCGAGGAGGTCGATGACCACCGTTCTGGCAAGATCGTTGTCCAGCTCAACGGCCGTCTCAACAAGACTGGTGTCATCTCTCCCCGCTACAACGTCCGCCTGGCCGATCTCGAGAAGTGGGTCGTCAAGTTGCTGCCCGCTCGTCAGTTCGGCTACGTTATCCTGACCACCTCCGCCGGTATCATGGACCACGAGGAGGCCCGTCGCAAGCACGTCGCTGGAAAGATTATTGGTTTCTTCTACTAGACGATGTATATGTGACCGGATGAAAAGGTAGCAAAAATAAAAGACAATCTCAAGAGATGGATCGGAAGAATAAAAGCATCGTCAGGCGTTTGGGGGAATTAATGGATATTGGCCAAGCTTGGGCTTATGCTCTCTTGATTTCTGATGCCAAATGAAGCAATACCACGAAATGCAAATTCTATACCGTCCTCCAGCACTCTGATAAATCCACTTGTGATCTTGATATATCCTCGTAGCTGAAGGCAAACGTGCGAAGTGTTTGATGCAACACTGATGGGTGTCCCGGCCTACGTTGGTTCGTGGAGATTGAACATATGAGTAGCAACCAAACTGAACATAGTGCTACTATTTTTCGCACCTAATAAAGCCTTGACAGCGGTTAGGTGTTTCCGAAGTTGCTGTGGTTAACGCATGATTGTCAAACTCTGGGTCCTTAAATGTTAGATGTGGACGTAGCACGGTAAATAACGATTCATTACTGTAAGTCCCTTTCTCTGATATCGGAGTTAACAGCCACAGGTATTCTGCACCAACTGAATTAGCGAAAGTACATAGGCTCGAGGCTTCGTGGCACGCCCACGCGGGACAGTTAAAACGTTTTTGTCTCGCAAAAGGAGTCTGGCAGAGTGTGACGAGATGGCGTCTGAACTTAATTGCTCGATCCTCCACCACCTTTTTCTTCGTTTACTTCTTCCACTCTTGCTCGGTTCAGCCCAGATCAATGGCATTTCTCTGCTTCCTTGCTGAGGTAAAGGTGCCCACAAATTGCGACACAACGGGGCGCCTCAGCCTGCAGTCTCACGAAGGAGAGATAAATTGGGCGTCCAATCTGGGATGGCTCGAGCCAAGTCGCAGAAGCCGCGCAAGAAATTCTGTGACGCCACTTTCGGTCGCGCTTCTCCACTGGGCAGGCCCGCCCCCTAACGAGCCTGGTCTGCCAATCCCAGGCAGGCGTCCTTCCACTAAAATTATTTCCTGTTACTTACATGACATGTATACGTTCACATAAGGAGCAGAAACCTGGTTGCTACCACTTCACTTATCGGCAGATTTCGGCAGCGTCCAGCTGGAGAACCCCGACTCTCCCCCCGACAGATGACTGGCAGTTAAGAAAGTGCGCCGACTGTGATCGATTGCGCCAACGAGCGACACCACCATCCGCCGTCCATTCGCTACGTACTCACTCTCTCCTAACAGCTACCTGCTAGGATAATCAATCAATAGCGATTTTGTCGCCGTTGCGAGAGCACGGACTGGGTGGACGAACTCGACACCGCACGAAGGCTATGGGCACGAGGATGCGTCCTCGACAGCTGCTCCTCTCCGGAGGCTTTATCTTCTTCATAATATGCCTATACTCCCTCACCCGCTTCTCGCACAATGGCACGCGGTTGCAGCGACCAGGCCACTTCGCACCAACATCACCAGATACTAGTCACAATGGCTGGTCAACCCAGGAGCAACCCCCCGCAGCTCCAGGGCCCTTTGACCCTAAGCCGAAGTCCGCCCCCGCGGGATCACATCCCATGTGGCATCTCATCACTGATGCTGAGCGCTCGCTTGAGGAATTGAAGTCGCGGCAATCAAAAACACTGGAGCAAGCTGTAGCAGAGTATAGGAGGAGGTACAATATCCATCCGCCACCTAATTTCGACCGGTGGTTCGCCTTTGCGCAGGCCAAAGGGGTACAGCTTATTGATGAGTTCGACATGATCCACGATTCTTTGACCCCATTCTGGGGCCTGAAGCCTGCAACAATTAGACAGAGGGCTATGGAAGCTTTGGGTTTCGATAATGCGCTCCTGGGAATCCAAATTCGAAATGGCAAGGCAACACATGTGCAAGGCGGCGGCGAGTGGCAGCGAGAGGCCACCGTGGGCATGATGGGGAAGTTTATGGAATGGCTCCCAAACATGGACATATGCTTTAACCTCCACGACGAGCCTAGAGTCATGGTGCCCCACGATGACTTGTCCAAGTTGGTGAAGAGAGCCTTGGAAGTGAATATGCCGCGCGCCAACCTGAATGAGGCACCCAAGAACGCGTTTACCAAGAAGCCAGCGGGTCTTAACCAGGGAGATCACTTCAATGAGAACAAGTTGACCAGATTCAACGTGTTCGCTCATCAGCCCACCTGGACACACTCCCGTCTATCTTGCCCGCCCGAAAGTCCCACACGCGCCATTGAAGCAGATGAGCAGAGAGATGATATCTCCAAGTATGGACTTGGAGAGCTCGGTTTTGTTTACAACATCACTGCCATGTCTGACATCTGCAACTCGCCATCGCTTGGCTCATCATTTGGGTTTTTTGATCGCCCAAATGCATATAACATCGTGCTGGACCTCGTCCCCATCTTTTCGCAATCCAAGATCTCGTCCTACAACGATATTCTGTACCCATCGCCTTGGTACTGGTATGAGAAAGTCAGTTATGATGAGACCAAAGATCAGTCGTGGGAAACCAAGGAGGACAAGTTTTACTGGCGTGGTAGCACAACTGGCGGCTTCAGCAGAAATGGGGGCTGGCGCCGCCAGCACCGTCAACGTTTCGTCCAGAAGATCAATGCAGCTGAAAGTGCCAAGATATTGGTCAATAAAGGTACCGAGTCCGAGCCGCTCTGGGAGCCTAAGCTCGTCAACCGCGGCGATTTCAAGGAGATCATGGATGTTTACTTCAGCCACATTGGTCAGTGTGATCCAGGTGATTGTGACGCACAGAAGGAGTTCTTTACCATCAAGGATCACGCAGAGCAGCAAGACGCCTGGAAGTACAAGTACTTACTTGACATCGACGGGAATGCCTTTAGCGGTCGCTTCTACGCCTTTCTTCGCAGCAAGAGTCTCGTTTTCAAGTGGGCCGTCTTTCGGGAGTGGCACCTGGAATGGCTGAAACCCTGGGCGCATTACATCCCCCTCAGCCTGCAGGGTGAGGATTGGCTCGAGGCCGTCAAGTTCTTTGGTGACGGCGCGGTGGGCAAAAGGGAAGCTGAGCGTCTCGCAAATCAGCAGAGAGACTGGGCAAACAAGGTCCTCAGGCACGAAGATATGGAGGTTTGGTTCTACCGACTATTACTTGAGTATGTTATTTTATTGTCCTCTTGAGCACTTCACGATAGGAATTAACCAAAGCCTCTAGGTACGGACGGGTGATAGACGATGCCCGAGAAGAAATCGGCTTCACCATTGGTGGGTCGAAAGAGGCCCCGGTGACGCCCGCGACACCAGCTGAGGAGCAGAAGCTGCAAGTCCGGGGCCGAGAATATTGACGAGGACTGTAATTACAACTCTCCTGTCCATACATTTTTTTTTCCGGTTGCACGATCACGAATAAGCGGAAGGCGTTAGCGGCATCAGTCAGATATTGTAAATATGTTCTTTCTGTATAAAACTCTGCAGTTGGCATTTGGGTTGGAGTTTTATTTCCTCCTTTTTCCGTGTATACAAATCATGAAGACTGAGGAGAAAATGTTTAAATATTTATGGGCTGCAGGCACGCTGCTGGTCCAGATAATCAAGGCATATATGGCATTAAATTAAAGACTTTGGTTCGTGTCAGTAGGCGTAATAGTTGACGTATTGAGGTCATCGCTCCTCCTATGCTCTCGCTTCTTGCTTTCTCCCCCCTGGCAGCAGCAAGTCTGGCTTGACTTAAACGTCAACACAGTGTTATGATATTGCTAGAGTACCTTTGGCAAGTTGGTGGACAGTGGCACATGTAAAAAGCCTCTATAGTTTCTGCCCAATAAGGTCAACATGAACTTTGCTGCAGCTCAGTTTCTTGTTCACTCTTCACAGCCATTTAAACCAGGGTGTTCACGAACTTACCTTGGTATATTCATGTTTTCCAACAAACCTTGCGTTCATGTGGGGAATCTCCGACTCCAGTGGCCATGTTGCCGATAGAATGTCTACAATCGGATATAGCAAAACCGAAACCCAGTCCTCGAGAGCTTTCTCCAATATCTTTGGAAGTTTCCGGGCAATAGCCACGGAATCCGTATATATTTCAAGTGTTCTCCCACAGTATCTGTAGTCAATCTTCTGCGCCTCCGTTAAATCATAATCACCGACCATCTTATTATTCTTGACATTCATTACAAAAGTAAGATAATGAAGTCAGCGCTCATTATGTCAAATACTCATCCGAACATGGATGGAAAACCCTCAAGCAACTCAGCTCAAGGCTCTACGGCCAAGAGCAAAGGGGTAAACAATCCATCGATCCAGCTCGAGGACAGAATTCAGTACCCACCACCCAGGGAGGACGACCGTGTGCCACTCCAGATCAAGGAGTGCAAGAATGAGCTCGCCTATGGCTTCTCTTTCTCTAAGAAATGGGTGATCCTCTCCATCATCGCCTTGGTGCAGATCTCTATGAACCTCAACACGACGCTGTACTCCAACGGCTTGAAGGGCATGGCTAAGGAGTGGAACATCGACGATTCCGTCCCCGTCTGGGGTGCCTTCTCTTTTCTCTTCACTTACGCCTTCGCCTGTGAGCTCTGGGCACCATGGTCCGAGGAATTCGGCAGGAAGTGGGTTCTCCAACTCTCATTGTTCCTTGTTAACCTGACTTCCATCGGCTCCGCTCTCGCCCCTAACATCGCCACACAAATTACCTTTCGTGCACTCGGCGGGCTCTCCACTGCGGGAGGATCTATCACCCTGGGCCTCATTACCGACATGTTCGAGACTAATGACCCGTGGAACGAATACGCCAAGCTGTTTATCGTTTGGTCTTCCGTGTCGGGGTCTATCTTTGGTCCTATCATCGGCGGTTTCGTGGAGGTGCACCTCCACTGGCGCTGGACTATTTGGATTCAGCTCATTTTTGGGTTCCTGGTGCAAATGTTGCACCTCTGCTTCGTCCCCGAGACCCGTGCCACGATCTTGATGGATGCTACAGCGAAGCGCTGGCGTGCAAGCCCAAAAAACCGCAACAAGTATGGGCCCGGCGAGCTGGCACCGCGCCGCACCAACTGGCGTGATACTTTTGCCGTCTGGGGCCGTCCCTTCAAGATGCTGTTCTGCGAGCCCATCGTACTCACCCAGTCTCTGCTCTCCGGCTTCTCAGACGGACTCATCTTCATGCAGGTCCAGTCTTTCACTTACATTTACGCTAAGTGGAACTTTGGTCCCATCGAGCTCGGCTACGCCTTCATTCCTCTCCTAGTCGGCGACTGCCTGGCAGTCGCCATCTTCATCCCCTTCATCCGATACGGCATCCGCATCCGCCGAGAACAACCAAACAATAACCATGCTCAGTACGAGGGCCGATTAAAGATCCTTCTCTTCCTGGCACCCCTGCTACCTCTGGGCCTGCTGCTGTTCGCCTTCACTGCTGCCTTCGCTGTGCACCCACTCCACTGGGTCGGCACTACCGTGGCCACGTGCCTCATTGGGATCGCCAACTTCGCGATTTACCAAGCGACCATAGATTATACATTGCGGGCATACGGGCAATGGGCAGCTTCGGCGACGGGCGGCAACGGCTTCGCACGAGACTTCATCGCTGCGTGCCTGACACCGGCCGCGGCGCCGCTATACACCACTTTCGGCGGCAAGGGTGAAGCGGGAAGGCCTGGGACTGATCCCATCTTCCGCGCCACGATGCTGCTGTTCGCTATCTCGGTTGTGCTCACAGGTGCTATATTCGTGGTCTACTTCTACGGTCAGACGCTGCGCCGGCGCAGCCGGTTCGCTCAGGATCTGGCGGAGGAGGAGGAAGAAGAAGAGACCGGTTCCACCGACTGTGTGGATGTTGCCGGCGGTAATGGTCGTGATAGCACTGCTACAACAGTCAAACCACAGAATGCTCAGCCAGTCAGCCTCGTCTCGTCGTCGTCTTCCCACAACCAGGATACGACTATGAAGGTCGTTCGCACTGAAAGCTCGATTAGTGTTGCACCTGCAAAGTCGTGAGGCCTCATAGTGAGCCTTCAATCCCAAGGAGCAATGTTGTCGAAATCATCTATATCAACAGAGGCTAGGTAGTGGGGAACTAGAGCGAGAATGCTTGTTGGATAGATTCTTGGTAGAAGTCTCTCGCATGTAAAGAAGGGGACGGTTCTCACTGAATGCATACAGATACTACCATGCTAGTTAGAGTATACTTTTAAATCAAAGTCTTTCAAACAGTTTCTGTGATTACTAATACGTCAACTCCTGTCCCACAAACTCTTAATTAGGGAAGATAGATAGGATGAAGGCGAGGAAAAGGGGTCATATTTGAGCACCAATCAGACGCAGCCGTCTAAACACCCGGCTCAGAGGTTTTGATATTTCTCTTGGCCGGCTGATGTATCTTAGCAGGAGATTGTATAGAACCCCACGAGAAAGACGTATGGCTTAAACTCGGCAAGCCCACCATTTGGCATTGAAATGCAGCCTCGCCGGCTCACTGCACCCGCCGATATTGCCAGATCGACCAAACCAAGGGGAGGGAGTGAAGTGCTGAAAGTCTCCACAGTCGTACATGATGCAAGGCAGGGAAAGTATCTGCACCTGACTTTGGATGTAGTGGTAGCAGTAGTAGTGGTGGTGGTGGTTGTGGCGGCGGTGGTAGTAGTTACGTATCGCCATGGGTACCCGCAATGGTGGCCACACTTTATGCCTCTCTCCACGACCACTCGGCCGAGCCCACTCGCTAAGATCTCGCGCTTTCGGTGTGAACAGCAGTGCCCATTGGTCTGCAGATGATCGACGGTGTCCTTGTCTCACTTTCAAGAAGGCTACATCATCCCCCCTCCCTCTTTACCTCCCCGGGGGAGGGCCAACGAGAACGGCAGGTCAACTGCAAGCCTGCTGCGGCCGTCCCTGCGACCAAGCTATAGCGCTCACGTGATGGTTGTTGTATGCGATGCAAGTATGTCGTGCATAATTTGAAAAAAAAAAATTTCAATGACGAAAGGTCATTTCTTTCCCAATCTAATGAGGATATCGGGTTGGGGTTCGAGGGTGGTTGATCCAGGTAAAGGAGGTGGTAAGCGGTTGAGGAGGGGGGTCGGTACTGCTTTATTTGTGTACCCAGCCAATCTAATATTCCCAAAGAGTTTATCTTCGGATAAGGCTTCAGGATTCGTGGTAATTTGTACGGCTGTATGCGTCGCAAGGTACAATAAGTTGTTTTTCAGATGTGCAACTTTGCTGAGCTGGTGGGTCTACACCTACGTGTTAAGCACATCTACTTCCTGGCTCCTGTTTACATGAATCCCGCATATCACTAAGTTAGACATGTATTTCTTTGTAAGTTGGGTCACGAGGACATTCTCTCGATGTTTCTTTCTGGGTAAATACATCGTTGCAATAACGTGCGGCAATCGTCGTTCGCAGAACTTTCTAATTTGTTATACATGTACAAAGTCTCGGGTAAAAGCCAGAACACACAAGCGTATAATGAACGCGCCATAACCAAAGTATCACATATGCCCAAAACACCATTCGTCTTTCCATGCCCAGATCCTTGTCTAGATGCGTAAAATTGTTATGCCAGGCGTTGTGGTGCGCGCCGTCTTGGAGACCGTCGGAGAGCAGCTGAACTGCTCTCCGGATCATCCAAATCCCTGCTAAAACTGTCATTGGACAAAATCGAAATTATCGACTTTTCGATCTCGCTTCTTCCCCCTGTTAACTGCTCTTCCTCAACCCACCCAGACTGCATGGTAAACATGATAATATCGCTGGCACTAGCAAACGAGGGGATGCTGTCGTCTGCGTCGGGGTTCATGTGCAGCCAGAAGTCCTTGGTGACGCGCCTAAATGTGTTCAGATCTTTTTTGGGTCCCCGGAAGTTATTGACAAGATAGTCGTATATGTAGGCAAGCCATAACACGTTAGTGTACGGTTCATGCCGAGCCCACGAGATGGGATCCTCGACGCCATCCGCATACGCAACCTTGTGGTTCTCGGGAGGTATGCATATTCGGTCGCCTCTCAACATAAAGGACCGCATTTGTCTATATACCCTGCACTGTGGCGCATGCTCGCTTGCGAATAGGCTCAGATCTCTTTCAAGATCATAAGCTATCGGCGCGGACTTCTCCTTTGCCGCGTCGCCTCTGGCACGGGACAAGCCGTAGTCTAGGATGGTGATCTCAAGGCCGGAATGGCCAAAAGCGGAGCAGGTCTGCCTCTCCTCCAGAGGAATATACTCGCCAACTTGCCGAATGCACAGGTTTCCTTCGTGAAGATCCCGGTGCTGTCCCGGTTAGCTCCGCACTCAGAGCGTGCAAGCAGTATTTCTTTTTTTAAAACATACCTCGAATTCTACCTGGACTTCAGCCCGGGCCAAAGCGATCGCTACGTGAAAGAATATGTCCCAGACTTGCTCGATGGACTTAAGGGCAAAGTCCTCCAGTGCGATTCCCGCATCCCCCAGCTCTACCACGAGGAACTTTGTGTCATCGAGGTATCTACTCGGTGACGGGTAGAACTGAAGCCTGTCAGGATCTTTCCGCTTGGCCCTTTTGTGAAATGCTTGATGCGTTTCCAAAAGTTCGCGGCATGCCTTCCCTTGTACGATGTACCTCTCCTTGTAAACCACAAATCCCGGGATATCAGCGAGCCACTCTGATATTTTGAGCTCCCCTATCAGGTCCGACTCCGAGTGAGGCATTTCGTCCACCAGCCCCGACTTTTGCTGGGTTTTTGTTTGCGGTTTTATGGGCGACTCCATCCGGATGACTTTGATAATGCTGGTGCCGCGCTCGTTCATAACTCGGTAGACCTCAGCATAGGAAGCCTCTGCTATCTTCACTATTTTGTCGCTGGGAGGGCACAGCTCCGACCACGACAGATTCCGCAAGCTGTCCTCTAATATCGATATCTGTGAGGTTTCGTGGTACGCATCTACTAGATTGACTGGTTTCGGCGTTCGTGCTTCTATAGACTCAGGTAATGGCAGTTGCCGCCTCCGTCTGGTGACGGACTGGGCAGGAGTGGCTTCTGCAGCAGCTTCAGGTATGTCGTTTTCATCTTCTATATCGATTACGCCGACCTTTGCGGTAAGTTCTGCGATTTCATCTTCTTGATTTTGCCCTTGCACCTCCTTTGCTACCATCGGTGCGCGAAGGGGAGTCTGTGGCAGCTCGGCAAAGAGACGCTCGGCTTTTGCCTTTTTCTGCTGTTTTCCATACTTCCGCATTGTCGATTGTTTTGACATGTTGGAACCATTTGCACCAAGGATTATCTTGCTTTGTTCTTTTTCCTCTCCTTCTTCAAATCATCACTCATTTGGAAGTCATTCTTAGGTTTGCTGTGCTATCGTGGTCACCACTGACTAGCCGAGTCCGTGTTGATGTGGGGCATTTTTATTGGCAGGGCAACCACCTCGCACCTGCAACAGCGCCATCATCTACTTAGCAATTCTCACTACACCGGGCTGCCAGCGCGCAGAGGAACAGCGTCATCGCGCGCGGCTAATAAAACGGCCCCTCAGTGCGCCACCAGGGAATCGCACGACCTTGCGGCAGAGCGGATCAATTATACTATTAGATAACTCCTGGTCGGGGGCATCAAGTGTCGCGATGCTCCATATATTGATTGGTGTTTGCAGGACCTTGGGAAGCAAGCCGGGTCCTCAGAGGAACCCGCCCCGCGAAATCGGCGACAGCTGCAGCTGCGCAGCGCCGCCGTACCGGATCTCCCATGACGTCCGATGTGATTTGCCCAGCAGATTACGTAGCAGCTTCTGCTACCCACCAGAGAAAGCTGCCGTTCGTAGAACTACGAAGTATACAAATGATTTTGAGGTACTTATCTGCCTGTTCGCGGGGACAGGGACCTTGTCTCTGAGAAGGTTTGACAACGCCAGTGCGAAACGTCCTCGAGAGTAATTTTGTGTGAGCTGGCTCGATTTTCTCTCGGTTTATCGGTTCCGACCCTTGCTGAGGTCTGGGGCAAGGGCTCGAGTTATCAGGAGCACGCGTGGACTCTAAGCTGTAGGCAGGCAAAGCGCTGGCGGTGCACTTCTAGAAGCTTGCGCCAAGACTGGATCGGTCTAGACAAGTTCGGGCTCCTCCGCATACAAAAGTGGGGACAGCATTGGCCAATTTCTGAACCCTTTTCTAGAGACTCCTTTGAGCTCCATCTCCTTCCACCTCCCCGTCCGTCGTGTCTCATTGCCAGCGAAGCCGAGATAGATACTATGGCCGACTTCCTGAAGAACATCGTGGGAACCAAGTCCTCGGACTCTCCCGCTCCCTCAGCAGATGCCGGTACGTTTTTTTCTACTCTCAATTGCACCCTAGCAGCTTGCGCACCTGTACCGGACAGCTCTCGCGTGCTGTGCACACATTATAGGGGGATGCTGCGCCGCAGACAGATCTCTCCAAGCAATTGCCTGCGACCACGAAGACCTGGTCGCAGATATCGAAATATGCTGGAGTGCTCATCGTGCTGCGCTCATTTAACGTCATTCACTGTTGCCTGAGTTGTTACTGGCATTGCTGACAGCGTACAATAGACTTTGCAGACTTTGTTGAGGCGCCGGCGCCGATCCCCGTCGAGAACATCCCTGGTGGTGCAACTCTCTCTGGCTCTGGAGCTGCCATCACTGCTCGTCCCTACACGAAGTGGTACAACATCCACGAGCGCCACACTCTCGATGAGTTCAAAGCTGAGGGCTTAATCCTGGTTGCCATTGTTGTTATCTTCACTCTTCACTTCATCGGCTCCAGGCTCAACAAGTCAAAGGCCAGGGCATGGATCAGGGCGCACGCACCCGTTCTCACCAGTGAGTTCGCGCTCGTGGGTTTTGGCGGCGTCGCGGGCGCGGAGAAGAAGCCCGAGCAGCTCCTCAAGCAGAAGAGCCTCTTTGAATACTCTACCTACGCCACTGGGCGCCTTAACGTTGCCTTCGTCGATGTTAACTTGACCCTGAAGAAGCGCTTCAACCCTGTCATGACCTTTATTGAGGCGGCTATTGGCTTTTTCTTTGATAGCTTCCCCTCCCCCGAGGATCTGGTCGAGGTCACAATCTACCCTTTCGATGGGAAGGAGTCTCAGATTGTGCCTAAGCTCCCAGGCGCAACTGAGCTCCAGAGCAAGGACCCTAAGAGCACCTACGACAACTTTGTTTGGGCCATTGTGAACAAGAACCAGATGAAGCAGCTCCGTGAGGATCGCTACGACCTTTCTATCACCTTCACTAAGGACAATGCGAAGCTCCCTTCGTGGTTGACTGTTATGAGCGAGAGCGCTGAGATCACCGAAAGCCTTTTGACCAAGGAGCTTGCCTCCGCAGTCGATAAGGCGGGTGACCTATTTGAAGCTCTTATCGTTTCCGACCAGCCCATTGAAAAGCCAACGACGTGAGTACCATTAAAAATGTCCCGTATTTTTCTTTCTTGCATGCGGACTTGCCGAGGATCAATAGGTCCCTCGCATAGAAGCTGCATGCTTTTGCTCCTCATACTAGATATCTAACCTGTAAGCAGGATTGACGAGACCAACCCGCGAAAACGCATATTCCTCCGTTATCGCTTGCCGTCTTCCAACAACTACGATGACCTGGTTCCCCTATTTTCTGCTCTGTTGCGCCTGCCTGACCACCTCGCAGCCTCGGCCCACTACCGCCCTGAGGTCACACGAAAGATCAAGGCTGTCCGTGACGAGACCGTCAAGCAGATCCAGAAACAGGCAGAAGAGGAGAAGGCCGAAGAGCGAGCCCTGGAGCGCGACAAGGCCAGGAAGGCTAAGCGTGACGCTGAGCTCAGCGCTCTGGATGCCAAGGCCCAGAAGAAGTATCTGGACAAGGAAAAAGAGAAGCAAATGCGCAAGGCCGCTAAGAAGCAGACCATGAAGGGTTAATGCATCACATGGCAACCCTCTTTGTCGGCCAGCCTGGAACCTTTTATCTCCTGGCTACATTTTTTTTTTTTTTGCGTGGATCCCTATAAAATGCATATTGCTTTATATATGGATAGCGAGAGAGAAACTGTCTTGCATGGGCCCGTAATCAAAATCTCTGGAGGAAGAATCTGTATCAAATGGTGACGGGGCGGACATCATATCAAGGGCGTAGTTGGTAGTGTACTTGTAACTTCATAATGTACAAGACTCTCGTACCCTTCTTCACAAACAAGTTATCAGTGAAGGCTTCCAGCAGTTTAGCTGGGAGAGGAGCATCATCTGGTCGCCTTGGTCATGATTAAGCCGAACAGTGAAAAGATGAAGTCTCCTATCCCGGCTTCGCGATTCCCAGGGGCTGCTTCTTCTAACTCAACTACGACCCAGCCAGCGTTGAATCGTAGCTGCCATGAGAAAGCCACCAGACCTGGCTGGTTTCCCATAAGAGGTGTTATACAGGAGGATGTTGATTTGATTAGCATCATCATGCTTGTACTGTAGGAAATCGATCGGCTCCTTATTAGTGTATGTAGCTGTTTGCATGTGGAACGCGGGGCATTTTTTCGCAGCCCCGCTTAATGTTCACACACGTCCCCTCGCCCCGCGGAAGCAGCAGCTGGGTTGCCCACTGCACATGTTCACTTTAGTTGAGAAGAAATACTTCTCATGAACAGGTCATACCGTGGCTTTCAGTTCAGTTCTTTTTTTATACCACACTATGAAATAGTTCGTAAAGCTGCTGACTAGTGAGTGCACACTGGAACTGATCCGTCTCGTTCCCCACTAAGGTCTGCCTAGCATAGGTACCTGCGGACGTCTCCAGAACGTTCCAAGCTTCAGCTCCGGAAGCAAAACACCACCAGGCCCTGCTTGTGTCAGGTCCGAAAGGTTTTACTCTAGCTCTGTATCTACGCTCAAGTTGACGTCAAGATGCCGGTTGATTATAGTAAATGGGTACGTGAACGTGGTTTCCAATACATGCTACCCTACTTGGAAGCATTTGCAAGGGCGATACTGAACTATCTTCTTTCGCGTCTAGGATGCGTTGGAGCTCAGTGATGACTCCGATATCGAGGTCCACCCCAACGTCGATAAGCGCTCCTTCATTCGTGCGAAGCAGAACCAGATCCATGCCGAACGCCAGCAACGGAAGCACCAGATCGAGACGCTCAAGTACGAGCGCCAGATTAACGATGGGCTCATGAAGCGCATATCAGCACTGCTCAGCGCCCTCAAGGCCCACGCCGCCGAGGCCGAGTCCCGGAACCCGGCCGAAGTGGCCTTCCAAGCTGTCATGGAATCAGCTGGGCGCCCAGAAGACGACCAGCCGCCGCCGCGGCCCGAGGGTGTCCACAGCGAGGTCGAGAATCCATCCTACACCAAGATGATGGCTGCCCTGCTGGACCAGGTGAACAAGGCGCTGGACGAGAAGAAGCCGACCAACAGATACGAGGCCATGGTGGAGGAAATCGGGGAACACCTGGAGAAGGTTGAGGATCTGCAGAAGCAGCTGATAGCGAAGTTGGCTGAGCTTGAGAACATGGACAAGAACAAGATCACCAGCGATAGCTATCATACTGGGTTCGACAGCTCGCACGTGACCAAGGCGGAACCGTCTGAGGCTGGCAAGAAGCCGGAGTCCAAACTCGAGCTTCTAAACCCGAATTTCGATGTGAACAAAGCAGAGGAGCCCCAAGCTCAAGCGGAACCCGATGATGACAGCGAGGTGCAGGCCTCAGCCGATGCGCAAAAGTTCGCCAAGATCAAGGCGTCTGAGTACCGGGAGAGCAACAACTTCATATCGGCACACCCACAGATCCTGGCAGAGAAGGAGCAGGATGGAATCTTGATGATGGCGTTCGACGCCCAGCTTGATGGCAAAGAGGACTTCGCACGCAACTGCGTCCACCAGGCGCTGCTCCTGCAGTACTGCCGAGCGCTAGGCAAGGACGGCGTCGCCCTCTTCTTCAAGCGAGTCACGACCAAGGGTCACCAGGCACAGGATGTCTTCTACAAGGACGTGCAGGACACTTACTTCCGTATCAAAAGCCGGTGCAGGGAGATCAACGCCGAGCGGGCGGCGGAGGCGGCCAATGGTGGGGAGGGCGTGGAGCAGATCCAGCTGCACGCGGTGGAACCCGGCACCGTCATCAACATCACGATCCCGCCCAAGGACAGCGAGGACGAGGGCGCCAAGAGGAGCCGCGAGATCTTTGAGACCTTCAGCCCCGATATGCGCAAGGCACTGGAGAGCGGCAGCCTGGACAAGGTCAACGAGGTGCTGGGGAAGATGAAGGTGGAAGATGCGGAAGAGCTCGTAGGTCTGTTTGGCGAGGTAAGCTTCTCTCATTTCTCCCCCCTCTCATCCATTTTCATAGTGACGAAACTATTCCACACACTCAGCCCCTTTGATGTGTAATTTTGCTAACATGCCGGGTTTCTTTCCCACTTCTCTCCCACATAGGCCAACATTCTCAGTCTCGAAGAGGAAATCATTGATGCAACTACAGACGAAGGCAAGAAGCACCTCAAGGAGATGGAGAAGCAGGCGGCGCTGGAATCCTCCTATGCAGATGACCCGGAGTAGATACCACCACCATCCTGATTCTGGGCGAGTGATCAGCGCGGGGCGTAGAGATGACCTTGCAGTTACAATATTATGGGGAGGGAGAGGCACTAAAGTACACAATCAAGGCTCTCCACGCTGTGCTCGTTTTCAAGTTAAAAAGGGCGTCTACATAGGATAACCTCCACCATGTTGGATCAAATTAGTATCACTTACCGCAGTCCTAAAGTGTGGAGCGAAGTAAATCAACTAAACAGTGTATCCTTCCATTTTAAGTGTACGGGAGTAGTTGTGACGTGCAATGACACCGTCAGTCACCTCGTGTTTCCCTCGAACACGAGGGCGATGCATCCACTTTTACCTTGCTTGAGGAATCAACTTATTATCCATGTTTCTGCGGTGGTTGGATAACCCATTGCAAGCAACTTACGCCATCCATAGTGTTGTATTGATCGTCTCTGGTTTCTGTGGTTCTTTTTGTGTATGTAATTACTTGCACTGCATACCCGCCCCTGAGAAAGATCAGCCGGATCGCCGTCACCATGCCTCTTTTCTTGCAGGGGTTCAGGTGGCGACGGGCTGCTTAGACGTCTGATCCGGCCACGGCACTTTTTTTCACCCCAGTAAAGTTTTTTTTCGTTTCTCTCTTTCTTGTTTGCAGGCGGGGAACGAAAATAGACACAGCCCAGAAGGTTTTGCCTCCATACCCCGGGGTACCAGAAATCTGCCTGCCGCTCAGCTCTCTACTACGTACTCTTGCTACGGGTGTGTTATGGGGAGGAAGAGTGTGGAGTCAGTTTCGGATGGCATTGACGATTAGCAGTTGCATTGCCTCACCCAAAACGCTAGTAGCGAGTTTAAGTGCCCCACGCCGCGTGTGTGTGTGCGAGAGACCGAGAGACTAAGAAACGACGAAAAGAAAGGCGAATAGACAGAGAGTAACGCGGCAATGCAAAAGCTAGCGCGTCTTGGCCGGTTGTTGCATTTCTTCTTCCTTTTTTTTTTTTTTTTTTTTTATTTTATTTATTTTTTTTTTTTTATACTTTTGTCGACGGAACTGTTCAAACTTCCGATTGTACGTAGAATGTGGGTTCACTAAGGAGCTAGTTCGAACATCCGTCACCCCCTTCCAACCCCTTGTTCCCTCCATGCGTGCTTCCCTTATTATTCTCCTTCGCATTGCTGGTGAGCAGTAACTCACACACCCCGGCTTTATCTGCCGGAGCCTCGGCATCAATCAACGTCAACCCAACTCTGTACATATGAAACAGGCTACGTAGATTTTGACAGGCAGCCGACAGTGGTGAAGCTACCCAAAAATAAGTTCAACATATAGCGGTTGCTTGGTTCCCCTGCTCTCCCTCAATGCGATAGAGTTCACCTCCCAGAGTCGAGTCGGAGATGAAGACGAAGAACAGAAGCGGCGTTGTTGAAGTAAGATTGTACGTACAAAGTCCGTGAAGGAGCAGAGAGGCGGTCCGTTTTCTCAATGTAAAAGTAAGCAGCTGTGAGATTTACCATGGCTAGCTCTTACAATGAACCAGTGCAACAGGAGCGCAAGCAAGCGCTGCTGGATCCTTCCCACCCCCAGCTGGTTGACCAATGGGACCCAGCAAACAAAGCTTACTGGGTCTCCCTGTGCTAGGCTAATGAGCCAACGGCTCGCGGTAATCCCTACAGGCTTAATAAATGGGCTTTGAAGTTGCGCGGCCGCCTGGCAAACTCCAAGCCTCGCTCTAGTCTCGGGGCGCTTTGTGCTAAGGAAGAGAGTGTGCGCGTAAACGGGTCCATGTTGGATAAAGTTCGAAGGAGTCTAGTACCCAGTAAGAGAAAGTCACAGCCGCCTTTCCTGCTGCCTCTGATCTACGTGATAAGGTGGAGAGGATATTTGTCAGAAACAGATAGTTACTACGAGAATACTATCAGATGTTATCATTCGACGAATTGATTCTTTACTTTGACGAATCGAGTTGTCGAATACCGGACTCGTGGGAGGGGGAACACCGGGTGGAAGTGCACGCGCGGCCAGGCAACGTGGAAACCCAGAGGTGCTACTGACCGCAAAGTCACTTATTAGCTGGCCCACCATCCTCTCCCAAAGCAGCGGGAGAGCCAGCGCATGTCCTTGTTGAAAGTCTCGTTTATTTTGCGGCTAAACAGCCTTGAGAAAGCGCCCGCGGGGAGGTGGCTGAAGAAATCTGCGTACGTAACTACGTAGCTAACTAACTTAGTAGGTGCACACAGCACTAACAGCATATCTGCCGGTAGGGCCAGAGCCCAAGACGAAAAAACGCCAATGGCCAAGCAATGGAAAACAGCCGGAGGTAACACTTTCGCTAGAGCTCTCACCGCAGTAATTAATGCGGGAGAGGGCTGCGCGGTACCTTATGTACTGCAGTTACGCATGTAGCATCCCGTGCCTGCAAGAAGTATCTGTAGCAAGGGGAGACGAGTCTGACTGGGGGGGGGAAAGATTCCAGAACAGTGGAAACCGGCTTCTCCCACCCCCCAAAACCAGAGAACGCGCGGTGCTGGTGGCGCCGGGGATTGGGCGGCGGCATCGGGGGACCCTGATTCGAAACACAACGCTTCTGCTGACGTTGCCGCATAGGGGTCTAACACTGCACAGCCCACACCAGCGCCTCCGACTTCCACGCCCCTCCCCCCTTGAGCCCCCTTGTGGGCCAATGGGCGTGGGCCAAGCAGAGCTAGACCTCATAGCATAGACCGTATTGAGGCTCTGCCCTGCCACTGAAATCTTGCCGATTCGAGACTTTCTGAGGCTGCTGAAGGGGAGGGGGGGAGGGGGGTGTGTGGGTATGTGTCGTGGTCTGTCGTGGGCGGACGGGGAGCAAGACAAGGGTAGAGGGGTGTTGTTAGATGAGATTACTCCACCAGCTCTCGTTCTCTCTCTCTCGCTCTCTCTCCCGCTTGTTCAAGAAACCCGCTGTACATATATATATGTATATATTCCAAGTGAGACCCAGTCACTCCGCTCCTTCCGTTCAGTCTGTTTTAGACGAAGTGAAAACGAGACGTTTCGATTGTCTATTTTTCCTTTTCTTCTTGATTCTCTCCTACAGTATTATAACATTCGCTATATTCTATCGCTGTGTATAGTTAACACTCTCTGCATCTAAGAATTTATAAGAGTGATACTCTTTCCAGTTCTTGGTCATTTCAGGCTCGGGGGAATTTACTTTTTCTATCTCCTTCTTTTTCTCGTCCGCTTTCACACATTATACATATACCGTCGAGATGTTCCCGTCGATAGCAAAGGTCTTTACCGCGGTAGTTGCGCTATCAGCAACGGCCTACGCACAAGGTCCCGGAGGTAGTAGTGGGCAAGGTTCTGGTAGTAGCAGCAGTGGTGGAAGTAGTGAGGGAGGCAGTGGCAGCAGTAGCGGCAGCGGTAGCGGAAGCTCCGGCGGTAATGCCGTCACCACAACCACATCGACGCAGAGCTCCTTCGCATCGGCAACCGGCAGCACGGCGGCCGCGGCAACGGTTTCTTCGGGCACCGCTTGCAACAACTCTCCAGACCTGTGCGACCGCAAGTACAGCAACATAACGCATATGGGCGCTCATGACTCCTCCTTCCTCCGCGACTCTAGCACCGACAACTCGGTAGCCGGAACTCAGTACTACAACGCCACCTACGCCCTGGACGCCGGCATCCGCCTCCTCCAGATCCAGGTGCACGACCTCGACGGCGTCATCGAGATGTGCCACACCACGTGCTCACTCCTGGACGCCGGCACGCTCGAATCCTGGCTGGTGGAGATCAAGGACTGGATGGACTCCAACACCAATGACGTGGTGACGCTGCTGATCGTTAACTCGGACAACTTCAACGCCTCCGATTTTGGCCCCGTTTTCGAGTCCTCCGGCATTAGCGACTACGGCTACACGCCGAGCGGCACCGAGTGGCCTACCCTTGCGACCATGATCTCGGCGGGCACCCGCCTGGTCACATTTATCGCCTCCATCACGGCGGACTCGACCTACTCGTACTTACTGGATGAGTGGGACTACGTCTTCGAGACGCCTTACGATATCACCTCTCTTTCGGGCTTCAACTGCACGCTGGACCGGCCCTCGACCTACTCAACCTACACCGAGGCCATCGCCGCCGGCATGCTGCCGCTGATGAACCACTTCGTCTATACGTCCATCATCTCGTCCATCGAGATCCCAGACGTCACCGACATCGCCACCACCAACAGCCCCAACACTACCGAGACGGGTATGCTGGGTCTGCACGCCGAGACGTGCGACACCACTTGGGATATGAAACCCACCTTCGTGCTGGTCGACTTCTGGAACGAGGGCCCAGCCATTGACACCGCCGACAACATGAACGACATCACCGCCACGGGGCGCAAGGACGACATCTCCTCCAGCTCGTCGTCGAGCGCCGCTGCCTCCCACCTGCGCCGCGCTTCATCCTCCCTGACCGGCGCCGGCTGCCTCGCCCTCGTCGCCTTCCTGGCGGCGTCAGTGGCATTGATTTAGATTTCCCCCATTCCCTCCCCTCCCCTCCGAAAATAGGAGCGGATGGTTGTGACCTGGGAACTGGGAAAGGAAGAAAACGTTCGAAAAATACATTGAAAACCAAAACATTTGAAACAACATACATCAACACTGCACATGACCGGGTTATTTTTTTATATACAATTCTGATGCATAGCGAAGGCGTTTCCGGTATATTGTACACCAAGCATGACGGGATTTTTTTTTTTCCTATATCAGAATCATGCAGAGGAGTCTTTAGGCCCTCTTTTCCAAATCAGAAGATGATACCATTGAAACAGCCGTCACATATAGGTGTGTGGGCTATAGCATTGAAGGAAGCATTGCATACATACCTACCTACCTACATAGAGATGCGAACGAGCCAACTGCCCCTTAGGTAGACAAATATATTCAAAATAAGGATTAAACCAACTTGTCCAACGATTAAGTGACCGAATTGATAGATTGACGAAGTAATGTATGTGTATGTGCATGTTGGCTGACAGGTTTTCCTGTACCATCTTGTCGTCTTCAAGTCTTTTTTCTGCTTTAAATAGGCCCCGTCGTCTCGCTAAAATAACCGCGCAGCATCGCGATCGAAGTGAACTATGAGCTAATAAACCTTCCCACACATACTTTGCAGCCAGCTAGCCAGCCGCGCTTGTGTGACTAAGCAACTACACCCCAGCTTTCTCATCGCCCTCCCGTTAATAATATAACCCCCCGGCCAGTCACTGTGTAATCACGAGAAAAGGAGAAAACCGCGAGCGGAAGGACACCTTCTCTTGCACCACCGGGCCCAATCATCTGCATTTTAATGTACCGCACCACCCGGGTCTCCATCGTCCCATCGGCCCGCAGCTGTTTCTTGATTCATCTCCGCCTCCAGCGACAACCACCGGACTCCCCGCTCCGCAGCTCCGCCGCCCGCAAGATGAGCGACTACGCCTCCATCACCACGCCGGAGCGTTGCTACGCCGATTTCTGCCTAATCCCCGTGAGTCTGTTTTTCTTCTTCTCTTGTTTGTCTTCTATCTTTTAATATAGCCGCACGTCGGTGCCAGGGGCTGCACACAACCCCCCTCCTTTCCCACCCCCTGGACTAACACGAGACATATATTTTTGTATATTCTAGGTCGGTACCGCCAATGTCTCAGTTGCCAACGAGGTAGCTGAGGTACAGAAGCTGCTCAAAGCCAGCGGTATCACCTATACCATGCACTCTGCTGGCACAACTGTTGGTAAGCATCGCCATTTCCCTTGTATTTGTTTTTCATATCGGGTGGTAGCGAAAGACTCTCTCTCTCTCTCTCTTTCTCTCTGTGTGTGTGTGTGTGAGATAGAGAGAGAGAGAGATGGGGGGAAGCGGACTTAGCACGATACCCTGCTCTTCAATTTCAGCAAGTGGACGTGATTGCTAATCTTTTTTTCCTTCTCTTCTCCCCCCTTTTAACCAGAGGGCTCTTGGGACGAGGTCATGAAGATTATCGGCCAGGCACACAGCCTGGTCCACTCCAAGGGTGTGCTGAGGGTCCAATCGAGCATGCGGGTTGGTACAAGGTGAGAGTCAGATTATCATTATCCATCATCCTCTTCAATTTTCTTCTTCATCATGGCTTCATATGGCAGCACTTCCCTCTTTGTCAACCCCCCTTCCAACCGAGTTTCCCTTCAATATATGCAGAAGATTCTACAAAAAATACCCATGGTGAACCTGGTCTGCTAATGGTGAAGGCAAATAGAACCGATAAGAAGCAGACTGCACAGGACAAGGTCAAGAGGGTGGAGGACATACTGGCCAAGGAGAGTGCGTGACCTTGAATAGCATGGGATGGGACCTCGAACTCGTCGGTAGATTCAACAAGCCTTTAAGGAGAAACATCCACCCTCATCTGGGTTATACGGTGTATCTGATAGATCGTCCTGGCTAACATAAGTATACTGCTATTTTGAGGCGTGATCAAGCCAGATCTAAGTGCTCTCAAACATCTCGAACATGAGGAAATGCAAGTACTTACCTTCCCTACATTCAAGACCAATATTGGTCGACTACGCGCGAAATGTTTGTAATTCCGTACATGTCAATGTGGTGGTCACACGACCTGAAAGCGGTACTGTAAGTTTAGAGGTTGAAATGTTCGCATCCATAAGAGCTGCCCTGCTGTGGCCTGTAGGGTTTGAACGTTATGGCGTTCAGTGTGCTTCCTGAGTCTTTTCAGGACGAGAATTATAACTACATATACAATACATTTATCCTTATCAACGGCTATCATCCATTCCTTGGTCGCGTGAGTGCAATAGTAGCTCCAAGGTAGCCTACTGCATCGATTTCATAAAGCCCTCGAGGTCAAAGCTCTCCTCATACTGGCGATTATCCCAAAGTTCGCCGAGATCATCAAGCCATGCCTTCTTGCCAGGCGCCCGAACATCGCCTGTTTCAATGTCTACCATATCCTCCTCACGGCCATCCATGCCACTTTGCGCTTTGTCGGAGATGAGATTTGGTCCTGTATCCCCTAGGCTGAACAGGTCCAGAATCTGGTCTGTGTCCATGGTGCCGAGTCCAGCGTTTTGTTGATTCACGACGGTGGAGGCTACATCGATCTTGAAAGCTTGGAGACTACAGAATGTTAGTTGAGGTGCAGCAAAATAAAGAAAAAAAGGCCGGGAAGGACTATGGACTTTCGTACCTCAAGATCTTTTCCTCCAAAGTACCCCTCGTGATCAACCGGTACACATTGACGACCTTCTTCTGGCCGATTCGGTGAGCTCGGTCCATGGCTTGCAGATCTTTCTGAGGGTTCCAGTCATGCTCTACAAAAATAACGGTATCGGCACCCGTTAAGTTAAGACCCAAACCACCGACACTGGTGGTCAGAAGCAACACATCGTAGGACGGATCGCTATTGAACTTGTTCACGATATCTTGACGCTTGTTGGCTTCGACAGAGCCATCGAGGCGCAAGTACGATACTGATGGAAGCATGCGCTTGAGAACCGTGTTCTGAACCATATCCAACATCTCCTTCATCTGACAGAAGATCAAGGCGCGATGCGGCTTGATGGGTTGATAAAGCGGATCGTTTGAGTCTGTTCCCTCTGCGCCCATTCCGCAGTCTACCAATAGATCCTTGAGTGCCGTGAGCTTGGGCGCGTGGATGGGATCATCAATGCTAGTCCCTTGTTTGGCAAGGAAACGTTGCGTCTCGTCAAACATTTTATTGCTAGGCGTCATGACAAGAGCTGGCGAGTTACACAGCTTGCGCATGTACTGGAGAGCTTGGAAAATGTGTTGCTTAGCCTCCTTGTCGTCACGACCGGCTTGTTCATTGATCTTTTTGCCTTGCTTCTTGGTAAAGTCTTCAAACAACTTGCGCTGCAGATCGCTTAGGTCACAGTAGTAGTTTTGAAGAATCTTAGGAGGGAGATCATCAAGCACTTCCTCTTTCAAGCGACGCAGCAAAAAGGGCAAGACCTGCTTGTGAAGGGCCTCAATGGCGAGAGCACCAGCTTCTTGCTCTTTTGACGAGGCTTTGCTGAATCTGGACGCGGCAATAGGCTTAGCAAAGCGGTCAAGGAACACCTTTTCAGTTCCGAGGAAGCCGGGCATGAGGAAATCAAAAAGTGACCAGAGTTCCAACACGTTGTTCTGAATGGGCGTGCCGGTCAATATCAGCCGGTGGTTGCTTGCAAGTTTCTTGACCGCTACACTGATCTTCGCTTTCGGATTCTTGATCAAATGACCTTCATCAAGGACTATGTAGTTCCAGTTTTGCTTTTCCAGGTACTCCGTATCATTACGGCAGACCTCGTAGGATGTAATGACGATGTCTGAAGTGAGAAACTGAGATGCCTTTGCGCGTCTTTCTGCGGGAGGTCCCACAAATGCTGTCACCGCGAGGAAGGGGGCATAAGTCTTCAACTCCTGTTGCCAGTGTCCAGAGAGTGTTGGGGGGCAGACGATTAGAGATGGAAGCTTTCGAACATCAGGAGCCCCGGTCTTCTTGTACTCCTCGGCTCTGTTGTAATGATCGCTGGCAACCATGCAGATTGTCTGAAGCGTTTTACCTAACCCCATATCATCGCAAAGGATGCCGTGTAGATGATACTTGTTAAGGAAATTCAACCAGTTAACGCCATCCTGCTGGTAAGACCGCAGTTCTGCATTAATAGATACTGGTATCGTAAACGCCTCCACCTTCTTCGGGTCTAGGAGCTGGGCTATAAACGTGCGCTCACGATTTCTACCTTTGAGAAGTTCGTCAGAAAGGCCGGGGGGGTCTGGAATGCCTGCCTCCAGTGGCACAAGCTTGACAAGAGTGGCGAAAGAGGTGGTAGATATAAGGCGAATGTCATTGTCCGAGTCGCTCATACGCCCAAGGACTGGAACGATGAGGAAAATGACATAGGGGAGAATACCGTCACCCATGACTGCAATGAGATGATAGATGGCTTCGATGGCACCCTGTCGGAAGTGCAGATCTACGGGATTGTTGATGGACGGCAACACTTTCTCAACAAGTGCTGTCATACCCTCCACGGTAATGACGCTGCAAATGGTGGCGAGGCACTTGGCTGCCATGTAGCGGTATACCGACAGCTCGGAATGCAGCGCTTTGATGATAAGAGGGACTTGTTGCATAATGAACGGGCGCAATGCTTCATGGAGGGTTGGAACCATAGTACGAATAACCGACATGGCGTCGATAACCTCCTGGCCCAAAGTGAGCTCGGGGTTTCTCGCGTCTGCTGGTAATTCTCCAGAAAAGACAGTAACCAGAGGCTCTTCCATGTATCGCCGAAGACTAGGAACAGTCTCAAATATTTCAGCGCCAAAAGCTTCAGCGAGCAACTCAAGAGCTTCTTTCGCTCCACGCCTGGTGATGCGAGCTGCCCTGGCTTCACGTGCCCACTTTTCCGGATCATCGTGATCGACACGATCTTCCTCCTTCTGCATTGATAAGATGCAATCAATTTTGGCGGCATGCACAGGAAACTCGGGTGTCTCAGCAACCTCCACACAAGAGAATTTGACCAGATTTGCAACAACCTTGTCCGCAGGACCACGACGGCCCTTGTCGGTGAACAGCCTCACGAGACGCGAGATTGTTTCAGACGAACGGTTCTGCAACAGGTGATTCTCCTCAAGCTTGATGCTATCCATGATACCTTTGATGAGGGGGCTTGGTTTCTTAGGCAGAACCTTCATGGCAATCAGGGCGCAGGCAGCGGCAGCCTTGATACGAACATCACGTCCATCCTTAGCAACCCTCGCCTCTTCAATGGCAGCAAGGGTGGTCTTGCGCGCTTCCGCCAAGTCGTTGGTGGTGATGAGACGCTTGTCCGGTGCCATAGATTTCCTCATACGATCATAGTCGTCACCAATGCACTTCTCAGCGAGAGAGAGAGAAAACGCATTAGGGCCGGCCTCTGGTTCCCCTTGAACAACCACAGGCAAGGTGGGTAGCTTATGCTGAGACACCTTACCGTGATCCCTGAACATATTGATCAGCTGTGTGCATTGCGATCGTACACGCTGTATGTAGCTGACGAGATCCCGATAATGAGATGGCCTATCAGACTCAATAATTTTCTGGAGTTGTTCCACATATCGGATCTCGGTACTTGCAGAACTGTTGCACTTCGCATACTCGTCGATAACGACACAAGCGATAAGCTGAGTTGACGAATAGGATGATGTGAAGCCTGGAATAAGAGTCGCATCGAATGCTTCCAACCTCACCAGTGGTACGTGAGACATCATGAATCCCATAGCCCTGGCAGCAAAAACGCGCGACCTCACGAGTGTGTCCATGCCCACAAGGTCTACATCTCCTTGCATCATGTGACCGTCTAGGTCATGAGAATGAGTCGTAGGAGCAGGTTCGTCTACCTTATTTGACTTGCGGCGCCTCTTCGCCGCTCTGTCGGCCTCGGATTCCGTCGACACCTTCTGGGCAGGCGCAACGGGGGTGAACCCAGGAACAGAGTAAGTCCCACCCGATGGTTTTTGGAACAGTGTCCCGTTCATAGGGATTGGATTGCGTGATACGCCGACAGGATGTAGCGTCAGCTGCATGAGAGCATCAATGTGAGGAAGGAATTCCTGCGCCAGGTGCTCCGGGTTCTTGGATAGACACTTCACGAGGGCAATCCAGAGATCCATCGAGATGTTCAGCGTGGTGGTATCTCGCTCGACAAGGAGGTTCTGGAATATAAGCCGCAGGGTTCTGCCGTCTAGCCACCCAAGGCTCTCTTCGCCCAGGTTGACAAAAGTCATCAAAGCTTTCAGGACGGCAAGTCGAACCGAAGTGATGGTATGACGCAAGAACGGGAATAGTCGTGGGACAAGGAGTTTGAATGATCGGGCCTCGTCTTTCTCGGCTGTTGCCTTCATGGCCTCCAGTACCTGAGGGAATCCGCAGAGCGTAGCCAAGAGATCCATGATCTTTCCGGTGCTAGCACTCAGATCATCGCCCAGGCTGGACAAGCTTTCCCAGACCATGTTGATCAGCTGATCTAAAGCAGCGGGCCGCATACTCACGAATTCTTGCGCCATTGGAATGAGCGTTGCAGCACTGACTGATCTGACATCGTCATCAAAGTCACCGAGGCCTTTCATAACTGCCCGAACAACCCCGTCAATCATGTCGTTATGCTGAAGCAACAAGTCTTTCCGGACTGCTACAACATACCGCAATCCGACCATGCCGCCGTGGCAAACCGCCCAAATCGACCTGTCCAAACCCAAGTCATCCTGCATTACCATCCTGTAGAGAATGCGGTAAATGCTGTAGACCGACTCTGGAGGAACGTGTTTCAGGAATGAGCCTAGGGTTTGCCCTACTGTTTCTCGTATTGGCGCGACTGATGTGTCTGACGCATAATCCGTGAATCTGTCGAGCATCAGGACGCAACACAGCCGACAGGCTATGTCGTCCAACCATTTCCGATTGAGGGCGTCATTTTCGGCTCGCGACTTTCCTCTGAGCCGACCTGCACCAGCGCCATGCACCCTCAGGATCTCACGAAGCCCCAGGGCAGCACCGTGTCTGGTTTCCCATTGAGGATCAAAAATATCTATCTTCAAAAACTCGCAGAGCCTTTCATACGGCCACTCAGCACCCTGAAGTTCATCCTCGGTCTCGATCTCAGACTTGATGGGTATGGAAGGACCCTTAAACTCAGACACAACTTTTGCGTTTTCGTCGACTTCTCCTGACCGCTCCAATGAAAAGTAGTCAGCCTTCCCATTTTTCTTAGCCTCAGCATCAGGCATCGCGGTGTCGTCAAATCCATCCGACCCTGCAGTGCCAGATCGTCGTATAGAGAGATCCCCGAAGCCTCCTTTTCCCTGGGCAGCTTTCTGTGCATCACGCTTTCGTTTTCTTTTTAAAACATTCAGCTGCCGCGCACTCAATCCTGATTCCTCGGTTGGTTGGCTGGGACCAGAACTGACTGCACTCTCCTGACGATGAAGGCCATTGGTATTGCCCGTAGATGTTTCTTGAGGCGTGAGGGGACTGGCTGACTTCTCGACAGCAATAGGCACCTCGTCATCTTCAAAGGGTCGACCTAGGAGACCAAGGCGCCCAATGAGAGTTTTCTTTTGATGGGCAAGCCGAGCGTGGGGCTCTAGGCTAGCCAGACTATAGTCGACATTCGCAGTTCGAAGTAAATCGCGCCCGTACTTCAAGATCATGGATACATCCAATGTTTTAGGGTTGAAGTATTCATTATCGGGCAATTGCAGTTCGGTTTCCTCCTCTTTTTTAACTATCCCATTCTCACGTATCGGCTCCTCCTTCTTCGCGGAGGATGGTTCTTCGTCCTCATTGGGATCATAATGAGCAGCATTCTCAATAATTTTACCAATAGCTTTGGCAGCGGTGGCTCTAGTGTCCCAGTCCTTATGCCGAAGGTAAGGCACAACTCTAGAAAGTAAATTGAATAGTTCCTCAGGGTGCTGCTTCTGCCAGTCGGCTAGCTGATTAACGGCGGTATCTTTGATCAGCTTAGTGCTGCCAGTCTCGAGGATCCTTAAAAACCAAACAAGTCAGCAACCGTCCCGATTCAAATGGATGCGCAGAGCTCTCAACAATGGTCGTTAATGAAAAGTGTGGAGGCCATTAGGCGTCCAGCGTAATATACAAATAAGCCACAAAATGTGATATGTATCACACAGAGGCTATTGTACTCTAGGGGATCCCGAAGCCACTCTACTTACGTAACGAGACGATCCAATCTACAACACAGTTAGCACAATCAAGTCGCAAAACTGGCCACAAGGAATAGAAGTGTGCTTACCTGGAAGCCATGTTCGCGATTCACACCTTGGCTATAGCCCTATATCCGCAAGAGGTTCATTTCGCAAGTTGAATCTCTAAATCAATCAGTACTGCGGCGTTGCAAGAGTCATCTCAAAGAAGCAAATTGGGACGGCGAAATACATCAGAGAGAACGGGAGAATAGTGTAGAAGTCCTTCACTAGAAGGAAGGGCTGAGGGTGTGGAAGAGAAACTTGGTGCCTAAGAAAGAAGTATAAGTGGGCGCAGGCTACAAATACTACTCAGCTCATCCCGGTAGAAAACGGGGGGAAAGCCGAATGATGGGCGATAAATTGTAAAACTTATGGTGCCAGGGTGTACTATGAGCCTGACTGATCTAGTGTTTGTATACACTGGTTGGGCTTGAGATGGACGCTGAACTGCTCGCAAGCGACGCAGCCAAACTCATAGTGGGGACAGAACACACATCAACAGTCCAGTCACCGAGTTAAGTAGTAAACCAGGCGATCAAGACAGTGTACCTGATGGCTATGCGACCACCGCAAGGCCTGGGTGGCAATACAGAAACGGGGTATAAATGAAGTGGTACGACATGCAGCCAGTGAAGGGGAAAATATGGGTATACAGCATCAAAATGCATTAGAGGCTATACACCTAGTGGTACCTGGCGGGAAAGTGTGGAGTGTAGTAGTGAATGCGGCAGGGTACATAATGTGCACTTACTTCGTATGCAGTTGAAAATGTAGGCAAGTATTGGCTAAAGCGGGCCAGGCAAGCAGACGGGCAACCAAAAAAAATTGATGTAGCCGGGTTAGGCGTTGAAAGGGGGGAGGAATAGCGGCAGTGTTGCAGCTAGGGAGAAATGCGGAAGATTTCTCGTCTTTGAGGGATGCAGAGGCCTCAAAAGAAAAGAGAAGAAAAAGATGGAGGAAGTTCCTGGATCGCTAAAATGAATCTAAGACTCGATGGTGATGGCCGAATCGTGATGGATTCGGATTGGATGAGACAGGTTGTGAATAGACGAAAGCTAAAGAATAGCTGAGTTGAGCCTGTATGTATGGATATAGTTCCTTTGCTTTGTTGTAGTGCTTGCGCAGTGATGTGGAGCGTGCACAGGTCCTATCCTGGCAGAAACGGGCGGCGAGGATTGGATTAGATTGACAGGCCGTCCTGTTGCGCCGGGTGGACGGTCGGAACTTGGAGCTGCAGGTCTGATGACTTTCGCAAAGTGGGCGAGACCGTCCATTAATATGTCCACCCACATTTAAGTACTTTTCGCGTCGGGACTCGAAGGTAGGGGCGGGTCGCAAGTCGTCGCGCCGCCAGCTGCCGCCAGCTCCTTGCAGCCTGACTCAGGCCGTCGCATCCTTCCAATCCGTGCCTTCCCTTGCACGCTAAGGCCTGCCGTCGCCTAGTTGCGCTAGCGCCATTTCCTTAGCCCATGTGCACATCTGCCACCAAAAAGCGGCGCCTCTGTCGGCCTTGGTGGCTTGGAATGACGGTTTGGGGTTTGGGATGATCTGGTCTTTTTAGAGTATCCACGAACAGCTCACACTTCAACTAGAACAGACCTCGAGTAATGAAAAGTATGCAAAGGGAAGCAAAATTTTATTTTCTATTCTACTGTTGGTCACTTCCTCAATCCTTCTCCAGGCGGGAGTCGGAAACATAAACATAAAAATAAAAAAAACAAGCTTTATCGCTTGAATGTTCTGCCAAGAATATCTGGGAAATTCGTTTTCTGAACGGGTTGGGAGAAAAAAAAAACCCTTTTTCCCTTTCAATTCTGAGGCTACGTAACCCGGTGTTAGAGCTTACCCCTGCAGACTACCTGGTACCCTGTCTAAGCTATCCACTACTTGGCGCAGAAGCCTTGTCTAAATGTGCGATAGCGACATCATATTGGGAATTTAGTAGTTGCCGCGCGCCGTGGCGTTGATTGCTCAAAAACACAGATGAGCGTTAGCCCTTGTGCTGCTCCAGACCGCCACTCACTCGATACCATTTTTGTGAGTGAAGAAGCTCCAAACTTCGATATTAGGAAGTAAAACAGAGGCTACCAGCCCTTCAACTACAACTTTTTGCGAATATATGGGGAAAGGAAATAGGCATAAGGCACAAATCTGGCCGGCGATGCGGCTGAACCCCAAGAAATCTAAACCGCCCTTCTCCTACACCTCTCTCGTTGTGTGGATGTGTACGTGTGTTTGAGTGTGTGTGAGAGAGAGGTGCGTTGGTACTTAAATAGAAGAGCTAGATACACCAATAAGAAAGCATATCGAAACTCGGCAATAGAAGATTATGGTCCATCCTGCTGTAGTAGACCGCTGTGTTCCCAACCTCGACTGAAAATTGGGTAGCTATTGTTTTTAGTTGAAAATCGAGCTGGCTCCTGTGGTTGTTGGCGCTGAAGCAGGCTTGTGATAAGCAGCATTCTCGTAAAAGCATGAGAGCGTAGACGCAGGTAGCAGGCGTTTAACTCTCCCTGTATTTGGCGCTGGCCAGAATACGACTACGTTTTGAACATCGATGGTAAGACGATATTTCCTGTTCGCACTAGGTTGAGCGCTCGTCTCCAGGCTAATCTCATATGCCGGCATCTAACATGAACTGACCGGGGCATGCTGATGGACAAAACGTGAACGTCTCAAAGCTCTCGCATTCAGTTGGTTGGTACAGTAGCTCTGCGATCGTCATGGGGATCCTCCTATGCAAATCAGGCTTAGCGAGATTGGTGCTTACACTGGCAGACTGGACATCATAACGCAGCCTCGGCCGTGAATCCAACGCATCTGTGTGTTTCAAAGCGGCATAAGATTCTTGCGAGAGCTCCGTTGATTCCTTCCAGAGACTACCGACGTATTTACATCCGGCGGCATTAATAACTCTTAACTGAGGAAACAAGGCACGCTGCGAAGAACCCGGCAGTGGCTTTCGATGGTGCTCGGTTTGATTGGATAAGAACCTAGAACACGGGCTAGTCTTCAGGCTGATTTTATCGACAGGGAGTGAGAGGGAGCTTGATTAACGACACAAAGACAATATGACAGGCCAGCTTGGCAATGTCCTCATCCCGTCTGCCCTGCACGTTTAATAAAGGAAGATCGCGAAAGCTCCTCAAATAGAGGCGTGGTCACATGCCTGCGTTCAATGTTATATGCGCACACTTTAAGGTGGCCGACCAGTCTGTAGGCCACCTACGCACCAGGGTTGGGACATAGGCTCTGGACATCACACCCCCATGCTGTTTAGTTATCCTGTATGTCGGTAAGTTTGGGGGGTTGGCTGAAATCGTTATTTTGCGGGCGCAACTGGTCTGTGGACGGCCGTGGACCCAGTCCCGTAGATGCCCAATCAGGCTTAGATCAAACAACCCCCTACGCTACGCTCCGCCCATTTTCAAAATGCACAGTGAACCCCCCGCTCCACGAAGGCGCTTCGCGAACGACGACGCGTCTCTTCCGTGATTTTTGTATTAGAACGCAATCTGTGGGGTGCCCTCATCCAACAACACCGGCGTCGCATCGCCTCCGCTTCATGAGTGCCTTGATAATCTCCTTATGCGACTGACTTCTTGTTTTCCCTATTGATCAAGCTGCCCGGCTGGCAGCGCTGCCGTCAACATGTATATCAAGCAAATCATCATCCAAGGCTTCAAAAGGTACGCGACCATACGCAAGCCACCACCTCTACGCAGCCCCCGTTCTCTCATCACTGACAGAGAAACATTCTAGCTACAAGGATCAAACAGTCATCGAGCCTTTCTCTCCCGGCACCAATGTCATTGTTGGTCGCAACGGTTCGGGCAAGAGTAACTTCTTCGCCGCCATTCGTTTCGTTCTTAGCGATGCTTACACCAAGATGAGTCGCGAGGAGCGGCAGGCTCTTCTTCACGAAGGCTCCGGTTCCGCAGTCATGTCCGCCTACGTCGAGGTCATTTTCGACAACAGTGACGGTCGCTTTCCCACCAATGGTGAGGAGGTCGTTTTGCGCCGTACCATTACCCTAAAGAAAGATGAATACTCCATCGACAAAAAGGTTACCACTGTCAAGGAAGTCGACAACTTATTGGAGTCTGCCGGTTTCTCTAAGTCAAATCCGTACTATATCGTTCCACAAGGTCGTGTCACGGCCTTGACGAACATGAAAGAGTCTGAACGACTTGCTCTCCTGAAAGAGGTTGCAGGTACTCAGGTGTACGAAGACCGTCGTGCGGAGTCGCTCAAGATTATGACAGAGACGAATAACAAACGAGAGAAAATCGACGAACTGTTGGAATATATAAAGGAACGTTTGGCCGAGCTCGAGGAAGAGAAGGAGGAACTACGAGGATACCAGGACAAAGACCGTGAGCGCAGATGCCTAGAGTACGCATACTATCATAAAGAGCAGGTAGCCGTGCAAGAAGCACTGGAGGAACTGGAAGCTTCCCGACAGGGCGGTATTGAGGACACCGACGAGAATCGCGAACTGTACACTGCTGGTGAGAAAGTCATCGCGCAGTTGGATGCCGAGATCCACAAGTTGCAACAGCAGATGGAGATGCTTCGCATCGACCGCAGACAGCTTGATGAAGATCGGCGAGAAAGCGCCAAGGCTAGGGCTCAGGCTGAGCTAACGGTAAAGAATCTTTCGGATAGTCTGTCGGCACAAGAGCAAGCTAGAGAGCAGCATGATGCCGAGTTGAACCAGGTCAGAGCGGCTATCGCGTCCAAGGAGGCAGAATTGACCAAGATTGCTCCGGATTATGAGAAGCGGAAACAGAGAGAGGCTGAAATCCGGCAACAATTAGATGCCGCCGAAGCTGGCCGACAGCGGTTATTTACCAAGCAGACTCGTAGCAGTCAATTCAAGAGCAAGGCTGAACGCGATGCGTGGCTCAACAAGGAGATCAAGGACCTCAACATCACTCTTAGCCAGCAGAAAGCCAACCGCCTCGAAGCTGAAGAAGAGGTCAAGGCAGTCCAAGCGTCCATACAACAGCTCGAGAAGGATGTCACCAATCTTCGAGCCAGGAACGAAGGCTTCGGAGATGAGCGACTTTCCCTCGCCGATGAGGTTACTACTGCCAAAGACAACTTGGACAAACTCAGCGAAGAACGAAAACTGCTTCGCCGAGAGGAGGACAAGCTTGAAACACGAATGGCTAATGCCCGAAGAGAGAGAGATGATGCCGAGCGTCTCCTGTCGCACACCATGGATGGAGAGACCTCCCGTGGGCTGGCAACTATTCGACGCCTGAAACGCGAGAACGACATTCCAGGGGCATATGGCACGCTTGCTGAGCTGCTGAACGTGAGCGAGGCATATCGTGTTCCCGTGGAGCAAGTAGCCGGGGCCAGTTTGTTTCACTATGTGGTAGACAACGAACAGACGGCCACTTTCTTCATGAACGCACTCCAAAAACAACGTGGTGGCCGAGTTACCTTTGCTCCACTAAGCAAGCTTAGGCCCAGACAGATTAACTTACCCAAGGCCAATGACGCAGTTCCTCTCATCAGCAAGATTGAGTATGATCCCCTCTATGAATCAGCCTTCCAGCAAGTGTTTGGACGAACAATCCTCTGTCCCAACTTAACGGTTGGTGGTCAGTATGCACGCAGTCACAATGTCGATGCCATCACCCCCGAGGGTGATACCACAAATAAGCGCGGTGCCATGACTGGTGGATACATCGACCCAGGAAAATCACGCCTGGAAGCTGTTCGGGCAGTGACCAAGTGGCGCGATGAGTATGACCAACTGTTGGCAGAAGCCCAAAGAATAAGGCGACAGATCGAACAGAAAGATCAGGAGATCACTCATGCCATGGGTGAGCATCGGAAGCTCGAACAGCGTCTGCGTCAAATGGACGATGGATACGGTCCTCTCAGGTCGGAGCTCAACGCCAAAACCAGTCAAATCGTTCGGGAGCAAGACCGTCTCGAGGCATCTGTTAAACGTCGTGACGCTATTGATAAAAATATGAAAGATTTTGGTGACACGATCAGCGCTCACGAAGCAGAGCTGGCGTCAGATTTCAAAAAGGCGCTTTCGGCGCAAGAGGAAAAGGAGCTTGAGAATCTCAGCCAAACGGTCCAAGAGTTGCAGAAACAATGGACGGAGATAAGCAAGAGTAGACGTGAACTAGAAGGTCGCAAGAGGATCCTTGAGGTCGAATTGCGATCAAATCTCCACCTCAAGCTTGACCAGTTGACAAGCCAGGCCTTCGAGGCATCAGGTGGAGGAAGTAGTGGCAATATCAAAGAGGCCAAGCGAGTTTTGAAAAAGGCCCAGGCGACTGTAGCCGATGTTGAGAAGAAACTTCGAGAGAACGAGCAGCAGATTGATACCACCGAAGGTACCATTGCCAATCTCGAAAAACAGAAAGTCGCCAAAGATGCAGAGCAGCAAGATCTTGCAAGAGACATTCAGAAGCAGCAGAAGAGGATGGAGAGGAGCATTCAGAAGAAGGCTCTCCTTAGTACCAAAGCTGCTGAATGCGCCAAGAACATTCGCGAGCTCGGCGTTCTCCCGGAAGAAGCATTCGACAAGTACGAAAGGCTGGAGGCAAAGAATGTAAGCAAGGAGACGGCCTCCAAACTAGAACGTCTAGCTAACTTGAATTTTTCCAGATCGCTACGCGCCTGAAGAAGGTGAACGATGCACTCAAGAAGTACAAGCACGTGAACAAGAAGGCATTTGAACAATACAACAGCTTCACCAATCAACAAGAGCAGCTCCTCAAAAGACGCAAGGAGCTCGATCAGTCTCAAGACTCCATTGAGGCGCTGGTAGCTCATTTGGACCAGCGCAAAGACGAGGCGATTGAGCGTACGTTCAAGCAAGTGTCCAAGGAGTTCGCTACTATCTTTGAGCGTCTAGTGCCTGCTGGCCAAGGTCGTCTGGTTATCCAGCGCAAGGCTGATCGCCGCATGGACCCGGACGACTCTGACGAAGAGCAGCGGAGTAGCGTGGAAAATTATACTGGTGTGGGCATCAGCGTTTCATTCAACTCAAAACAGTTTGACGAACAGCAACGAATTCAACAGCTCTCTGGTGGTCAAAAGAGTATGTCAACCCAACCCCCCCCCCCCATTCTGTGGACAGCCGTCCACCTCATTCTCCTATAGCATGGCTAACTAATTTTGTTCAACTAGGTTTGTGTGCTCTGTGTCTCATCTTCGCCCTCCAACAGACTGAATCCAGTCCCATGGTCATCTTCGATGAGGTCGATGCCAACCTAGATGCCCAGTACCGAACGGCGGTGGCTGGCCTTCTTGAGTCTATCTCCAAGGATGCTGGGACTCAGTTTATCTGCACAACTTTCCGACCTGAGATTGTTCACGTCGCTGATAAGTGCTACGGCGTTTCGTTTAGGAATAAAAACAGCAACATCAATTGCGTAAGCACGGACCAAGCTCTGGATTTCGTAGATGGGCAGGCTCCGCGGTAGGCCCTGTTATCTCACGTGTATATCGGATAGGGAGGGACTGCGGGACTATGTCAATCGGAAAGGGAGGGTGATTTGTGGTGGCCTGAGGGGTTCTGGAGTTATTGTGCTATTGTTCATTGTAAGAAAGGGCTATTTTTCAATTGCACCTGGTCATTCCCATGTAATTAATTTTACGAAACAGCCATTCACATGATACTTGGTTGGCTCAGACATCAAAGGATCGCGTTGGCCAATACATGTTTTTCATCCACGTATCAGGAGCTTCAAAGCAAGAGACAACATGTGTAGCGTGGAGGAGGGCTGACATTGAGGACTGGGCAGCAGGAGCTCTTTGTCCACGCAGACAGAGTCAGGAAATCTGTCCTCTATGGTGAATGTTCACCCCTCATTATCGCACACCTCTGACACGAGAGGAGTCTGGAGCATCCCTAAGGTGATCTGGAAACAGTGAATATGTATAACCAATTCTCAGCAGCAGAGACATTATGTACCTAGGTATATTCACCACAGGCTTCTCGAGTTTAGAACACCTTTCCAAACGCGTGTTTGACAACAAAATATATTCACCTCGTCCCTACTCATAGCTAAATAGAATCTTGCTTACACATCTATTTAAACCTGTTCGCCGCCTTAATTCCCACAATTGCCATTCTTCTTCCATCCTCAATCACTCCAAGACACTATCAACCCAAACTCAAGGTGAGTTCGACGTACTACATCGCGTGCTCCTTCAGCCATTCTCCGCGTGGTTCACCGGATATAGGGCTTGTCATCCCATATATGGCTGCCTCACTGCTTTCGTCTTCTCCCCACCCATTCATTCTGTCTCATGGTCTGTCCACCGCTACTGACTTTTTTGGTACTGTCCAGACTAATTGAGCGGATCCAAGCATCACCTGCTGACACCCATATTAGTTCCTGCTAACCAGCACTCCAGGTAACACTGGAACGCACACAAAGCCACACTATCCGAACCCAACTCTGTCTGTTGGGCTGCAGATTGTGAAGTGCCTAAACATCCGAACTATGCTAGACAAAAGGTACTCTGGCTTCACCTTAGAGGAAGTTAGGAACATGTCTTGCCACCTGGAGAACAGTTTCACCAATCGCACGGCGACTTAATATCTGATACTACAATGGTAAGTTCTACAGAAGGGGTTTGGCGGTCACTGCTTGAGTTCTTTTTTTCCTCCCCTTAGACGCAGCCATCACTCAGGGTGTTGTTGTGTTACCATTAGGCCTTAGTTTACACTCGTTCTCTCACGTTTTAGAAATGACTCTAACAGAAATAAGACCCAGATAGATCAACGCTATATCGCACTGGCTTCTGATACACTGTTGTCTCTAATGCTCATTGTCCTGAGCTTCCGTCTTCCCGTTATATCCCATGATTAGCTTTGAAAGTCAGACGAAAGTCAATAACCCAGGATTATAACCCCGAAACGAAAACCACGGGCGACGTAATAAGAGACAAACAAGGATGTCTTCCCATCACAATGAAGGACTGAGCAGGGTATATGGGCGCCAGCTCGGCGTCAGCTCTGAATCCAGGTGAGTGATTTGCCATCGATGATCAACATCATCCGGCTCTTTCTTGCGACGACCAATATATTCTTCCACCCTACCTTGATTTCCTCCCTCATTTTATTCGTCTCAACCTTTTTCTCTCGTTTCCTAACCACAACCATTTTGAAAACCCTTCTCCCACAACAAATCCACCACAATAAATATCCTACAGCCGGATCATCATCAAGACCATTGAGCTATCACGCCACTGCAGACCTTCGACATTTTCTTCGTTTTCTTCCACAACTTTATATTTACATAACGTGGAAGTTGTAGTCTCAATAGCTAATCATGAGTCAACCCGCAGAGCAGAACAACGCTGGCAACAGCGCGGCGACCCCGGGCCCTCCGGTAGGTAAAACAATCAGTCCTTCCTCAGTCTATTTTCATTATCCAAGACCTATTTCTAACATGTACTGGCCATCTTACAGCCAGCCACAACCAGCCGCTCGGAACACAACATGCGAAGCATGTTGTGTGAAATGAGCAAAAAGGCGGAGGGCTCCGCATACCGGGAGGTTTTGAAGCTGATCCTGGAACAAAACCCAGGCCTTTACGACTTGGCCAAGCGGAAGTGGGAAGAGACGGCTGATGCAACAATGGCTGCGGAGATCGGCCGACGTACCAGGTACGCCGGCCTGATGGAATTCTACGAGAACAGGTACCGGCCAAAGACCGGAAACCTCAAGTTTGACATCGATCGCCCTCAGCCTGCCGTTGCACAACCGGCCCAGCTGCCTCACCAGCAGCTTAATAACAGCCCCAACCCGGCCGCTGCCCTCACCCCCCAGCCTCCGACTTTTGCTCCTGCGATCGGCCCTGGCGAGGCCCAGGCGAGCATCCTGAGCCATCGTTTCCAGAATTATGGAAATAATTTTCCTCCTCAGGTACCTGGCGTCGCTGCTATACGCCCTACAGCCGAGCCCGAGTCTTCTGCCGAGTTTCTGCCCATCCAGCAACACCAAAGACAATACCAACAAGTGCAGCACCAGTGGCAGACTCCGTACGATGTGCCTCGACACGGCTCAGGCGGGCTCCAAGGCCAGCAATACCAATATGCCCGTGATAGCCCGCAATCCCAGTATCCAGGTGTGCCAGGAGATGGTATGCAAGCGTTTGCACACCTGTACCAACCGCAACAGCAGCGTTTCGATGGTAATAACCGAGTTGCTGTAGAAATGCCTGCGCAGCCCCGGCAATACAGCATTGATGAAAATGGACAATTGAACGCAGAAGGCCTTCAGGACGCTCGAAGGACCAGCATTCAGGTAGACCTTGGCATGTTGGATCCTCGGCTCGAAGGTCTCTCCCCGTCACCATCAACCGATGCTGGTGAGGAGAAGCAACTCTGAGTTGTGTCGATTAGAGACCTCTCTGATTTCTTCCATTTCTCGATCTCACGTCTGCGAACGCAACTATCAGGTCCCATCGTATCTCTCCGCGCTGTATGGGTAGGCAGCGACTCTGAAACATTAATTCCCATTTCCTCCTTCGTTTTCGAACGTCTGTCAGGCCTCTGCTCATCAACACCATCAACACCATCAACGGCAGGCATGCCTTGGGTACTCTGCCCTGGGTTCAAACCCCTAAAGAGCTTCGATACTCTTGTTAACAGCGTTCACCTCTATTGCTATAGGGTCCTGCTGGCGTTTCACTGCCGTTTTCTACTCTCTTTCTACCTTGCCATCGCTTGAGACAACTTTTAAGGCAGGCAATACAACCGCTCTCGTATCTTCAACCCCTAAGCAAGTGGCAACTCCTTCTTACGCTCCCGTTTCATCCTCCTCCTTTTATTGCCACATTCGGACTGCTACAGCTACAGGAGGTTGCCTGAACTCGGATTTATGTTTGAGGATTTACACAAGACTGCTGGCGCTCTTCTATTTTTGGTGATGGGTATGAGACTTCCCTTCGATGGACTAAAAGGCACCGATGTAGGTATTTTGATACCTTTTCCGCATGGTGACTAGTCCCGTGGAGATCTATATCGTCGTCTGTTGCGAGGCTGGGAAAAAATAAAGGCGTGGTCTTCTAAGGCATTGCAGGAAGTGAATTTCAGGACGTCAGGTAGTGCGATAGCCGAACAACTTTCGTATCCAAAACAACAATACGTGTTCGCAATGTGAATATTATATGACCGCAAGCTAACCGCCATTTTGAAAGAGTGCCTGTCAGTAGGTCTTCTCCAAACATTGTATCCGTTGACTATAACGTAAGAATCCTCGAACAATAAACGCGCGAGAGAAAACTTTGGAACGTATTGGATAATTAATTGATGGTACTCCCAGCCACTTTTAATTTCAATTATTTGCAAATCTCTATGCTCTACTTTTTGGATTTTGGCCTGCCTCTGAAAGACTTCAGAGGGTCAACCTTGCGACCGCCAACCGCTTTGCGGCCCCTTCCCTTGAATGACCTGCCCTTTTTGCCCTTGCCATCCCGATCCTTCCTGAAAGGCACGAAGCCAATGTCGTTCGGTGTCAGTGCCTTCTTGCCCTCGACCGGGAGCAGGTAGTCCGGGACGTGCTTTAGATGTGCCTGCGTCCTCGCTGCCCTCAACTCCGTATCGTGCCTCACCAAGTGCGACAGCTCCTGCGGGTTCTCCTCGAAGTGGCGCTTCAGCTTCTCGCTCTTGACTAGCTCCTGCCTGAGCTCCCGGACTCGAGCCTCTCTCACAGCGACACTGGTGACGGCACGCAGCGCGTCGTTCATGCGGTAGCGGAAGCTGTTGACTTGCTTCATGTCAAAGTGGTAGTCCTTGATCTCGCGGCCTTTCTTGGCTTGTTGCTTGATGATCCTGGCCAGGATCTTTTCGTCATTTTCAGATGTCTCGACAGTGGTTGGCATATGTTTCCTGTACTGATCCTTGGGAATTACAAATGACAAGGCCATGCCTGACTGAGAGGCGCGAGCGGTTCGTCCAATGCGATGAGTGTAAGATCTAGCGGACGTTGGGAGGTCGAAGTTAATGACACAAGATACGTTCTTGAAGTCGATACCACGAGCAACGCCGTATTCCTTGTCACGCTTCGAAGACTTCCGCTTCTTCTTTGGTGGTACTTTTCCTGATTCCTTGGATGAGTCTTGCTTATCGGCTCCCTCATCTTCCTCTTGAGGAGCATCTTCATCCCCCAAGATCTCGTTCTCATCCGAGGCAATTATGATGTCGTATACATTGCGGTTGAATTCTGCCACCACGTGCAGTCTTGAGTTGACAGGTAACTCAGAGTTGAGGATACAGCTTCTAATTCCAAACTTTTGAGACTGTTAGTTATTTGCCATTCAGTTCAAGTTACGGAAAGGCTGTGTTACCTGTTCAAAAAACAACTTCAAACGATAACATCTGTCGACATCGGAGACAAAGATGATAGTCTTTCCCTTGATGAGCTGGAGCTTAAATGTGACATAAGTAAGCAGAAACTTTTCGTCTTCCGCGCATCTGATATATATGTCAGTAAAAGTCCCCTCATGATGCTAGATGTTGTCGTAGACTCACCGGACAACGAACTGCGTCAAGCTATCGCCTTCTACTTCTTCTTCCTCCAGATCCAAGAGAGTAGGATTCCGACAGAAAATTCCCTTCAATGCGTCGATCTCGGTTGTCAGGGTGGCACTGAGAAGCATGGTTTGAACTGTCTTGGGGATCGAAGCAGAGATGTTTTGCAGATCTTCCTCATAACCGTAGCTCAAAACCAAATCGGCCTCATCAAGGACAAGGTGCGTCAGCTTATCGAGTGCCAGCGCTGAGTTCTGAATATTATGCCACGCTCTCGCGGGGGTAGCCACAACGATATCAGGGTCGTTGGCGAGAAGTGACCGCGAGACGGCATCGGGAACCTTTTCGCCGAGCTTCACTGTCTGTATTTCCTTCGCGCAGAATGCGGAAAAGGAGTCGATGACCTTGGTGACTTGGTCTGCTAGCTCTCGAGTGGGGACAAGGATGAGAGCGGCAACGAATGGGGCGGTCGACTGCTTCTTCCTCTTGAGTATCGCCTGTATGATAGGAATTACATATGCCGCGGTCTTTCCCGAACCGGTTTTAGCCTTGGCAATCACATCGTGACCGTCCAGTGCCAGCGGGATGGCTTTGCTCTGGACGAGGGTGGGAGTCTGGTAACGTTGACTAGAAATGGCTTGGAGAACTCGGGGATCTAGGTCCAGGTCGGTGAAGGTTGCAATGGTGGGTTCCGTAGCGGCAGCGGCCACTTCGACACTCGGAGCGTCGTTCTCATCGAGCTTGCGCTTCATTTTTGCGGACGGTTATCAATGTTGCACTGTGAGGGAGGCTGTTGAGGATAATCTGCTCGGACTTGCTTTAGAGCAGAACTCCTCCAAACTCATTTTTTTTTCTTATCGGCCTTATCGGCCGATGGAAGTGGGACAGCGGATACGTACTTGTTCAGCCTACACTATGTACATAGGTACCTAGGTAGATTATGTACCCAAAGCTTTCCCAAGCTAGCGCTCATCTTTCAGTGCAGAAGTGCAATGCCATACTATTTTGGTTACAACGATGATGCCAATTGAACGCCAATTGTACCTCCTGTGAGAAACGGGAAATCCAGCAGAGGACGGACCGATTGCGCGTCGCTGATGTCCAGCTTTTCGTCATCTCAGACTACAGTTTCTACTTTGAGATGACGCTCGTTATGTAACTATTAACCACAGGAAGAATCCGAGCGTATTATTTCTGCTCTGCCCAGACACACTCCACTATCGCGGCAATTGAGCTGCACGGCGCCCGCCATCATTAAGTAAGACTGCATGTCGAGGTCAAGAAACGTTGTGTCCCCAGCAGGCCAGTATTGGCCTATGCTCAAATTCAGTCCTTCAGATTAATTACCCTACTGTCCAGACTCCACCCCGGATTTGCCCACTTCCCCAGATTAGACTTCGAGTCAAGCGATATCTCCTTTGGAGTCAAAACCATTCTCTTACTTGCCTAGACGGGCTACCTGTCTTGGCCGTTGAGTGTGTGGTTGGCGATCGCACCTGGGCGTTGTGTGATACAGTTATGGAAGATTGAGGCTTTTAACTCTGAGGACAATTGCCGTGCTCTGCCCTTGACTCGTCAATACACTGCTGGTTGGGAACCTGAAGCAGAGTGCAGCCCTGTTTTTTTTTCTTCTTCTTGTCCTCCCCCGTGATCGTTGCAGGTTCTCTCAGTGCCGTGCAGGGCTCCCGCTCTAGGATAGCACCAAGAGCAATCGAAACCCACACGGCCGCGGGTTTTAGTTAAGACTTGTTTGATCCCCTACCCGTTTCAGCAACCCGCAAGCCAGGAATCCCTTCGTGACCCACCACAGCTTGCTGCAACTTTGCTAGCCCTTAAGTTAGCCAACCCGGTACGTAGTTCTGTCACTTATATGCTCCTGTTTTAGAATATATCGCGCTTGCCCATGTCACCTTAACTCGTGGGAATCGGCGTCGCTAAACAGGTCTGACCGGAAGGGTCTGAGCAACCCACACCAGTCCGGGCTCCCTGGAGATGTGGGCCCCGGCGACTCGGCCCTGTCCTATCCTGCGCGACCCCAAGGGCTTCCCGGACGTTCTTGTTTCCAGCAATATTTCGGGCAGATTCGGTAACTCCTTCACCCATGGAAAACCACAAATACAAGGGAGGCAAGAAATGCCTCAGAGGCGAATATTCTCGCTGCACAAAAGCCCTGGGTTGTTGGCTCCCTGCTTCACCAAACATCGTAAAGCTTATCACAGTTACCTTGCATCTACCCCGTGATTGTTGACTCAGGTACTTTACGCTTCAACTTGGCTTCAACCGTCGTTTTCGAAGACCGATAGTACCCCGATTCGTGCGAGCTTCTGGTGATCACGGTTCTGCTCTCGGCGCCTGTGTGGTCTCTTGTGTCAACTTGTAGTACTTTTTGCACTGGCGCTGGCTGGTCGTTTCTAATTGGTGCTGACTATAATCACATCGGCCGAAGTGTGTTCCACAACGGCCTTCGCACATGCTTGACTAACAAATTCGTGCCTACTAGGCGGCACCGCAGTACTGCATTAGGTAGCCTCTTTGGGACGGCAGAAGTACTATATACAGCTCCTGATAGGTCACGTCAAAGTCACTGAGAGCTCGCTGGTAGTCACGTGCCCTCTCTGAGCGCGCCAATCGTCAGCGTTTCATATTCGATCGATGCTGAAACCTCAACCGGGATGAGGGCTCTCTACCGCTAGTACCTCTCTCGGACACCTTTCTCTACTCACCATCACCCTGATTCGTCAATGCTGAGGCATTTTGACGACTGTGGAACTCTAGTATTTACCGTTACAATCAAGCCAAGTTGAGGAGGGTCTCCGGACTAGTCAGCTCGAAACTGATCGGCGGGCTGAGACCCTGAGAGGTTACTGGTAGCCTTGCTCTCTGATTGGCCAATCCGTCCAAAACTTCATGTTCGACTTTGGATGGAAACAGCAGTCTTAGTAGGGAGAGCTCTCAGAGCGTGTACTGGCTTCGTTTGAAAACATTTTTTCCCATGCTAGCTTCGAGCAGGAGTGTTCCCCTGCAGGAGGCAAAAACTCGAGCCGCTTCGTACGAACGGTGAGACGTTTTTCGCCATGGCGCGGCGGCACGAAAATGCCTCTATAGAGTGTGTTGATCGAAATGGAAAACTATATAAGTAGATTCAGCTTCCACGGCTTCAACGGGTTTTGTTTCTCTCTCCTTTTCTATTCCTCTTCACCCAACTCTTCTGCAACCCCTATCCCTATCTTGGCCCGGTCTCTTTCGTCTGCTGCCTGTCCCCTCTTCCTTTATTGCAGCTGGTCTGTAGCGCAGGGCGCGTTTTAATCATGGGATCGAACGTGAAAAAGTTGAGCATGTTCAGGCGGCATAGAGATAGATCTGGTGCCACTGAGGTCTCTGTTGTTCCGACGGAGGACGCTGGCGACTTGGAGTCGGGCAGCTTCCTAACTGAGCGTCAAAGGAACAACAATGTTTCTTCTCAGACAGTCGGGGATAACAACCACGGCGACAACCCGTACCTGGATGAGTACAGAGCGTAAGCACAACCCCCTTCTACCCTTTTGTATAAGCGTGAAATTGAATTAGGCGGAGTACTAATTCGTCCCAGTCTGGTACGCTTCGTCGATACATACAGAGACCCGCGGGCTGCAGAAGAGGTGGTTGAAGAAGACTTCTCGGCACAGAGTAAGCCCCGGCCATGGTGGGCTTTCTGGAGAGGCGGCAAAGCCGGATATTCTGCCGCCTCGAAGAGCGACTTTGAGACCCCTAGCGATTGGTTGAGCACCGATCTGCAAGAGGGTCTCAATGATATGGAGGTGGAACGCAGACGCAAATACGCTGGATGGAATGAGCTAGTCACTGAAAAGGAGAATATGCTCTTGAAATTCATCGGATTCTTTCAAGGACCGGTTCTCTACGGTAAGCACAAAACGAAAACGAATGATGGTTATGGTCGAAGATGGCTAACTAATTTCTTTGGATAGTCATGGAGGTTGCCGTCATCCTTGCTCTCGGCCTTCAAGACTGGCTTGATGCGGGTATCATTATCGGCATCTTGTTGCTGAACGCAGTTGTTGGTTGGTACCAAGAGAAGCAGGCGGCCGACGTTGTCGCCAGCTTGAAGGGCGACATTGCCATGAAGGCGCGTGTCGTTCGAAACGGCAAGGAGGTTGAAATCCGGGCTAGGGAACTTGTCCCCGGAGATATCGTAAGTCCTATTCTACATTCACCCAGAACAAGAAATCCAGACTAATGATACCCAGATCATCATCGAGGAAGGACATGTCGTGCCTGCTGATTCTCGTCTAATCTGCGATTACAGCAACCCTCAGGGCCAGGCTCAATACAATGCTGAGCTTACTGCTCAAGATGTTGCTTCTCCACGCGCTGAAAAGTTCGAGGAGAGTGAAGATGATGAGGGCACACCTCACATTGGCCACCCCATTGTTGCCGTTGATCAATCTGCCATGACCGGAGAATCTCTCGCCGTCGACAAGTACATGACTGACACGGTCTACTACACCACTGGTTGTAAGCGCGGCAAGGCTTATTGTGTGGTTACGTCAGGTGCTCAAGCTTCGTTTGTCGGCAAAACTGCTTCGCTGGTTCAGAGCGCCAAGGACAGTGGTCACTTCAAGGCTATCATGAACTCCATCGGCACGACTCTGCTGGTACTCGTCGTCTTCTGGATTCTAGTTGCTTGGATTGGTGGCTTCTACCGCAATCTGCGTATCGCTCTACCCCAGGAAAGCTCGGTAACCCTGCTTCACTACTGCCTGATTCTTCTTATCATTGGTGTGCCCGTCGGCTTGCCAGTTGTTACCACAACCACATTGGCAGTTGGTGCCGCGTACCTTGCAAAAGAAAAGGCGATCGTTCAAAAGCTCACAGCTATCGAGTCGCTGGCTGGTGTTGACATTCTTTGCTCTGACAAGACTGGAACCCTCACTGCTAACCAGCTCTCAGTTCGTGAGCCTTTCGTTATGGAAGGTGTTGATGTCAACTGGATGATGGCTGTAGCTGCATTGGCATCGTCTCACAACATCAAATCTCTGGATCCCATCGACAAGATCACAATTTTGAACCTCAAGCGTTATCCCAAGGCTAAGGAAATGATCGGTGAGGGTTGGACGACTGAAAAGTTTACCCCCTTCGATCCTGTTTCCAAGAGGATTACCGCTATCTGTACCCATAACGGTGTCCGCTACACATGTGCAAAGGGTGCTCCCAAAGCAGTTCTGGCCCTGACCAATTGTACCGAAGAGCAGTCAGCTTTGTTCCGAGAGAAGGCCGCCGAATTTGCACGTCGCGGATTTCGATCCCTTGCCGTTGCAGTGCAAGAGCAAGATGGTCCATGGGAGATGTTGGGTATGATCTCGCTCTTCGACCCGCCGCGTTCTGATACCGCTCAGACTATTGCTGAGGCGCAAGCCCTCGGCCTTGAGGTCAAGATGCTGACGGGTGATGCCATCGCCATTGCCAAAGAAACTTGCCGCATGCTGGCTCTGGGAACTAAGGTCTATAACTCCGACAAGCTTCTACACGGTGACACCATTGGAACTTACGATTTGTGTGAGCATGCCGATGGCTTCGCTGAGGTTTTCCCCGAGCACAAACACGCCGTCGTTGCCATGCTTCAGCAGAGGAACCATTTGGTAGCGATGACTGGAGATGGTGTCAACGATGCTCCCTCGCTCAAGAAATCTGACTGTGGTATTGCGGTTGAGGGTGCTACAGAGGCTGCCCAAGCGGCTGCCGACATTGTGTTCCTCGCACCCGGCCTTCGTACCATTGTATCAGCTATCAAGATTAGCCGACAGATCTTCCAGCGTATGAAGGCGTACATCCAGTATCGTATCGCTCTCTGTTTACATCTGGAGATATACCTGGTAACTTCTATGGTTATTATCGGGGAGACCATCCGTGCCGATCTTATTGTCTTCATCGCTTTGTTTGCGGATCTGGCAACTATTGCCGTGGCTTATGATAATGCGCACTTCGAACGCCGTCCAGTAGAATGGCAACTGCCCAAGATCTGGATCATCTCTGTGGTTCTCGGAGTTCTACTGGCTATTGGCACTTGGATTATCCGCGGTACCCTCTGGTTGCCAAGCGGTGGTATTATTCAGAACCACGGTGGTATTCAGGAGATTCTCTTCCTCGAGGTAGCACTCACAGAAAACTGGCTGATTTTCGTCACCCGAGGTTTTGAGACTCGGCCATCCTGGCAACTTGTGGGTGCCATCTTTGGCGTCGATATTCTTGCTTCACTTTTCGCACTATTCGGGTGGTTCTCTGGTGGTCTCGATCCTCTTGATACTGCTGCTTCGGCGTCAACTAAGCTTTCTTCCAATGGAGCTACGGACATCGTAACCATTGTGGTCATCTGGATCTACTCCTTGGCTGTGGTGATCGTCATTGGTATCATCTACTACGCGCTCTCAGGCTGGGCAAGGTTGGACAACCTTGGCCGCAAGAAGAGGAGCGCCCAGGACACCATGATGGAGAACATCCTGAGCCATCTGAGCAAGGTTGCAGTGGAGCATGAGCGCGACGAGAAGGGCACTGCTAGATTCTATATTGCGCAGAAGGTCGTCCCCGAGGAAGAGGATTAAAGGGAGAGCAAGCGAGCGCGCGGCGAACTTTGCTATGCTGGAGATCAAGCATTGATTGTGGCGCTATGATATGATCCATCAGCCAAGGTGGATGTAATTGTCGGGCTAGTGATTCTACCCAAAGCTATACCATTTCGTTTGTTGTAGAATAAAGTGATAGGGATATCCTAAGAATGCATAATACTCAAAACTTTTTCTTTTTCTGCCCTTCCCAACGGTTTATTGCTTTCCTTTCCAAACTCCAGCCCGTTTGAGTTGCACCTGCCTCTCAGTTTCCTGCTGAATAGACCTGAGCAACACTGCGTAGTATTACTACGAAGCGCCCACTTAATTTGCCCGTTTTGATTTCAAGGATCATGGAACTAATGCCGAGAGCAACATCGATCGTGAAAGTGTTTCGTCCCACAAGAGCTAAAATAGTTACTACTTAGTAGCTAAAACCTAGAGGTCTGGGTCATCATGTAGTCATAATGACATGGTTCGTTGAATAAATACGAGCAAGGGCAAACCCGGGAGAGATTGGGCGTCAAGTCCTGATGCAACGCGAACAACAAAACACGGCACAGCAGCAGTGATACCTGCACGTAATAACCGAGCAAGGGAGCGAGCATGCAAGCAGGCAAAGTAGGTGACTAGTAAGCAGCCCCGAGTCTCGAAAGAGGTGTTTTTTTCTGCCCAGCTTGGCTGATCATGCAGGACGGGTGCTACCATAGCAATTTAGTTGCTTCAGAAATAGCGATCCTATGCAGCGAGGTGGAGCTGAACTCAACAAAAAAGCAAGAGAATAACCCGCTCGCAAAGTCACACAAACTGCCCTGCTAGTGTTCCATAGCAATGAATTGTTGGGCAGTAGCTACGAAGAGCAAAGGGAGGGGGGAAAAAAAATTTCTGGTTCTCAAGTTTGTTTGGGACCGCTTGGGGGTTTGTGCTGTCGCGACCTGCTAGGGAGGAGTGAAAGCAAAATACACACCTCAGGGAGCGGCTGTCAACAATGGGCAAGATACCTGGGGGATCCATGATAGCGAGCGCGAACTATGAACTCAAAAAGGCGCTGGGCGAGCGCCATGTCGACTGTTCGTAGTAGGTAGGCAGTTAAGCTAACGGCCGGGGGCTCCATATCGTCCCGTGCCATCCCACTCATCCTTCAAGCTTAGCTGCCCGCTTCACTCATATCTCGAGGCGGGAGAGGGACGGGCTGGTCAGAGCCTGGGATGAACTTTAGCTAGGAGGTAACTCTTAGTGCAAAATTGTCCGATTTGCCAGGCTGGGCACGCGGCCCAGGTCGAGCTGGTTGACGGGGCAACGGTGCGCGGCCGTCCAAGCGCCGGCAAGAGAGGGGAAAGCTACGAACAAGGTTCTGGGGCGGTAGTCATGTTTACATGTTGCCGGCCGGCAACCAATCAGAACCCCGCAGCCCGCCCCTCGACCTCCCGACAACCCTGCTATCACAAACACACGGCCATAATAGTCAACGCTCTGCGACAGCCCTCCATTGCCGCACCCTCCTCTTTGTCTGCACTCTTTTCGCCAGGGAAAACCTCTAGAGAGCGAGAGAGAGAGAAAGAAAGAGAGAGAGAGAGAGAGGCTGCTTTCGACTGTAAGATAGCTCCGTCTGTCGATTTGCTGTATTTGTTCTCCCTTGAGCTGGGCATCGCGACCTATTTTTCCTCTTTCTGCCTATTTAAGTCTTCACGGCTATCTTGTCGGATTGCGGGCGGCGCAAGATTGCGACTATTCCCTTCCGTCATTCTTACTGACTTCGTCCTGTCGCATTGCAATTCGTCCACGTCGCATTGCTGGACCACCCATCGCATGACCATTTCCAGCTGACCAGCAACGTCTACCAGTTAACAAAGTTACTGTGTAGAAATTGGCCAAGCTGCGTGCTGCTTGTCGTGCTGTGCTGTGTGCTTCTCTCTGCGTCCCTGGGGACATGATTTCGCACCTCTGCGCTTGATCGAGCAACACGAACATCCAAGATGTCTTCCCAAGACCCGGTAAGTTTCCCAGAACCAGTCAGACAACGAAGGGGCGCCCGAAGATCACACAGGTTTTTAACAATGGTTCCCTTTGATTAGGTCACGCAACCTTTGCGCATCTCTAAATCCACTCCTACCAAGTTGCCCTCCAAGAGTAGCATACCCCGTCCGCTGTCTGAGATTCCAGTGACGGAAAAGAGGCGCAACTCGCCGAGCTGGAACCAGTCAACCAAGGTTAGTCACCCAACCGTCTTCACATCAGAGACAATCCCTCGGTCTGACACGTGTGGCGCACAGAAAATGGGACTCAACACCGACTCCTCTCCATTCCAGTCATCCCCGCTAGACAGCGCTACCTCACCACGCTTGTTCTGGCAGAGTCGCAATGTCAACCAGTCCGAGAACGAACTTTACGGCGGTCGCTCTGGATCGCCCTCACCCAATAGGCGTTCATCTATCGAGCGTCTGCAGAAGGCCTCCCGCGTTAAGAACAGCACCATGTTCGCGCGGGAGCAGAAGCAGGAGTACGATCCTACCCGCGTTCCCACTATTGAGCGACCTCTCGCAAAAGTCCAGGGCAACGCCTACGGCGGTACTGGAGTCACCGGATTCCGGGCGGGCCATGCGCGCAGCGAGAGCCAGACGAGCATCTCCACCTTGTACAGCCCATCGAGAACCATCACAAGCCCGAAGTTGCCTCCTGTTACCTTGCCACAAAGCCCCGGCAAAGGCGAGATATCGCCCATGAAGTCTTCCCTATCCAGCTCTCGCTTTAAGAGCAGTCATGACTCCTACCCTGGCGACTTCTCCATGGACAGCTCCTTCGACGAACGCGAACTCCCTCAGGGCAAGTCGCTCCATCGCCATATGAAGAGCGTTACCTTTGACAATGCACCGCCTCAAGTCAATGAGTATGAGATGGCGACTCCTGATATCTCCTCCATAGACAGCAATTCTCGCGAGGGAAGCTACGATTCAGAGGAAGACGAGGACGACGAGTATGGATACGGTCGCTATCACCGCGACGACGGTGATTTGGGAGACGATAGCTTTGATGCCACCCTGGAGGATACAGATAAAACCCCAGTCGTCGGCCCTGATGACTGGCGCCAAGATCACGCAGAAAGATTCGACAGCAGCCCCATGCCAGAAGGTGCTATTTCCCAAGCCGCAGCCGGTCGACCGCAACATGGACGCACCGACTCCAGCACATCCTCTGGGGAGCACCGGCCACTCCCACCATTGCCCGGTATGGGCCAGCGGGGACAGTCTCCTTCCGCCAATGGCATTTCTCCCACCGCGGATGGCAGCCAGAGAAGTCTCCCATTACTACCGCCTTCCACCCCCACCAGATCTGATGCTCAAAATATTGGCAATGGCTCGATGTCATTGGAAGAGCGCCTCAAGCTTATGATGCTTTCCGACGAGACCAGTCCTAAGGCGTCTGATCGCTCGGCAAAGTCATATGCAGAGCAGCAGCGGGAGCGCCGTATGAGACGCGCCGGAGCTCGTGATAGAGTTGGGAGCTCTACACCTGAGCGAGAGGCTCCTGCATCCGAGGCTGGAGAAGAAGATGACACCATCGGTGATCTCTCTGGTCTCGATCTGGACTACCAGTTGCCAAGTATCTCCCGACAGTCCATTCTCAATCGCGTGAATGGCAACAAGAGTCTAGGTTTGGAGTCTGATTTCAACTTCAACTCTTCCCCAGCACCGTCGGGTCCCGAGCGACAGATGACCTACGACCCTGACGTCCCCATTGCCAGCATCGAGGACTCTGTTCTCGACAGCATCGTCGATCAGAGCGAGACAAGCATCCTCGACGACCAAGATGACAAGAGCGATGTAGCTTCTGAGGATGGGCACTCAGAAGCTCAGCATGTTTCAGAGGATGATGATACCGAGAGCCAATACTCTGATGAGATCCAGAAGGCTCAGGCATCTCTGTCAGATGAAGACCAAGTTACCACCCCGCGTGCCGCTTCACCAGCACAAGAGGTCACAAACTTTAGTGCTACCCTTCCCCAGGTTCACGCAACGTCCAGAGTTTCAGACTTCTCTCGAAGCTTCCAGACATACATGCTCCCCAAGCCGAAAGAGCCTGAGGCTCTAACGCACACTGAAAGCCACAAGGTGGATGACACGCAGGAGTACTTCCAGCGTCCTGAAACCCCTGAGCAACGGCATCTGTCGAAGCCGGAGTACGACGGCTCGGGCTGGGGCGAGCCCGAGGACGAAGAGGAGCCTGGTACGCCTGAATCCGTGATCCACCATCCTGTAGAGTATGAGGAAGAGGAGGATGTATACGATGAGGACCTCACCGAGCAGGCAGAAGAGGAGCTCGAGACACCGACCGTTCCTGAGCGGGTTGCCACCATCAAGGCTTCTGGCTCCAAGCTCAAGACGCGCCCATCCGCAACTCCATCTGACATTGCAGCAATGCGTGAAGCCCGCCGGCAGGTGAGCCGCGAGGTCGCGCCCGATATACCACCCATTCCAGAACGACACCGCAATCGCATTTCACGAGACTTCGACGCAGAGCAGACCGGCGAGGTGACTGGCGATGACTATATGGAGCGCCATCCTAGCTTTAAGAAACGCAGTCTGACTTTGGATCTTGACTTGGGTCTCAGTCTTGATCAAGATTTTGAAAGGGTTATTGAGGCACAAAAGGTGGCGTTCCAACAGCTTTCCTTCGAAAAACAGTTTTTGATTGCCAGTGGCAGTCCTACCAGACAAGCGTCTGGAGCTCACCTAGTGGTTGCAACTGATAAACTATCCCATCCAACACCTATCCGAAAGGAACCCGATGAAGTACATCTGAATGCTAACATTACTGCCCGTAAACAGCGAGGTTATCTGATGCGCCAAAACACAAAGGTCGTGACTGCTAGCGACAAGCACTCAGACGACGCCAGGGATGGCACCCGATCTGCGGGGAATTCCCCTGTGAAGGTCAGCCGGCCACAGTCGTGGACTGTCGAGCCATGGAACGGTAAGCAGAGGCAGAGAAGCCTCAAGAAGCGCCACGTTCCTAGCATGAGCGGGCCAGTTCCACCAATGCCTGGCCAAGAGAGCAACGCTGCCGCGCTCGGCGCTGTCCACGAGGAGGAAGTGCAGCCTGAGTTAGCGACTGAGGAGTCAGGAGAACGGGGCCGGCTTTTTGTTAAGGTCATGGGCGTGAAGGATCTCGATCTGCCTCTACCAAAGAGTGAGTAACAGTCTCTAGCGTACGCTCTCATGTTATTGCAGTGCTAACCAATCGAAGATGAACGAACTTGGTTTAGTTTAACCCTAGACAACGGTGTCCACTGTGTCACAACTGCTTGGTTGGAGCTTGCACGCAACGCTCCCATCGGTCAAGAGTTTGAACTGGTTGTCCCCAATGATCTTGAGTTCCAATTGACGTTGAATGTCAAGTTGGAGAAGCCGGCACCTCAACGTTTACCGGCTTCCCCCACGAAGATGTCGAAGCCCAAGACGTCTACGTTCTCGCGCGTCTTTGCTAGCCCCAAAAAACGCAAGGAGATGGAAGCCCGCCTGCGCGCGGAAGAAGAGGCCTTTGCACTGGCTCAGCGTGAGGCTGCTGCTAAACAGCGAGGCGTTGCCACCAGCGCGTGGGATTTGTTGTCGCCGCTGGCTGCTGAGGATGGCAGCTTTGCCAGATCGTACATCTGCCTTAAGGAGCACGAGTCTCGATGCTATGGCCGGCCGTACATGGTCGAGGTGGCCGCCTTCAATGAGTGGGCCACCGAGGAAGCTGGCTTTGCCAGCAGCGTCAAGAGCAAGCGTGGGGGACCCACAACGTCGGTCGTGCGCCGAGCGCCGTACAAGATTGGAAAGCTTGAAATGCAGCTCCTCTTCATACCACGTCCCAAGGGCGCCACAGATGATGACATGCCCAAGAGCATGAACTCATGTATCCGCGAGCTGAAGGCTGCCGAGGAGAGATCTAGCCGCAACTGGGAGGGCCACTTGAGTCAGCAAGGTGGTGACTGTCCTGTAAGTTTACCCAGCCCCCTCCGATTCACACTACCCGTGCTCTATCTAACCAAATGTCGTAGTACTGGCGCCGCCGCTACTTTAAGCTTGTTGGCACGAAGCTCACCGCTTACCACGAGGCAACACGCCAACCTCGAGCCACGATCAACCTCTCTAATGCTAAACGGGTTATTGATGACCGACGACAGCTGACGCAACCCAGCACCACTGGTCGCGATGGCAAGCGTCGCCGGTCAGCCTTTGCCGAGGAAGAGGAAGGTTACATGTTCGTAGAGGAAGGCTTCCGCATCCGTTTCAACAATGGTGAAGTCATCGACTTCTACGCTGACACCGCCGAAGACAAAGAGGGCTGGATGAAGGCCCTTGTTGATGTCGTCGGCCGGGATGGTGTCGAAGATGATGGCACAGGAAACGGTGGCAGGAAGAAGTGGTGTGAACTTGTCCTGAAGCGCGAGGAAGCCCTGCGTAAGAGGGCTGAGGGCCGACGAACCCACTCCCGTACGAAGAGCATGATCTTTTAGATGGGCCGCGCCTATTCTAGACCAGTCATTTGTCTCGAGTACAAATCCGATGATGGGGAAATCAGATTGCTGAACAGAGCATACGCGCTACGATCTACGAAGCTCATGATCACGCGGCGTTTGTATACTTGGGTTTTTTTTTCCCACTCCCAGCACCACTTCTTTTGGGGCAGCTTTCGACACATTAGGGCCACGAGTTCTGTTGAACATGTTGCGCTCTTCTGCTGCCCCTGCCTTCCTTGTCGGGTTACGGGAAAGCTGAAGAATGGGAGATTTTTCTTCTTTCTTTCTTTCTATCTGTTTTATAGCGTTTTGCACGTCTCCGCTCGCCGTCCAAGAGAGACATCAGAGAGGGGCAACCGAGTGAGGGACATGTGTTTTTAATCTTTGGTTTTGTTTTTTCAAGCATACTATACGTACAAGAGAACAAAAGCACCACACAATATGAATATAAACCTGCGGAAAAAGGGGAGGCGGAGACGGAGGGAGGATGAGCGCCTGGAGGTGCTCTGGAGGAGCGGGTTGTGGGTTTTCGGTTTTTCTGTTCTTCGCCTATTTTTCCTTTTTCTCTCGACCTTTCCTTACATTTTCTTTTTCATTGTTCGTTTCTTCTTCCTTCTCGTACTGGGCTCGGCAGGGTGAACATTTTCCGGAGTTCATGAATTGTCTGTGTGTATGAGAGAGCATAATAAACCATTTTTCAACCTCTGCATTGCTTCTGTTTTCCTGCGAATCCCTCGTGCGATGATTGGTTCTTGAACGGATCGGAATTGTGTTCATGGTTTGTGTATACAACACAGGAAGTAGTCCTTGCTGCCACTATTTCCGAAAGCGTTCCCAGAACCCTTAGATGGTCAGTATACTCCAACCAAATAAAATCTTACACATGAACCAGGGTGTTCTATTGGCTACATCCATCTGTTACTTGAAGTAAATGGTTTTTCTTTGGGGGTGGACAAGGTGCATTCTGTATTTGGGTCTCTGCTATATAGTTATTCACTAGGTACCTCCATATGTGATCCTTTGAACCAATCTGGATGGTGTACTTGGACCAAACCACTCATTTCAAATTTTGTAAGCCATCTCTCAAACCCCAATCACTCTAGGAGCCTTACATAAGGCGCCGGAAACAAGCCCATGCTGCCCATGTAACACCCGAAGAACCAATCGCCATTCACATCTTCGACCTCGGCGACTTCAGCGCCTCGCGGGAATAAGAGTTCATCTACAGCGGTTGCCTGGGGATACCATGACCATTTGGCCGTGGCCAGCAAGCCCGAGCCTCCGTCGGCCGGGAAGGTGGTCGTCCATTCTTCGTTCTGGGCCCCGCCTCCTCCTATTGTACTTGATGGCGTCGGTGCAGTGGCTGCTACATCACGGGTCACTAGGCGTTGGAGAGTTTCGGAAGAGACGTTCCGTCGCCACCACCATCGCTGCAACGAAGGAGGCACTGAAGCCGCAGCCCCTGCGGTGGCTGGCGCGGACGGGTCAGAACTGCTGGTGCCTTCATTATTATCGTATGACTCCATGTGCAGGTTCCAGCCACCCACGAGGTCTCGCAAGATAACTCGTTTCTGGCCGCCTGGGGCCTCCTGAAAGCCAATAACGACCATGCGGTGGCCAGCCAGACAACGACGCCAGCCAGCCGGACCATTCTCCGGCGAGACATGGCGCTCGGTGATGAGACGGTTGTAGCACGTGCTGCAAACATCATAGTCACCAGGCTGGGTATCCGGAACGATTGTACTAGTGCAAGTGTAGCAGTGATATCGGCTGTCAGTAGGTATGATCGAGGTGCGGCAGATATCGCAGGTCGTTGTAAAGGTAAGTGGTCGGAAGTTGCCGATACTCAGAGCATTGGGGCCCGTAAACAAAGTAGCTGCTGCAGGTGGGTTTGGGGACCGCGGACTCGCAGGGGGTGTTTGTGAGGTTGGCGAAGGAGGAGCCGAAGAAGAAGCCGAAGGAGAAGCCAAAGGCGTATGGTGAGGCGATCTTTCATGCTGCTGTTGCTGCTGCTGGCTCGATGAAGAAACATATGTTAGGGGTAACAAGGCGTGTGTGCAGCTTTGGCCCTGATTTACACAGTTATTGCAAAATCCCCAGTCGCCCTCGTTGCAGACTTCGCAGCGCCAGAAGCACTCGTTAGCCCAGGCAAGGCATCTGGCACAGAACATACCGCTCTGGAACCGTCGCATGGGGTCCTCCGTGGTCATGGTTCTGCGCCCGTCTGCGCCGCCTGGGGTTTGCCTTGGCGGGAGATATCGGTTCGATGTGAGCATGTGCGGTGGTTCCAGATGCTCATTACTGCCTGTGCGAGCTCGCTCCCACCTGTGGAAAGCAGCATAGCCGAAACCAAACCAATGTAAACAGCCGCGTCCTGTTCGATAGCAGTCGAGGCAAATGTTCCAGTGACCACCCGTGCACTTTGCACAGTTGTAATGTAACTCGTACTCTATATGGGAACGGCCACATCGCGAACAGGTAATGGACGGTTCTTGGTAGAACTGCGATCTCGTTCGTTTGTGACCAGGAGATGAGGGCATACCAAGGCTAGGGAGTGGATGTTGAGGAACTATCAACACGCTGTCAGGTCGTGGCCTGTCTGATCGCCCACTGGTGTGTGCATCTTGGGGGGGCGCTTCTGTCGTTGATGACGGCGCTGCACTTTGGGTTTGGCTTGCCGAAGCCCTCTCTCCAAATGATAGGCCAAGCCCTACTGCGAGCTGCCCTCCTGCTGAAATACCCGTTGGCATACTAGCGCTCCGGGACTCAGTCACTGACAAACGGTGATAACTGGGATCGGAAGTTCGTGGCCGCAGGGACAGGTCTGTCTGTGACCTCGAAGCCGGTCGGACTTCTGCTGGAGTTGGTCGTATCGGGTCAGTTTCACTTCGAGCACCACTCGATGTCCGCCTCCTGCGCCTCTCGGTTCCAGCTCGCACATCGAGATGAGTCGAGGTGACGGGAGGCCTACTCCTATCATCTGTCTGGTTGGTCGAAGTTGGGGTTCTTGCATTAGCCGAGTGAGCCCTTTGCCGGCCTGAGGCATTAGAGCTTGAGCTCGGCCTTGATGCACTGCTGGATGGTGCTATTTCTAGGCGTTGGGGCTGGCTGCTTGAGTGATTTCGTCTTGCCTGCTCCTGTCGATGTTTTTGCGTTTGCCTCCTGCGATATGCCTCCGTGATTTTTCTGCTTAGCTCATCATTCTGGCTCAAATCAAGGTTGTCTAAGTCCAGACCGTCAAGTAGTCCCTCTTCCTGGATTTGTCGCGCAAATTCTTCGATTTCTCGTTCCATGTCTTGCGAGTCAACGTCCGAAGAACTGATCAAGGATCGAATAGACGCTTGGTGCTCCACCACTCTCCTTCTGCCCGCGGTCGACGACTCCCGTGACCGCTGCTGCGACCCGCTGCGCTGTCGCCTCCGGCCCTCTGATGGTGCCTCGGGGTGCAGCATCCCATTCGAATCGGTCGCCTGCCGGCGCTCCTCGTCCCTCGCTGCCCTGCGGGTCCGCTCTCGTGCACTGCGGTGCCTAGAATCTCTGCTACTCTCTCTATCCGACCGGTCGCTGGTATCTAGCCGCCGAGAGGGTTGCTCGCTCCGCTGCCGGCTGTGGTGACTAGATGTGGAGGTTGCGGCCCCGACACCAGCATCTCTCAAACTCAACTCTCGCGCCTGCTCCAACATCCGCCTCTCTAGCTCATTCAGCCTCCTCTCCTCCGGGGTCTCATCGTCCGCTTGTATTCTAGGCAGAACATTATCCCCAGGCCTGTATTTCTGAACCATCTCCTCTATCTCCTCCGCCGATCTTGCTTTATCCGGGTTCGCAGACAAGAACATGTCGAGCAGCGTCGCAACTGTTGCATTGTGGCGAGTATCTCTGACGGAGGAGCGACATGATGGGCATGTGGCGATGATCGATCCGGCGGCGGGAGGGTTTGGAGAATTCTGTGCAGCCGCCGCTTGCCAACTGAACCAGTCTTTTAGACACGAGCCGCAGAATGTGTGCAGACAGTCTAACAGAGTCAACGGTTGGTAGAGGACTTCGGTACATATCTTTGCGATTGTGCGTGCCCCACGTTAGCGGCAAGAACTCCATGGTGGGCAGCGGTCCAAACCAAAAAAACCAGCCTAAATCGCATAAAAAACAGGATGCACTCACAGAACAAGTCAGCTCTTTCTCCAAATCTACTGCAGGTCGCGGCGAATCCATCGTGTCCAGAAATCGGAGCACCCGAAGCGAAGTTCGAGAACCGCAGAGGGAGGACCAGCCCTCGTCAGGTTTTGGGATGTACAAATGCACCCAGAAGGTAGTGGGGTGCTCACGACCGCTGCGTACTTGAGGTTAGCTACTTATTACTTATTAGGCCGGCCGGGGCAAGGAATACCTGACTGGAAGAATCCCAATGGCACGGCAAGCCGAGAACTAGCGAGCACAGTTGCCCGAGAATGCGGGGGATCCCTTGCGCAAAAACCAGGAGAAGAAATAGTCAAGCGACCTTCCCATCTACATGGGTTCACCCACGCCTGGAACTCTCGTATTGCTCTACCCCAGAGTCGCCTGCATGCGTAGTGGCGCATTTTGTGTGCACGCGGAGGGCTAACCGCTTGGAAGGTTCGTGAAGGCTCAGCAAGGCGGGGAGCACTGTCAGTCAGGCTTTAAAGTCTCACCGTCAGACCCAGGATCCCTCAGAGAGACAAACCGCCTGCTTGAGGAAGTATGCCAAACGTGTCACGGTTCACTTTGCCTCCCAAGATGCTTATGGGGCGCATGCCCTGTTTTGGTCACATATTTCCTTGTCTCTTTCGCAGTGGGTGGGGAGGATCCCTACAACTTCAGGGCTATGTAGCACTGCAAAGTCAAAGTGGACTCAGAGATGTGGAATTCAATTCTGAGCCGTTTGCGCCGGCCGCCCCGCGAAAGTAACACCGAAAACGAAATTTCAAATACTTAAGTAGGTTCGAAACTCCTCCACAGTTCAGGATTATGCTGTAGGAATGCATGCATTGGAGTGCCATGTCATACGCATGGTAAGATTCTTCATGCTCGTAGATTTGCGCTGAGTGTGTGATCCAGTTGTAGATCTATTAATGGGATACTTGCTAGGGTGGAGTGACTTAGTACGGCACCTAGACTGCTCGGGTAATGCGTACTGGAGGCGTCAACATACATTCTCCTAACTCTCGGCGCCAAAACTGCACTATAGCAACAGGCACTTAGTGGGAAATAACCTGCCCACTTGTGGCCCCGCCTTCTATGATGTTGGTATGCATCCCATGTACTTAAGAGTTGACTGTGATGTTGGTGTGTGGATGTGTACGGCATGGCTGTAAAAATGACAAGACAAAGGGGACAGACTTCCAATACAACACGGTTCGCAGATTCTTGACGGACATAAACTCCATATTCAACCAGCAAGTCACGGAGGTCGGGGCCCCGGTTTCATGCCATGTGTTGCTGGCATTCACGTTCTTGGGATCCTATTCGTCTTGGTCGTTAGAATCTAGTTGGGTAAGTTACATATCCAGACAAGGACGGATTTTTTTGGGCGTGAGCAGCATCTCAGTCTCCCAGGAATTTCGCCATCATTACTGCTTATACTAGGCTTCAGGTTCAACCCATGCTTAAATGTTCGGACCATATAGGAACCTAAAATTAGGTTGGTGTGTTCGTCACGGCTCGATGAAGCATCCCATATCTTTACATACTTTCTTGACCTGTGCATCTTTGATAATAATTATCTTAGAACGCCTGGACCTACTTCACTGATACATGTAATTCTCTAATTGTCACACTATCGTGATCCTATTCGTTAGTCCACTCCGCCTTCTTCTTCTCTGCAAAAGCTTTCATGCCAATCTTCTGGTCTTGGCTGCCGAATAAGCTGTGAAAGACCCTTCTTTCGTACTCAACACCGTCACGAAGTGGCAGATCTTGGCTCTTGTTCACAACCTCCTTGGACGCTTGCACGGCAACCTGGGAATATCCGGCGATGGTCTCGGCAGTAGCCAGGGTTTGCTCCATGAGCTCCTCATAGCTGCCGAATGCCCGCGCGGCGAGCCCCCACTTCTCAGCGTCGGTGCCGCTGAAGGACTTGCCCGTCAGGATCAGCTCCATGGCCTTGGACTTGCCAATAGCCCGCGTTAGCCTCTGGCTTCCACCGGCTCCAGGAAGAGTGCCGAGTTTGATCTCGGGTTGCCCAAAGTTGGCACTCTCTGTACAGTACAGAATGTCGCACATCATGGCAAGCTCACAGCCGCCGCCCAATGCGTGACCTGAAACTGCGGCTATTATGGGTTTCTTGACCTGTGAGGTCAGACTGGACCAGGACTCGATAAAGGAGCTCGTGTAAGCTTGAGAAAAGGTAAGAGGCGCCATCTCCTTGATATCGGCGCCGGCTGCAAACGCTTTCTGTGATCCCGTCAAAATGATGACCGAGATATCCTTGGACGAGTTAAACTCCGAAAGTGCCTGGTTTAGCTCAGTGATCAAGGGAGTACACAAAGCATTGAGCGCCTTGGGGCGATTGAGCGTCACTAAGCAGTTCGTAAGTCCGGTGCGGATTTATGAGCGTGCATCATCAGGGCGCAAGAGAGAAATACCTTGACCGACCCCGGGCTTGGGCTCGGAGGTCTGAATAAATTCATATCGCCGTGCAGAGGTAGCCGAGAAGGAACGAACAGTCCTGGGTAGAGTGCCGGGTTGCAGGCGAGAGGCGATAGGACGCAAAGCGCGGATTGAGTTCATCTTGAGTGTTTACTTTTCTGGGGCTGCTCTGAGAACTACCAGCACTCTGAACATAAAATAGACTACTTAACCTATTGCAATTGCTCTAAAGCACCAGAAATGTGGTGTAATTCTGGTGTACCAAACTATGTGAGCAGCTGGACTTGATCAATATCACAAGGTTGAAGGACTACACTGCATATGTAAGGCGTAAAGTTAAAGAGCATGTCTGGAGAGTGCCGAGGATAGCCTTGGGTAAACACATCCCTGGTGAGGTCAGAGCTCTCCACCGCTTGGCTGGTTATTATAATGGGTGCGGAAATTTGCCGAACCCGAACCGGGGTGGGCCCATAAAAAAAGGGATTCACTTTAGCGTGGGGTTCTTCCGCTAAGCCGCTTGTCCGTATAAAGAGCATAGTTACTTACATACCTACTGTAGGTATCCATCTTGCGGTATGTAGATCTCTGTGAAATAGCTAATAACTACAGAAGCTTGGAAGCTTTGCCAACAATGCAACAGTCCGAATGGGAATACAGGATGCGCGATTACGACGGCAAGCGAAACTTATCTAGCTGGGGTACTGAATGGGTATGTAGGTCGTACACTGTTCACATCATTAGCTACTGCTCTCCTTCCACTTGGACACCAGCAACTCCCGTCTCTCGCAGGTGGAACGTTGGTTTTATCGTGACCCTCTATAGCTACAGCGTCTGGCATTACGTCTACCTTGTTCTCCACAAATACGTCGAGAAACACCTGCAAACTCAGCTACTTTACAAGTCTACGTAACCAGAAGGAATAATTTGGGCAAACTTCACTTCCGATTTTGCCAAGGCTGGGATAGAAGCCGGCCGCGGACATGAGGATACAGCCAAGCGTATCGAAGAGGTCTAATCACTTATTGCTACCGAAGGGAAGCATGGCTAGATGATGATTAAAAATCTCTGGGATACATTCATAATCACTGCTGAAGCATCCGCATGCAGGGGGTGTGAACCGTTTCCATCTCTATAAGGCCTGCCCTGGGAGTGCTGGATCCTGTAATGGTGTCAAACACGAAGACAACGATTGACGGCTACTCGGAGCAGACCATAAAAGGCATTTCAAGGCACCGGCCTTACTGATAACTGCCTGAGTCGAGTCTATGTAGGTATCAGCGGCACGAGCGCTATTCCCGCCTCCGCCGAGTTAAAAACCAACCTTGAATAAAAAGACCGCGAAGCGACTCGGTGCCAAAAGCTTAGACTATGGCCCTAGGTATACCCCTTTCCGTGCTTTGAATATGCCACTTGCGGACCCGAGCGGGAAAATTTTTAGATATGGGATGGGATACTACGCGCCAGACTGCTTCAGTGGTCACAGCGATAAGTACATACTGAAGGCATGACGACCGATACAGTACGCAGTATTGCAGCTCTTTCAGTGCCTACTACAATGCTCCTTATACAATTGCTCAAATAAAGACTTTGGAAATCGGCTGGCTTTATTTAGAACAAGTTACAAAGCATTAATAGCAGACATTGGGGTCTAAATTGACTTGTTGCAGCCTGCGCTGCAGTCCAGTTGGGACAGGCTCGCAGTGCTATTTTGGGCTTAGTTGGCCGAAGACCACTGAACGCACCAGGGTGTGAGCATAACTAGTGCCAGCAAAGGTGCTTTGAGTGGGTGAAATCACATAGGGGCTCGCCAGCTTGCGTGGCAGCTAATCACTGACAGTCTTAATCAGAAATGTGGCGCAGCAGGAGAGCCTTTCCCCAATTCGCTAGTGCAACAGCTGGGACAGATATCCCATTTGCAGATCTTGAAGAAAAGTCGCGATTCATAACCACGCTTTTTGTGCCTCTTAAACTACCGCCTACCACGACAATCCTCGTTCGAACCTCCCCAGTGCACCGTATCACCAGCTCCTCTGCGATAGTCAGGTTTTCATCCCCAGCCAGAGAATATTAAACCTTTCTTGCTCTCGCCTATTCGCGTAGGATCCACCATGGAGAGTGTCGAAGCAGACCAGACCCCTTTCGCGGCGGTTCAAGCCCAAACCTCGCGGCTCCAGAGAGTTAGTCCAACGTCACCACCGCGCAAACTGCTCTCCTTCGACTAATACCCCTCTTTAGCAATACCAGATGTACCTGGACAAGTCCACACCATTTGTGACGTACCGATGGATCGGAACGGCTGTGGGACTGATGGTCTTCTTCCTGCGCGTGTTCGTCGCCCAGGGATGGTATATTGGTAAGAAGAACCCATCTTCCTCCTCCGTGCGCAGCATAGGCTGAGATTCTAATTCGTTACACAGTGGCATATGCGCTCGGAATTTACCTCCTCAACCTGTTTCTCGCCTTTCTGCAACCCAAGTTTGACCCGTCTACCGAAGCCTTGGACAGCGGCATGGACATGGAGGACGGCTCTGCCGGAGGCTTGCCAACAAAGCAGGATGAAGAGTTCCGCCCCTTCATTCGCCGCCTACCCGAGTTCAAATTCTGGCATGCTGCGACACGTGCTGTTACCATTGCTTTCCTGTGCAGTTGGTTCGAGGTTTTCAACGTCCCTGTCTTCTGGCCCGTTCTCGTCATGTATTGGATTATCCTCTTTGTTCTCACCAGTAAGTCGATGCAGAAGTCCCGCATTGGGTGCTGGCCTACGAAGTATACTAATATAGCTTTGCAGTGAGGAAGCAGATCCAGCACATGATCAAATACCGATACGTTCCCTTCTCCTTTGGCAAGACCAAGTACGGCAAGACCAGCACCTCATAAGAGGTTTGATGCTTCTGAGTACCGGTACCTGGATCAACGGAACCATGCGCAGAACAAGGGGAATCGTCAGCAGGCGCCGCGAAGCTCCGAATCAACAGCCGAAGAGGATGAGAATCGAGGATTATACCTTCGGGCAATATGGCTGTTATATCGAATCGCTTCGCTAGCCTTGTTGTTTCTTGTACAAATATTGCGTCTCGGTGTATACGGTAATCGACAGGATTAGCTCCTTGGTGGAAGGGGTGGTGCCTCATGCTTGTCACAGTTCGTGGGACTATCAAGTGTTGAGACGTCCGTATAGAATTTGGATGGGCAGTATATCATTGATGATCAAGGATAGACATTTTTAATGAACATGAAAAGCGATTAAAAGTCATAATTATGGATATCAATTTTGAAATTGCCTCGTAGTTGTCCCTATAATTGAACTCAGCCATGCTTCTGCGATGCTAGTTCAAGTATTTCTACTTTCTCATATACGTAGCGTCAAGCATGGAGCACAACTGGAAGAGGACGGAAGATGAGGGTGTTTACTCCCAATTGCCCCTTTTTTTTCCATTAAAAATCTCTGCGAAAAACAATGCGTTTGCCATTTCTGCATTTTCACGATTACTTCGCTGAGTGCATATCCCATCCAATGTTTTCAGCCTCGTGCGGTGTACTGTTGTATGGAAACGCTACTTCTCTACTAGTGGGCGGCCGGAGAGCCTTGCCTTGCCTAGCCTCCCCAAACTTTTTGCGCCTCACCTCGGGGACAAAGCTTCCAGCTCCCAGAAATTAAAGAAGCCAGCTACATAGTTAGCACGATCCACGCCGCCCTGTGAGCAACGCCGCTCATCATATCATCTTCCACTCGCTGGTAGCAGCTGCGCGTCACTGGATCGCATTCCATTTCTTTCCCATCCCGTCGCGCAGCATTAGCACGCAGCAAAATGGCATCCTCGTCGCGAAGTGGCGAGAACCGCCCAATCCATCAGGACTTCATCGCGCGCATACGATATTCCAATGCGCTGCCACCGCCTCCCAATCCTCCGAAGCTCCTCGATATTCCCAATACCGGGCTTGCTAGTGGGCAATACACGGCCCCCGGCTTTGCATCGCGACTGGCCCGAGAGCAGCCACTGAACATTGAAGCTGACGCCGAGCTGGGCATGCCCTTGGATTTGGTGGGTATGCCTGGTATTTTTGACGGCGATGAGAGTTGTGAGTCTCTAAGTTCCACTTCAAACACGAGTCTTGTTTCTATTACATGTCATGATTGCTGACCTGTTCGAATCACAGCTATCCAAGCTCCTGCTCAAGCACCCCCACCTCATCCTCATGACAAGCCTTTGCTCAGGTCATTGCAACAGCTCGGCAAGCCTAAAGTGGGAGATGCCGCAGTCTCTTTCCTCCGTCGAACTGAGTATATCTCGTCGGTTGTAACGAAGACGAGTCAGGCCAGTCCTCTGCGCGGACTCAATTCCAACCCCTTGAGACGAGCACAGAAGCGGAAGTCGCCCGAGCCTGACAAAGATTCCCCGGCCTACGCAAAGCGGAAGATTGATCAAGGCTTTACCATCGCGGAGCAGAATCTCAAGGATCGATCTCGCGTTCGACACCCCACCAAGCGCAATGTGCGGCTGTTGGATGCCTACCCTCTGCTTCCTGATCTCGAGGCCTTCCCCGATTCAGGCGCCTATGTGACCATCAAGTTCCTTACTAACCCTATTGGTCAACAAAATACCTACGACAGCCGACTTCTCAACGGTATCTTCAAGCCCATAGAGCGAACCGAGGCGGAAGAAGCCACCATCAGAGCTGCACAGGAAGCCTATGAGCGAGATCCGCAGAACAACCCCAAACCTTCAGACAGCATGCACTACGACTTTTACCTGAATGATAATGAGAGCAGCGCCAAGAAGTTCCGCCAACGCTTCGATGTTGATAATCCCAATCGGGATGATGATTCACTGTATACAAACAAACGCGATTCGACAGAGCCCTGCTTCCAATTCAATCGCCTACGCGCTTACGAAACGGCACACGAATCGGAGCTAGACCACCGCACCAAGTACGATGAGGAACTTATCTTAGCATTCAACGAAGATGAAACATCAATTCATCAGAAGGCTGTTTACTACTACCCTGTCATGCAACGCAGTCAGATCCGACCTCAGCGTACAAAGAACATCGCCCGCAAGATAGGAATTACAGATGAGGATGAACAGGTCATCGATCAGCTTGATGTTGTTGTAGATGAGCCGACAGAAGAAGTCAAAGAGTCGTCTGACCGATTTAGGCATGACCCTTACTTCCTTGAGGGTGAAGAGGAAGAGGAGGAGACAGCCAACGGAGCTGAGGGAGCTGGCCAACATGGTGGAGACGCCAATGGGGAAAGGCACGCGAATGGCAAGGGGGACCACTCAGATGAGGAGTTGGATGCTGATGGCGACGAAGAGGACTAGCTGATATGCCGTCTTCACATTTTGCACCATGTGGTTTCAAATTCGAGATGGGGTACCGAGTAGTCGGAGGAGCAAGGATGTTGTATCAAAGTCTAGTTGCATTTTCCGGCGTTTGACGGGAAAATATGAAGCATAGAGAGTCCATACGTCTCTTCACCCTTTCCTTTTTCCGCTAGCAAAACTTGGTCTCAGACTGAGTGTCCATTTTGCTCTACGTTGTCTATGAGACCACCATGCCCAACACTTGTCAGAGTAGACGCTGTAAGCATTGATTTGGCCTGAGAACTAAAGCTAAACAGCAGAACCCTCCTTAATTATATACCACATCCTCGGATCGAGAATTTTCGGGTTTGATGTTAGCTAAACTGTGATCACTGAGTGCGTACGTGCATACCGACATGATATCCGCGCGAAACCGGCTCACGTTATGTAGCAGAGGATGATCACCCATAGAACGTCGAATGTGGCGACGGGTATTCAAAGGAATGTGTATTTGCTAAGACCAACGATATGGCTGTCTTTGAAAACTATCTCAAATCGAGAACACCGGGAAACCGCGACGACAGGCGGTACAGGTGCGAGAACGCATGAAATGCCAGTAGTCCAACTAAAAGTGCCCACGTCCTCGTTGCTTCGCTGGAGTCTGAAGCACCATTGGAAGGCTCTACACCGAGGTGCGCTCCGAATTTTCAATTCGCCGCCGCCTAGCAAGGTACCTACCTTAGCCAGTTAAGCTTCGCCTCGGTCGACCAGTGCGGTACAATGATGTAATTCCACTATTGCACAGGGTAGTCGCGTTTAGGGACTGGTGTGAAAAATGGAAATGTCCGCCTCTTCCATTGGCCGGTCTAGATGCAAAACCAAAACGGCGCTTGGACCACTTGGCTCTAGTTTATCGAATTTTTTTTTTTTTTTGCCCAACTAGACCACCCTTCTTTTTTTTGTTTGTTCGCCTCGCCCTCCAACGACCTTTCAAACCCAAGTTTCCGCCAACTTCGTGTAACGGGTATATCATCATCCCACACGTTCTTTCATTCCGTTGAACTCACTTCCCATATTCCCAATCCATCTCGTTTCTGTAGATTGATCGGAACCTTTCGGTTTCCATTCTCCCTCCCCAGTAACAGCTTCGACGTCGAGGCTTCAGCGCTCAGCGCCCGATCACCATCAACTCTCACCTCCCCAAGCTTGATTCTAACCTTCTAATCAACATGTCTTACGGAGGCGGTTACGGCGGCGGCGGCGGCTACGGTGGTGGCCGCAACGGCGGTGGCCACTCTAATGGAAATGACAGCTATGGATCCCGCGGCGGTCGCAACGATCAAGGCGGTGGTTACGGGTATGTTTGGCTTCCTCAGCCTCTTCCCTTCGCAAAGTGGATGTCTTCATTCCATCAAGCATAGTATCATCTCTCTTCCCACTTCAGTTACTAATGTAATGCAACAGAGGATTTTCTAACGGCCATGGTGGCGGCTACGGCGGCGGCGGCGGTGGTGGTGACCGCATGTCTAACCTTGGAGCCGGCTTGCAGAAGCAGAACTGGGGTGAGTATTGTCTGTCTCAACGATACCTTTGCGAATCTTGCTAACCCATCTCCATAGACCTCAGTGCCCTGCCAAAATTCGAGAAGTCGTTTTACAAGGAAGATGAGGCTGTCGCCCAGCGATCGCCTCAGGAGGTTGAGCGATTCCGACGCGATCACCAGATCACGATTGCCGGTAGTGATGTTCCTAAGCCGGTTGAGACTTTTGACGAAGCCGGATTCCCCAGATATGTCATGGATGAAGTGAAGGCACAGGGTTTCCCGGCCCCAACTGCCATCCAATCTCAGGGCTGGCCCATGGCTCTCTCCGGACGCGATGTTGTTGGTATTGCCGAGACCGGCTCCGGAAAGACTCTTACGTATTGTCTTCCTGCCATTGTTCACATCAACGCCCAGCCTCTGCTAGCACCCGGTGACGGCCCTATCGTCCTGGTTCTTGCCCCCACCCGAGAACTGGCAGTCCAGATTCAACAAGAGATCACCAAGTTTGGACGGTCATCCAGGATTCGCAACACCTGCGTCTACGGAGGAGTTCCCCGTGGTCCTCAGATCCGCGACCTCACTAAGGGTGTTGAGGTTTGCATTGCAACACCGGGTCGTTTGATTGACATGTTGGAGGGTGGAAAGACCAACCTGCGCCGCGTCACTTACCTCGTTCTTGACGAGGCTGATCGTATGCTTGATATGGGTTTCGAGCCCCAAATCCGAAAGATCATCGGCCAGATCCGACCCGATCGTCAGACTCTCATGTGGTCTGCCACCTGGCCTAAGGAAGTTCGAGCTCTCGCTGCCGAGTTCCAGACTAACTTCATCCAAGTTAACATTGGTTCCATGGACCTGTCCGCTAACCACCGTATTACTCAAATCGTTGAAGTTGTTAGCGAGAGTGAGAAACGCGAGAAGATGATTAAGCATCTGGAGAAGATTATGGATGACAAGGCGAACAAGTGCCTTATCTTCGTCGGCACCAAGCGTGTTGCTGATGACATTACACGTTTCCTCCGTCAGGACGGGTGGCCGGCACTTTGTAAGTCTCCTTTTGGTTCAGCTTCCATCTTTGATATATAGCTGCTAACTTTGCCACAGCCATTCACGGAGACAAGCAGCAAAACGAGCGTGACTGGGTCTTGGATCAGTTCAAGACTAACAAGAGCCCCATCATGGTTGCCACCGACGTGGCTTCGCGTGGTATCGGTATGATTGAAAACTCCCTCCCCTCCCTCCCCTCCCGTAGCATCTTCCAGCAGAGTTTTGTCCGCTGTGCTTTACTCTTGTGTGTATGTTTTAGGGGCTTTCTTGATTGTGCACAATTTGCCTGGCCATCTCGTGCTCCGTGGTTCTCTTGCACCCTGGATTGTTGGGATCCGTCGTATAGCTGTAAACGTACCGCTATACCACTCGTTTCACTCTTGTGTCTTTCTTGCCTGGCGGCACAAGCGAGGAACTGGCATTTCTTGATTTTATCAAGCTGTCTCCCAGATTCCAAAATCCCGAGGACCCGGACCGTGTTGAATACCTCCAATCTGGCAGTTGACGCAACGGACAGCCCCATTCTCCAAGGAGAAGAAGCATGGAACTATATACTTAGGCGCGCCATCAGTCGCTGGGACTTGCTACACAACCCATTGCTATTTTCGAAGCTAACTTGCATGTAATCAAGATGTGCGCAACATCACTCACGTGATTAACTATGATTATCCCAATAACTCGGAGGATTATATCCATCGTATTGGTCGTACTGGTCGTGCCGGCAACAAGGGCACGGCCATCACCCTCTTCACTACTGACAGTATGTGCTTCTCCCTCCAAGAAACAACTTGCGAAAGCTAACAACTTTACAGACTCGAAGCAGGCTCGTGATCTAGTTGGTGTGCTCCAAGAAGCTAAGCAGCAGATTGATCCCAAGCTTCATGAGATGGCCAGATACGGTGGTGGTGGTGGTGGTCGATATGGCGGCAGAGGTTGGGGACGCGGCGGTCACCGAGGTAAGATTCTTAAATCCCTTTCCCAGTAGACTCGATACTGACAATATCGAAGGTGGCGGTAATCGTGGTGACCATGGTGGCGGTGCTAATGCCATGCCTCTAGGCAACCGACGCTGGTAAATCATTGTAGACCATCCAGTTGGTACTGTTCCGACCAGACACCAGTGGACTTGGGCACAATGTTCCATCTCTTCGCGCATCCAAGACGCGGTGACTGCGTGGTTACATTTACTGCACATAAGCAAAAGTTGGCGTTGTGGTTAGAGGTTTTGTTTGTATTAGATATGGGTAATTGCTTCCAGCTGATTAAGTCCGTCTCGCTAGCTGAGATTTTCTTTTTGTCTTTGCATTTTTTATGTCACCTGCTATTAGTGGCTAGGTTGCAGGCAGCATGCTCTCCCAGGAACCACACGGGATGGAACCTAACCTAACCTAGAGAAGCCCGAGCAGAGTGTTTATCAAGATAGGCATATATAGCTTCGCAATGGTGCTGAAGCCGACGAAGAGACCCGTTGCGTCTCTTAGATAGTAAAAAAATGAAGACATGGGTCATGCATTCACAAACAAACGCTCGGATGCAGTGTAAAGTTGTCGTCAAAAGTCACTTCTATTGATGATTTATTCCGTACTTGCCATAGCCTGTCTGACTTCACTAATCTGCTAGTCAGCCCCAAATTCCACATGGGTGTTGACATGATTTCCCTTCTATAGATCTTTCTATAGATGCAAGACACTTAGTTATGGAATGGGTAGTCATGTGTACGTCCAAATCTGGACCAGAACTCCCCGCGAATGTGGTGCCAAGTCTGTATGTAGTAGGCGCTCATCAACATTAGCCCATCGACTAACTCGCAGGTGTCGAAGTGACAATGCACATTCGACTAGCAATTGCTCCTTGGACCAAGGCAGCAGAAGATGCCACACCCCTGGTGCTCAAAAGAGCTGAAGGACATGGTTAATTGTCTCGCGAATTACCAATCAACTGCCGAATTCAGTATCAGAATCGTCATCAGCCTAGTCGTACGGCTTCGTCTCGACATTGCTCAGCGGGCATGTCATCGCCAGCCCAAATGCCGTAGATTTTCGTTTTTTCGGACCTCGGACTATCAGCCTATCGATCCGGCACCATCGGAAGCCAGCATGAACCCCGGACTCCAGTACTCCCACTCCGGAGCCTGCCTGTCAACCCAGAGCATCCCCTCACCGAGCAGATCCTCCACGACGGTCTGGCTCCGGGCACGGTTCCATTGGAGGTTGTCCATCAGCATGGAGACACTGACGTAGCCTAGGACCTGGACGGCCTCGAGCACTGCGCTCTGGTCGGTGCTCAACTCCTTGGGCACAGAGCGGATGTAGCTCCGGTGACCGACGGTGACAACGGCGTAGCTGCTGCCCAGGGGCTTGAGGGTACCCACGGCGCGGAGGACGTCGTCCTCGGTGATCTCGGGGGCACCCTCCATGCGGCCACGCATGAGGCGCTCGCGCAGCTCGCGAACACCGATGAGCCCGCCGTTCTCGGAGCGCGTGGCGCCGCAGACCTCGACGACGCGCACGGCGAGCTCGAAGTAGAAGTCGTTGACGCTGCGCCCGAGCAGCTGGGCCCAGATGCTACCGCCGCCGCCGCTGCTGCTGCTGCTGCCACCGCTCGTCGCTGAGGAAGCCAGGGGGTCGACGCCGATGGCGGCGCACATGCGGGCGAACTGGGCGCGGAAGGACGGGTTAGACCGGATGTCCTTGGCGTGGGTGGCGGCGAAGTTCTGCAGCAGCGAGCGGAAGACGGCCAGCTGCGTCTCCAGTGCAGCGGCGTTGGTGCTACGCAGCGACGTGCCGTGCGAAGCAAACTGCGCGCTGGTGAGGCGGCTGCGGTCAAAGGCCGCGAGGCCTACGCCCTTGGCGCGGGACATAGATGGAGGTTTGGTGGCCTCTGCTTCTCCCTAGAACGATTTGGCCTACCGAAAGATCCTGGGTTGTCCAGTTCGTTAAAACTTTCGTGGCTAGAATTATCTGCTAATCTTTTGGCGTAATAATGACTGTTCTTTGATGGTTGTGAAGGTAGAAAAGCTACCGGAGACCTTGACCACCTTAGACTAACTCTACGACGAGGTCGCACGCGGCGGGGTGGATTATAGGTGGCAATGAATAATGAATGGGTGAGGGTGTATCAGGTAGCACATTAGTGATCGGAGAAGAAACATTAGCTGTTCACAAGTAGTACAAATCAAGCAACGAGTGAGTATTTGGCCTAGCAAGAGCTCAACTCCTAAAGCTATTAACTTAAAGGTAGGCCAGTCAGTCTTGTTCGTTCCCCTCCGCTATCGTCATCGCTTTTGGCATCCTCGTGAGCATCTGCCAGGTAGCGGAAGTGGTGTTATCAAAAGTGGAACCCCCGATCTGTAAAACTGATAAGGCACGGCTGGATGGCCGGATTATGTCCGGCCAAACCCTCCACATCAGCCTCGTGGCTGAGCTCTACCAGCCGAATGGGGCGTAGCGGGTTTCCAAGGGCACAAACCCTCAGGGAAAAATTCGAAAATTTGTTTGGCGCAGAGGCTCCAACAGCGCCGCCCAGCAATATCGCGGATTGACCCTCTTTTTGCGTTTGTGATAGTTCGTTCCCTTCCATCCACGACAACACACAACCTCACACACAACCGTAATCATGGCTGTCACCCAGAGCGTTCAGTGCTTCGGCAAGAAGAAGACGGCTACTGCCGTCGCCCACTGCAAGGTTGGTATTCTACTACTACCCACCGTTGATTGAAAGTTTTCCGCGTTGGCACATACACATACACAAGCACACACGGTTGCTGGGAGGATCAAAGGAAGGCTTTCTGTGCCAATACGAATTGGAATAGTGCGAAATAAAAGCAACAGAGTATGCTAGGGGAGGATTCAACATCAAGAGGAGGAATGGCAGAGCAGCCAGGACAGTACGGGCGATTTTATAGGTGGTGGCAGTGATGTGTCAACGCAGGAACTACCTTCAAGCATATCAAAGAGTTTGGGCAATATGCTAACCAAAGACTGTAATATAGTCGGGCTCCGGTCTCATCAAGGTCAACGGCCGCCCTCTCTCGCTGGTCCAGCCTGAGATCCTGCGATTCAAGGTACGATTTTAAAAACCCTATCGAGCTCGATGAAGAAAGCAACTACGCCCATATTGGATGGCGTTCTGCTTTTTTCTTGACGTGGTCTCTACCGATTCTACAGCCGACTCATCCAACTAACCCAAACCGTTGTATAGGTCTACGAGCCTCTCCTCGTCGTCGGCCTCGACAAGTTCTCCGGTGTCGACATCCGTGTCCGCGTCACCGGTGGTGGCCACACCTCGCAGATCTACGCCGTCCGCCAGGCCATTGCCAAGGCCCTGATCGCCTACTACCAGAAGTTCGTCGATGAGCACAGCAAGAACACCCTCAAGACCGCATTCGTCCAGTTCGACCGTACGCTCCTCGTCGCCGACAACCGCCGTTGCGAGCCCAAGAAGTTCGGCGGTCCCGGTGCCCGCGCGCGCTTCCAGAAGTCCTACCGTTAAAGCAAGAGCAAAGGGTGCTTTGGGTTGCTATCTGGTGTCGTGTCGTCGTTTGGATGGCTATCCCCACCCAGGGCGAGGGACGGAGGAGGAGGAGCAGGAGCGATCCCGATTTTTTTTCCTTCTCCTGCGGCCAAGGGGGGAATGCCGGATGGGTTTTTCCGTGGTCGTTACTGGAACGTGATCAAGGGACGATGGATGGAATTCTTTTGGCTCTCGAGCGGAAACGGACGGCTATGGTGACTCCTTTTGCGTTTGGTGGTCTTAACTGGAGTCAAAAACGAGGATCTCATGACCAAAGGGCTTTTTTTTTTAAACGAAGAAAAAGAGAATTGCCCTCTACTCATCAATGCATTTGCATGGCGGAGTACTTCTGCCTGGTTTGTAAGGGAAATAGGCAAATGAAATTTAAAACAAACAAAAAACTAGCTCTAATATCGCGATATCCCTAGTGTGAAGGCGTATATGTATATATATATACTAAGCAAAGGTAAGTCCACACACCCACACATTCGGTGTCTGCTCTGAAGTTCACCTGCGCTCTATACTCTATCTTGCCAGAACTACATCTCTATATACGCGATGCCTCCTCTATCCTTCCCCTCTCTATTAACCTGTCGCGTGACAACCCATCTATCTTTGCACTGCTGGCATGTATCGCTCTTCTTCTTCACGGGAGAGGTTAGGTTGGCTGGTGGTTTCCCACCACCCCACTGACACTCTTACACAATATTCATACAGGTAGGTCTGGTTATGGCGAGCGAGCAAATAGAGGTAGGTAGGTAGGTAGGTCTATGACAACGTGCATGCCACCGCCAGACAAGCTGCCATGATCACCATCGACTTTACCCAAATCCAGAGTCTTTGGAGTTGAACGAGAGTCTCGTGAGGGTCCAGGGTGCGAAGAGAATCTTTTCCTTGCCTTGAACCGCGAGCCGGCCGTGTCCTTGTTCCTATGACTGAGGAAATAAGACATCAAACACAAATGAGATATTGGGTACTAGGATGTGGAGCAATCATTCTCTCAGTTGCTGATCTCACACAACCATGTATTCAGGTAATCGTATATATCTGTAGCATATGCACCGGTGCTTACTCCACGCAATAAAACATGACAAGTAGCAGAGAACCCAAATCCCCTTTCGTCATCAAAAAATTCGGCCTTATTGCCAACGACTTTTTAGCACTTACCCCTACCGCGCTGTTATATCCACGAAGAGCTGGTCTCTTCTCCTGCTGAAGTACAATTACTTCGGGAGCATTGAACTTCTGCTACCCTTCGACGCATCGAATACTCGATATGTGCGTCAGAGGGGTGAAAAGTACCGTAGACATATGGTAGGAAGGCAGAAAAAAGGAAACATTGAACAACAACAATCCATGGGCACGCGGATCTCGACAATATTGCAAAGAGGGGAAAATCATCTGTCTACCACTGGGAATCAAAATAACCTTTCATCATATGTATCGATCGGACAGACAAATAAGAGCCAGGAACACCAAGAGAAAGAAAAATGAAGTAGCCTGTAGACAGCAACTAGCGCTAAACGGTCACGAAGTCCGTTGGCCGCCCGTTCTCGTCGAGGTCCACAACCACGGCAGCGAACTCGCCGCGCTCGTCTTCATCCTCAAAGTCCGAGACCTCAGCGTGCACGAGCTCGCCATCCTCGAGCATGACGGTGCCGCTGCGGACGTACTCACCACGCAGGTCCCAGCCGAGCCGCCAGACCCAGCTCTCGAGCGAGGCGAACGCCGCGCCCACGGCGCCTTGCTCATCCGTGCACCGATCACCCAGCGCGAGGAGCTGCTCGTTGAGCCGTGACTTGTACACCGTCAGCGCCCGCTGCAGCCGCCGCGCCCCGCCAGGTGCCACCGGATCTGCCAGCACCGAGCCCTCTAGGTACCGCTCATCGTACGCGAGCTGGGCGTGGAACACCTGTATCAGGTGCCGCACCAGACCCGGCCGCTCGACAGCTAGGCGGTACGACCGGAAGATGATCCGCGTCGTGTAGTACCACCATTGCTCGAGGCACGAGTAGTTCCCCAGGTGCATGCCGGTCAGAAAAGCAAACTGCAGCTCGCCGAGCAAGACGTCTTCGTTGTCGGCGATCTCGGATAGGACCCAGGCAGTTGGATCAAGAGACTGCTGGGTGCGTTCCGATCCTGAGGCTTTGGTGTCGAAAAGACGTTGATCCATGGGAAACGTGAACTTAAGCTGGGCCGCTGAGCTGGGATAAAGGCTGACTTCCTCCGGAAGGCTGGTTTCGCCGACTATGCGATCGGACGTAGTCACTGGCCACGTGTTTTTGGTACCTCCGGTGAGACGATTGAGTAGCTCTGGCGTGATTGCAAAAGTGAGCTGATACCAGATAGTAGTGTTGGAAAGGAAGGATGGTGAGTGGTCGCTCTGACCTGGCTGGCCGCGCGGCGGTGACCATGCTGAGGTGGAGGCGCGGTACTGGTAAGGTGCGAGGTTGGGGTAGATCTGGGCGAGCCGCTCCCTCTGAAATCTCTCCTCGGCCAGGCTCGCTGGTTCGCTGAGCACCTCGTTGAACTTATCCCACTGCTTAACATAAACGATTCCCGCGGCGGAGGTGTCCCTCTCCGGAGTCACGATCCAATATGCGCTGCGCGTTGAGTTAGACTCTGAAGGCGCAACCCAAATAAGGTGGGCGCCTGGTGGGATCTCCCGAAAGCCCGGAAATTGCTGCGTGGTCGAAAAGGATATTGTGTCGCAGCCTACGGTGAAGTTTGCGGGCAGGTCGTCAAGGATGAGCACATCTCCACCCGTCACCAGCTCGGTCTCCTGGTCCCGGAAGCGCTCCGGGGTGCGATCCGGGACAGTGAGAGGAGTGGCCAGGTCCATATTCAAGTCTGGCTCGATCCGGTGCTCATTGAGGCGCAGAGACCCGAATGGATAGACTCCCGTGACAGGAACAGAATCCACGGACTTCAACGAGGTCAAGCTTGGGGAGTCTTCGGTGCCGCCGACTGATGCAAAACTCTTCGGAGTGTAGATCTCAATTGGGTCCGAGGACGATGCAGAGCTTGTAAAAGAATTCGCCGAGCGATGAAGTGGGTCCATCCCGGGCGGCTGCGATCCTAGTGCGAACTGCTCAGGTAGGAGCCGGTATGACACCCAGAAAAACTGGCTCTTCGCAAAGGGCACGAGCCGATGAATAAGTATATCTTAAAGTCGCGAGTCTGTATAAGTATAATGATTTATTCTAGAAGGTGGTGCAAGAGGAGTGGAGACGGCGAGAGTGAGACAAAGAAAATTTGTAAAAAGAAATCTGGTGCAAGCAGGCAAGCAGGCAAGCAGTCAAGCTCAGGCCAGGTAGAGATGGGAATAATAGATGGGGGTGAGAGGGTGCAAATTGTAGCGAATGCTGGGCTGATCCCTGATTTATTGATAAACGACCGAAGAGTTAATTCCCTAACCCTCCTTCTCTCACCAGCGTGGGTGGATGGCAAGAGAAACCTGAGGGTATCGTATGGGCACTCGTTCCTCTACGGGGGTGCAGAGGGCGTGTTTGCATCCCAGATCACTTGCCAGGATGAAGGACCCCGAAACATCGTCCCCTGGGACGAACACACAAGTTGTTATGAGCTGTGGGATTCGCAGGGTCCTGCCCGCTGTGAACACGAAAAAGTGACGTCGTGCTGGGATAGAGTGCAACACTACGTCATTTCAGTGGAAGTTCGAACTCCAACACAACATTCCACACACCAACCTCCGCAGCACTTGCGTTTATTAAGGAAGCCCCCAAATACGGATAGAGAAAATTAAGCGGGCTACTACATGACACGGAGGGGTGGCCGATGCGACCATGGGACCAAGATCCTGTTTTTTTTGGCTTCTCCCTTCCTCCCCACCCCGGTCAAGAACCTTATCGAGCCAACCGAACGGCGCTTATCGACAGGTCTCAGTGGATTACACGGCATTGCTTCACCTGAGAGCAATATGGGGGTTGTGTTTTCCCCCATTTGGCTTTCCCTGGTTGCCAACACTCTAGCTGCGAAGTGGTTTCCTGACAGCTCTTTCCACGCTGCTGCAACCGGCCGCCCTCTGTCAACCTTCTTAGGGAGAGTACTAAGAGCGTGCGAAGTGAGGCATCACCTGCTTGCCAGGCTTCCTGGTCGGGTTTTGGGGAAGGGAGCTCAACGGTGAGTGAGTGAGTGAGTGTGTATCTCATGCCTAAGGCATGTTACTGCGGCGCTTTACATCTTTCGTTCCTTTATTTTCTTTTTGTGGCCCTCCGCCTCTCAATGAGGATTGCTTAAATGTTCCGTGGCTTTGGGCTACTCCAGTTGGTATGCTCTTTCGAAAGGTTAAAAAAAAAAAAAAAAAAAAAAAAAGAGAGAGAGAACCGGCACCCGCGTTTTTGTGGCGTCCTTGGGTACTTACATCTACCTAGTCTTCGGTCTGCTTGTTGGTTCAAGTGGCGCAAATGTTGCATTCGAGCTGGTCAACACGCCCGATTCATAGCGCATGTGCCAAACGGGTTGGGTCCGTTAGGTTTCGCCTGGCCGCCTGCAGCAACCCGTTCGCGTGGGAGAACTTCGTCACTAAAGGTTCGAGAAAGCTAGGATTCGCATGCCCGCTCGCCCCATGCAAGGAACGTGGGGTCCGGGGTCGTGGACCAAGGTGAGGAGCAGAGGAGCAACGGCTTGTTTATAATTATTTTTTTTGTCACGGGTACATACCTCTGCGGATTAGTGAGGCTTGCATCTGGGGGTCTTTTGCCCTGCAAGAGACACGCCAGCAGCGGGTGGGCTGCAGATGGCTGCGGAGACGTAGACCCGGTTAAATATGTATATATATACTGTAAGAAAATAGATTAATATCACGATAAGAAGACAAGGAGAGAAAAGGGAAAGGAAAAACAAATCAAAGACTATTCCTAATTCTGCCCAAATGGATCAAGCCGGGGGTTTTCCTCGTTTTGGTCTTCGTGCCCCGGGCTTGCATCGAGTACGATCTGGTGCGTACGTACGTGGTAGTAGTGAGAAACAGCCTAGTTCGTGCATTGCATGCATACATACAGACGAGCTAATTACTGGGCCGAAGTCCCAGTGATCTGGCCGTTGCTGCGACCCACCTTTCCGCAAACCTGTGTTTTTCTTTTGGAGCACGGTGACGACGCGGACCTCCGTGAAATGGAGGATACCGCTTGGGCGGAAGGGCGATATGGCCCTGGAGTAAAACACGCCCCCCGTGTTGCCGTCCGCCCCGAGCGGAACGCTCGGCGGAAAACCATCTCCACAACCGCACACTACCATACGCCGCACGTACAAAGGCGTAATAGCCTACACGCTCATTGAAAAGGGACGGGGTGGAAGTCCAGTGGTGGTTCCGCCCAGCCCTTCCCACCCCCCCTCCTTGAGTTTGATCCCTTCCCATCGTACTAGATGCCGGGCGGGTTAGCTTGGTGGGACAAGAGATGCAGGCCATTAATTTCCAGAACTAAGGTAGGTACAGGGGCCTATAGTACACCATCTCGGCTTTGTTTGGAGCAGACGCAGCTCTAAAAAAAAACCACCCCAAAACAAGACCACCCAGAAGATCCCACACTAACTAACCAACGAACTCGTCCGTGCAAAGGAAAAAAAAAAACCACTACCAATCCCTGCGGCGATCTGGTGCGTGTCTTTTTTGGTGTGGCCCCCTCCCGCTGGCTCCCCCCCTCTCTCTTCCCCATCCATCCCCCCTTCCTGTAGTGCATGTGTTAAGGCTTAGTTAGCTACTGTACTACTTTAATATTCCCACACGCAGCAGCCCTTGTCGCTGTGCCCTGTCTTTTTTTTTTATTTTTGAACTAAGCACCCATAGTATATATTAGCTAAACCTCTCCAAGCTGAATAGCCGCGCCCAGTAAATAATAAGTTATGAAAATCACATAGATACAGTAGCGCGCCACGTGCTAACTAACACGTGGTGCCCAAACAAAGCTGAATGGCCAAAGTTGGTCAAAATTTTATTCTTCTTCAATTAAAGATCTGGGTTGATATGTATTCGGACATGTAGTTGATTAACTATCTCCCCATCAGTTTGGGCAATACGACCGACCTGTGCATGCGCAATGCCTTAGCCGGGTGTTCTTTCCGTGCGGCAAATGGTGGTATGAAGAAGACGAAGGAGAAGAAGAACAAGAACAAGAAGAAGAAGATAGCTAATAAATCGCTTCTTCGAGTTGAAGTATATCTTCGGGTAGCAATTGCTATAGGCGAGGGGAAGGGGAGGCGTTGTTTCACACACAAACCGAAGGAAAAAGAAACCGCCCGGGGTCCCCCAAGCTGGGTGTGTGGTTGCACGACATCCCCCTAGGCGGGCCTAACGATGACTTGCACATTGACATGGGAGTAGCGAGCGCGCCTCTGGTTTTAGAGCACACCGTCCGTAGCACGCAGCACCGATCGTACATCCCCAGCTAGTTCATGTCACCTTGACAAGAAACTGAAGCTTAATTTAAGCGCCACAGACCAGGGCAGCTGTTAGCCTCTCGACGGCGGCCAGCTGGGGCTAAACCCCTGGCGACAGTACCATCTGGGAGGGAAGGGGCTAAACCATCACTGAATACCAAGTATATGTGTCTCGAGATAGACCTGGTTTATGCCACAGTGCATCACTTTAAACCATTAAAACAGTCTACAAGAGGGCACATCTACAAGGAGAATTGATCAATGAATGAATTTCTTCACTCAGGCAAAAGGTTTAAAACGGGCCAGAATTCTGATAGTCACAAGAGAGAAGGGCAACAAGAAAAGACTCAAAAGCACAAAGTGTCATAAATGCTATGCTGAAAGCTGATCTCATTCTCATTGCAACAACAACTATCTACCACAAAACAGGCGATGCGCGTGTATTTCGCACCTCACCTCGCCCTCCGGGATCCATCGCATAAAATCCGTTTTGTACTTGTGCAAAAAATCACATCAAAAAGTCGCCAATGCCCCCCGCCGGTTGTCCTTTCAACGTTGAGTAGGAAAAAGAAGAGCACCCTTCTTTTTGCCAGTTTCGCCTTATTCCGCACCGAACCTTTTACCGGACCACCGTTCGCATAAGCCGAATAAAGTCCCTCAAACCATGCGCGCGTATGTGGGATGAAATATGTATACCGAAGAAGCGAGCGCAGCCCGGAGGAGCTCTCTGCGCAGGTCCCTCTGCAGGGAATTAAAATCGGTACTGGTGCGTCAGGACTCTGTTTATCTAGCGGTCGTCGAAAAACTCATCCAGAACCGAGGAACCAACCACGAGAACAAGAATCGACCACCAAACAAAGCAATGCCGATCGTGCCTACCGCTACCACATGCTTATTCCCGGAAACGTAGTCGTGAAGAGTGGCTGACTGAACAGTGTATCGAATCAAACCCTTAAAAACATAGACGCGAGAGTGAAGGAAAAGCAACAGCCCAAGAGATGTACCTCCACCAGATCATGTGTGCCGACTCTAGTGCCGCCGAGTAAAAAAGGGGAAAAGAAAATGGTGAACAGTTTGGGAATTATCATAAAGTATGATACAAAAGGCTGAATTCGGAGACCCTTGCGAGTCACATTTTGTATGTCTTTGACTCCTGCTTCACTCCTTACGCCCAGATAATGGCATTATGATTCCGCCTGGGTGTGCTCAGCACTGAAGGCGTCAAGCATGCCCGAACCCGACCCCAAGATAATGCAACCTTATATTACTGACGTTGGTTGTACATCTGCTGCTGGCCGGGGGGTGCATAAGGTGATGCTGGGGGGTAGTGACCAGGATACATATTGCTGGTCGGACTGTAGTCTGGAAGGGGTTGCTGGGGCACAGAAGAGGGCGGTGCAGGATACTGGCTTCCACCAGGTTGGTACCCGATAGGAGGCAATCTGCTGCCCGAGTAGGGCTGAGGAGGTTGGTTGCCATCACCACCCTCGGGGCCGGGTGCGCCGTTCTGAGCATGGGCTGCAGCCGCAGCTTGAGCGTGACGTTGACGCTCAGCTTCTTCAGCGGCCTTGCGCTGCTGCTCCTCCTCCTTCTTGCGGGCCTTCCATTCCTTGCGAATCTCCTTGAATTCTAATGCACAAAAAAAAATTGTCAGCGAGTTTCTCCAAATCAACCCCCCTGTTTTCTTTTTTTTCATTGGGAAGGGGGATGGTTGTTTAGCTGATGTGGGTTGATTTGGTAGACTAGCAGGGTTTCTGGCGTGGAATCGTGCCAACCTTGGGTTGGCGTCGGACATCATCGTTTTAAAAAGAGCTAGTCCAACTCTTGATCTCCCGCGAGGCGAGCCGGCGCTCGCGTCAAGCAAAACAGGTTGGGATGCATGGCCCTAGCGGTGGTGCGCCATGCGACTAGTTGGATTGAACGCGACTTATACGCGACACAACTGATTCCAAACCACACCGCGAAACAAAACAAGAAATGCAGAACTTACCCTCGGGAGTGCGCTTTTGGCCGTGGCTCTGCATCGTGACATGAGCGTTAAGATGGTTCAGAGTGCCATAAGCTTTCTCGCAGCCATTCCATCCACACTTGTACATGCGCTCGATTTCTTCATAACGTCTTCGCGGCCGCTTGTGCTGCTGGGCTCCTGGAATCGGGACAAAGGAGTAGACCTATAACATGTCAATGCCAATTAACTAGGACAAGAAGAGATTTGATTATAGGAAGAAGAAAAAATTGGTTGGAAGTTCCTAATCGCCTTGGTGATGGACTAGTTGCAGTTGGATCGTGGACGATATTCGCTCGCCACCTGGTATTTAGAGATTGGCCGGTGGATTGCAGTGATTTGCCATTGCGTCGTCGCACGTCTGTACTCCAGAAAAGCAGTTCTGACAGTCGACACCACAAGAGAGAGAGAAGGCAGAGCAATCATGCGCGCGCGCGGGGAGAGAGCGCAGGCGAACTGGAACATCACAAGCAATGGGAGAAAAAAGAACAAAACAAAAATACCCACCTGAGCTGGCCGACCGGGAGGTGCGCTTGACGTAGGGGTTCCGGGGAACACTTGTTGAGGGTGATGCATATGTCCACCGGGATGTCCATAATTGGCCCAGTCAGGACGCGGCTGTGCGTACAACCCTCCGCTCTGCGGGTAACTCTGCATGTTATCGTGATGAGGCTGGGGCGGCGCGTAGGGCGAGTACTGGCTTTGACCGTACGTAGGGCTGGGTGCCGCGATGGAGGGATCTATGGGTACATCGCTGTCAGACTTGACCTGCTGGGATTGATGATGGTTGCGCCCATCTTGCATAGGCATGGACGGACTTGTTGGTGTTTGCGCCATACCTCCGCTGCTGCCGCTGCTCGCTGGATGGTATGCACGCTGAATGTGTTCAGGGAACGAACTTGATCGCGCCGAAGGCGGATAGACACTGTACTCTGAGGTTGGCGTGGCTGACGTAGAATAGTTGGCCGAACGCGCTTCCTGTCCGCTCGAGTATTGCGCGGCAGATCCGTGATCTGCAGAGGAAGCTTCAGACTGAGTGTCGCCGTAGGTGCTTGGATAGGGCGATGGCAAACCTGACTGCGAGTATTCGGGGGCACTGCGTTCCATAGAGGTCTTTGCCGCGGATAAAAGAGTGGGCAAAGGCACGTCTGGGCTCTGACTTCCAAGTTGTGACCCGAAGTTGCGCTGCAGTGATACGTGATGGCTAACGAACTGTGGTTGCGTCTGATCCAGTATCATGCTACGGCTTCTTAGTGACAAGATGGTGAAGTCAACAGCCGGAGAGATTTAGTTCTCGAACCAGCTTGAACTCCAGCAGTGTGTGTGGTTGAAGGTACGTGTCGACGGTGTAGTAGTGATGCTACTACGTGAGTGGGAAGAAAAGGTAGAATGGGTAGCACCAGGTCCAAACAAGCAAGCTGCGGCTGGACTGGCGTATTTGTTGGCGGCAAGTTTGGTTGATGTCAAAAAGACTGATCCAGAGGGGATAAGCGTGGATCTTCAGCTTATTCTAGGGCCGACCGAGCTGGACAGATCGAGTCCTGCTGCTTGATGGGGCCCACAATGAAAAGGACCCTATCACGGACGACACAGTGCAATGCAAGAATCGCACGCACAGGCGGCGGCTGGATGTACCCAAGGTGTATCTCCTTTTGGGAGATCCGTTTTGGGAGAAGAGGGGCGGAGGACAACTTAGTCAGGCGCAGTAGTGTTGTAGCAGAAAAGCCTAGTCTCGTCCGCCTCTTTTTTTTGATGAAGAAAGTTCGGCTTCCTAGGTGGGGGAAGCGACTAATGAAGTAGTGCAAGAGGGTAATGGGAATAGGAGGGTTGGGATGAATGGGCCTTGGCTTGATTTGCCTAGTTCCCAGGAGCTAGCGCGGTGACCGACGATAGGAACCAGGGTCACTAGGAGATCTGAGTTTGGGACGGCGGCGTGAATGCTCAGAAGATCTGGAGCCTCTAACAAAATCTCTAGACCAGCTTTCACTGACTCTTAAATTTGGCTTTCCCGGGACCGACACGTCGAACACTGACGTGCAGAAGCCGGATTTGGCTGCGATTTCCGAGCTAGAGCAGGGTGGGCTCTTGTGACGTTGAGGAAAGGCGCGAAGAGCGATTAGCCCCCAATGAGTCTGTGCTAGTGCGGTGCGCGCGTTGGTTTGCGAGGGAAACGCGTGAGTTGTATACTCTTCAAGGTCTAAAAGCTCGACAGACTTATGCCTCGACTTCAGGCGTGGTTAACCACCCGCGTTTGATGGGGGATTTCTGATCTCTTCTCTCCCCTTGGCGACGAGGGTTGGCGGAATTTGCAGAACGCGTAGAGAAGCCGTACTATTGGCGTTCTACGAAGGGTGAGGGAGGTGACAATGGGATTGGGAGTTGGAAAATTTCAGAAGAAAAATTTCCAGAGAGGTGGGCGGGCAGTCGGAGGAGATGGCAAAGAAAATTTCCACAGTGACTACCCCAATTTCACATCGGATTTTTTTCTGGAAGTGGGCGGTATGTATCAGCTGGGACTTCCGGGCTCTGGGAAAGTACCCTGGTACCTAGCAGAAGCAGCTGGTTGTGGTCGCTTCTGCGGCTGTATGGACGTAGTGTGTGCGGTGCGATACTGGCCCAACCTATGGGTCAAAAGGAAGTGCGCTTCACTCGTCGGATTCGGGGCGAGGGGGGAGAGGGCGGGCTGGCTGGACTGATGGGAATTCAGTCGCCTGGAAGTGGCTCTCGTCCAGTGGGGCCCTGAGAATCAGAGTCCACGACAAGGGAGGGATGTGCGAGGTAACTGGGAGAGCGAGGAGAAAAAAAAAATTAACGACAGACCCGTTTCTGCCGTTTGGGAGGGGTCGAGAAAGGAAAAGTGGGAGCAAGAGGCTTAGCACCGAATGATCCCAGGGAAAAACTAAAAATGAATTGCCCGTCCAGGCTCCCTTGTTGTTGACTTTGCGACGTGCACATCAAAATACTGCTTACTTCATAATGAACACTTCCCATCGTGGCTCTCGCGTCCTGAATCCGCTAAGGAGTACGTACTTGAATGTACACTAATGATCCTGGCTCATGGTTCCCACTAAAAGTCCCAACAGGCAAATCCTGGTCAGTCCAGGTCTGGGTGGGCGATTCAAACAGACTAAGGAGATAATCTCGCCGTCGCGCAGGGCCCCGCATGTACTACTGTACCCTATCAGCACAAGACTGGAGCTGGGGGGGCGCATCCCATTTCGGGCATGGCAGAGCATTATTATTACTGATTTCCTTCTGCTGCCCTCCTGCCACTGCGACTAAGTCGCTCCTCAGCTGGACTCTTCCGCACTGTGTGCACTGTAGAATACATGACTTGTTACCTCGTCGCCACGCTCTGCTTCCTCGTGCGCCTGCAAGTCACTCGGTCGGGCTTCTCGGGCTATTTCGTGTTGGGCCCGCATCCCCGAGGTCGAGAACCTGGAATTCCACCGCGTGCTGCCTTTGTCTTCGCACTGAGACAAGTCTATCTGGTCGCTATTTTTTTCTTTCTGTTTGAATCAGAAAGCACGGGGGGATAGGCTCTACGTATTTGATGTGAACGCTAAAGGCTTCGGCAATCTGGGTCGACTACACCAGCACTGATGGATTGGATTCCCCCTGCGTGCAATGGAATTGGCGCCTTCTCCACGTTCGTCAGCGGCCAAGGTGTGCTCCATGCAGCGACCAGGGGGCCCATAAAATCCCAGTCCGTCAATCGATATTGGCAAAGCGTTTTATGTATTGTGCCTGCTGGCGTTAGGCGACCCGACAAGTCTCATTCAAACTAGCCAAGCCAGGTCAGGTGTAGCCTGTCTTTTGGGGGTTGATCTCTGCCGCTTAGCCCGCACGCCGGTGCCGGATCTCCCACTGACTCGCGCCGGTCGATAGACACTATCATCAAAACAGAAGCGCACAAAATCGCAAGGCTTGCATAAATCCGCCTCGTCATTGGGTGCACAGCTGTAACTGGTCTCCCACGGCGGGCCTCTACGGCAGCAATATCCACACCTCAGCTCAAAGTGGCTCCGGGGCAAGAGCCCAGGAAAGGATTGACTTGAACCCTAGAATCATTTGTTCGCCGACGGTGGACCAGGTCATTATGGAATGCTTGGCGAGCTCCTTGCCTATGTTGCATACGGCCCTTTTGTACTATGTTCGGATTGTGGGAGATCCGTCTTGCCTCCAGGATGCGAAGAGTTCTATGCATAGGCACAGATTTAGTATTTTTTATTTCTTTATTTCTTTTATTTAAATTTTTGACACAATGATGGCAGAGAGGGGCAAGGCAAACTCTCTTGGTGATTTGAGTACAACCCACACACCACATGACTCTTTAAAATAACGTAATGAAGTTGCCGTTCTCCCACTCATGCTATCTCATTGTGATTGAAATTGCGGCAAATGACAGAAGTAAAATACTCATGGTCCAAGAGGGGAGAACCCATTCGCCGCACACGAGGTTATTCCTTTACCCTAAGGTGGCAAGGCAATTCGTCGATGTAACTGGTTCGCTGGCTGGGGTCGTAGAGGGGAGAAAACCCACAGTCTGACAAATGTCTTGATCATGGAGTAGGGTAGGAAAAGCTCCCGTTCCACTTCTCACCCAACCATCTTGGTGGATCCCATGTACGTAGAGGATGCATAGAGTATATGCCGCCAATTTGTTCAAGAATTTGTGGGGATGCGGTGTAGACTTCCTGGAACAAAAGTCCTGATCAGCTCGCGTGGAATTGGGAACGAGCAAGGGGGGAGGGGTTGCAGAAAGGTGTGGACACCCACAGCTTTGGATAGTAAGGAAGCCACCAAGCATCCTGCTCAGCGTCGTATTGACAGAACCGTGGCCCATGATTCTCACCCTGCTCCACTGGCTTTGCTGAAAGGAGTCCTCTGAATTGCGACGTCAACCAAGCAGGGACTGCAAGTTCCAGATAATCCGAAGTCAGAGCAGCGATAAACGTCACATGTCTGGCCATCAGACGCGTCTGGGTCAACGGAGTATATGGCCGGCCGGAGCATTGGGTAAGCACAGCATACCCTGCACTAGGTACTGCATAGGATGCATGGTACATACCGTACTTCAGCTACTTACCTCCCTGAGGATCTCCATGAGTCCGGCTGTCGTCAAGGTGGGACTATGCCTGGGAAATCATTCGCAGTTCCCATCCGGGCAAATCAGCGAGCTAGCGAAGGGGCCATATCCAAGCAGTGTTGGGTTATACCATCTCCACTGCGGTGCTTAGCGACCTCCACAGCTTTGCCAAGCGATAGTCAGAGGCGGCCAGGTCGAGACTCTCTTGCTTCCCAGGAGGGTGTTGGTGTTACTGGTGTCATGACCATGGCTACGACATGCCGTTCGTAATTAAACGCCAAAAAAGCCGCCGCAACGTCCAAGAAGGTGGATGGAAGAGACATGATTACTTGCACTGCGCCCTGGTCGTTTCTGATGGCCGATTGCCTGCCGCAGCGTATCGTCCACACCAGTGGCATCAAAGACACACACAATAGATTAATTCCGTTGCGTGTAAGGAAATAAGTTGGGACCTGATGGTGAGGCTAACCCGAAACATACTAGCAGGTGCGCGACCGGCTGTAAGGGGTGATTCTGGAGGCAGATCCTCACCCTTGTCCTGGGTACATCGGTGATTTCGGACTTGCACGGAGTTGCCAGGCATCACACATGGCGTCTGGATCGTGACGTACATGAATCATAGACCTCGTCGGGGAGGGGTTGAATCTGGCCGCAGGGGCGCGTTCTAGCCGGCTGCTCAATCTTCTGAGCACGAATCCATTCGGCTTTGACATTAGGTTTCACTTTTGATGATGTCCTCTTTGCTCAGCATATTAACTTTGCGCGTACAGGAGACCCCAGCATAGCTTGCTACCCCAGAAAGATTTCCCGCTAACAAAGCGATCTGTCAGGAGCTTTTTTAGGGTGCGGGCGTCGCCAGATCTTTGGTGACCCGACTCCTTGGATAGACTAAAAAAGCGTAAGGTTCCAGAGGGGCACAGTATAGCCCAATCGACTAAAGAACGGCATGTGTAGCTTCGCAATAGCATAGTTAATTCTATTTTTACGACATCTTGTGTGGCATACCAATCATTCTTGGGTCAACCACCTTTCCTCAAGACAGTTGACATAGTGACTGGGCGGTCTGCACAGAGAAAGTTTTTTCTGACATCGACCTATCATCCACCTGATGCACATACATCCATTCCACACCGCCACCTCTTTCTACTAAAACATATGCAGAACCTGCTATTTGCTTCTTGGCACAGTCCCGGTCCCGTCTCCGTCCTATAGACGGAGGTCGTTATGTCTTGCAAGAGTCTTCAAGGTATGCGATTTACATTTTCCTCCCGCAATTATCATTGCGAAGGGAACTCACGAGGGAGTCGGGCCTAGCTGGCAAGGAGAAGGAAGAGCCGGGTGGTTTCGCAATCGCAGCAAATTTAATCATTCAGCGATAACCGAGCACGACCCTGTCGCGTCTTCTCCGTCACATACAAACTGCATGCAAATCCCTCTCATGCGTAGAGTTAACAAGGTTCACAATTAACCCTGGAAAAGCCAGTGCACACTGTACTGTAGACAGGGTCGGGAGAGCACCATGCACATGCATTGGACTAACATTTTTGACCAGTGGCTGTTGTGCGTGGCACCTCCAGGATCATGCAGAACCACCTCGGTGATAGTTCACGTGGACCAAATGCTGTACACAGGACCCATCACAGATGCCGTGGCAGTTTCCGACTTGCCAGCATCCGGGGTGGGTGATGCCCTAGAAGCTCGGAAGAACCAGAATTGGCTGACGAAACTGGCGCATGCCGTGACACACAAAGGTCGCGAACGCCAGAGGAGTGGCAGACACGGCAAAAGCCCCATGGCTGGGAGGCACTGATCTGATACCCGCCCTTCCACTAAGGAACACTAATGAACGGTGTGGTGAGAGGCGAGATATGACATGCCACTGACGGTACGAGATTAGCCCATCACGCGAGATCTACACCTCAACCTCTTGTCTTCAATTTCGAATATCGTGAAGTAGTTTGTTCTGTCCAGACCGTCACATTCCTGACGACAATGTCCTCGTTCAGTCCCACCTACATACACGCGCGCGCACATACACACACATACACACTCTTGCACCCACACCGGAATACGCACTTACTTACTCATTGAATCGCACACATGGGGGCAAGACGCGCTTCCTTTGTGTCTCGCTTTCGTTTTACGCAGTTGAATATTTTTACATTACGGGTCGAGAACAATCCGTACGCACGATGTTTCGGTCGAAACGTGCCGACCGCATCTCAATGGTAAGGTGAACACTTCCTGGGCTAGAAACATCGGAGGCTCCCTTCTCCTTCCACCCCCAAGCCTCCTCACGCTCGGGCGGTCGCGGGCATGGGGTGCACAATGGCGTAACAATGTATCGCAAACACTATTACGCTTAAGAAGTTGCCGTATCAAGTCTCAGCCAAAGTCACGAAACATGTGGTAATATTGATCTATCGAAAATTTCCCATGGTCGGTGGGCTGGCATAGGGGCCTTCTGCTGGGCTATTTTCTTAACTAGCAGCCCAAACAATGAGCCCAGGGTTTGTTGCGGACCCATGCGCCATGCTGTAGCCCCCGGCAAGCATGAACTCAAATTTGATCCAGTGGTTCCAGCCACTAATAAAGTGGCCGGCAGACCCAAATCCTCCCATGCCTGAACGGGACATGGGGCATTCCCTGGCTGGTGACCGAGTGGGTTGTACTGTGGTAGGTACTAGACAAGGGGTTGGCCTTGCAGGCGAGCAGACAATTGTGTGTATGTTAAGGTATGGAGCATGTTGAGGTGAGTGCAATGTGTTAGTTATTGGGGGTTGGGTGGCCAGAAAAGTCCTCGTTGAGATCACAATGTTTCAAAGTCTCGTATGTCCCTGTTATCGAAACAAGAGCATTGCGGATGAACCAGCGCCGTGCGTGTTGTCGGGCTGAATGCGACAGCCTTTTCGCTTCCTTCACTATTTTCTGATTTGTGCCTCTCTATCTCGCTACCACATTTTTTTTCGGATAGACAGACATGGCAAAGATTAGTCAATTGAATTGGGCATGGATGTGAGATCATCCTCCTCCCCCAGCATGCGCTTTGATTGATGACTACTACCACGTACGTACAGGCGTACCGTCGGATTCTGCACGTGTGGGTGTTCGGATACCTGGGTGTGTAGCATACTGTGTAGCTCGCCAGCCAGGTACCTCATTGCGGTGAGGTCTGGAGAATGCTCCGCAGCAGGCCAGCACGGCAGGTGTTGTACTCTATGTACACGAAAACGCGGGAGGTACCTAGAGCTACCTGAAGCCAAGTACAGGGAGTACGTACCGCGGCCGTGGAAGTAACTTCGTACACAGTCCAGTCAACAATCCCTCTGCTGATTCGTAATTGCCGCATCATCCGCGGTGAGGCGAGGAGGAAGGACAAAGTCCAGCGCCCCCAGCTAAACGATGACACAGTGAGAAAGCCATCATTTGCAAAGTCATTACTGGCAGCTATTATTCAACGCTGGGTTCTCTGCTCGCCAGATAAGCTGCATGCAGAGAGGTGCTGGGAGCAGATTCGCACCATTGCAACGAGATGCCACCCAAGGTCCAGTGCAGCTGTTCTAACTCCATCAGGTCAAAATCCCCCTTGGGCTACGCAGATCAGCCCAGCCATCTTGTTTTCGGGTTAGCGACCTAGGATAATATCTCTCAGCGTCGCATCGCTGAGTTCGGCAACCACCCCGTCACGTCGGTTAATTGCTTTTAGCTGGCCTAGCTTCTCCCGCCGCTCTGGTAGCGAATCGAAGCGGAAACTCTTTGGAATCAGCTTTCAAGCGCGACGCCGGGCACTCTATAACCGCCCGCCGTGCCCATCTATACACATACCCGTCGCTAGCCAGCCTAGAAAAAGTCTCTCCTGGCGCACGTCCGTCCAACACTTCAGAATAAAAGCGTATATACAGTAGTTGTGACGGGGAGGAGCAGCAAACGTGAAGGCGCAAATCTCTTCCAAGAGAGCTGGACGGTCACCACAAAAGGGTTTAGCTTGCATGTGATTGCTGCACGCGACGAGGTCCCGAGTCATGCCCGAGTGCTTCCCCCCTTTAGTTTCTCTCCGATGAAATTATCACCACGTCCCAATTGAGTATATAAATGAGAAGGACTTCAAGTGGCTTCGTCTGGACGACGGGTAGCCCCAAGCGTTAGGGCAGCCGCCTTCATGCTAAGGGGCCAACGCCCACATTGGGATCTAGGAGTAGTTTCTTCCCATCCGTCCGTATCTAGCCAGAACATTGACACCAGCTAAGTACGCCGCCAAAGAACCCGCTTATAGGGACTAGCAGCTGACACTAGATTGCAGTCCATTTCCAGGCCCACGGCTAATCACGAATGCTTTGATACAGTAGATTGCTTATCTATATGACTTTCATCAAGCCGGACAGGACCGCGGAACAGAGACAGGAGAGCAACGTGTTGTAGGACAGAGTTGTTTTGAATTCCAATTCTGTGCCAGTCTCCTGGAGCTCGGTCACACCGAGATCCCTGGACTAGTGGGAGCGCTATTACTAGAATTTCCAAGGGGCAATGAATCTTCCCACAAGTGATTCTGTCATTATGAATTATATGAGGTCACGGCTTTGATAATACCCGAAGAGTCTTTGCCATGGAAATCGCATCCGCCTACCGTCTCTCCGCAGCATGAGATGACTCGGATCCACCATCACCCCCGAGGAGGAGACATTTAGGGCAAACAAAATACATCGACACAGTGTCTGTCTAAATCTCCTGGTCCAGACTTTCTATGAACCATGACTCGGTCCCCTTGCTCCACCTTTCTAGCCTCTGGTAAGGTCACCCACATTGCAGATGCTGACCTCTTTCCAAGCTAGGGGCCCGTGAAGATCCAATGGGGTCATTTGTCTAGGGCCTCCGGAATATGTCTAGGCGTGGTTGTTTGGTACTCTTATTGTACTTCAGGTGGACTCAGTTGTGATCTTGTCATGAACCTCTGGCCCATCAAGCGTCTAGTCTTGTCAATCTGGCTCGTCATGAACTCTGTCTGTGCGCTAGGAGCAGTCCCCATCCGTAATTTCATCGATCTCTAGTATGATGCCCCTGCGACGATCTCTCCCCAGCGGGTTGTTTCTTGGGGTTTCCGCTCTCTGTACGCACTGGAGGAGAGCCTAAAATCACAACGAGTGGAGTAATGCAAGATGAGGACTAACCTGTTGTTTCCAGCCACTTTTAGTCACGGTGAAGCGAGACTGGGTACGCCAATGAGATTTGAACGCTGCAGCTGGGAAATTGGGACGCTATTGACAATACCTGAAAATCCTGTCAGGGAAGCCTCCCGGCTGACAATGTAGATCTGCTACCAAGTAGACGTAGCGGAGCTCAACTTTTGATTCCATCTAGTAATGGTGACCAGTGAGTATTAGCACACGGGGTTGGTGCTATCATGGACTGTGTCTTGCTAGAGGCAGCGGCGCTTTGCTGGTGCCGCCTGGTCTCAACGGTAAATCTTGACAACTCAACGTCCTTTAGCGTCACATACGTGCGTGTTGGCCGCGAAAAAAGACGGCGTCCTTGATGTTGGCGATACAGTGGTTCACACTGGACCGTCACCCTTCAATGCTCCGGCCTAGTTTTTCTAAGACAGCATGCTCAATAGCGTACCGGCTGCTGGGTCTGACACTAAGAACTAGACTGCCTCAGGAATACTGTTCAGCTTCCAGGATCCCCCAGGTAATGGGAATAACCACCAGGCGCCTCACACATCCTGATGCATTTAGCTCTTAGATCTAGTTTCCTGACCCTTGTGCATATCATCTGTGGCCCCATAAGCTTTCTCATGCAACTAAGGCGGCAATATCGGCGCCGAGGGCGATCGTATTTTCAACCTCTTGCTGCGGCTAGGCACGCGCCCTCCGTCACTGCTATCGTTTTTAAGGTATCAAATTCTGCAAGGACAATATAGTCCAATTTGCCCCAAACCCGCAAAGAGGGTCACTTATTTTTTTTTTCCTTGTGTATACGCGTGTTACAGCTGATTTCTCCCCTTGGCGCCATTGACGTCAAGGACTAGTCCCGCATACTTGGCTTTGTCTGTATGTCTTCAAACTCCACTGACAGCAGTTTTCCGCCTGTCTCATCAGCTTAGTTCCGAAAAGCATACATACCATAGTAGAACTGTGACGGCAGCGACGTGGCAGCGACGCGGCCACGGGAAAGACCGAGAGACTTGTTCCGCTCAATTTGGGGGCGTTGCACATTCCAGGGCTGCCCGGTTGAAATGGGAAGGTGGTTATACTTGCTTTTTTTTTTATTCCAGCAGTACGATGCTAAATCGCTTACTTGATACCGAGTTTTACTAACCCGGTATACCCTCGTCCAGCTCGGAGCAGCTCGGTCGGCAGGAGGAGCTTGAGGGTTAATAGTGAGCAAGGCACAGCTCTAGTCCCCTGAGCCTTCTGCCAGCATGGATTTTTGAAGATTTTCTTTGGTAAGCGATTGAAAATTATGCCGACGCCAAACCGAGGGTGGTGGCAAGCGGCAATTGATACTGTTACTAACTACCTATGTAGCTAATCTCCCTCCTCGACCCTGCCCTGATTTCGTCATTACGGTTTAGCGGAGTCGTTCCCAATGCCAGCTTCACATGGCTTCCCAGGAAGGGTATACCGAAGCGAGCTGGAGACGTCGTGGGGGGTAGGTAAGGGGAAGGGGATGGCTGTTCCCATCTCCTACATTTCCCGCTGTCCAAGCTTCTGCGCGAACCCCCTTCTCTTTAGCTCCCTCCTGGACCAGAGTTGGATCTTTGGGGAGAACTAGCAAGTGAAGTCTCGGTCCTCTGGCCCTTCTGGTAGTAGCAGCGTTTCTCTCCGCTCCAGTCTAGCATCTTTAGAAGCAGGGAGATCGACCACTAAACTTGGTCGTCGACACCGGCGCGACGTCAACGGCCAGCCAGCTCCCGCTCCTTAGGGTTGTTTCAATCGTTAACTTAGTAGCTGACAGGGTGAGCACGTCAATTAAAAAAAAAATGCAAATGTATCTAGTTATGGTGCATGTCATAATAGCTCACGAGCGCGGGACCTCCCGTCTTCGCTATATTACCAAGTGAACATTTGGCCTTACTGAAAAAAAGACGTAAACAAATCTCTGTAGCTACTGAATAGGACAAGAGGAGGCAACGCAGCAGGCATGCGCCCCTATGACTTGCTAGGCAGCAGGGCAGCTGTGTGAAATTCCTTTCTTTAGAGTCTAGATTTCTGCCCACGCGGTTAGTTCCCTGAGCGCGATCACTAATCGTCCAACCTTCCCCCAGCTCATCTGGTGCTCTAGTGTGAAAGAGCTGTTCAGGTTTCAGTAGTTTGTTCAATTTCCATTTATCCCTTTCTCTCCCCTCAAGCCAAACCTTATGATGGGAAACGGGAAGTCGGAAGCTCTCAATCCGTCAGTAATTACGGCCTGTGTCGTGCGTGCTCCGTAGCAAGCGAACCGATGACTCATGATGTGCTGAAGCTTCTGCTGTGCTACTCCTTCATCTTGATGAGTAGAGGGTTTTGCACATGATGAATGTCTGTATTTTAACTTCAGCGTCAAACCTCCTTCCTGATTCATTATGCCCGTGAACTGTATGTCATAAGGTTCAGCCACCACATAGGTCTGCAGCAAGTACATCAGTGTTACGACGCATTTCTATACCGCCTCGAAATCCGAACAGTATGAATTTCCTCGCTTCTGATGAGTGTATGTTCCCGGAGCTGGCCGATGGAAGAAAGCAAAACAAGACAAGGGCCGGGCCTGAGGATGCAGGCTTTACTGCACGGAGAAGCCGGCAGTTGTGCGCCTCGCTACCTACTCCTATGGGAACGAGGCCACTGCTATCTGGGTGGTTTAAATCAATGGGTTGCAAGCTTGCTATTATTCTGTAGGTTCTAGGCGTACGCGGCCTATGCCTCTCAGCGACAGCTTCGAGTCCACGATTATGAACCGTCTAGGCCTCGCCGAGATTCGTACGCCGCCACTCTGTTACGCGAAAATAAAAGCAAATTTACATCTAATCAGCATGGATAATCCTAAAATACGGGCTCCTCATTTTGCTGTATCTCCCTTCTTAACTCAAGAAATTTGTATTCACTGAACTAGAGAGCTGAGCAGGATGGAGGGGGGGTTGCCCAAGCTGAGCAGGCCCCAAGACATCCATCTGGTAGCTGACAATCTACGCGATATCATGCCTCCAAAGGGCGAGTTAAGTACGAACACGCGATGGTGTCTTAGGAAGAAGCAATCGATGTCCAAACTGATCCTACACTCATTCCTGGTCTATATTTATACTCAACGCTTGTGTGGGTTCATATGCCTAATCGGACGAGTAGTAACGTTTTCTACCGTGCGGATGCGGGACGGCTCTCTACCTTTATACCATACTTCTCGTGTGACGGGTCATCAAGGGGGCAATTGCAATAGGATACCGTGATGGCTAGCTAGGCTTTGGTTACGTCTAAGATCCAATATAGACCGAGCCGTGGGCAATCTAGAGTATCATCGGATGGTCTTTATCTTTACCCGTCTACTTCCTCTTGCTTCCTTTCCCCATCAAAACCTTTTAACAGCTGAATAGACAGAGTGATAACGGGGCGAGAGAAGTACGAAGTAAGGCGTCCCTACACGTATTATGTAACATCTATGAAACTCGGGGAAGTATCGATCATCAATCATGATCACGAGAGGACCAAAACATGACTGAGAATGGCGAGTCTAGATGGTCGAGGTCGGCACTGTACATCTAATACATGCTCCCAAAACAGCTTGGCGCGCACCCCAGCTGCCATGGTAATACCTCCTCCTCTCTTTGTTTGTCATCTCGCCGCCCTTCTCCTCGATCCCACTGCCCCAGAATCGCTCGCAGGGTCACCCCTTCCGCTCGACAGATCGACGTCGAGTATAATTTTCTGTGATCGCGCGCGATACCCTTGGAAATCCTTTCGGGGATAAAAAAAGATACCCTGGCCCACCAGATCGTCACGCGCGGGTACGAAGGCTCTCTTTCCGGTGATCGTATCAATCTGCCGGGGCGGGGCGGTCGCCTCTCTCTCTCCCTCGAAATTAAAGGGGCTGTAGGTAGGTACGTAGTATGGGGGGCGGAGGGTTGGGTTTCGGTCCTTCAACTGCTCCACCCCCTTTCCCCCTCATCCCCCCCCCTAATCGACCCTCCTCACTCTCGTACTCGGGAGATCGGCTCTTGGAGGGTCAGCTCGGTCGTCCTGACTCGGGAAGCTTCGAAATGACACGGAGGCGCTAGCCCGACTTGCCGGAGATGGCATTTCCCACATGGTATATCTCGAGGGGAAACGGAGGAACTGGCTAAGCAAGATAAGCTAACTTAGCTGCGTAAAACAAATGGTTATCGCGTGGTTCTTTAATTACGTATACATACCATGCTTGGTACGGATATGTTACAGCCATGAAGAAGATACTGTAGCAAAGATCCACCACTGCCACTGCCACTGCCACTGCTAACGCTAGATATTACTAAGAAGCCATGTAGACCAAGAAGCTAACGAGAGACTACTCGCGTACCCCAGGGGCCAGGCCTTTTATTTTAGGGTCAGGGGTCGGCGTGCTGTAAGTTAGGCTGGCGGAACCTCTAAGATAGATGCGTTTGTACATACTATGTACGGCAAGCAAGCCCTTGTAAGAAATACCCTTCTCTGAGAAGCTTTTCATTCCGGGGAGACGTATCGTGGCATCTACCCGCCTTGGTCAAGCACTGCATCATGCTATTCGATCCTCAAATGTCCCGTCGTTACTTACTTTGAAGATCTTTCTCTCCAGGAGAGGAAAAGGAGGGGAACAATCAAACCAGACGACCTTTTTTCAGCCGTAGGGGGCACGCCGACGTATCAGGCGTGATCGCGTCATTGTATCTATTACCTCATGACATTTAATTTTTTTTTTTTAATTTTTTTGTTTTCGTAATGGATGTGTGGTTCGATCGAACCTCACGAGAACACCATTCGGACAGGGTTATGGTTTGTCGATCTGACTTGTGCATCAAACTTGATTCTTCAGGCGCGATTCGCCCTGCTCTGCCCGCCACCCCCACAGTTAGAAGTATATTGAAACAACCCTCGGCTGAGTAATTCGTGAGAATGATAAAGAGTTCGCATGACAATCATGCTTTCCTCAAAGCCTCCCTCGATTCTAACTCTCGCTGGGTACATAACGAAGCCCGGGTACTTCCTATGATACTGCATGTATCCATTGAAACGTTTCAATCCAGAGGACACCCCAATATCGAGCAGATATTCAAGGGATTTTCTGAATTATACTTCCCTGGTCCAATACGTAGCCTTGAGGGACAAATACCTGTATGTGACATATCTATGTAGCTGTAGTCTTCACGTTCTCAATACCTTAGGGAGAAGCACATACTTTTGGGAGATGGCGTTTTCCCGGCCCAAATATGGTTTTCCTCAAACAAAAGGCTTATGTAAATGATCTGTATATCCTATTTTGACGTATACAAAACTACTACACGGTTGTGACATTGAACAGCGTAAAGTCTAGGTCGTTTCAATACAGAGTGCCTTCATTTCCCCAGTCCTGTGTAAAGAAAACAAGAAGAAGAAGAAAAGGGGGGGAAAGGCTCTGCGTGAAGCATCCAGTAATAAGAACAAGTAATTGTGAGGGAGTTGAAGTTGTATATATACGTGTCAATGGTGCTCAATTCGTTATTCTTAGCAATGCACGCGGGCAAGCTTTTAAACGCTGACACTGCTTGCACATTGAAGTCAGTGGTTTATTCGTCCTGGCATATTTTGTGCTAACCTCTAGATGAACATTCTAGCCAAGGAGTGCAGAAAAGAAAGAAATAGGAGAAGTAAATAATAATGATCTTTTCCATAATAGCCAGAGTCGTGTCATTTTTACCTATCAAGATATAGTTACAAGTTCACATGACAGAATAACTTATATATTGCCACCTAGACGCAACGAGATGAACTGAGGAGAACAGGTAACAAGGCTAATCTCAATTATTCAATACTCCACGACAAGAGCACATTCCATAAAGTGTCAAGGGTTGCTTTGAAAAGGTGGTAGATTCGACTCTTGATTGACCCGACTGGTTATCATTAGTGATGTTGAAGACTGTATCTACGGCCAAATATCATTACTGCCAATCAAGTTTGGATTCTAGGCCGTGAAGGGTTGGCCGTGAACTTCAAGCATGAACCAGAACCTGAACTAGAACCAGAACCAGAACCAGAGCATAAAGCTTGTATCATGATTTTCCCGCTCTCTACAAAACATATCCGCCAATGCCAACACAGCTCCATTCGCGCACTCCCATGCCCTCTTCAAGCTCAACACACCAGCGAAGTGCCTCCTTAGCCTTGTCAAGCTGCCCGCTCTCTTCGTGAGCCCGAGCGAGTGTGAACCATGCATCAGAGTAGTTCCATCCCTGGCCGAGCTTAGTGAGGCCAGATAGTAGACCGTATGCGCGATCCCTGGCTGCGAGCCTGTCCGCAAGGGGCATTGATACCGACTTATACGGAGCTGTCAGTTCTTCAAAGGCCGCGGAGGTCGTCTTCTTCGAAATCAATGGGTGCTTTGGTAATGGCGGAATCGTGTTCCAAGTTGGAACGTCACCTCCTAGTCCCAGGGGGGTAGTTAAGAGCACTGGGATGGACACGGCAGATTTCCCTTCAGGCGCCGATTTGATCTGCGGTTTGAGATTCAAACCGCCCGTGGTCACAGGCTCTCCATCTGGCAAATTGATGCCCGGGATGGCAGGTACCGGTAACAATACTTCAGTGTAGATATCGAGCAGAATATTAGATAGACCAACAATTGCCGTGGGGTGATTAGCATAGTGCATCAACGCGTCTTCGAAATGAGCACGAGCCTTATATGGCTCCTCCTCGGCCACAAAGAGATAGCCCATCTGATTTATGCGTTAACAACTTGTGGCATTTGCCTATGAGAAGTACGGAACTTACCTCAGATCGCACATCACTCCAAAGCTCGTCGATGCATTTTTTCCCACCCCAACCAGGATGGCTGGTGGTCGCAGAAGTGGACGGATCTCTCGTGATCTCTGCTTCCATCCCATCAACCAGCTTCCGTGCCTCCTCTATGGCACCTTGGCAGTCGCTGTACATCTTTGCGCGTCGGTAAAAGGCCGCGATCATGAGCCACACTTTCACGAGAATCGATTGATGCTGGCGTCTGACCTGATCTTCAGGGAACTGTACGATAGGTAACAGGTTTGGTGGAGCAAGCGACTCCACAATGAAAGAGTCAGACCCTCCCATGGATCCTCTCATCGATGAAGCATTCGAATCTAATCTCAGAAGACCTTTAGTCCTCGAAAACGGTTGTTGACTCGAGATGTTAGTTTTGCTGAATGCAAAAAACTCCGGGCGATCATTGGCGGCTGTGTCCCCGAGGGGTGTGAAATAGGCATCGCCATCTGATATGGTTGGCTGCCGGGGTACGCCGCTGCTGCTAACCGAGCGCCTTTGGTGGGCACTGCTATCGCGTTTCTTCAGACTATTTGCGCGTTTCACAGACTCGCTTCTTCGTGTGCGAACGCTTGCAGATGATTTGCGTGAGCGTGCATCCGAGAGATCTGTATTCTCCTTTGTGATATGGATTGTTGGGGCTGTCGTCGTTGTGGTTTGTGCCGTTTGTGGCCGCTCTTCCGATGCCTTCTCGCTTTCTACAATGCTGGTTTGCCTCAGGTTACTCGGATTTCTTTCTGTTCGGCCGAAGAAGCTGCCCCTGAGACTTCGCAGAGTCCCTGCTGAGCTCTTGGGAACCGAGAGGGACTTCTGGACGGCGGCGGGTTGCTGAAGGCTGCCAAAGAGCCTTGTATATAAGATAAGTAACTCCTGACTAGCATTGACTGCAACTTCGGGCCCTTCCAGGAGTTCGACAAGCGCTAACTGAGTCAACTTTACTTCGATGATTCCTTCTTTCTCGGTGTCATCCATCTCGTCCACTAGTCCGGGTGCTCCAAGCGCGCCATTTTTCGCTTCGACTTCGTTGAGGTGTGCGCTACGAAACTGCCCACTGAGCCCCTGTGGGCCAAACAGTACAGCAGGGTCTCCAAATTGCTCGAAAGCACCTTCACAAGCGCGAGCAGCCATGAGGTAGTCTTGTCTCGCGCTAAGAAGCAAAGCTAGCAGATGCCATAGAGGGATGAGTGAGCGCTCGCGCCAGAACGACCCTGCGCCCACACTTTGTTCCGTAGGCTTCTTATTTGATAACAATGCAGCCTTGACAATATCTACAGCCGCTGACAGCTCCCGTTGCTCAGCAAGCAGTAGCCCAAGGGTAAACAATGTCCTGACGTTTGTCGGATCGCCGGTCTCGGGGGACAAAGATTTTTGGAAGCTCCGGATAGCCTTGGCTTGGATTTCTGTTCGAGATGCAGCATTGTAGGTTTTCCTAGACCATGTGGCTTGAGACAGCCCAATGGCATGCCACGCGAGAGCATTGATCTTGGCAGAGATCCTAGGGTGGAGAACGACACCATTTGGACTCTCTTCATCGACTGGTGTGATATTGTCGTCTGTATTGGGGAGAGGTGCTGGGAGCTTTTGTAGCATTTCCTCAAGTTCCGAACCCAAACCGTATGCCTTCTCTGCCTCATCCTGTGATCCATACTTACACAGAGCGGTTATGGCCTTCGAGATTGTCTCAACAACAGTGACATCATCATCCAGACTAGGCTCAGGATGACCAGTCTTGTCAACACGGGCTTTTCCCTTCTTGACAATGTCTAGGTAAGAGTCAAACGCCTTGAAGCCAAGATCAAACTCAGCGACGGCAACATGAATCGTGAATAGGTGCCGCAAAATGGCGGTGGAATGGAAGGTTTTCGTGGCCGCCCGATAGAGAATTTCTAGAACACCACGACTAAGGCCTTCGTTGCCGCCATGACCGAGTTCATTCGCCTGCCAATCCCGACTGCTGAAAATGTTCCAATTCGTTATCACAAGACTGACAAAATCCTCTATTTCTTGGCGTTCTTCATCCGCTCGTGGGAAGGGGGTTTCGCTCAGAAGGAGAGCTTCGTAGGCTAATTCTACCCTCTTCAACTCCATTCGCAGCTGAGTTTTGGCTGAGGTTCCGTTTGTTGCACCTTGCACGAATCCGGTAGGGAAAGGCAGGTCTTGCTCCAGGATGCCTGATATCGCCGTGTAGTATTCCCTCCAAATCCTTCTTCGCGGTACTGCTCCTCTGAAGCCATGTCCTCCTGGCAGTACAACGGTTTGGCTTTTGGATGACTCCCAATACTTTGCCCATGAGCGAAATGCTGCCAGTGAGTTGGGATCCTCCAGAGACTTCTCGCCCCTTTCTAGCGCCTGTGACTGCAGCATACAGAACTCTGTCAAGAAGAGCTCGGCCCAGAACTGTAGCTGTTTCCGACCCTTTTGGCCCGTCCAGACCGCAGTCAAGGAGGCCAGCGCAGCCTCAAAGACCTCGAGAGCCTTCACTCTATCACCGGTTCTCGACAAGCAGTTTGCTTTAAGGTAAGCCGCTCTCAAAGTGCACACCTTGGTCCACTCTGATAATGCCTGCTCTTCTGGGTCCAACGCAGCCGGCAAGCGAGCAGCAGCGAGGCTGTACTCGCCGACCGCCCAGTGCAGCCATCCCACACACACCTCAGCCTGGTATTTGTCCTCGATGAAACTATGGTTGTTGTCGATAGCGTCCAGCAGTTTGGGTAGTAGCTTTGTTATGTTGAGGTCTTTGGTGGATACAGCCGTGCCTGGCCGTGCCGTTTGCGTCAGTTGGGCCTTGCTGATAGCATACTCGGTCTCGGCGGTGGTGGCAAGGCCTATTGCAGAATCTACGTTAGAATAGCAGAAAACGGTGGAGATCACTATATAGAGTGCGCATACATTCTCGGTTTGGCGCATGCTTGCGAATTTTACGGACGGCCTCGGGAACGGCGTCCCAGCTGTCCTCGCATCTCGAGTCTTCTAGCTGCTGTAGATATATATCTGCCTTGGACGGTTTCTGGTGTGGCCGAGAACGAGGTAGTTGCACAGGTCAGCCTCCGTGGCTTATGACGGTTGAGGCGTACACCTGTATGGGATACGGGATCAGAACTTACCGTCATTCTGCCAGTGGAGGTCGAAAGGCAGCACAAGCAATGTGTTGGTGAATGGGCAAGCGCATGCTAGGTCGGCCAATTGACACCAACCCGAGGGATTGCGATGGCGAAGGTGCAGAGCGCTTCCAGCAGGCGAGCAGAGTGTTGGGAGAGAAAAAGTGTCCAACGGGAGTCGTTCTTGGGGACTGGGATCTGGAATTCGACCGCGTGTGCGGAAGCCGACGCTTGACAGGCAGAATGGCCAGGGGCTTCAGGAACAGTGACCCCAGTAATAAGTTGACAAACACTGCCTAAGTTAGGTATGCTACCAAGGATTAATTGTGCTACGGGCAGCGATTTGATGACGCTTCCTCTTTACTACGGTCACGCCCGCGCCGTGCAGATAGGGGTTCAAAAGTGGGAGGCTGCGATAAGCAGGGTTTATCGTAGAAAAGACCCGCTAAAAAGTTGTGAGCTTCAGAAGAAATCACATCCAAATGCTGGTGCGCCAAAGTCCCGCTGTTGACAGACATAGTCCTGCTTGTAAGCTTCACGGATCACCGAAATAGGTCCTATCCCCGCTTAGAAAGTAATTGTCTAGGTAAATCAGACAGGGAGACAGGCAAGACGATAGAGAGCAGCTAAGCTGGGAAGTAAACCAAGTGCTGGTCTGTGAGCAGAAATCCAACAGGTGACGTTCTTTTTCTTGTTCCAGCTTGCCATGGCGCTGGCTTCCCCTCCACCAGAGCTCCGCAGTCTCTGTCGGAAGCTCACTTCGGCGAAGCCTGAGCAGCTCCCAAATCTGCTGCCCGTATTGCTGAGAGATGTGCAACGCTGCCAGGTGCCTCTTTCATCGGCCCAGGAGTCCAAGACCACGGCGAACTCTTCCGAGGTCGTCGTCTTGGTTCACAAGTTGAGGACCCAGATTACTGCGCTGCTCAGTGGCCGAAGCGTTGAGGGACGCTTTGCTGCCATCCCCTTGGTGAAAACATTCATTGAGGTTGGAGGTTGGGAATGCCTTCGCTTGTCAGAGCCCTGGGTTAGAGGGCTACTATCGATTCTTCAGGTAGGACTTACTAGGCCCAATCCGAAAACCTACCAGAACGTCAATATTAACATCAATGCAGAAACGGGATCCCATAGTCACAAAGGAGTTTGCCGTTGTAACTCTGACAAAAATATATCTCCTGGTCAGCAAGTATCAGACGTTGATAAGAGAGCTTGCTACGCCCACCATTCCGACTTTTGCTACTTCTTGCCTGCAGCTCTTGAAACAATCGGGCACGGGAAAGGGGGCAAGCATACCGCTGAGCTTCATAGAGACCATATCTGAGGCTCTATCCACACTGATCCCGTTGTATCCCACCACTCTGAGACCATTCGGAGCCCAGATACGCTCTGCTGCGAGGGCCTACCTTGCTCCGACGAGCTCAGATGTGACTATCGTCCCAAACAGTCTGCAAGCTAGCAGTCGACGACTAGTTGTTCGCCTTCACATGACCGCAGCAAAGAATGGAGGCTCTGACGAATGGAGCAAACACATCACTGGGCTTATCAAAGATTTTCACGAATCAGCCGATCAAGTATTCCGTGCGGTGCAAGAGAGCTGGGAGTCAACAACAGGTTTTGTTCGCCAACCTGTGGACATTGACACGGACCCTACTGGTGGTGGAAGCTCCGCCGACCAATTGCCAGAATGGGTTGGCATCCAGGCTGGCAGCGAGCGAATGGTTGGCTTACTCCATTACATTGCAGAGAGTTTTCGATGTGCCACAAAGGTATCAGTCACAGTTCCTGTAAGTGCTATTACAGAATTGGTGACAAGAGTATCCTCTATTGCATATCCAGTTCCAGGAAAAGATAAATCCGAGTCTGTTCAACTGAACCCTGCAGTTGGACGAGAGGAAAAAGAGGACCTCTGGGCGGTGTTCCCTGAAGTTCAGGTGGCGACATTACAACTTATCCTCGCCGTTGCACGGCGATTGGGAAGAAACTACCTGCCACTAGCCCAAGAGACCTTGGACCAGATTGTTCGCATCTTCGAATCTAGCTACCGCTTACCCGAGTGCCGCAGCACCGCTTTTGCTCTCGTATCTGAGATGCTTCATTTCTGCGGGCCGACCATGTCGAAGAGCAGAGTCGACGCACTAAATCTCATCGTCAAGGCCTGCTGTCGCGACATGCTAGGCGCGGCTGGACATATCCGAGTGTCAAAGCCACAGGCCATGGCGCAGTCGAATTCGAAGGGAGCAAAAAGCGTCACACAAAACGCCGATGCTTTCCTCTCTGCCCACTCTGAAGAGGAGTCCATCTCTGTTACCTTAGACGAGCAACACTTGCGTAGAGCGGAACAGTTGCTTGTGACTTTGTTTAGCCACTTGCCACAACGGCACATCAACTCGTCTTTACGATCCCGCATGCTGAGAACAGCAATACTATGTCGCAGCAGAGATGCTCAAGTGGCAAGTGTCTTACACCCATCGCGTGATAGGAGTGGCAGGATCCCTAAGGTCATTCTGCCCTACCTACATCAGCAATTCCCTCAAGATGAGAGCGTGGAGATATTGCGATTCAACTTCAGGCCCATGGCCACCAGCACGAAGGGCGATTTTCTTGACATTGACCACGATGCGGAGATGGGAGAAGAAGAGTCGCCAGAGAAGCCCTACAACGAGGCTGCTTTCACTAAGCCGTTCGAGGTCACTTTCACCGACAACCACAAGGTTGCATCTCTCGAAACAACGCAACCTGCAGAGTTAGTCCCGGTCACGGCAGTGCTCACAGCTGATGTTCAACCTAGCCCATTCCTACCTGCGCCAGTCACCGGCCCAGCCGATGTGGTGCAAGAACCAGTTGCAAACGGCAACCCCTTGAAGCGAAAGAACGATGACGCGGCACCGGTAGCGGCCAAGCGAGTGGGTGTGGAAAGCGCTGTTGCGGTGACCTCAGAGCTTGATCCGGGCTTCGGCTCAGTCGGGGAGCTGGTGCAGTGTAGTCTTGAAATGATTCCCACGGTCAGCGGCAATACAGTGGACGGTGATGCCGACGACGACGACGACGACGACGACGACGAGAGTGTTCACCTTAACATGGATCTTGACTCGGATGGTGATGGTGATGGGGAGGAAGATGAAGAGTCGTAGTGTAGTGTAGACCTGAAGGAATTACACTTCATAAGATGTATATATCTTGGTAAATCAGCTAATTAAGTCATGCACGTTTGAAATCTTCTTGTACAAGTAAAATTTAAAGCAAATCATCAATCAATGTTGATTTGTTATGGAGCCCTCCCTGCTGCTCCCGCTCGGTACGGAATTTTATCTACCTGCTTCGTATACCATCCAAAATAGCTTTCTAAAAATCATCAGCCCGCTGCTGCAACTATCCACGCTTGATATCTCTTGTCCACATTATCCATCCCGAATTGGAAATAAAATAAAAGGGTAGATGCTGAAATTAGAGAAGAGGAAAACCAAAACAATACCACAAAGAACAAAAGCATAAACGCCAAGGGAGCAACGATGAAATTCAACCAGGGATAGATATCATCATTTGAGTTTTCTTCTTAATACTCCTCCTCCCTGTACTCCAACCTCCCTCGGGCGCTTTCAACCCCGAGTCTGAATCTGATGCAGGCGATACACAAATGGTGAGCACATAATGCTCAACTAAAACAAAGAGTTGACCTCTTGCTCAATCCCTCGCACGGTTTTCCCCCTCTTTTTCTTTCTTGGGAATACATTTTTCCTTTTTTTATTTTTACTTTTCTTCTTGGCTTTGCTTCATGTTGTCCTGTATGTTCCAGGCGATCGCCGAGCCAAGCGCCGATGACTTGCTGGCGTTGGTGTTAGGTGAAACGTCAGGGGTTTCGTGTCGGTGCGCACGATGTTGAGACGATTCGCTATGGGCTTCGCCCAATGCACGAGGGATCGACACAGTAGCCGGTGTGGAAGAGCGAATAAAGATGTTGTTGATGTCTTGGAAAGAGTAAAAAGCAAAAGAAAAAGAAAAGGATTGAATTTTTTTTTGGGATAAGGATGTAAAGTAGGGAAAGAGAAGATGTCAGAGAGAAGGGTACACTTGGGAATGCAAAAAGTCCATGAGCTATGCTTTCTTTCAGGTGTCATTACTTCGTATAGAGAGTTTCAAGCTTCTGCAGCTGGTGGGTATCGATTGTATGGAAATGGCGCCACGTAGAAATAACATGAAAAGAAAAAGATCTAGTTGACTTCTTGAATCCAAATCTGTGCAATGGCTGGGGTTAGTGCGCGAACACCTACTAAACGGCCATGGACAAATCGGGAAAATTACTCACCTCCAGTTTGCCAGTATCTTGCCTCATTTTTCGAGCCTGCTGCTTCACGCTCATCATAACCATGTCCAGATCATCTTGATCACCCATAGTTATCATGTCGGAGTCCGGAGAGTCTTCATCGCGAACCTTGATCTTAAACCGCCTCCGTATGCCGAACTTCTCACGTACACGGTCAACGAAGTCCGGAAATTCCACCGCAATGCCCACCATAATGTAGCGGACATCATCCGCATGGACCTTGACGCGTACTTTCCGAACATCAGGCCTCCTTGATTGGCCACGGGACGAACTAGAGATTGAACCTGGACCACGTCGATTGGAGACCATCTCAAAGTCCCCTTCATCAAACGAGTCATACTCGCTTCCCTCGTCCTCCTCTTCGATGTAGCGTTGATTCCGGCGAGGTTGTTGTCGGCTTGTCCTGGTACTGCCACCACCGCCACCGCCATTGTACAAATCGTACACATCATCCGGGTATCCCTCATCATCTCTAGCCCCACGCCCCCTACTCTGATTGCTCTGCGAATAAGTACGTTGAGGGGGTGACCTTGCTTCGGAGCGATTTCTCGGTGGCCCTCCACGCTCGCCAGGTCCAGTTTGTGGTGAACTGGTTTTGGTGTAGCTGTTGGATCGTGGTGGCTCGATGTTGAGCTTAGCTGGCATGGGTTTCGGTCCATTTCGGACAGATGCAGCGCGACTCATTTGCGAAGATTTGTCGCTCTCCGGCGGCGGGGTGGGTGGGAAGCCATTGCGGCCTTGAGGAGGCTCAGATTGTTGACGGCGGCTCTGCAGTCCGGGCTTGACTAGGTTGGTTGCAGCGAAAGAGATGTTGTCAGCCGGCCGATCATCCTTATCATTTGCTCTACCGGCGTTTTTGATTTCGGAGCCAGCGAAACCGGTGAAGGCGTTTGCACGGTCGGAAGCTGCAACCAGACGAGCCTTGCCGAGGTAGTCCTTGGTTTTGAGGTTGCGCACCTTGGCCTCGTTGGGCCTGTAAACGACACCAACGGGGATTGAGAACACGGTGTAGCCCTATTGATTGCAGACGTTAAAAATTATGATTCCATGATGGAAGAAAAGGATAAAACTAACCTCAGCCTCCTCCCTGATCGCCTCGTCGATGACATTATGATCCTCAACGACCTTTTCTTTCACAGCGTACTGCAGATCCTGGAGACCAGCGTCTTTTTGCTGCAGGTAGATGTAGCACAGACCTCGATTGAACAGCACCTCACAAGAGTACAGCTTGAACAAGAGGCCCAGCTGCGCATAATCAATCATAGTGTTGCCTCTCAGGTAGAGTAGAGTGTCGTTGAAATTTGCTAGTGCCTCCTCAAAGTCACCCAGAAGGAAATTTGATACTCCTTCCTGAAAATATGCGACAGCAAGGTACTGATCTAATTTGATGGCACGTTGGTAGCATTCGACCTAGGTGACAGAAATGTGTTAAGTCTAATCCCATGAAGCAAACACACGTAAATGCATCGCACAGCACACACACAACTTACAGCTTTCTCATGTTCGCCTAGCGTGGCGTGGATCACTCCCATGTTGAAGAGGATCTTGGATGTATCGGCGATGGTATCGAATGATTTGAGCGCCTCATCGAACTCATTATTGTCGTAATGACCTAGGGCTTCAACCCAGGTTTCTATTTCCTGCGCCGCTGTTAGCTCATCCAGCCCAAGCCTAGAGCACCAAACCGTTGCAGCCAGCTCACCTGTTTCAACGACATGTCGCCTTTATTTGAAAAAGGGCAAAAATCCTATTAGTGATGTAGAATTATTGAATCGAAGCTGCCCCGCAACTGTCGAAGAGTAGTTATCTGTGGTCGTCACGTCCTGGATGCACAACCACTCGGGGCGATGGGATCAAATCGCTGCCCTCGGCGAGCAAAGGAGGGGTGTTTGGCGGTATTAATAGTCACTCGCAGTCCATAGAATAGTGGGTGTCTCGTGCTTCGTGAATCAGTTGGTCAACTAGCTTTTAGTTGCGCAAATGCCCCACTCGGATTCCGTGCGTGGCTGGCCTCGAAAACCGGCTCAGTAGGCACTGCCTGTTATCGCAGGGAGGGTTCAAGGTTGATGGACAACGTCCTCACCCATAGATCGATGTGATGAAGAGTTTGTATAGTCTGCCTCTGGGTTGTTTTGATCAGATTGTATAGTGCCAGTTTTTGATGCAGGTCCCGACGGGGTCGGAAGGATTCTATGTTACAACCCAGCTGGCGTTTGCGCACTTGTGCGAAGCCAAACAGCCGTGGGTGGTACGAACTCGGTGGGATCAGGCGAGGGGTTTAATATATAGAAAAAAAAAAGGAGCCACACCGTTGGCCACCGGATTACCAGGATGCGTCGGTCGAGGAAATCGAGTAGATTAATTAGAATCTGTATACTGGATAACGTACCGAGCCGGAAAGGACAGACTGAGTTGGCTGGTGTGATGATGGTCGAGGACGTGCAGGTTGCGAGCGGAAAGGGAGGAGTGACAGATAAAATGACGAGTGGCCAAGCGTTTAACTGGTATGGCTGAAGAGGTCCATCAGACGGAGACGACTGGAAGGCCCGGTTCGAGGGCTGGGACCTGCTGCATAGGTATATCATGCAGACTTTCTCATGCAGTGACTTGGCTCCGTAGGTACCTGCGTACCTGGCCATCATTCTCCAGCCGGAGTGGATACGGGGTATTTCTCCACACACAAGTGTTCAGAGCCTGAGAAACAGGGGGCCGAGATGCTGGGCACCAGGCTAGGTACGTAACTATTAGTAACAACCTAGCACATGTAATTATCCCAACTTTCATCGAGGAGGGACCCCCTTTGAGGCCGGTGAAGGGAGCCGTGGCGGGCGCTTAGGAGGATATCAACAGCCCAGTCGAGTATGATCTCGTTCGATGAGTGTGCCTCTATTCGAATGACGCCTGACCAGAACGGCCAATATCCTGCTACCTTTTCCCTTCTTCGTGGTGAGACTCTCGGAAACGTGTCCCATACGAAGCCGTGTCCGCTTCTCTGGAACAAAAGTACGTACATGGCTTATTAGTTGGTATACTCAAACTACCCAGGCAGCTACTAAGAAACTGTGTAAAGTTATCACTCTTTGACCTCACAGACCACATATCGCGCCCGACGAAGAAGTGGGTACATGTGTCGAACCGGCACGCAAGACCTGTCACGCCTCATAGTTGGTTCTTCCCCCCTTTCTCCTCTCTTGATCCATGGTGCCTCTAAACTTTGCAGATAAATGCCACCCTCCATCTCTTCCCTACTTTGCTACATCTGCCTTAAACTTACTCCTATCTTGTCCGCATCTTCTACGGCTATGCAATGCAATGCTGCATCCCTTGCCTTCGTCTGTGATGTGACGAACTCACGCAAAGAGCCCAGTTCGCCCTCGTGGATCTCGAACTGGCTAGTGGACTAGCAGGTAAGCTAGTAGTTTGGCACGGCTGGATGCAAAGGCGAGGAGGATCTTCTGCACTTTCCTTGTACTGATGGTCCGTCCCGATTTACGACCTGGAACTTGTTCGAATCAACCCCTGCCACTCTCAAGCGCCAGGTGTTCCAGGTGCATAGGCTTAGCCGTGATTGGCTTGGGGATCTCATTACGATCCTGTAACCTCGGACGCTAGATGTTCCAAGGGCGCTTATGGTGGACACAACCGTTTCCCTGGTGGAGCCATGTGGTCCATACAACCGGCGCGGTGTACTACCCACCCAAAAGCTTGTCGCTAGCCCCGTGACGTTGGGCCTTCAGCCACTTAAGTGGTCACTAAATGGTGGCTAAAACACTGTATCTCGGCAGGAACCGTTCTGTCTGGTGGCGGTCTCTCAACAACCCCGGAAGCAAAACTTGCTGGGGGTGCTTCTATCTTATCGTTAAGCGCCAAAGGGACTTTTTCTCGTCACTTTTCGCCGAGGAAGAAAAACACATCTAAGTGGTATCTTATCGGGAGACCAGAGAGCTCGCTCTGGGGGGAATGGAATCCGGCAAATATTCTTTTGATCATCGTGTATGTTATGACGCACTTTACGCGCAATACTTTTGGCAACCCGCCTGGAATCGGCAGGCGAACCAGGTGCACGGATTTTCAGATGATGGATGCAGGAGTGCCTGAATCTCCGAGGACGGTCCTCCGGGAGCTTCACCATCCTACTTGGGCGATGGCAGGCTGCGTAATCTTTTCTTTTGCACAATATTCTTCCTTGCATGCAAAACGCCGAATGAGTTACAGCACACCACTTCGGCAGTCACGATCTTCGACAGGATGCTATCCGTTCCGTGGCTCACCCTTGATCACATCTCGAGTCTCATCGGATTTTACGAAACTCGCTTGGCAGAGCCTCATGTATCAAGATAGTGGGGGTTCTTGGAGAAAAAATCCACCCACCGCCTGCTACTGTAAATTATAGCGTCCGCTTTTAGTGTGTCTCGCAACAGTATTCTGATCCACGAAACCTTAAAACTATCGACTTTTTCATTCCTTGATACACCAAATATAATCCTATCAGTGTTTTTACGCATGAAATAGGTATCATCGTCCTTTCGGCAGCTACATGCTCTTAACATGCTCTTGGATTTTAGTTTTGTTTCCCAATCCAATCTTGTCTTCAGGCAACTAATTGGGTGGAACAATTCCGTTCCCTGCGAAACTAGCCAACGGGCAACGCCACGGTGAGAGTGGTGTAGCACCATGTTTGATCTCCAGATAAGTTTCTGGGCGGCGAACTCGCACCATTGCCAAAGAAGACTCGCACCAGGGAAGCTCTTGACATGGGCCGAGCTTTTCGCCGAGACCTTCTGCCGCCACAAGTTGCAAGGAGAGTTTTTCCGTTTGAAGCATATCCTTTCCGCGTAATTGCGTCGCTGATCACATTTCAACACATTTCGAAAATGAGATAACCTTGATCTTCGGTAGTTATTTTTACTGACACTAAATCTAGTGAAATGCAACTTGCGTTGTCTGCAACAAAAAAAAAAAAACCTTCTATACCTAAATGCCTTGCTAGACACCGCCTAGTATCAGACTTGCCTCGCCAAGAACGGATGCAAATGGCTCGGTTCGAGACAGAAGAAGAAACAAACACCTAAAGGAAGATCCTGCTACACAAGACTGCCTTTCCTGCTTCATCCCATCTTGTGTCTTTCTCGCCATCCAATGTTGCCGGTTACCACTACGTGGGTCATTTTGGAACTGCTTCCAATGCTTCCATGCAAGGATGTTGTCTGACCGGATGTGCTTCATAAAATCTCTGAGGGTATCCGAGCTCCTGGATTTCCCGGGTTTGGGGAGCAGCTCCACTGTACAAGGCCTGTGGTCCAAAACTTAAGCTTCTGTCAACGTAACCCTACCCAGAGCTCTCGAGCACCTTCCAAATAATCTATGATCTGATCAAGTATTGCGTGGTGCCATACCAACGATAATGCAGACAAGGGAACGGGTTATGGAGCCATTACTTTGCAGATGCGTGTCTACACTCGCGCACGCCCCGCGTCATTGATGAAAGTGGTTATGAACTATCATCCCCACGTATTACTCTTAAAGTTGCTGCACCGCCTCCATGGTTCGATTATTATCTTTGAAATCGGCCCATATGGTGCGAGTTTACTTCCTCCAGCCTATAGGATTTTAAGCATACTCACCATAAGCTGACAAAGTCTCTACCCCGGATTACGGCCTGAAACATTGTTCAAGGTGCAGAATCATAAGCAGTTGGACCTGCTTGCGATCTTAGAACACCTTGGCCATGGCACGGTGGAAGCGTTCTTCATGGTAGCAATTCGTGTAGAATTATACAGCTTGTGGTTCCGGGGAACCCCTGATTGTGCCTGGCTTCGTTGAAACACACGAGTTCTCTCACTAGAGGCCATCGTCTCAACGTGTTTGACTGGCAAACCTTCCGTCTAGTAACTATTGCTATCTGGTTATACTGATAACCCATTCGTCCTGATACATATCTTGTACCATGGGATGAATCGTGCAAGTCAACAGGAGAATGGCCACAAGGTTGTGTGTATATGAGGTGTTGAAGACATCTCAGTCATTATAGTCGGCCCTCGTCCTTGTTGAGTGAATCAATTGGCAGTAGCCTTTGGTGAAACCTGCGTTGAAATCTCAGATCATTCCCTTCTGTACTTCGTCTGTTCTCTCCTCCCAGAGGGTTTTTCCAGTGCACGAGCATACGGTTTTGTCGTTGTCCCACATTCCAGCACTCCGAGCTACAACCCCTACTACCGTGTTCTCGTCATTTACCAACTGCGTATCGTCTCCATGCTCCGGTTGTACGACCATCGCGTGGCCAATGATCTCCCAAACCTGGAAAGGGTGGTCTAGAAACACTGACCCTCGTCCATCCTTTCCAATTTCCACAGTTCCGAGTAACCCACGAGGCGGTATCGTCCCGTTGCCTCCCGCCCAGATTGGACCGGTAGAGGAGACGCCATCCTTCAGGTTGCCATATTCCCGGATCGAAGCGCGGTATCTTCCTGGGTCAATCCCACGCATCGTGATGTCTACCAGGGTTGTATCTGAAGAGACCTGGACCATACGGGCCAGACCCCTGACTTCTCTTTGCTTCCAAAAACCTCCCTCCGAGTCGGTTAAAGAAGCGGGTGCAGCATCCTGGGCCTTCTCGTGGTATGTTTCAAGGATGCAAACTGCTGCGCCTGCAATGCAAATATATCAGACATGGGGTATGGTCAAGCGAGTTGATGCGTATGCCTTGTTCATCTGAAAGGTCCAGGGGAGTCCAAAATTAGGGGCTGAGCATGTGTTTCGCAATCCGTCATGGTGCATTAGCCCGGTCACATGGGTAATGCCGCTTGCTGAAGATGCACTGCAGGACGATGAAATAGAAGGGGGGGGTGTCAAGCGAGCAAAGTGATAAACACGTACTGTCTGATGTGCCCGATCCTCGAAGTATGGCATCTCTGCCGGTTGCCTCGATAGCACTTACGATTGCAGATGGGGCAGCTGAGATCGACAAAAGTGTTTCGTTAGCCAGAGACTCTTGCATTACTAAGTCTGCGTCTGTTTGGCTGATAGGAGGATGTAGACGCAAAACTGACCAGTACCCTCGACTGCCACGAGCTGATCCTTGAGGTTTGCATCCACCTTGATAATACCAGGAAGGCTGTATAGAGAGTCCGAAACCGCTTTGACGCAGTCGTCACATGACATGTGCACAGCGAAAAGGGTCTGTTAATTTTTTATCGTGAATTTTTTATTAGCCAAATCATCTCCACGTAATTATATAGGCCTGTTGTCGCCCAGGTATGGCCTGTGCATTGCTGGGAGTCGAAACACACGAACCTGGAAGGGTGTCTTCATCTTAACATCTACGGTCATTTTTACGGCTGGCGCTATCGCCACGTAATGCCGCTTGTGATGATCGCGGTGGAGGTTGTGGAAATAAGAGCCAGTTGCCAGTGCAAGAGACAGAGAGCCTGTGGTTACTGCAACGGAGCGGAATGAGATGTTATGGAAGTATCTTAACATGCTTCGGAACACGGTCGACAGGAATAGAAAAAACGTCAGCGGGGAGCAGGCGTGGCCTATTTTAGAACTTACAAGCCTGCCGACAATACCTGGCTGCCCGACCCGGATTTCTAATCGCTCGGAGACGCTTCGGCTACTGCTTTGAAATCGCGTCACTGTACCTCCGCACCCCTACTTAACACATGCGTTTTAATACAAAGTCCGCTGTCGCAACGGCACGGCGGAGCTCGCCGTGGGCCAGTCTCGCGCCAAAACCTGGGTTGTATTAGTAACAGCGCTGAAGCGCGACTCAATTGAGGTGCTTTTTAGTGGCTAGGGAGGTACGTACCCCGGGGTTTATTTTCTACATGGATCAAAGTCACGTGACCATATCGCCCTTTCAAAATTTTGGGGCTCAATTGGAGCTCGGTATGTATGATGCTAGGAGAGTATCTCGACTCTGACTACGGGCGACACCACTTCCACGCTTTGTGACTAAGGCTACTGGTCAGCTCGCTTACCTCCTCGTCCAAAGCAAAATTGGGCCATCCTGACAACGTTAGGGACTGAGTCCCTCGCCGCCATCATGTCGCAAACCCTCGGCCTGGTAAGTCCTGCCCTGGTTCAGCTGGATCCAGATACATATATATATACATATATATATATATATATTCTCGGGAGCAATGTGCTGACAATGCCCACTCCAGACGAAACTTTCGTACACTCGCGTGTGGCACCACATCTCGGCCTCGGCGCCGCACCCGACTTTATCCACTCGCCCGAATGAGACGCCCCCAGCCCTGGGCCGCCTTGCCTCGCGCATCGCCACCATCCTGATGGGCAAGCACAAGCCGACCTGGGACCCGTCAACTGACTGCGGCGACTACGTGGTGGTGACGAACTGCGCGGCCCTGCACACGACGGGCATGAAGAAGTACCGCAAGACCTACTACCGCCACAACACGCGGCCCGGCAGCCTGCAGAGCGTCACCATGGACGTGCTGATGGCCAAGTTTGGCGGCGCCGAGGTCCTCCGCAAGGCCGTCAGCGGAATGCTGCCCAAGAACCGGCTGCGTGACAAGCGATTGGCCCGGCTCAAGGCTTTCGAGGGCGATGCCCATCCCTACAAGAAGAATCTGATCCACTTCGGCGGTGTGGCGGTCGGGAAGGAAGGCTGGGAGGACGCTATCAAGGCCATAAGGGCCGCGGGTCAGGAGAGGTTGTAAAAGAAGAAAAAGCATCGCCAAACACCTAATTGGATGATATGACAGAGGTTTTTCGCGAGCGCGGGAAAGGCGTCATGAGTAGTATGCTGGATCTCGGCAGAGAAACTGGCACATGTACATTGATCTGTATTACACATGTATACATAGACAAAATGGATGGTTTAGAATGGTTTGTATCTCTTCTAGCTTACCCTTCCCCTCTAAATGACCTTTTCTGTGGACGGATTTGACCTTTTTTGGTAATTCTGGTCGTTCTGTTAATCTATCTATCCACGAGCTCTACTAATCTAAGTCGTCTGAAGGAGTGTAACCTTTTAATGGGCTCGAATCCCAACGTTTTGGTACAGTTTCTATCGTTCAGCGCCGCTCTTTGAGCAATGGAGTATGTAAGCGTTCACCCCATTGCTACTCTACTCCGTTATTAGTCTAGATGAGAGCCGGAATGGCTTGCTCATGTCAAGTTGTATAAAAAAATATAGTAGAGAGGCATTTCTTTTGAAGCGAAGTTCGATAAAGACAGGCAAGATGTCATTGTCAGAGCGCCGAGATGGGTCCAGATCAGGAAGATAAGTAGTATCACTGATAGTATTTCAAAATGAGATTATGCGCTTTTCGTCCGTTTGCCGCACTCACGCCTGGTACATGGGATATCAGGAGACGACAATTTTCAAGTTATATTTGAAAACACCGGCAGTTATGGCATAGGCTCGGGCTCAACTCATGAAGGCTTCCTAGTCACAAAGTTGAACATAATATAATTGCCAAGATTTTACGGATGTACTACTCGTAATCATACGGGAACTTAGTGTTGTGTAAATAACTTTGAGCTGGTATGCTTTCTTTCTTCTTTTATGTTTGTATCAGAGGTATTTATATAAGTCTGGTTATGTACAAAATCATCCAAATCATGTAGGCATCTTATCGCTATGAAAACTAATATTCAAACACAAGGACTAAACGCCCACTATCAAAATGCACCACAGCAGGCTTCTCTAGTCTCGAGTGACCTCGCATTTGATAAGACCGTTCGGCCCGGACTGTGGGGCATAAACAGAGGCATCGGCGCCGGTGTTCTTGATACCCTTGTGCCACGACAGATCTGCATGGGATCTTGATTAGCAAAAAGATTTTTCATGCAAGATAAATGTACCAAAGCAGCAAATTTTTTATTTTTTTTAATAGTTTTGTTTAGTTTTGTAGACTTACCAACTTCGAAGTAGTGCTTATTCGGTAGAGCATAAGAAACCGAGCTGGTCTCCGGGACTGCCTCGAGAATCTGCTCACACATCTTGTACATGGTGTTCTGCACCGATGGGCTATTCTCCTCGGCGAAAGTCTTGAGGGTGATGCCGCGGGCAGCGTCAAAAGCCTTGTCGAAGAGGGCCACGCTGCTCTTGACCGCCTCCAAGTTGGGGAATGTCTTCCACGCCCAGGTGGCGTCGACCGACGTCGACAGGATGCGGTCCCAGGTCTCCTTCAGGGTGGTGAACTCGTCCTGAACGTATCCGTAGAACATGGAGCCGGTGCTCTTCAGCACCAGGAGATCCTTCAGGCTGCTGCTGATATCGGTGCCTTCGCGCGTCACCCGAGCTGAGACGGTGCGCTTCTCATCGCCATCACGGTAGAAACTGTGGGGGTGGGGCTGACCGTCAACGGTGATACGCGTCCACCGGTGGCGGATTATATCAACATTTGCAACGGAGATGTGAGGGTAGGTGTCAAGGAAGTGCTGGCCCAGCATGCTGGCAAACTGCTCGATGGGGTTCACCGGGAGCTCCTTGGCCTTGATGAAGATAGTGTTCTTTATGGAGTCCGTAGCAACCACCGGCTTGTTATCCGCCACCGTGTATGACTCGTCAATCTGGCCCTCCAGAAGACAGCAGACAGTGAGCTCGGTCACGGTCTCGACATCACCCTCCTTGTCACGTTTGAAGACGCGGACGTTGTCCTTGCCGTAACGAGCAGCGGAAAGGCGGGCCATGGTGATCAACCGAGTTGAAATATGCGGATTTTTTTCTTTCAATAGCAGTTGAATTGATCGGAAACGTTAAGAGTCTGCCGGGAGAAGCGCTGCCAAGCTACAAGCTCTATTGACTTGTTCGGGAATTAGTCACTTATATGGGACGTCGAGTTAAGTAGACAGTCAAAGTGGTTTGACCCTTGATGTTCGTTATTGAAGCTTGAAGAAAGTTTATTTGCAATGAAAATCAAGTGGAGGAGAATTGAAAGAATAAAAGGGTCTTGGGTCGCTTCGCACATTTATAGAACCTTGGGGGACTGAGCAAGTCCGCCGCCGTCAAGCGGCGCGGCCGCTGATCACCGAAGCTTTCTGAGCACGCCGGAGTAGCTTGGGCTGCATGACCCGCAGCGAACGGAGGACGCCGATAGCCCTCGTAGCTTTAGCCTACTATTCCCGAGCGCGGAAGACACCACCCCTCTAGTCAAGTCGTACGAGTCTCGACGGGGATGTCAGCGGGAGAAAAATTTCCGTGAGTAATTACGAACATTAATTCTTTTCAGCTACCTTTCTGAGCTCTTGTGTGACCCTGCAAGCTCATTGTTTGACTTACCCTTCTGCATTTGAATAAACTGCTTGCTTGGTTTACTTTGGCCAACCATGGGAGGAGGGTACCTACCTAAATACCTAGGTATGTAGATTGGCAGCGCTAACCAACCATAATCGGGCGGCGCCAGCCCTCGCTACTTGGTACAGTAGCTGCGAGCCCAATCTCATTAAGTTAGATGGGATCCATGGATGTCATTGCGGGGTAGGTCTAACGAACAAATGACCCGGTACCTATATGTATGCAGCGATACCAGGTACTGTACCATTTGATTTCACTACAGTACCGTCAGACAATATAGTGCAAGATAAGCAGATAAGAGAACCCATGTGGCCCAGGTTGGCCACTGTAACGAAGATAGTGATTGTCCCTGAAGGTTGCTCGCTCTTCTCGGCCGAGATAACCTCACTAATAGCTGCTCATGGCTCTGCCCACTGTATCTCCAGCAGCCCCAGCGCACCCGATAGGTTCCATGGCGACGGAGACAACAGCTTGGCTGCACGATGCGCTGCATCAGTTGGTGGTTTCTACGAGCTGCCCAGAACTTTCGGCAGCCTTACAGTCAGAAACAACTTCACCTCAAGGATTTGCAGTATATTGCATATTGTGCCAAGAGCTGAGTTCCCAGACTTGCTTTGTATTTGCTTCAACAATGTTAAATGCGACCCTGACTAGCCTTCTATGATTGCTTTTGTGAAATATGCTTCCAAGGAAATAGAAAAAAAATAGACGGAGAAGACATTGGTGGTTATCAATTTCAGCATCGGCTTTCAAGCAGTCGCATTGTCTTTGTGGGCATCCGTCTGACGAAGATCAATTGGGAAGGGAGGGGGGGGAACCTCGTGCTCAAGATATCCGCGGACATGCGGGATGATCTAGTTAATGTTGAAAGTGGTGAACGCTTGGTCTGGGCTTGCAAGGGCTTCGGATTGTCGCGCTATCTGCAATCCAAATAGTATCTCTTTCCTACCAGATGTAGAAAGGTGAATACATTCCATCATTGCTGAAATAATCCAGAATTTGTTCTCGCAGCGATGAGACAGATAACCTGTGTGCCTTTGTTTGTACGTTACATGTTCACGTAGCTGGGGCTGCGTTGCGGTCTCGAATCAGCTTTTTGTGGGGTTGGGGGCTGCTCAATCCGACGGGCTGGCGCCGACCTTAACAGTTTGCGGACGAGACCCACGGACGGTCTCATCAGTGAACAACCACTAGGCAGGCTGGAGTTGGCTTGCAGATACTCGATTCTAATCTCCCAGACTGGCATCATCACTCCTGCACACGACACATTTTCTCGCATATACGTGCCATTGTCTTCGCCAACGCTGTGCGCCTATCGCGAATCATTCAACACCAAATTGACTCTCGTTAAGGACACCCAACCATCCAGCATCGATTTCTCAACTCTCTACCTCCACTCGAAACTCCCCGAGCTGACTTGGGGCCGTCTTGTCGCTTAACCTGTTGCGATCTCGTCCTGCGCATCCGCCATCCATCGTGAGAGGCATTCGAAACCCTCATTCACTTCCATCTTTGTCTACCTGGTCCGGCGTTCTAGAAGGCCCAGTGCCACGTGCCCAAAGCTGCTTGTTCAGATACAATCCTCAGTGCGACCGCAAGGCGAACCCGCCAGTCACCAGGACCATCCAACATAGCATAACGAAATAGTACCACGAGCAACGATCGATCCCCGAGTTCCAACTGCGACACTCTTTGTGACTTCCTGTGCACGAAACGCCAGATCTCACCTTTGCCAGGCCACCCATCGAAGAAGGACTTCACACGATCGCCAGCTTCGGCAATCGTTCACTCACTTCTATGCGAATGAGAATCGAATGAATCGGTCGTGGGGATCGTCCCGGACGGTGGACTTTCGGTTGGGACAGACACCATGCTGAGTGCGTCTGCCACCCCGACTCAGAAGTCGCTTGCACCCCAACCAGCCGCGTCGGTGACCTCTTCAATCGCGACTGGCCGCCCCAGCCTTGAAAGAGATGGTCTCCAACCATCAGCCGCCGTAAATGGGGGAAAGGGGTCTTTCAACGCGAGAGGCCCTTCCGCCAACCCGAGTCCCGCTCCTGGCAGTTTCAGTACTGAGCTGCGGAGCCAGCTCACCGCATCAAGGGCAGGATCGAGGGCCGATATATTCGGCTTGGAGAAGCTGGATGAGGAAGGCGGCGTCCTGGTCGAGCAGACCTTAACTGCGTTAAAGGATGCACTTAATCGAGAGCTGAAAATCCGGGAGGGGAGTGAAAATATGCTCGAGGCTCTGAATGTGAAAAAGGCCAAACAGACCAAAGATCAAAGGCAGAGAATCGAAGCTGAGCTGAATGCTTCGACCCTGAAGATCAAGGAGCTCCGCCAAAGAATTGACGAGGCGGTGAAAGCCAAAGGAGGCCCAGCAACGCCAACTAGAGTCCGAAATGAGGGCCTGCTGCAAAATAGCGGCGTGCGTTCGCCCCCAAGCGCGTCAAGAAGCGGCGCCGGCTCGGATGTTGATGAGCTGCCTGAGCAATCGCCGACTTTTGCGCTTGCAGAGATACTGCAGGCTTTAGAAGTGGAAGGCCTAACACCCGAGTACTATGTTGGCCGCGCGAACAGCCTCGTGGAGTTGTTCAAGAAGCACCCCACCCTCAAATATGATTTAGTGTGGTCCATCTTTGGCGACAGAATGCAGATGATGCTTCTAAGCGACAGCCGAGAGGTCGTGGCGGCCGGCTATCGAATGATCCGCTATGCCATCTCAGACTCGTCTTCTCTGAAGAAGATCCGAAGTTTAAATACAGACTACATGGTGATAGTTTCGCTTGCCAAAGATCGAAAAGCAGATGTAGAACGAGAGCAGGCTCTCAAGTTCATTCGTGCTTTCCTCGATGTTAAGGATGGTGTGCGCGAGATCTCCCGAGCAGTTGTGAGGACTATCGTGTCAGTCGCCGAGCAGGCCGAAGATCGATTGCGACCAATATGCATCGAGACGCTTGCTGAAATCCTCCTGAGGGACCCAGCTCTACTTACCTCGTGTGGTGGCTTATCGCCGCTATCCGAAGCCCTTGCTGAGGGGACGTACAAATCTCCCGAGTCTCTGGCGTCTGCGTTTTTGTTCTTGTTAGATTCTCCGCAGACTCGGAAGTATCTGCGAGCCGGGTATGAACTGGAGGTCATGTTTACAGCTTTCACAGATGCTCAATTCTCCCAGGAGAGTGTTGTCAAACAGAACTCCAAAGCAATTGCCACCGCCCTGAAATCTTGGTCCGGCCTTATGACCCTATCTATGTTTAACTTCAGGGCTATCGCGTCTCTGATCTCCAGTCTGACCCTACCCAACGCTGTGATAAAGGAATCGATTGTGGACTTGCTCTACTCCCTGCTACGGATTAAACCACCGGCGTGGGCGACCACTTTCCTGGCTGGTAGACGACTGACTACATATGGAAGAGTCGCTACACTGAAGTCGTCTACCGTCAAAGGCAGCACGATCTACGATGAGGACAACGCGGAACAGAATTTCGTCGAGCACTACACCGCTCTACTCTTGGCCATTTTCGTCAAAGCCGGAATGCTTCCTACTCTGCTGGAGCTTGCGCAGGATTCCGAGAATCCCGCGTTGAAGCGCAAAGCGACGTTATTGATCGGCGAGGTTCTGAAACTTGCCAGTCGCCTGCTACCCCATTCATGGAGCAGCGAGTTGCAGTTGCTCCCGGAGCTCTTCTCTGCCGCTGTGTCGTTCAAGCAAGACACACGCTTCAACGCCACAGGTGTCGTCTACCAAATAAGCAGCGTGAGCAGAACTCTATATCGATCCTCCCCGACAACTTTCACCGGCAACCTTCCCGCCATTGACCATCTGGGCGCCATCGAAGAAACACCCAAGAATAATCCCTCGGTAAATACTGACGATGCCACTTTTCGCCAACTCTTGATCGATTCTGGCGTCCTCGGCAGCTCTAATCCGCTGAAATGGAACTGGGATGTAGTTCTCAAAATCATCGAAGGCCCGCTTGTAAATGGGAAGAGGTTAGAAGAAGCCATCAAGGCATCTAAATTTGTGAAGAGGATCATGAGTTTCTATCGCCCTTTCAAATACCGATTTTCACGTTACAAGAGTACTCGTAACACGCAAAAGTATGTTCGAGTTGGGTGCGCACTGATGCACACATTGCTGCAAAGCCCTGAGGGAATCAAGTATCTAGCAGACAATAAGCTTCTGAGACAGATTGCAGAATGCCTTGCTCAAGTTGACCCGGTATGCGCAATTCCAAATGATCCCGTTTTGGGGGGTTATACTAACGCAAGCAACAGATCAGCGGCCTCACAGCACAGTTTCCAATGTTTTCGAAGGATTATTTGGCAGATACTTTATGCGCCGGCTACTTCCCAATGCTCGGAGTTCTTAGTGCCGACCCGAAAGGGTTGCAGATGCTCGAACGATGGCGAATCTTTAACATGATGTATCACATTGTGGATCTCAACCAGCGACCAGATCTGATCAAAGTCCTGCTTACGAATTTCGACTACAGTCTCCAGGGCCACCCACGTGTTTTATTGTCCAAAGCTTTAACGGCAGGCACCAAGGATATCCGTATCCACGCCACAAACACGTTGCGCAAGTATGCCGCGGGGCAACGAGTTACGCCAAATGGCCAGGTGCTGTCTCATTCGAAGTGGGCAATCCAACTCCTTGTCACGCAGCTGTACGACCCTGAGATAGAGGTGTGCGCCACAGCCGTGAAGATACTAGAAAAGGCTTGTAATAGCAAGCACCTGCTTGAGTATGTGGTAGAGTGCCGGCCGGCTTTGGACCACCTTGGGGAGATAGGAGCTCCTCTCCTGCTACGCTTCTTGTCAACCTCGATCGGTTACCACTACCTTGATGGACTTGATTACATCAGCAACGAGATGGATGATTGGTTTCTTGGGCGTAACGATGCATATGTCGGCCTTATTGAGGCAAGTCTCGCACGTTCGTTTATCGAAAGCGCCGAAGACCAGCCAAGTCGGTTGGGAATGTACGAGGATGATCTATACGCAGATCAAGAGAGCCACGTACCACCACACTTCTATCGTGAGTTGACACGCACAAAAGAGGGATGTCGGCTGCTTGAGGACAAAGGCCACTTTGAGGAATTTGCTTCGACCATCCGTGAGTATGGTATGCAGGCGGATGACCCAGAAATTATCACCAAGGTGAAAGGTTGTTTGTGGGCCGTGGGCAATGTCGGATCTATGGAACTAGGTGCACCTTTCTTAGAGTCAACCGACGTTGTCGAACACGTTGTTCGAATCGCCGAGACCCACGAGGTGATGGGTTTACGAGGAACAGCATTCTTCGTTCTTGGACTCATATCAAGGTCTGTTCATGGCTTGGAAATTCTTTCAGAGCATGGCTGGGATTCAAATACGACACCCTTGGGTGTATCTTTAGGGTTCTGCTTACCTACGGACCTGTCCAGGCTGTTCTCCTTCAAACCATGGAAGCATGAAGTTGCAGCCTCAATTACTCTGCCAGACAGCCAAAAGACAATCGTGGAGCCCCCGCCAACCGTCATGAAGGACCCAGATCCTACGAACCAACGAATTCTTCAAATTATGTCGGAGCTCGGCGACATGGTTCAATACAGGAAGGCCAAGCTTGAACTACTTCAGCTCAGGCATAACAAAGTTCCTGCCTTCCGACAACCTCTTCTATTCCGCCGCATTCTTTCGCTGCTAGAAAATCACCACTATCGACTAGGTGATCGTCACCTTATTCTCGAGCTATTCGATAAAAGCGTATTGAGATCCATCGTGTACAATGATGACAGCGGGGACGAAGCCGAGAGCAGTTCCGGGGATGAGCAGCGGACGGAGCGTCAACGAAGCATTAGTGATCCTGCAGAGCTAGAGAGGAGCTCGGGAATGAGGTCCCGAAACTCCTTAACATGAGGGGGTTTCGCAAGAGCCGTCGAGTTGGATATCTAACACGATCGCCTTGGGGCATAGGAGGATGGGTATACGGCACAAAAAAAAAAGCGGATTGCATTTTCGTCGACCCTGGACTTGACGATATATTTCGTGTACTACTAGAGGATAGCACAAGGGCATGGGTTGGGAGTTCACCCCCGGTCGGCTGGAATTGATGAATGGCAGATATAGTTGCAAAGCAGAATCTATCTCTCCGCACTGGAGTTTTGTGTCTATGTGACTCTATGATAGATAGTTGCGTTGGCGTCTCCTGGCTTACGGATGATTAAGCTTAGTCGTTGAGCGTGCAATGCTAAACTTCATCTCTCTCTTGCTTTGGCAGTTCCTGACTGACAAAATTCCCTCTCCGCCCAGTATGTCATCACAATTCGGGAATTGATGTGGTGTGCCGATTTCCTTTTGGGGGGCCAGTCCCAGAGAACGGGCGTGTTTCGTGAATTTGATCGACAGTTATGCACGTTACTTAGATTAATCTCGCCTCTCGAATTTCTGTCAGTAGCACTTGTAGAACCAGCAAGACTACGTGGAAGTTTGAGGCATGGCCCTCGTTTCGTGATACAATATGATAATGTGGCCTATGATCGCGCTGTCGGCGCAAAAAGTAGTTGCCCCGCCCCCGCTTAGTGTGAGTTTAGGAAATGATTTAAAGACGACGTAGTGTCGAGCGACGTTGACTGATCTTGGCGCCTGCGGAATTTTTTTTTTTCTCTCCCTCCCTCTCTTCGCCTATTGATCGAGTCACGACGTTTCTGTGAGCTGCTCCTCTTCTCAGACAGTCCGTATCAGCCGGGACATCTAGACCTCAATCAGGACCGGGAAACCCCTGCACCGTCGCAACTGCATCCGGAGCTTCGGAAGAGGGCTAACCCATATACAATCACGACTCCAAGCACGTCATTCAGATATCGGCATTCTGCTCGGCCGGGGTTCTTAGCCGCCGGTAAATCAATATTTATTAGATAGCAATTTGCTTTTACTGGCCTGGTTAGCAGCAATCTCTCGCCATTTTGGGTTGACCGATAGACAGGCAAAACTCTCAAAAGGTGTTTTTTTTAACTATCCAAGACAATGCCGTCGGATTCTATTGGTAAGAGCTTGCCACAGCCCCTCCTCTCTTTAATAATATGCATGTTTTGGGTGAAGCACATGGATCCTACTTACCGACTTTATATCTTATCATCCTTCTCACTCTATGGAAATACCTTTGCTACATCAGGCCAGCTGACTTGCCTTTGGGCTGATTTCTCCAGCGTCCTCAGTCATCCCTCTGGATGCCGATCTGGATATAAGCGGCCTTACACCACTGCCGCCAAAAACAGCGACAGCGGCTATTGCCGAGGATGCCCTTGCGTTTGCCCAAAATGGCAAGCAATCATCTGGCAATTCGATACAAGGCAAGGTCCTGGTGATTGCCGGGTCAGACAGCTCTGGCGGCGCGTAAGCTCTACCTCCCTAAAAGTACAAGCACCGATTGCTCTTCCCTGCATAGCAGCGGCAGCAGACGAAAACCTCTCGATTCCACACTAACAAGAGGGATCTAGCGGACTGGAGGCTGATCAGAAGGTCATTGCAGCACACGGTTGCTATGCCATGACTGCCACGACGGCTCTGACCGCGCAAAACACCATGGGTGTTAATGGCATCCATCACGTGCCTCCTGAGTTTGTGCGGAAGCAGATTGATGCGGTTTTTGCGGACATCAAACCTGATGTTGTCAAGACTGGTGCGGATATGTTCTCGTTGACGAAGCTCTAAATAACCATTGCTAAAACGTGATAGGCATGCTTGCATCTGCCGCCACTATTAAAATGCTCGACTCCGCCTGCAGAGACCATGGCGTGGACACCCTGATACTGGATCCGGTAATTGAATCCTTTCCGTCCTTTTTCCAATTCCCTCTAGGTGGCCACTTTCGTTAAACATGATTTCGTAGGTCATGGTAGCAACAACTGGTGCAGTTCTGCTCCCCCCTGAAGCGGTGACAGATTTGAGAACGCTCTTGCTGCCGCAGACTTTTCTCGTTACCCCGAACATCCCAGAGGCCAAGCTACTGCTCTCTGGCGCCGAAAAGGAGGTGGTAGAAATTCGAACCATTGATGATTTAGAGACCATAGCCCGGCAAGTACAAGACTTGGGCCCCAAGTGGGTGCTCATTAAAGGAGGTCATATCCCGTTCAAGCAAGATGGCACCGTAGCAACCGCCCCCGAAGAGCGGAAGCTGGTAGTCAATGTCTTATTTGGAGAAGGTCGAGCTACAAGATTTGTAGGCGCTTACCAGGAGTCGAGGAACACCCACGGAACTGGTTGTTCTCTGGCTTCTGCCATCGCATCCAACATCGCAAAAGGATTCAACCCTGTGGATGCCATCAGAGCAGCTTCTCAGTATATCGAAGCTGGAATTCGCACAGCTCCCGGGTACGGGCGGGGAAGTGGCCCGCTAAACCACTTCCACTCCCTATACACGCTCCCGTTTGCACCGTAAGAACTCTTATTTGATCCTAGCAGTGTAAGGACGGGCACTAAGTTTGGTTTCTAGGGATCGTTTCATAAGCTACCTGCTAAACAGACCCGAGGTTGCTCCAATTTGGCAAAGATTCGTTTACCATCCGTTCGTACTTGCTCTTGGAAGCGGAAAGCTCCCTCTCAACTCATTCAAGGGCTACTTGGTCCAGGATTACCTATACCTTGTTCACTTTGCCCGAGCCAACGCTCTAGCATCTTACAAAGCTAAGAATATGCTAGATGTAGCTGCCGTACGTATCGACGGTGCTTGAAAAAATAAGTGGAAAATTCCCAGGAATTTGCTGATTTTCTTTTTATTTTCATCAGGGCGCAAAAATTGTCACCCATATTCACACAGAAATGCAACTTCACCTCGACTACTGTGCTGGATTCGGGCTCTCAAAGGCCGATATTGAGTCTACTGAAGAGCAACAGGCATGCACAGCGTATACGCGATACGTGCTGGACATTGGGCAGTCCCAAGACTGGCTCGCACTGCAACTGGCGCTAGCACCCTGTTTGTTAGGCTATGGAGCCATTGCGAGGATGTTGCATGACGATTCCCGCACAGATCGTACGGACACCAACACCTACTGGAAATGGATTCTCAACTACGTTGCGGATGACTATGTTGAAGCCGTGAAGACAGGCTGGGCTCTGATCGAGAGACACGCTGTGCTGCAAAGCCCGAGCAGAATCGAGGAGCTGGTCAAGATATTTGCACATGCCACCAAGGTCAGGCCTACGTTCTCTCTACATCTCTTTGTTTATACGCGCATTTCACTAACATACCAGTCATCCCAGATGGAAGTTGGATTCTGGGAAATGTTTCCATACGAATAAGGAGACAGTGGCATCACTGAACGTCAAAGACAGCATCCACGACCATGTAATCTCTTGGGTATCGAGTAGAAAGTCTTTAAGGGTTAAAATGCACTGTAGGCCGCAGTCCAAGGACGGACGGAAGAGCAAGCCTTCCGCTTCAGAACATGGGAAGTTTTGGCTATATAGGCATTCTAACCAAGACGCCGGGGGCAAAATACCCTTTGCATGGTGATAATTGAACTAAACGACAAGCGAAAATAGAAAATGCTCTTCATGCGTAGGAATTACGGTAGACTTACAGTTTACCAATGCTGGCAGTGCATATGCCATATAGCATATAGTCTTCATAGTATGGGAAATTAATGCACGTGATAAAGCACTAACTAGGCTAAAATTAAACCTCAAAAATCCATAGCCGTCTCACCACTGGAAGGACTACACCATTTACAAATAGACAATGATCGCACACCAATAACGCTTACTGGGACGGGTTAATTTTATCTGTCTAATCTTTTTGTTTATTCTACAACCACCCCCGTACCGCTTGGGTGTTGCACAAGAGAGTCAAATCGAGTAGGTAAAGGGAAAAAAAAATGGAGTCGGAAGATAGCCCCGGGACAAGCAGCCCGCCGCCGGACTCGTTGATCAACCACCAAGAGTCGATCCAGTACTGGGAGAGCGTCGATGCTGACGTCAACGGCATGCTGGGGGGGTTTCCGGCTGTCTCTAAGGTGGACCTGCGTGGATCGAGGGCATTCTTGGCCAAGTTGGGCATTGGCAAGACGAAAGGCTTGCGGCGGGCGAATAGAGCCCTAGAAGGGGGCGCTGGGTATGTGTAAAATTCCAATTTCCCTTTCTTAATTTTTTAAAATATCATTTGTTTCTTTTATAGATCCCCACTTTCCGTTCTACCAAAAGAGTTGCGATCCTAGGAGGGTTCTATACCCACCCTCTCGAGAGAAGTTGAGAACGGCGATACGGGACGTACGAAGAGTGAAGATAACTCCGAGGCTGACTTGTGAAACCGTGGGGCCCGTGGACGACATGCAGCATCGGACGCATCACCCAGGGCCTCCTAATCGACGTGGCAGATTCAGTGGACATAATAGAGCCCGTGGCCAAGTTCACAAAGGCGCTGGAGGGCCAGCCCGGCGTGGGCCGGATCTTCAACGTCGGGCTCGAAGGGTGGCGGCACGAGGAGGGCGAGGCGGCGACGGGAGCCTACGACGTGATCTGGAATCAGTGGTGCGTGGGTCACCTCAACGACCAGCAGCTTACGGAGTACCTTGAGCGGTGCAAGGAGGCCCTCGCGAGGGATGAGCAGGGCAAGGTGACGGGTGTGATTGTGGTCAAAGAGAACCTGACGAGGCTCGGGCGCGATCTGTTTGACGAGCTTGATAGCGCCGTCACCAGGTAAGGTTTCACCCAAACTCTGTGGAAGCTGGGCACATATCATTCTTACTCTCTCCGATGATAATGGGGCGGGGTTTTTTTATTATTAATAAAAAGGAACACGGAACTAATTGAGCATGTCATTAAGGTGTGACGAGACCTTCCGGGCTATATTCGCCCGTGCTGGGTTGAAGATTATCCGTACGGAGCTGCAGAACGGATTCCCCAAGGAGTTGTTTCCGGTACGGATGTATGCACTGAGGCCATAGAGGGAAGAAGATAGAAGGATATGCTGAGGCGCAATGTGTTATTTAGAGAATGACCGATATGAAACGACACAACGGTCCAGTTTTGGTTCAAGTCTGTGCCTACGCTTAGGGTCCTAGAAAAAAAAGTACATGGAAGATAGATCAAACTGCGCTCTCATGTTTTTCAAAGTTCGCTCCCTTGCAACTGACAAGCGGGCCTCAGTATCTCCCTGCCCCCAGTCCAGGTGAGTATTTTCTATCTAAGCACTTAGCTTGAATTGGTGAGGCGGTAGACCCGTGACGCCAACATCGACGCGGAACAGGCCGCCGCTGAAGTCGACCTCCTCGGGAGTGCCCTTGCCCTCCTCCAGCCCGGCGCTCGTGATGAACAGCTCGGTGCCCACGAACTCCACGCAGGTGATGTTCTTGGTGGGCAGGTGGATCTTGCCGATGATCTCACCCTGGGGGCTGATCTTGAGCACGACGGAGTCGCCGTAGACGGCGGACCACATGTTGCCGTCGACGTCGATGCGGTGGCCATCCGGCTCGCCGGGGGCATCGTACTGGAGGAAGACGCGCTCGTTGGAGACACTGCCGTCCTCGGGCACGTAGTCGAAGGCGTGGATGGTCCGCGCGGACGAGTGCGTGAAGTACATGGTCCGGCCGTCCGGGGACCAGCTGACCGAGTTGGGGATCGCGACGGGCGCCTTGATTGATTGGGCCGGTTTCCGCCCGGCAAACAGAAGTAGGGCTCCTACATGTGAAAGGCGGCGAATTAGGTAACTCTGTTTGTAGCCGTTGGACCCAAAGGAAGATCAAGGAAGCGAAAAGGAGAATAGAAGAAAGAAAAGAAAAGAAAAAATCCCCCTCCAAAAAAATTGCAATGTCTCACTCGCGGGGGAGGGCAATCGGAACCGACAACTCAGTTAAGGTTCCTTGCATCGAATCTGGTGTCACCCGCTCATAATTGGGGGGTTGGGCTGCGCATGCGTCTATGTGTGTGTGTGTGTGGGAAGGTACAAGATATGCATGCAATAATAAAGGCGGAGGGGGAGGCCAAGGGATAGCCTGCATAATCTCGATCTGGGGGTTATCTTCGTCATACTACATACCTTCGGGCTGGATTGGACCCAGGTCAAAGTCGGTCATGCTGCCGAGCCAGAAGCGGCCGTGGGGATCGACAGCGCCATCGTTGGCCCTGATCCTGGCGTTGTCCTCCTGGCCCTCGGAAGCGAACTTGGTGATGTACTCAATCTCGCCGGACTTGCGGTGTAGCAGGGCCAGGCCGCCCTTGGCCCCTACCAGCACGGTGTCTCGCGGGTCCACGCCCTCAATGTCGGCGGTGACGCCGACCCGGACGCCGAGCTCCTGCGTCGACAACGAGGCGGGACCCTGGGTTAGATCCACCGCGTGCAATCGCTTCTTGATGATGTCCACGAAGCGCAGGCTGTGCGTTGCCTTCTCGTAGTATGGCCCTTCGCCGAGCGCGCAATGGAGCTTGATCCAGGGCTCCTTGACTTCCCACTCCTGGAGCGCGGGCTTTACAGACATGTTTGCTGGTGCGGACGGTGGTGGAGGCTTCTGTTGCCTGCTTGTTTCTCTGCGTGTTTTCTTTTCTCCTCCTCAACAAAGCAAGTTGTGATCTGTTTCTCACTCTAGGTCACGGAGTTGGTGATGTACGTATGTCTCTCAAATCCGCATTGAGATGATTTGGCGATCCGGCGAAGTGGGGCTGAAAAAGCAGCCTCCGGTTCTCGGTACGGTTCGGAGTTCCGTTGCCACTCTCTCAAATCGGGACGGTTCCGAACCTACATTGTCTCGTCTAAGACTCTAGTCTTTAGAAGCTGGGAAACGGTCATCGTTCTGTGGCCCCTCCCAGCCATCTGGGAAGGCATACGTTGACTCAGCCCAGATCAGGGTGCATGACACAATGTTTCTACGCCCCCTCTTATAGCTCTGCATGGCCTTGTAGAATCTGGAGGTGGTGAATGTGGGCTGCCACCTGGTGGTACAGATTCGGTTTTTTTTCGCCTCTCATCTACCAACCTATACATACTCGCAAACCATTGTCTGCATTGGGAGTCGGCATCCACACTCAACGCTATTTAGGCATTCTTGAAGTCAAAGCGGTGATCTTGGAGCGTGGGTGTGCTATCATGGGGATAACCAGGTAACAAGTAAACTAGTAACTCTCCGTCAAGACATGATTGGGTCTCGGTCAGCTCCCACCACCTTGCATGACTGCGTAGCGATGCCCACATCTTTAGTGGAGCAAGACAACAGGATGGAGAACTCGCGATAGGTAAGCGGGCATGTATTGTGTGGGTGCATACTGCAAGCTCCAATGGAAACCACAAAAAAAAAAGAGGCAATGGTGATATTGGCAGACCGCCAATTCTTTTCATGCATGCAGTCACCAGCAGAGACTCAGGTACGTAGCTCCCACACTAACAGACATCTGCATGCGTCAGGTCGGAGCTAGGAAGGGTTTAACTTACCATTGCTTACGACATCATCAACCGGGGAAGAAAAAAAATATGCCATCATCTTTGGGCTCTTGGTCTTGTCTTGCTGGGGGTCTAGATCGCTTGACCGCCTTATCAGCACGCCCGCGGCGAAGCTTCCGGGGGAGCGATGTTTTTCGTTCTCTGGAACCGCAACAACCGCCAAGAATGACAGGTAAGATTTCAGGAACAGTAGCTGGGAGGCCGAATGCAGTGCGGGACACAGCAAAGACCAACTAACTTCGTTAGTCCGTAAGTATGTACTCACGTGCGTCGCTGGCCCAGGGGATGCGGATAGCGACCGGCCGGTGTTTTTTGGGTGTGTCCACAGGCGCAGCTATTTGTCCGCTACTGCTGTTACCGCTGCTACCGCTGCTAGTACAATTGCTCACACACATGCTCGCCATCAATTCCGGGGCTAGATATGATATGGGATCCCAACGACGGACAACTACGCACTCGCTCTGCAACATACTTCAGGCTGGTCGATCCTCTCCCACAATAGGGGCGAGGGTGTGGCGCGCGCTCTCTTAGGAGCTCCTACTCCCTTCTTCTCCGAGGCAAGTTGGAGGTCGATCCAGTCTCTGGAGTTGCTTTTGCTGACCGCTTTGCCGCTCGGAGTGTTATCCGCTTGGAGGGTCTCCGTGGACCATGCTAGCTGCAGGTTTTGCAGCGCCTGGGAGGCGCCGGTTGGAATCTTAACCCCCTCCCCCCCTCCACCCCCCATTTGTTGCCAACAGGGCATGACCTAGCTTGCTGCATCATGTCGCCGCCAGCAAGCTGGAACGCCGATGGTATTTCGTCCCGTCCCGCATGTCTAGACCACCCCCTTCCCCATTGACACATGATCTACGCTTGTTGCATGGAGCTTAGCTCCTTGAAGCTTGGACGCATTTCCTACAAGCTTTTGGTTTACCCTCTCCCCACCGGCATGATATGATAGTATCGCAACCTGCGTAGAAGGTGCTGCAGGACCCAAAGAGGGCAATCAATGACCTACCGCTACTGATAGAAGCAACGCTACCCAATTCTGAGGCTCGCGCGTGCAGTAGCTGTAGTACTATTGCGAAACAAGGAGCTCTTGCTCTTCCTCTTCCCTCCCCACCACGCGCCGGCGACATCTTACCCGGCTGGTAGTCACCACAGCGCTCGCTTAAAAAACTAGTCTCGCTACCCGCCCTCTCTTTATCTTGCAATAACGCGTTTGATGATCTCTATAAAATTGTGGTATCCTAACAGGGCACAGCCTTCGGAGAAAATTTCATCTTTTACTTGGATGGGAATGGCGGCGGCAGCTCGCCCGGTTCTGAACACGAGGATAGAGACAGGGGTCACGCAGTGGTAGTACATAGTTTGGGACGAGGGATCGCTCTATGTGTGCTGCTCGTCACTAGTTGTCCGTAGAAGTGATGACGGAGGTACATGAAGTAGTTCTTGCGACGGAGCCTAAAATAACCAAAAACAAGATGGAGGAACAAAGAAAAAAAAAACACGCCAAGGGTCCCCTGGCGAATAGGGGATGGATTAGCATATTAGACGACAAGGGCACGAGTTGCATAGGCCGCCGCCAACGTTTAGATCATGGTATTGACTCTAGTCATTACCACCGCTGTTATTACCATTAGCCCCTTCGTTTAGCCAGAGAGGATCGCTGCGGGCAGGGCCATGTGTGTGATTGATGTGACAAGCACCCCGAACCAGTAAAATGATGAGATGGCCCGGGGTTGGGATATTACCTCAAGTCCTCCCCCCCTTCAACCGGCCCCCGGGGCGATGTCTTGGTGGGTGGCTCGCGTTGCACTTAATAAACTTTTCCAGAGAAGAGTTCTGGCGCGACCCGGATGCAAGGAGCTGGGGACAAACCGGGCACCTACCCATGTCCAAGCGCGCGCGCGCACTGCTGCAGCATGTCATTAGTTGCAGATGTGACATGCATGCCGTAGTCTCCTCTTCCAAGGTTACGTATTGCCTTGGAGGCGTTTTTACTACGTACAACTCCCATTTTTAAGCCTTACGTTTACCCAGGTTTCCTGAACTCCACAAGCCCGCGAAGAAACGTGGAAATTAAAGATCCCTTTGTAGGCACCGAAACCCAGATGTGGCCGGAGCGAGAGGCGCGAGCATGGATGTAGCCCAAGCTGGACATTGTTATATCGAGCGGTCATGGACGGTCCGGATGCCGGACTTGTGATTTACTGCGGGTTCCTTTCAGTGCTTTTCTCCTCGAGTGGTAGTCAAAGCACATACATAAACCTCGATATGAAGGAGTATTAATCTGAGACCGGCAAAGCCGAGCCGTCAGGTCATCTACCGGAGGAGGAAGAAGAAGAAGAAGACGAAGAAGAAGAGTCAAATGAGGATAAGGAAGCGCTGGGAAGAGTCTTTCACTCGCCGTCTCTTACACACGCACCGTAGACAGCAGGCCGAATGTACAGTACAGGCATTAGTGCTTGCCGATGCCCCCTGTCCCCAGTGCCAGGGATCGATGATCAATCATTACGGGTAGCAATGCCGCAGTTTAGCTCGGTGCCCAACGACCTGATTCTGCTTATGTGGCGTTCGGATTTTGCGTGTACCCTCCATCGACAGGTTGCAGGCTGCAGGATGCACGGCGCCCTAGAGCCTCTAGCAGTTGCTGATCGGAGCGTTCACACAAGAGGGCTGGAGTGCTCGCTTGCTTGCTTCGCCTTGCCCAGGCGATGTGCATCGTCGATTACGCCCGGATCCAATCACCGAGTATTGCCGGCGAAGCGTAGGTGGAGGCCACCTGCTGAAGAAACGTATAATGACGTTTTCCGCCTCTGAGACATGTTGACACCTCTAACCATGACAAATTGCAGTGCTTGGTGTCTCAGCTTGACGTTCCTGGATTTGCGTTGATCAATCATTTCCTTGGTCGTCGATATAAGTTAGGCCCCCAATTCAGATTGGAAGCTAGGGTATGTAATTACAAGGCCTAAAAAAAGCAGATACTCGTCAGAACCAGGACGCAGAGCATGAAAGGGCTGCCACGCATGTCCACGCCGGAGGGCTGTATCTCATATTGTCCTCAATCAAAGCAACAAAGCCCATTTAAAGCACTTTGCACATCATCATCCGTTCATGTCATGTTTCACCAATGTAGATCCATTAGCTTGTGGCGGCAGTATTGTTTCAGGGTGCTACGGCTCTCCGGGTAACCGACCGGGGAAAGCGTACGATAACCTGGGAAGGTTTCCGAGCGAGAGAGTCGCCACCACATGGCTAATCCTCTTCCCACATGCAGTTATATTGGTCATCCAGTTGACTAAGAGTGGTATAACAGAACAACCCAGAATAAAACCAAATTAAATCAAATCAAATCGGGGGGCAATACATTTATTCTCCGTTAAATTACGTGATTCAACGATTACTGACGATTTGCGGTGGTCCATTGGTGCACAGCCTTGCTGTGAGCGCCCCGTTGGTGGCTCTTCCCTTAGCCACCCTTGGCCTCTCTTGGTCATTCTCATGCAGGTATCCCACAGGATAACATACGTACCCCTGATCTTGCAACCTAGTTAGAACGTGGCTCTCCTACCCAGTCCGCTGGGTACGCTGACCAGGATAAGCCAAACAATCCTTGCGCTAACTGAGCATTTCGCGCCTTGCAATTTCGCGGGAAACGCTGCTGGCCGCATACTGGGCCGCAGGCAGTCAGGGCGTGGCTCAAGACGGCAGCAAAAAAACCTCATGGTCCTTGCAGACTCGCATGCTCCCCCCCCGTTCTCTCCCGACGTGGTACTGTAGTACTACGGTACGCACCTACATATCATTGTACATCGTACGTACATGAAGCCTGCATGCAGAATGTACGTCGCTGAGAATCCCGCAACTCTGGGCCTACTGGGACGTATGTACCTTATCTCCCTCTCCACTGACATACCGCGGGACACAAGCCGTCACCGGTCAGAGCGCAAAAATGGTCCCGTTTCCATGACGAAACATATCTAGACCTTACAACGATGCCAGGGTAGATGAAGCCGCCCATGTCAGCATCGGTTATGTGCACTACATACCTACGTGCGATTGCGTGTACCTACAGTTCGACCTGCTAAAGGTACATGGTGGTCTCTTTCTTTCTTTCTTTTTTTTTTTCTCCCTTTCCCTCGAGATGAACTTACTGCTACTAGTATTAGTGGCTAGAGCGGTTGATGTTGCGTCCACTAGTCGGAAGTGTATGTACTGGATACCGCTCCATAAAAGAAATGTCCTCGACTTGAAAAGAAGAGAAAAAAAAAAGACCAAGATTCCCCCACAAGCCCAGCTGATGATATACGGAACAGCAGTACCCACTACTGCCAGAGCAATTGAAGGTACATGCAGTTACTAAGTACTAGGTTACAGTGTTACCTGACAGCCTGGGAAGCAAAAATGAGCTTCCATCACTAACATCTCCTGTAGTACTAGAGATGGGGGTGGGTGAGCAAGGGTCCTGGTCCTCTTTTGGTTCCCTCTCATTACGAACCCTGGTATGCGCGAAAGAAGAAAGAAGAAAAAGAAAAAGAATATTCCCAAGGCCGGAGGCACGGAGCAGGTGATGATTTCATCCCGTAGAAGAAAAACCGTTGATCTTCTGCATCCTGCAAGATGAGGCATATGCCATGCATTGTTATTATCCTTTGGCAAAGTAACCTTGACGATAATAAAGAAATAAACGCAAAGAGCTTGCATTTGGGGCTGGGGCAGCGAGCTGAGGGTCGCTTGATGAATGGTCCTGGCAGCGCCAATTTCACCTCGCAATTTCGTGGCCGCCTTGACGTGCGGCGTATGGATACCAATAGTTTCCCGTTGCCAACCCCGGCCATCGATTAGCTCTGTGCTGCCCGCACGTACGTCAGTCCGCTAAAAAGGCCTAACTACGGGTCCTTTTTTTTTTGGGGGGGGGGGGGGGGGGGGGGGGGTCGCCACGTGCATCTCACGAAGACGTCGTGAGTGGTGTTTCTTCTTCTTTTTGCGTGCGCAGCCTCGCGCACTTATTTTTTATACAGTGCCCGGCAATGGCAACGATATCATCTCCCCGGGATGTTCAGAGTTTGGGCTTGTCAGTCAGCTTGCCACTTGCTACATACGTACGAAAACTTGGCTTACAAGATAGGTTGAGTACCACGCAAGTAGTCGTAACCCATGTCTTTTACGTATAAGCTCCTGCCTGCATTTCACACCTCGGGATCTCAGAGCTGTTGGTGTGGTCGAACCTTGAAAGCTATTAGACCAAGCATTAGGTAGTAATAAATAATATTTCACAAAAAGTATTAAAAATTTTAAAACGTGGAGATCCCACCGGGTGAACCATCCCCGGGTCTAGACAATGCCATTGTACTGCCGCTAGTCGGATACGATGCCACTCAATTATTATTTTTTTGATCGACATAAAATGGAGTGCGCCGCTCGTCTTCGCTTCGTCCATCTCAGCGTCTGTGTCGTCTCCGTTACCTATGCCCAGATACACACTGACACTGTACCTTAGATCCTAACCAAAGAAGACCAGCGCTTGGTTTATTACTTACATGAAGCTCATTTGCCCCATGGGTACTTCAGTCGGGTGGCCAGGAAAACAACCCTCCCAAAAATAACTTGGTTTGATTTAAAAAAAAAAAAAAAAAAAAAAAAACCGTTCTCTGTCTAGCCGGACAACTGACAGTGTCTCGTCATGATCGTCTCCATCTGGCCCGCCAACCTCCTACCCAACTCCGACACTGGCTTCTCGCTTGCTCTAAAGATCCCCCAGCCCGATGATTGATTAGTCTTTCTCTCCCACATAGGTCGCAACCGTATTTTTTACTAGTACGAAAGATGTGTTGGCCATGCTTGAACAGTCGCGCTCCCCTGTCTAGGTAGCCTCGGAAGGATTGGCCGCCCATCGCTGGCGGTGTGGCTGTTCTCGCCATGTCCTTGATATTTCAAAGGAAATTTTGTCCTCAGCACATCAGCCTTGTGTCGCTGGCCGCCGCCGCCTTGCTGTCGGAGCTGTTGGGAGGCAATCCGCGCCTGTAAAACTCAGAATGGCTGGACAGATTCATTTCTTTTCTTACGTCTATATGTGCATATGTCTTGAAGAAAAGTGACAGTGCGTCTTAACGACTTTGGTGATTTGTCGTCAGACATTATGAGAGACCGCCCTTTGTTTTTTCTCCCTTCCCTGTCCCTACCCAACCTCTACCGCTATTGGTATCCGGGGGACTGGAGAAATTCAATACTTTGTCGGGGCTGCAGGTGACGTGCAGCAAGGCGGTCAAGCACCTTCATCTGAACCGTCCTCCAAATAATACGATTTAACAAAGTCCAAAAAATAAAATAAAAAAAATTCCGCAACGTCTGGTCTCAATGTAGGCTCCAGGGCTATGGTACCATGCAGCCGACCTAGAGGCCTGGCACAGCATTAGTAGACTCCAAAAAAGAAACACAGGGTCATGGCGTCCGTTTCTTCCCCCCGAGCTACATAGTACTAGCTTAAGGGTACTCACAGAACGTACCTAAGCCTTGTCGACGTTGGGACAACCCATGCAAGTCTGACATGGGGGTCCCCTGAAGTGATGCACCACGTCCGGCTGACCTCAAAGCAGCTTTTTTTGTTGCCATGGGATGTACAGTACCCATGACTCCATTATCACCCAAAAATCGATGCTCCATTACTAGAAAGAGATTGGTCTAGCAGGCAATAGAGAGAGGGCTGTCCCCAATCGCAAGAGATTGTGACCTTGTACCTAAACCGGTACCAAGCAACAAATAAGCAAAACCCCCCCGAACGGAATAAAAAAAAAAGGTGCGGCCTCGCTCTTATCCAGGCATGGGAAGCTCTTGATGACCACTAGGAACCACTCTCTAGGCAATGCTGAGCTCAACCTGTGGCACTTGCTACGTACTTAGTTTCTGAGATTAACTTGATAAAGCATACCGAGAGTTGCCGTTTGAGCCCGTATCATCCCATCCCATCCCATCAGCCGCCACTTTTTCCCATATTACCTGCTTGGTGACCAATACCTTTCGCCAACCGGGTCCTTTAACTAGCTTTCTCACTCCTGCTTTGCACATGATCACTGGAGCCGCTGCTCATCCTTACGAAAGGAGATCGGAATTGACCCTTGAATAACACTCGTCCGGCCCATTCAAACCCCCGGGTCCTTTCAGTGCTGGCAGGCTGCTTGTGGCCATTCATCACGCAAGGTCTACCTCGAGAACTATGACTGGTCCGCTTCCCTGCAATACGTTCAACTGGTCACATTTCGTGCATTACTGGGTTAGTTCCATTCTAGTTGGGCATCCTGCTCTCAGGCACCTGATATCCTCTCGATCCGAACCGCCTTTTTTGTTTTGGGAACCTTTTCCGACATACCTACCTGGGCTTCCGCAGGTACTTGTACAAAACCAAGTTGCTGTCGGCGCTGCCTAAAATCGTACTTTGGACACTTACCACCTCGTGCGAACGCTAATACGCAGCTCGTATTATAGCCCTAAGCCATTGCTCAGAGCTTCGGATTCCTTCTTACGGCTGCCATTGCTTTCAGGTTTAGACCTGGCTTCCGCTGTAATCCCAAGCCGTCAAGTATTCTCCAGCATCAATCGAACCTTGAGGCGATTCTCCAGAGTCTGCATATATTTGCAATAGCGCACGACTCCACCTCCAAAAATCCTCTAACCAAAATATTACCATCGCGGTGGCGGTCTCCGAAGGTCATCGGTATACTGATCACGGTGTAGGCCTCAACAGCTACTCTACCAGAGCAGAATCATCTTCAGGTACTGACCGGATCCGCGAGGGACAGTGGGAGGTAACTGGCGGCAACTCGGTGGTAACTAACACCCAGGGGACCGGAAAGAGACCTATCCACCAGGAAGGCGCTCAAAGTGGTCAATGTCCGGGTCCTCAGGACCACTTCCGAGCAGGGGCACAGCTCTCGATGTCGCAGAGGGGTCCTGTGTCTCGCCCGGCGTCACCCGTTTCCGCAAGATCCTCAACTCCCGGCCACCGGACCTCTCCAACCTCCCTCCATTCTGGTCTGCGAGGAGGCGGTGACCCGCCCTCCGATGATGGATCCCAGGGAAGTTTCAGTATCCCAAGCACGAATGGGGAGCAGACGCACTCTATACAGAGGAGCCTAGGGGTTCACAACATTTTGAATCCATCAGACACCCACTCTGCTCCACAGAGCGCGGGTTCTTCTATTCTTCACCGCCGCCCTGAGAGCGCCAGCCCGAGCACTAGCCAAGTTGGTCATTACGAAACGAGCCCATCACAACGGCATGTTACGTTCCAAGGACATGGCTTAGTTCAGCAACAACAAGGCACTTCGAGACTGTCGAGCGATTCTTCCTCTCTTCTAACCTCTACAGGAGGACGAGCATCGCCGAGCATGAACCACCCATGGCCTCCAATTACAGGCCCTAGACGTTATTTGACACCAAAGTCGCCCAAGGCCAGAAGCTTAAGCCACGGTGCGCCGAGACAAGTGGTTCCTCAACAATCTCAGATTCCACCACCGGTCCCTCTGGGACCTCATAGACCATACATGGGTGACGGCGGCGGGTCAGATAGATCTCCCCATATTGGACCCGGGCAGCCTATGGCGCCTCCTATTAACAGGCTAAATTTGCCGGGAGTTTCAGCTCACAGTCCTATGCCCAGTTTCACAACGATTCCTCGATCATCGTCACAACCGCTTTCTACCAACAGCCAGCCTGCAGCTCATGAACAACCGATACAAGGTCAAGCGAATCCTTTTCAAGCGCAGAGACCATCTAATTTCCCATCGCCAACAGGCGGCTATTCACCGTCAATGCCGCCTGCGAGTAGAGGATTTCCTCCATTAGCATCCGGAGACCCGCGATGGTCGGCGCCGGCTGGCCTTCCTGCTGTCCAGCAGGGGCCTGGAATAGTGTCATCGGTACCGGTAACTGAGGGCCATTTGATACTAGCTCCACCAGGTTTGGATGCCATCCCAGTCGTGGTTGATCGCCATAATGCATCAAGGCAAGCTGACGAAAAGCGGCTTCGCAATGCAGGCGCGTCAGCGAGATTCAGGCAGCGAAAGAAGGACAAGGACCAGCAGAAGGATAGCCTCATAGCGAAGCTGGAGGCCCAGAACCGAGAACTCGAAAAACGCATGCGGGAAATAGAATCTGAACGCAATCGGTATCGAGCGGATCGTGATCGACTGCGTGACGTAGTTTATCGAACTCCTGGCATATCCGAGCTTGCGTTTCAGGGCCCGCAGAGCCCGTCACAAAAAAGCGTCGAGTCGATGGCTGAGCAGAGCCCTCTAGTGCCTCCACCGCCGCCCATTTCCATTGGGTCGTATGGGGTTGGGGATTCACAACTCAGCGAGCGACCATCGCGACGACGGAGAACCGATCCACACGTGGAATTCAGCTCCGGATCGTATATTGGGGCACTGCCTCCACCCGTTGCATATGGAACGCCTCTATCCCAGCCAGGAACGCCTGGTATGGGCCGCTCCGAGAGGCTACCGCCTCTACGAATCGACCAGCCGATGAGCACACCGCTAACGACGTCTGAGCCGAGCTCAGCTAATACACCAGCGCAAAGCTATTCTCCTTTTCGGAGAGAGCCATACGAATCCGGATGGGCCACGAAGCCTAGTTCTACCGATCCAGGACTGCGGTAACATGGTGGCAAGTCAGTTTACGCGGCCATCCCTTGGTACAAGTCGCAATCTATTTCATTGTATAAAACATATCCTTCACGGCATAAGATATTTAATACAACACTTCCTGTTCTTCTCATGGAAATCCAAACAGAACAGACCCCCGTATCCTGGTAATCCAGATCAACCATTATTCTACTTTGCAAGACTTTACTTTCAGTCGGGCAACCGGCGTCCAACCTGTGGAGCAACTGTGGGTGCTATCGCAGATGAGATTCAGACATCAAGACTCGAACTTAAGACGAGGGAGTGTAGCCTGTTGGCTACGAGTCCTTGGTGCCCATGCGTTTCCGTCTACCTACTTTTTTCGCATTTCTTTTGTCTGGAGTATACTACTATAGCGTTAACAAAGCAGTGTCATGGCATGTCTTTTCCCACCGTAGCCTAGGCGATGGGGTAGACTGGTGTTCAGGTGTTCAGTGGCCTTTTTCCAACCTGCTAGCGGCGCCCAAGTCATTTTCCCTCCCACATTATATCGATACCAGATTGCACAATCTACTTTTCAAGTTTCACATCAGCGACTTTGCAGGTCACCTTCAATACCCCTTTCTTCATGTTTTTGTGTGTACAGATCTGTGCGGAGTTAGATTCATATGATTTCTTATTCACCTTTGCGGGAAGGTATCTCGCAATGCTTGGGATCCTTCTGAACTGAGAGGCTGTGGAAGTGTGTGGGTTTTGATCTGCGGATTGGATTTTCTGCTTTGATTGAATTTTTTATTTTTTATTTTTTATTTTTCTATTTTGGAGAGATAAGAATGGAACAAGAAAAAAGACTTCGGAACGGATAGGAGTATCTTTTCTTCAATGGCGTAAGGTTTGGAGTACAGGGCCAAACATGTAATGTAGATCGCACCAGGTCTGTAATCTATCTACTAGTAGATATTAGGATGGATACGAGATGGCGAAGGTATACCAGAGAGAGTTTTTAAGGAAATCAACCCGTTGCCCAAAACAACATAGGCCTAAACTGGACATCGTGACGTCTGGTACGTTTCATGTCAACACGCTGGGAACGAAATGTGATCCTCAATTAATTGGAATCATTGATGATCTGAAATATATCGGGCTGATGCCAGGGAGGACGGTCGATCATATATCAAACAAGCCCGGCCTTGCAAGTTTTCTCAAATGGACGATCCCCGGCGGAAACGTATGCACATTTGACATATGTAACTAGATGCGGCCATCCGGGGGTCATTCCGGGCATGGGGTCGGACATGACTCGGCCAACGTTACCGGGTTGGTCAATGATGCCCGTGTGCCCGGAAAACTTTATCTGAACCCCGTCACCCGGCACATTCCCGGAAGAATCTGAAAAAAAGAGTCCTGCCCTGCTCCGCGAGGTGCAGCCGTGCGATTGAAACGGCATTAAATGTTTGTGTAGTAGTAATTCGTTCCAGGTGCACAAAATGCAGCGAGCATGTTCCAGTTGTCTGCTATTGCTCCTTCTCCTTATGGTCATGCAAAACTAACTCCTGAGGAATAAGGGGAAAAGTCAGACCTCAAGGGCTATTATTGTTGGAGTTGCTGCAAAAGGCGCGGTAAAAAGAAATCGCGAGTTGTGCAATGAAGACGAAGTAGGAGGTCCTGGGGGAGAAAGGGCTTTGCAATCTACAAAAGGTAGCTGACCTTAACTGTAGAGAAAGCCTACATTGAGGACAGCTGTAAATGCGTGCTGCCGAGGTGTTGGCCAACCCCGATCTGTCCCGGCCGCATTCCAAGAAGCACTCGTGATCGTTTATTCCTGGAGACGCAAACTACAGGCAATATCATCAGGAGGGCACTTCAAGTCAAGGTGTGGTTGAACCTGAGCAATTATTGTTGCATTCGAACCAAGCAGAGTACAGAAGCATTCGAAACTGAGCATAGGCGCAGCGCGTTTCTAGAGTTGCGGTTCCTCGACACTACCACCCATTTGTCCAATTTACAACCAAAGCTCGGTGCGACACGACCTACCTATCACAAGTAGCACTTCTATCTTATCAGTTCCGTCTGTGTAAGCAAATAACGCCGCCCATGTGGTTGAGAAGCTGCGAGAATCTATCTAATACCGAGAAAGGTGTTTCTACAAGCTCGATGCCAATCTAGCTTAGCGGCAAACATCCTCAAAAGGATGGCGTGAGGCCAAACCAGCAGTGGACACATTTCGAAGTTTGTTCTGGTCGGCACGTTTTAGGAAAGGGCCACCTCGGTGGCGGCCCCGGATTCAGCATGCGGGCCTAGACCCAGGGGGGGCTCGGGCATAACCTGGCAGCCCTGGGTTGAGCTGGACAAGCTAAAATTACGGTCACCCGTGAATTGGGTGGCTCGCCAATTAGCCGAACCAACCGGGATTGATCAGGGTGTCCGAAAAGAGAGAGGGAGAGGGAGAGAGCAGAAAAGAACCCCCCTCCTCCCCTCCATACTAGTCTAGGTACAGGCTGGCCCTTTGCAGGGACAAGCTGGCTTCCTGGGAACAGCCCCAGTCGTCATCACCATAGCTGGCTCGAAAAATTCCCCAGGTCTCGGGAGCACCAGAGCTCAGGCCAAACGTCCAACCACGCAGCCTCGTGTCGACGCTCCCTCCTTTTTTTTTTCCAGTGCCATGAGATAGCAAGCTGTCACATTCGCCTTGTTATAGTTCTCCGACTTGCACACAACGCGCGGCCATGGTGAAAGCAAGTCTGCCCAGCGCGAGGATTACCCTCCCCTATCCACTTTATGCATGCGACTTTGATCCGCACGATGCGAACCATCTGTTCGTTGGCGGTGGCGGCGGTCCCGGACGACACGGCGTTGGCAACACCATTGTAAGCGCACCTCCCCCTCTTTCAGGCACCACTCGCGCGATCCTTTTGCCCTTGGCTAACCCAAGCTCCTTCCCGTTTTTTTTTCGGGGAGGTTGGTGTTGTGTTAGACCTTACTAGACGTATCCAAGCCTGCCGAAATCGAGAATGCCGGTGAGATCGTGCTCAGCGCAAACGAGGACAGCGTCCAGAGCCTGGCGGTCGGCCCACGCAAGGACAGGACCACGACCGTGTTTGCGGGCATCAATGGAAGTGCGGAGGATGCGAAAAATGGCAAGAATCCACATTTTAGGGTCTTTGGCGTTGCCCAACCTGCGAAGTCGGCTAAGAGTAGCGGTGTAAAATTTACCGAGACCGCCCGCGAGTCCCTGTTCGCATACCGAGATGCAGACACCTACCAGCGCCGCATCAGGCTGTCCCAGCCTCTCGAGGGCGCATCCCAGCTTGGCGTTGTTGCTACCGGCCTCTCCAAGGAGCCTCAAATAGCTGTCTTCGATGTGCCTGCTTCTGGTGCTGCCAGGTGGAAACTAAGGGGAAGGCTGGATCTCCCCGATGAAGCTATGGATTTGGACGTTGTGCAGACAGGTCCTGACACATATCAGCTCGCGTACTGTGACAAGCACGAGATCTTCACCGTGCAGGTTTCCAAATCGGAGGTATCTGAGCCGCGAACTATCTTCACGATCCCGATCGAAGATGATGACCCCGCCAGCCGGCCGGCTTTCAAATCCCTGCGCTATCTCTCATCCGGATTCCTCTTCGCCGTAGTGAACAAAGCCAACCGAAAAGGTGCGGTGCTCCATGGCTACCGCCTCCCATCACAGGAGAACGATAAAGCCCGCTTGGCTGTAGTAAAGAACCTGCCCACATCTGTCACGCAGACCACGGGCTTGGCGATACGCAACCTCTCGCCGACTTCCTCCCCCACCGAGAAACAGGGCGAGTCGCAGTTCGTCATCGCAGTATCTGGCCAGGATGCCTCGATATCGCTGTTCACCATGGACTACAAGATTGTCCAGAATGTGGACATTCTGACCAACTTGGCACCATTCCACACGATCAAGAGTGACCACTCCTTTGGCATCACCGGACTTACCTTCTCTCCGTTCTCCCCGCCCAAGTCTTCCAAGTCCGCTTCCGACTTGTCTATCAAGTTGGCCAGTGTATCTGCCGGTAATCAGGCACTAGTACACAGCATACCCCTGAAGAAATTCAGCGACAAATCTGCACCTCCTAGGAAGGGCGGTCCTCCGCGGGTAACTCGTTATGTCGTAGCAATCCCCTCTAAGGGCGATTCACCTTTGGCCATTATCACAGTGACAGCACTGGCGGTTCTCATGATGGCTCTTATTGGACAAATCTTCATGGAGGCAAAGGGGATCAACCCACCCCTCCTTGGTACAAACCGGTACCTCCCCGCATCTTGGACTATTCCCCTGCGCAAGATCGGCCCGTTCTTGGGGCCACAAGCGTTCGAGAACTTGATTGCCGGCCACAGCCCCGAGGAACACGAGAGAATTGTTATTCGACATGACGATACAGAGCTCGGAGGTGTTCAGGCGAACATCCATGACGAGGAACTCCATGGTCCCGCCAAGTCATGGGATGAGCTCGATCACCAACAACGGCACCTCTGGAAGCAGCGGCTTCAAAAGACTGGACACTGGGCAGAGAATCTGGGAGAGACCGTATTCAAGGGAGTTCTATTTGGGGAGATTGGGGGAGCAATAGGCGCCATTGTTGGCGAAGCACTCTGAGGCGTTTGTGTTTTTCACCTTGGATTATTTTCTAGTCGGGAGCGTATTCCGCATCGATTTTCCCTGGACCTGGGACCAAGAATAATGGAAAATTAAAAATTTACGAATGCATGTTTTACAACGGGAACAGCATACTGGTTTTCTGCGACCTGTACAATATCAAAAGTCTCTCTCCCCCTTCAAATATATCTATATATACACATATACATATATGTATGTATGTATAGCTAGCTAGCATATCACGGAATGACAAAATGGTATATATGATGGTCTGAACAAGTTGCGTCATTCGCACGCATACTGGTCACGTGTGTATAGAATCTGCGCCGTGCATTTATTAAAATGGCATGTCCTGGCGGTTCTAAAGGTTCTATCTCTCTACCTCTGGAGACCAGATGATGCATATAAAACCAGAGGTATAAAAAATCAGGAGATCTGGGGGGTCCTTTTTTCCCTTTGAACCACAGCCTTTGTTTAGGAGTCGTTACGCCTACGTATGTATGTAAGTAGCTCTAGAACAACATATCTTATGTGTGTTTTAAAAGCTTGGAGCGTTTAGATATCTCTTTTTTTTTCTCCCTTCCCAAATGAATTTATCTATCTCTCTAGATTATCTGTGGGCAAGCCCCTATATTTCTCTTCTTTTTTGAGCACGGCGTCGTATCTCTGTTCGCCGGCATCTTTGCCGAACAGCCACTTTATTCCTTCCTAACCGTTGTCATGCCAGACATTTCGTTACTCTCCTTGTGTTATTAAAAAAAAAAAAAAGAGAGAACTCCACGACGCTCTTGTGGGCCGAAACAAATAAATCCAAGCAAATGTGCCATCGCTAAGAAAAGTAAAGAATTTCAAACAGAGCACACAAACTGAAACGCCCCCTCCTTGTCTATGCGCCGGCTTCCCTTTTACATCGTATCAATACAATGGACCTGCTACTCTTGTTCCTCTCCCCACAGAGAGATAGATTGCTTTTAGCGTAAAGCGTCCCATGTCATCAGATGGCTGGGTTGGCTATAACCCGGGCCCTCACCCCCTTCCCCCTTCTGCTGCGCTACCAAGGCACGAGCCCCGGTGGCAACATTGGGTATTCCACTCCGTCTATGATTTCGGTGCCGTAGCCAAAGTCGTTGACGCTGACTGTGCCTACGCCACCACCTTCTCCCCCCAGCTCGGATCTCTTCCAAACGGCGTGGCACTCGCCGGGTACGTACCGGGCGGCATCCATGGCCAGCGTCAGCTTCACCTCCGGGCAGTAGTCCCAGATGTGCTTGCGGAGGTCCGGTGTGCCCCAGATCCCGCCGTGGAGCATGCTGCCGCTGCCGCCGGTGTGGTAGCCCATAGGCTCGTAGAAGCCCTGGCGCCAATCGTCGATGCCGGGTACATATTCGCCGTGTTTGGCAGCCTCGATAGAATTGTTATATTTGCCCGATTCGGTTGGCGATTGATTGATAGCCTCGGCGTTGCCCGAGTACATCTCGCCGCTGAACGTCAACGAGACGCTGCCGTTGGCCATCTTGGCACCTGGCCGGTGGGCCAGGCGCTCGGCGAGCCAGACGTCTTCGGGCTCGGAGCCGTCGACGCGAATCTGGTCGCGCAGGATTTCGATCATGGCGCTCACGCGGCGTAGGGATAGGCCACCGTTGCCACCGTAGCGGCCATGTGGGTTCCAGGGCGCCCCAATCCAGTCGTAGTCGAGGTAATCATTGATATTCTGGCGGCTATTGGCACAGAGCATGCTGTCCGTCTGGAAGACCAGCAGCCACTCGGCAGGCTGCAGGACCGTCTCATAAATCCACAGCGTCGTCAGGAAGCGGCTGATCATCTCCTGGCCAGCCGTGCTCATATTGGAGGGGATATAGGTCAGATCTAGCTTTCCAGCCTTGACCTGCTCGCGGATGGCCGTGGACTTGTTGAGGTGGGTAACCGACTCCACGGATCCCATGAAGCGGAAGCGCCAATCTGGTGGCACAACGGACATGAAATGTAGCATGAGGGGCGCCAGCAGGGGAACAGGGCGGTTTTCGATGAGCAGCGCCACTTTGCTCTCATTGTAAGGTGAACGCACTGGTTCGTTATGGTAGTCCAGGTGTACCTCAGGGACCTCTACTTCTCGTATCGTCGGAAGTGAGAAGTGGATGGTCATGATCCTTTTTTACCAAAATGTTAGTCAGAACTTGCCCAATTCGCACCTCATCAGGTCAGATCAATAATATGAATCGCAACCACTCTCCCGGTAGTATAAGTTCACAGTTTGTGACGACCTACATGCCTCCCCGAAGCTTAACTTACAAGAAAAATAGGACCGCTACTGTGAATTGCACTCGCTTTGGAATGCGCGACCATGTTGAGCTGGTCACGGCTTTTGATTGCTCCCATAAATCGTTCATCGTCATCTCTTCCTTTCCGGAAGAGGTCTTTTTCGTAACCATTGTGATTGACAATAGTCGGCGTCTGCCGGTCACCAGGAAAGCTGGATCGTGTCTAAGTTCCTAACTGCCTCGTGTGGTCGTCCTGTTCGGTATATCTTCTCTTGGCGCCCCTCGGGTTATGGCAGTGAACAGAAAGGGAAAAAAAGAATAGAGAAAAGTCAAGATGAAGCAGTGAAATGGAGAGTGTACCCACTTTCACCGCGCGTAAGATGTTCGTTTGGAAGACAGGGATCTCCGGATGATCCCTTGTGGATTACCACGGGTGCAGATAGGTGGACAGGGAAGCTTCGGCAAAGGTGCGACGAGGTTGACGCAAGCCCGCATTGACCTCGACGGATCTTGGCTTTTCCCTAGAGCACACTCTCTCCACCTTTGCAAGCTATCGGAAGCTGGACTTATCTGACTAGTAGGCAGAACAGATTCGTGAACCGATGTTGTAAACAAGTGTTCGTCTTCGAGTCCTTGTGTTCTTGGCTGGAATGCTCGACTCCTCGCAAATGGAAGGAAATGGGGATTGCAATAAGAGCGTGGATATGGCAGAGGAATTGCTAACCAGGGCAACCCTCTCTACTAGCTAGGTCCGGTACCGTTATATGATGTGGCGGCAGCTTTTCCCTCACACAAGCCGATCAATAATAGGGCAGACCTCACGTCGCCTCTCGGCTCCCTGTGCAACCCCGGTCTGCTCCACGAAGCTTGATACTATGTACTTAAATGCGTGGTTAGTTAGTATTTATTGGTGGTCTTCCCCTGGTTCGGTTCGCCGACGATCCTCGATAAGCTAGGGCCTGAAAGCTATAAAACAAAAAGAAAAAGAGAAAAGAAACTCGACCTAATCTGGCCCGAATTGATTGTTATCAAGAACTAAATTCGTCTGAATCTGGTTTAATAGGTGTCGCAGAAAATTATGGGGGTGGTTTTGGATGTAACTCTACTACCATAGTATGTTTGGCACTTTCTTCTGCTGCGGTTTCTTCCCTAGCTTAAACACCCCCTCCCCCCCTGGAGAGGTAGGTAGGTAGGCAGTCGGTAGTTCTACTGCTATTCGGTGCCAAGAACAGAGAACCTCAGACCCTTGCATTGTGGCTTCAGTCCCTTGAGCCCATCAACAGCCCCTCGTAGTGGTGATATCGGCTGCTTTAGGCAAGTACTTTAGGGGTACCGGTGCGGTACACTAACGCTGACGTCTCTCCCTTGCCGGCTTCCGTTCCCTTCACCTTCAAAAACAAGCCCGGCCATTGCTCTTGGCATCCCATCTCCACGGATGCAGGAATTCAAGTTCATTAGGCGAAAATTATAATCGAGAGAGTAGCTTGTTTCCTTGTTTATTAAAAGTTCCAAGTTGGAATTCATCCTAGGAGAATCGGAAGAACAGCAGCCACACCTTTGAAACATGCGAAAAGAGGAGGGGAGGAGGGGAAATCCCTGGAATCTGAGATGAAATGAAGAAGTGGGACTTGTTCGAAACTCAAGACTGCAAGTAGCCGTTGTGGTATGCTTGATGGGGATGTTCTGAGCAGATTTAATTGGATGATTAGCCTGGCAATTATGTATCTATCGGCCGAAGATTCGAACAGGCGTTTGTTTCTCTCCATCGAATGTCGACTCCCAGATGTTTTGATCAAATAATTTCTGTGTACAGAAATAGAAACCGACCTACTAACGTCGGATGAGGAAGTACCACACACACGTATCTTTCTCATCAGTTCCCAACTTAACTAGAACTGGTGCATAGAACCAGATGGCGAGATGATGATGCATGGGTGGATGAGGTGCCTCCGTTATCCGTAGAAGTCGCAATAGTATACTACAAGACAGCTGCTTGCTAAGCTTGCGCAATCACTGGGGCTGACGGTTCTAACGTGGAGTGAAGCCCTTCTTGCGTGCTCTTTGGAACCGAAGAGGATATAGGATTTGTGAAGGGGAGCAGCAGATATGTTACGTAGATCCCTCCCCTGGCATTGCAGGTGCTTGGGTTAACGCAGCGTGCCATCTGGTAGCAGTGTAAGAGGGAGGGAGGCCAGGGGGAAGGATGGCAAAGGGTCGACAAGATCCCGTAGATCATTTGTTTGAGTTGCCTGTATCATCAACCATCAATCTGCCTTCAGAGAGACACAATGGTAGATCGATAGCGTGCATGCAGGCGCAACCATCTGCATCGCCAGGGCGCACATATTGATTGTGTGTTGTGACCCCCCAAAATAGCTGTCCGCGTGTTGTGGGTGGCGCCAGTCCCCAAAAATGTCGCGCGGGTGTTCCGGCGAAGTACCTCGCTTCCCCACTCCCCCCCTGGGCACTACAACGCACTACGTTAGGCTTTGCCAAGGCAAAACGCGGGAGTGGGCCAGATACTCGGGACATTCGTCAGCCCTTCTGCTAGTGAGAAGGCCTAGTTGAGTAACGCGCGTGGGGAGAGAGAAAGAGAGAGAGAGAGAGAGAGAGAGAGAAAGAGCCAGCGCAATATTAGGCGGGAATCAAGGGAAACGTCTGCTAGTTCCGCCCGGGGAGGGGGACTACGGGAGTGACTACCGTAGTTAGTACGTACACTGGTAGGTAGGGAAGGTTGGCTGGTTTTAGCTGCCGGCAGCATTTCATCTCTCTCACACACTCTCTGTCCTCCTGGGACCCACTAGTATCTGTTTTATGGGTTTCCAAGCCATTGCCCTCTCTACTCTGTATGACACAGCATCTCAGGTACAAGTTCTAGTAAACAAGTGACTGCTGTTGAGACGCTCTCCCCCCATTCCCTCCCATCCTCTACCGCCTCCCCGATTGACAACCCAAGTGCCGTAATGAGGCCGTGACAGGCTCAAGCAGCCTCCTCGACTCGTTCCATCTCTGTTTAAACCTACCTGCTGCTGAAACCTCGTGGTCCTGTAAAAATACAAACCTTTCTAGCACATCCCTCTGGTGTCTAGTCTCGTTTCGACGACGCCTGTGGGGATCAATTCGGGTCGTTTTGGCCTCTCTTTCCTTGTTTTTTTTTTTTATCATTATTTCCCTTCCCTACTTCTTCTCTCGCGCAACGCAACGCGGGAAGCTGCGTAAAGGCAACCATGGGAGTCTCGTCGCCATCGCAGGGCCTCTTCGCCATTACACGCACTAGGGCCATTCTGGCCTTGTCACTGGTAATCACGTAGGTTCAAACCAGATATCTGCATTTATGGATCCTTATATTTCCGACAGTCGCTGACGGGAAATCAATAACTAGTTGGTGGATCGCTGGATTGATACCTCATTACAAACCTCAGCTTCAGGCAGAGTTCAAATCGAGGTTGGACGAGGCTAGGCAGAAGATTCCCAGCGTCAAGATCGATTGGCACCCGCAGCCCGAGGACGTCGTCATCGACCCCCGGGACAACTACAACAGAACCAAGGTCGCCCTGCTTATTGAGGCCCGGCCGCTGCCGCATCTACCCTCACAGATCCTGCACATGATCAGCGTAGTCCCCCAGGATTGGCGCTTTGTCTTCATCGGCTCCAACAAGTCTGTCGTGAGTGTGGGCAGGAGCTACGCCACGAAGCACCAGCAGGCGATCGGCAAGCTGGACTTGATGGTCCTACCAGAACCTTGGGAGATCGAGGCCAAGGAGAATATCTTCCGCCTGCTGACGGATGTCCGGTTCTACGACGAGTTTCTCCCGGGCGTCGAGTGGATCCTCAAATACGAGTACGACAGCATCCTATGCGCAAATTCGGAAGAGAGCCTCAATGACTGGCTGATATGGGATTGGGCAGGAGCCCCGAGGTATGTGGGCGACAGTGCATCTGAAAGGATGCTTCTCGGAAGGCTACAAAGTCTGCTGTACGAACTAACAACCTGGATAGAACTAAGGACGACCGCTTTTCGGGCAACGGTGGTCTCTCCCTGAGAAGGGTATCGACCATCAAGCGTGTCTTGAAATTCCAGGAGCGCTATAATGACACAGTCCCCGAGGACGAATGGTTTGGCGGAAGGCTGTGGGTTCTGCCGGGCGCTCGGGTAGCCTCAGGTACCGAGGGCCAGTTAGCTGTGGAGGACGTCTATATTCAAAACCCCATGGGCTTCCACGTCAGGCAAGGCGGCGCCTCGATGAGCGAGGACGTTTGGCTGGATCGTGACCGCCGGAAGGAGATATTTACGTACTGCCCAGAACTGAGCCTGATCATGGATATGAAGCTCGAGGTGGAGCGATGCCCCGGTGACGACGGTCAGGGCAATATACCACCGCCGGAAGAGGAGAAAAAGGAGGAAAAGGAGGATAAGTAGGGCCAGGAGTAAGAAAAACTTTGAATATAGGGCCGAGAAGCTCTCGGCGAGCGGAAGTCCCCATTCAAGATGGCACCCAAGAGGGCATGATAAATCCGTACCCAAGCAGCACTACGGAGATTGGACTGGCTTGTTACATGGAATTGATGGTTTTTTTTTTCGGCGTTGGGGGCAAGGGGGATTCTCCGAATTAGAGATCCAATCCCCAAATGTACTACAAACAACGGTTAACTAGATGCGTTCCAGTCTGGTGTTTGGGCCACCAGGAGTATGATTTTCGCTACGAATACTTTGGATAATACAGGAAACATGCATAATTCCATGGATAGAAACCCCTTTGCCAATCATAGTGAGTGGAATGGACTGCATTCCCCCAGTCTTCTCACACAAAGGTGGTGCTGTTTGAGCATTTATAAGAATGGGGTGATAGGGTGAGAACAATGCTAGCAGACCGCCGAGAGATCATGAAAGGGTGAGCTTCCACGGTAGTGAGTATATGCTCGTGTGTGGCACAGCAAACCGCCTGCAAACACTACACACATGATTATTTAACGTTAGGATAACCACTATCAAATGCCGAAAGTCTTAGCAGTTGGGTGTGCCAAGACGTGCTGTGCATGATCCTGCGTGAGCCCCATCGCGATAAGCCCGATAGACGACGTCCAGGCCTCTGCCGTCATAATTCGACCCGCTGTGAGCTCGTTGGCTGGCTGGCTAGGCTGACTAGTTCACTAACCGTTCGATCTGATTGGCAGCGCGCCCAGGTTTTTGTCTTTGCATTATCCTGGGCCAGTCCCATCCAGATGGCCCCGTCTCAGCTCTTTAATCCCAAAATCATGCGCTTCCGGGCATGATACCTCTCATTTTGGGAACTCAGTATTGCTGCCCAGTAACTCCTCTCCGCCTCAATCACCCACCACCAGAACTTCTTCACAATGGCGTCGCCGCCGACATCATCAGATCTTGTCGAGCCAGATAGCAGCGCCATCCCGCCGCAACCTACTACAGCACACGATCACGAGCCAACATCCGTCGATGTGGCCGCCGAGAAAGCCAAGGGGGAAGAGAAGGGAGACGAAGCTGGAAACGCCAGTCCCGGTGCAGATGATGATGACGCGAACACCGGTTCGCCGGAATCCACAACGTCAAGAGAGTCTGGGGAGGCCTCGCCAATGCCAAGCACAGATGAAAACATCAATGGCCCTCCTCCACTGCCAAACGAGCCCCCTCCGCTTCCGAATGAAGCACCGCCAGCAGAAAACGATGACGGGTGGACGTTCGAGTGGGATGCCACAAATCAAGCATATTACTTCTACAACCGCATCACGGGCGAGACCACGTGGGAGAATCCACGGATGGCCAGCAACGCGGGTGCCTCGACATCCGCAGCCGCGTCAGCACCAGCACCAGCACCCGCACCCCCACAGAACGAACGCTTGCCTGCTGGCGGCTACAACCCCGCCATCCACGGCGACTACGACCCCAACGCCTGGTACGCCAAGGGCGGCGAGGAGGAAGCCGCAGACCCGAGCCAGGCCACCGTGGACCCGGCCGCGGCGTACGCAGCCATCGGCTCCTTCAACCGCTTCACGGGGCGCTGGCAGGGCGAGGGAGAGGGCGCCGAGCACCACAACGACGAGAATAAGTCCCGGCGCCAGATGAACGCTTACTTCGACGTCGACGCTGCAGCCAATGCCCACGATGGTCGCAGCCTCAAGGCCGAGCGCTCGGGCAAGAAGCCGAGCAAGGCTGAGCTCAAGCAATTCAAGGAGAAGCGCCGAGCCAAGAAGGAGGAGAAGCGGAGGGCTTGGCTCAGGGACTGAGGAGACAGAAAATGGTACGCTTGCTGCGGACTGCTGCTGCTACTACGGTTGGTTACTTTGACATGGCGTTACGAAAGCGAGGACTGCTCCGAAGAACGGAAAATCAAAAGAGCAGATGAGCATTTGGAAATGAATGCAACGGAATACATTTGCATGATGGACTGGCGTTGATTCGCTCCCCCTTAGACTGGAGAGGGGTGAGTGCTTGCTATTTTAGAGTCGATCGAGCCCGGCCGAGAAAGTCTATCACGACCGTGTATTAAGGCTTCTCTGGCAGTTACTTCTTTTTCTTTTTCTTTTCTTGTTATGTTGTTTTATTAAGTCGCCAGATGCTTTCTATAATCGACATGGATCATGACTGCAAATCTCGAGAAAAGGGCAATGGTACAAAGAGAGGAAGTTGGAGAGGAAGACGTGCTTTGGTTGCCGCTCCCTGAATTATGGCAGGACTTGGTCAATTTGATTTTGCCTGTAGAGATGTTATACTTGCATTCTGGTTGTGCAACCTCCTCTAAACTGAATATACCCCACCCCTAAATACTGTTCTCAAAGCCTGAATGGAGCTTCGATAGCCCGTTGATTTCTTGGTAACTTTTTTTTATTTGAAGTTGGGGGACTATCTCAACGATTTGTGAAGCGCCTGCTAGAAAAAAACACAGTGCTATGGAAGCAACAAGAAGGGAGATCATCATTGTGCGCCCTTCTTCTCATACTCGGGGTCGTCGAGACCTCTCGAAGCACTGCGGCCACTGCATCCGACTGTGATCTCCAGAGAGGAGGCGATATCTGCAGTTTGCTCCTGCAACACCTTCTCGCTGGCGGCGGCGGCGGCGGCGGCGCGGCACCTCCGCAGGTTAGCGGCGACGCCGACCGCGCCGGTAAGGATCATCCAGGCGAAGAGGACGGGCAGGTTGCGGTACAGGCGGTTGGTGGAGCCGCCAGTAACGATGGTGATGAAGATCTCGAAGCAGTTGTAGCTGGGCAGGGCGTAGTCTACCCGGTAGAAGCGTGGCTTGAGCGGCGCGGGGAAGGCCGCGGCGGTCACGTTGACGATGACCCACGACAGCACGGTGATAGGCAGGCACTCGATGGGCACAAACGCGGCGCACGCGTCGTGAAACTCGAACGCGATCTGCGCGTACACCCACATGTCGAGGGTGACCAGCGCGTACGTGGACCCGCGGCCCGCGCCGGCGCCCGTCCGCCCCTGCGCGAAGGCGAAGAACCACCCGGACCAGCTCAGGGCGATCACCAGGGTCCACAGGCGCGAGACGGCGAAGCGCACCCAGTAGGCGCGCGCCGCCAAGAAGTGCCGGTGGAACGCCGTCTTGGTTGAGATGCCGGCCAGCGCCATGGCGAAGAAGAACTGGATCAGGCCCGGGAACACGAAACCCACGGTGCTGAGGAAGGGCTTGATGCCGATGGCGAAGGCGTATACATTGACCGAGGTCGCCGAGAACGGCTCTAGGAGCGCCAAAGCCCCGGTCGTCGTCAAGTTGCTGTTACTACTGCTTCCTGCTGCTGCTACTATGCGTTCGGCGGCGTAGGAAGAGGCGTACGCGCTCTGCGCGGCCGCGATGGCGGCCTCGAAGGATGCGTAGACGACACTCTCCTGGGCCAACGCCCACCGCGCCTCGTTCCAGATGTACTGTAGGGCCGCAGAAGGATCGTAATTGGGGTCTCCTGCCCCAATAGCTGCGTCAAGGCGGGCGGTCGCGTTTGGCATGGCGATCAGTGCGCCCCAGACGTTACCCCTTTAGCCGGACATATGTCTTAGTATCTCTGAAATTTCCTAACGTAGATATATGTATGTATATATATATATATATAGAGAGAGAGAGAGAGAGAGAGGTGAGTAGTGATGAACTGACTTCCAGACTTCATTGTAGGCAGCGTCAACATCCATACCGTCTGTCTGGACAAACGTAACGATGCCATTGGTGCCTGAAACTGCCGCAGCGCCAGTGATGAGGGACTGGCCTAGAAAACTGGTTAGACAAGAAAACACACTTTCGATCACAGCAGCAGTCCATGAGCCTTAATGCTGCAAAGGGCTGAAAAGTATGCTCTTAAGGCACCATTTGCCGCAACAACCTATGCGAAATCAGTGCTCACCGATATCACCTCCATCCAGGTCTATCAACAGTATCTCCAAATTGTGCGCTCGCTCTGACTGTCGGAATAGCGACCCATAGATCCAAGCAGCGTTGAGCCATAGACTGACCAGAAGAAAAACAGAGGCACCGCAGAGAGCAGCAACGAAGGTGCGGCGCAGCTGGGGATCCCACACGGAGGCAGGCTTCTCCTCGACATCCGAGTTCCGTCTGTAGCCCATGGGGGTGATCTTCATTCTTGATGCCGTCAAACCTCACAGTCCTCGTCTGCGGGGTTCTCGTGAAGAAGAAGTCTGTGTGGAGCAGAGCTGTGATTAATACGTGGTGATGTTGGAAGGAAGGGGTAACAAGAAGTGGAATGTACACATATATAAAGAGCGAAGATGAAAAGGAGTAGAAAACGGTTTCCTTTTCTATCCTCCTATGCACACTCTTCGCGCTTCTCATATGTATAGACTTTTGTCAAGCATAAACAAGATTTCCGGATCTATCTCCGTGTTTCCTTTTTGTTCCTTCACCCTCCCGATAGGATAACATCCAGTCCTGGGACTGAAAACCGAGATGTGCAAGTTATCGCCGAGCTTAGGATCATTCATGAGGACGGAATACGATGCGGGAAAGCTCCATAATGGGCGCGGCTCATCCAAGCTACCTATGTTAGCTTGAGAAGCATTAACAAAGGTCCCGCGGGTATTGGCAAAGAGCGCTCTTGCTGAAGGGCAAACACCGAAAGCACGGCCTTTGGCACTGGCGGCAAACATGGAAGTCAGACACCTAGCTCTTGGTACTCTCTCATAATGGAGTGGCTACCTAGTACCTAGTTTCGTTTTGGGAATGGGGGAAGGGGCTCAAGAGAGTCTCCATCCAATGCGTCAACTTACGCCCCCTGCTGTTGCTTGTCGTTAACCCCGGGGAAGAAGAATGTCGAGTGCTGCCCTCGTAAATTCGAATCCCTTGAGCCGAAGTCCATTCGGCTCCGACGCGTAAGTCCTTTGCTACCATAAAGCTCGATCTTCAACGAGGGACACCTCGAGGATTGTCCCAGTCGGTCCATCCTTTTACGCCGTCCACGCCTCTCCCCTTCCTAGATGATTTATCCCTTACTAGGTTTTTTAAACTTGGATATATCCCATCAGACTATGGCCCGCAAGAGACTAGCCGTTTTTTATTTACTTTTTGTAAACCTTTATTTGCTGCTCTTTCTTTGTTCTGTCACACATCCTCCCATGTCACTGGCAACGCGCGGAAGCAGCAGATTAATGAGATCGGATTTCCGGAACTACGGAGGGAGCTCGGATCCGCGACTGGGCACGCCCGCCGTCGGAGAGCGGAGGTGGGGCGGCCGGGGGAAACCCAATTAATAAGATCTCATTTATTACAAGGCATGGGCGCGTGCGCCTTAAGGTCGAGTGCGATACGGATATGGTTATATCTCCAGTGTCTCAGATTTGACGGAAAGATGGCAGTAAGTAGAACAAGAGATATATTCGTGTATATGTAGACTGCGGGATCGTACCAATAGCAAAACTGATGCCACTGGGGTATCTCCGCAATAATTGATACCTCTTCGGTATGCGAAGCAACTAAATAACCAAGTAAATAGGCGGAAAGGTGCATTCTCTTGACCTGTTCCCTTCTTCTCTTCTTCTTCTTCTTCTTCTTCCCTCGTGCTATCTCTGACCAAATGAATCTCTATATGATATACTCCCAAACGCCGTCGTTGCTTTTCCTCCTGAGCAAGCATGTCGCTGCATTATTCAAACAAGCAATTCGTCCTAGATTAACGGACTTTACTTGATAATAGCACTACCGGAGGAGCGACTGTGCCTCTGACGGTTCTCTTCCTACCCCCTCCGCCGCTTCTTACCATCATTTACGGCATCATCCCCGCTATCATCCTCTAGCCGCACCTCGCGATCACTGTGTCGGCTTAGACTACTGCTCTCACGATCTTTACCGAGCTTGCTCGTCAGCGCATTGAATTTGCCCCTCAGGAACCCTCCGTTAGATCCTCCCGCACCGCTGCCGCCTCCGCCACCACCGGTCCGTCTGCGATGAAGCTCGGCCTTGGTATCGTCGGGGATTTCGAGCAGATTCGCGCTACCTCGGCTTACCGGGCGCAGGCTACCCCTAGTCCCAGGGCGAGGCTTTGGTGTCACGTCATGCTGGGACTCGAACTCCAGTCCAGCACCTGCAGTTGCGGGTCGTTGCTGCTGCTGTTGTTGTTGCGAACCATCGGGCGTCATCATGAGGAACTTGGGAACCGCATTTCCATTCCCAATATTCGCTGATCTGTAACTTTTTCTGCTGCTTGCGATACTGGAACTTCGACTGTCGCTCCTCTGGGGTACGGGTATTGAGCTCTGGCTACCCGTAAGACTTCGGGGGGGGCTGCGAGAGTAGTCTACCGGTGAAGTGCCGAATAGACTGGACGAGTCATCCGTGAGATCTCCATCTTTGTTGCTTGACCCCCCTCCTCCCAGGATAGGCGCAGCCAAAAGCACCGAGCTGTTGGCTAGTTCGCGCAACTTGCTTGTTTGTGCTGTATTTGGACGATGCTTGCTGAACTTGTTTCCGATGATGGCGCCGGTATGGGAGATCAGCGCCTTAATCACACGGGACTTGAGTGCAAGCGCGAGGTCCAGGTTTGACCAAGTCTTGTTCCTGTATTCAATCGTCGGCAGGCGGAATACGAAGTCATGAACGTCTTCAATATTGCGCTCTCCTTTGCCCTTGTAGGACAAGCACAAAACCACGGAGGGCAGCTTGATATAGACAAACGTCATATAATTCGAGGCTCGTGTGATCATCTTGCTCAGGTCATCCGATTGTCCGGGGCCTTTGTCATCGGAACCCTTGGCACCTCCGCGAAGTGCAAATCGTGTTGCCTTTTTATCTTTGTTTGTCGAGTCACTCGTTGTTGAAACTATGGTCGAGCTGCGACCAACCCCGGGGCGTGGCGTGTTGAGGTTGGTTCGCAGCGACTCGTAGGAAGGTTTCTTGGATGCAGCCTTGCCACCGAACAACCGGAACATATGACTTTCCGTTGAATGGACGCTAAGTGCCTTAGATTTTTCAGCTGTTGATTCCGCACCTTGCGAGTCGGATGTGAGAGTTGGGCGTAGCCGCAACTCTAAGGAGCCTGCACGTGTGTTGAACGTGGAGTCTTTGTCAGAAGCAATGGAGCCTACGCGACCCGAGCTTGACATGGACTCGTCGGGCTGATCATCATCAGCATCGGGTACAGTAGGTTTGACCATGAATGGCGAGTCCGTCCTCGAGCTACCGCCATTGCTATTATCGGTGGGATTGTCGCCCTCAACCTGAGGGAAAATATATTCGAACAGCTTCTGCCCGACCTCGCGCTCGAGCTGAATCTTCATAGGAAATAGGTTGACCTCGAAATGATCCATAATAGGAATCCCAGCTATAGCTTCGAGCATGTGCCAGTAGACACGAACCATCTGCTGGCCGGCATATTCCTTTACATTTCCCTTCTCGTCAATATTGTATGGGACAATCATCTCAGGATACGTCGCGTCAGGAAGGAGGTTAAGCCCAATCACCTTGCCAACCTGGAACAAGTTTATATGTGAGCCATCCGAGTTATCGGTGCGGTCGTATTCGACGTCTCGGAGCTGAAGTTCAACCAGAGGCTCACTAACGTCCCGAACCAGATGCCATACAATCTCTTTTGCTGAGATGCTCCACCTTAGTAAGGCATTGCTCTGAGAAGTAGTTTCGTATTTGCGCTGAGAGGTAGTGATGGCTTTCATCATGAAGAACAGCTCGTCCTCACATGCTGTAAGATCACGCTCCAGAACCAACCGGTCTTGCCAACCCTTCTTGTCGAGATACTTCTGATGGATTTGGAAGTGTGACTTGATCTCCTCCAGCTGCCTTATCCGCTCCTGCAGCTTGATAACCATCTCTGGAGTTCCGCGTAGATCGCTGAAATCGGAAGCGAGCATGATTTTCTCGAGGCGCTCGCTGCGCGTCTTCTCCATAGGTTCGCTATACAAAAGAAGATCCAGCACAATCACGTAAATTGCGTAGTACTGCGAAGAGTTGCAAAGCGCCCTAGCTTGGGGAAATTCTACCCACAGATTGTCCATCCTGCTTTCTGTGTTTTCGCCAGCCTCATCATCATTGTTGCGTTCACTGTCGTTGATGTCGTCATTGTATTTCAAACGGAGCGTGTTGTATTTGTCGTACCTCAGCATAGCAGAGGTCTTTTGCACGACTCGTTTGAAACCGAAAGGATCCGTCTGGAAATCAAACATGACTTCCATCGGCACCCAAGGGGGCCAAGTTGTCCCATTGACAGCCCCATACGTGTTGCCAGAGTACAGGGGGAGGTATGGACCGGAGAACCACTTCTGATGCGAAACAAAAAATTGTGTGCCATCCATACGAACCAGGAACCGGTGCTGGACCAGACCGCTAACATCATCGAATATCCTCGCTTTCTCCATAACTTGGACAACCTTGAGTTCCATGCCTTTAGATGTGATGAGCACCGCGTGTTTTTTGTTCTTGTCACTCTGAAGTTGAATTTGAGGCGCAATAAGGCGAACATGATAACTATTCTGCGGAGTAAAGTCCTCAGCAATGCCGGAGGTGAGATCCTCCATAGAAACAGTAGGGACCGAGTCCCCTGCTGGATCGGAGTCGTCCGCATTGACAAACTTGCGCCCATCTTGCAAAATCTGTTTTATCCGATGCTCAATGTCCTGGGCAGCGTCGTTGATATTCGAGTTGTTTGAGTGGGGCGTGGGGGCAAAACTGTCCGCCTCTGGGGAGCCGGAGAGCTTGTCTTTGCTTTTAGCCTTGGCCTGTTCTTCGACAATGTCCAGAATAAATTTGACGGCCGGTCGGGAAAGATAGTACACAAAACCTCTTCGCTGGCTAACCTGGTGACTGTAACGAAGAATTATATTTCGCAGCAAATTGTTCCACTTCAGCTGCATATTATGAACGACGAAACGGTTCTTGAATTCGCTGGCAAACTCGGCACCCGTAGTATCAGGATCCTTTGCATCATCCGGGGTAAAGTCCATAGTATCCTGGGAAGTATTCGTGGTCTGGGATGAGCTGGCATTCTCGGACTCATCCATATTCAGGGAAACTTGACTTAGCATATCCCGCATGAATGCTTGCTTGCTCTTGAGGACACCCGTATGCCTACTAAACGTTTCGAATTCTGCTTTGAGTTGTGGATCATTTCCACCATCACGGATAACATGAAGCTCCTTTTCGCCGACGTCTCGGACGTTGATTTCAATTTGGTTATCAAGCTGTTCTAGCCTTTGTTCAATAAGCTGCCGTTGGACTTCTCGGGGGTTGTCATCCTGGCTCATAATGCAAAGATGAGTCGGTTCATGTCCAAAAGGGCTTGTTCGGTTTGGATCTCCGGCAATGATACCCCCGATGTCTGTCTGTCTAAAATACGTCACGCGCGGAGCGTAAGCTAGCGGAAGGATTTTGGTATCTGGATTTGGCTCAGAAGGTAGAATCCAGTCTAGTTCGACGAAATCGTCCATATCGATCCAGCTGTAGTCATTATCGGGAATGGTAAAATGCGACAGATCCGTGCCGCCATCGGAGCCCTGGCTGATCAGAGTTGAGACGGAGTTCTTCTTGATTGCCTCGGTTGTCGTGCCCTTGATACTAGCAGAGACAGCACGAACATCGGCCGAAACGAGATCGAGTTGAGCGGCGTGGATCTTCATGGCCGTAGTTCGGCTCTGAGTATTCCGGCCACGATCCCGCGTGTTGAACTCCTCCCGCCTTTGGTGCATATCAAGCATGAAGCTATCGAACCGAACTTTGATGCCAGTTGCCGACACCGAATTCTCCGAGTAGTCCTCCGTGTCTTTGTGTTTATATATGTGACTCATGAAAAGAGGCGCGAGTAGCAGATTGTACTTAATAGTACCCAAATGCCGACCAAACTTCTTGCTGTTCTTTTCCCGACCGGGCCAAAGCGTACCTTGACGGATAGGTAAAGACATTGGGCCCCCAAAAGTAGACCACCAAGCGAAGAAATGTGTGAAGAATCTAGGTGTTAGGTGTACTGTGTTGTAACTCTTCGATGATTGAAGCTCCGTCGATCTCCAATCTCGGTCTACTGGGGCTCTGACCGCAATGGACAAGTGGATATGTTGACTCCTAAAGCCCCGGAAAGCATCATATGGCAGGTTGCCATCTGGCTTGGCGTGATGAGGCGCCTTGAGGACGATATCATAATGGGGTCTGAAGTCGAAATTCCGGTTGCCATCCTCGATAGCACGCTCAAAAACCAGGCCTGCCATCCACTGAACATTGCCCGATAGCTTCATCACCACCTTCTTAAACATGGCACCGGATTTGTAGCCATCGTCGGTCGAAACACTATCACTCTCTCCAATCCGTCTGGCTAATTCTCGCTCCTGGTGGCTGTAGTCGGGGATGGCGAGGACATACTCTCCGCTGTCTACCGTCATGAACTTCTTCGGCTCATTATCGACGTTGATCCCCCACCGTACATCATTACGCCAGCACATCAAGAAACCAGCACCGTTACCAGTAACGCTATAGGGGTCACGGGTTCCTTTGAGAGCAAGGTGAACAGACCCTTCTCCTTTCCAAGCAACCCGCACACGTGAATGGAAGTTGAGTCTGATTTTGTCCCAGAAACCAACCTTTTCGGAGGGATCCAATTGGGGCTTGGTAAATGATTCTATCACCATCATCATATCCTGAATAGCCGGCTGATATGATGGGGCCCATGTGATTCGTGTGGGGTATGCCGTGTTGATGTCGATGTGCATATCTGAATACGACTTGACTGGCCCAACGGTACGTCGCACGTCAATTGCAAAGCTGCCAGATGGCTGTCCTGGCTCGCTGGTTGTTGGGGGCGTGATTTGAACTTTGATCTTTCTTGTAGACTCATTGCCTCTGTATTCTTCTGCAATGACGAAGTCCGTTTTTAAGGATAATGCAGGCAGACGTGAGGACTGGCCAGACTTGAGAGCCGGAACATGCAATAGAGGTAGGGGGTAGTCTCTTAGCGACATTTTGGCCTGTCCCATACTGATTTGCACATTCATCGGGACAAGAAGTGAGTACTTCATATCTTTGGGCATGCCCTTACCCATCTCATACAAGAAGTCCGGTAGTTTACTCATCGGAAAGGAAGGCTTGTCGATCATGAGATGCAAGTCATCAATAACTGTGCTCATGAGCGCAGGCCGTTCAGGAACCTCCAGGATCTTCTCATGACCATCCAGATCATCCGGCATGTCCTCTGGGGCCCAAAATAAGCCACGCAAGTCCTGCATGCCTCTCCGAGCCATCGCATAATACCTGTCGATTCTCTTTTTCCAGCTCATGGCGTTATGCTCGTTCAGTTTTTGGCGCGCTTCTTGGATTGAAACGTGAGATGTGCCGCTGAAGTCCAGAATCTCATCAGGATCGTACCGTGGTTTTCGACCCCGTGGGCTATTGTCAGGGGGTCTACCATCCATGGCAGTTCTAGGTCGTTCATCTTCGCTCCTGCTACGATTCCAAGAAACACCTGCATTGTTTGTTCGTCCACGTGCCATAGCAGAACGATTACGGAGACGATTTGACTCTCTCCGGATCTCCTGTTCATGTATCTTTTTCACTTTGACCCGATATGCTTCTTCACGGGCTAGTCTCTGTATCTGCTCCACTCGCCCAGCCCGGTAAATCATGCCCAGTTTCCATTCGAAAGCTCCGTCTTCCAGTTCGAACAGGAGATGGCGCGTTCGAATGGAGACCTTCGGGACGACTTTAGGGCCTTCTGGCCCCTTTTCTAGAATATACTCGTTTGTTCCTGTCTTGAAACGGTGGTGCAATTGCTGTGATGCTTTAAAGACGTTGATAAAGTTGTCGGAGATCTTGTGGATGACGAGCTCGTGCGGCACAGCCAACCGCATAGCATCAGTGTTGATATCAAATAATCTATCCTCTTGGTAACCGAAAGCAGTAAATTTCCTCGACTCCCGGTAATCCAGGCGGAATGCTTGGATACTGGCAACCCGAGCCCAAACACCTTGCATCCGTGGAGCACCAGCAAATACACGAATGAGTCTCGTGTGGAAGAAGGGAGCCGACCAACGATGACGGCCGGCCTCGATACCAAACATTTGGAGCATAACGGGAGGATCAGCCGGCAAATCCGCTTTGATCTGGATAAGCCCAGCTTTGGCATCAATCGACACGAGCTCCTTAGCAAAGCGCGAATTGTTATCCATCTGATCGGTAGCAGGTGACTCAGGTGTTAGTATTGGCGGGGCCAAGTGGTCGACTGGTGTAGGGCTAGCAGGAGAATGATGCTGTGTCGTCCTTGTTGACATTGTGTCTCGCCTCGTCCGCATAAAGGCCTTTTTCAGCACCATGATGGCAACGCCGACTGCGTAATGACGATAAAGCGAGTACTGGCACAGAAGCGTCTTCAAGTGCGAGTGTACATGGAGAATTGGGCCTTGCTTGTCACTATGGGTCGAAAGAGCTACCTCAAATCGTGGCATGTGGATGAAAGGGTCGACCTCCCATTTTTCCACATCATCCACGATAAAAGCCTCTAAGCCGCGTATATGTATAGCTATCCTACGGCCATCGCCTTCATTGACGTAGTCGGGTTGCTTCTTCCGCGGAGACGTTGTGGTTGGCGCTGATTTCAGCAGCTCCGGATCAGGCATTATCGCACGACTAGCTGCACGTCTGCGTGAGACAGGACGCTGTCGAAGGTGTGCATCCATGCGCTGGGCACGATATTCGGCCGACCATGAGTCTACTTGGAGGGCTATACCTCGGGTATGATTGGGGAAGTCATCATCAACTCCGGCGATCTCCACACTGAAATCATCGACCGAGACTTGAAAATGAAGCAACCATGGTGGAAATGCTCGGAGACCACTACGGTGGTGTTGGAACTTGGGCCTGCTTATTTTGTCTGGCTCCACGTCAAGTCTGAGTTGACGGATGATTTGCCGTACTCCGTCTGCTATCTCAGGTCGCACCATCTTCACGGCTAGAGACTGGAGATGACCATTCGCCATTACTTGAACATCTGGGCTTGCACCCACGGTAAGCTTCAAATCGAAGAATTCGGTGTCCACCAAATCAAACCGGTTCCCTTGCGTGGTCTGGTAGTAGAGATGATGCGTTTGTATACGCGTCTGCGATACTAAAGAGTAATGCAAATCTTCGACAGCAGAATGGAATGACTCCACATCGAGAGAGATAGATGAAATCGATGAGATTATGAGATCGAAATCATCGGGATCATTTGTCTTATGGACAGATGGCAATGCTATTCGGATAACAGGTTCGTGCATTGTGAACTTGATATTTGCCTTTGGTAACAGGCGGGAGATAAGCAAGTGGCGTGGCTGGGCTTTTGCCTTCGGCGCCTTGGGCTTTGGCCGAAGGAGTGCTAATATTATAGGAAGATGCTTAGGATCCAAGTCAACAGAAGGCGAAGTGACGACTGAATTGGCGAAGAGGATATTGGCGTTTCGCTCCTCGGCACTGCCATCATCGGACAGCTCCACTGTTTTCGAAGGGAGAGTGGTCTTGACCGTGGTCGTGGCCATCGGAATATAGACCAACCTCTCCGGTTTTCCATGCCCATCATCCAGACCAACTGATATGGAAAGAGCGGCAGCAAGGGCTTCATGGGCCAGGTCCTTGGACGGAAAATACATTCGATGTGCGGGTGACTTGGGGTCCAGGCGGTGCAGATCAATACCCACCTCTTTCATCGAAAAGTTCAAGAGCAGCGGGGCCCCAGATGCCTTTATTGAGTCAATCCTTTTGCTCAGCCCGGCCAAACTAACATTGAACTGGACTTCTTTGATACCCCTAAGGATCGAGCTCACGAACTCCTTCGAATCCGAAACGGCCTGCATGATATCTTGGTCCGTACTCCCCGGGTTATCGAGCTCCTGGATAACCTGATCAACAGACACATCCAAAGCCTCAACAGTATGGTAGTCTTTGCCATATATCCTCTTGCACCGCTTGTAAAGCTCGATTGATGTCTGGACATCATCATAGGGGATGTGAACTCGACCTAGTTTAAGTGCTATGGTAGCATCACGGAGACCGTCGAGCTTCTCATAGAGAAAACCATGCACATTCAATATGGCATTGTCCAAGACTTCCGAAGCCTCTCCACCTTGCGCAGTGAATAGCACACTACGCAGAGTAAAGATCCATTCAGCTTGCTGCTTCTGCCGCTTCTTGTCTGCTCTGGTCTGGAAGAAGAATCGGGCACGATCCACCATCTTTCGCCTTGTATCTACCGCGACGGTGAAACTACCGCACTGGATGTTACCAACATCCACGATGTTTACGGTCGAGTTGGTGGCCACGACATCGACCATGCGAAGCCAGTGGATATTGCGGTGCAGCTTTTTGATCCTCTCTTTTATCCTTGTCAACTGCTTCCATGTCTCACTGCGTGACACACCAAACGTCGCTCGTCGGGTCAGGTTGGACTTCTTGTGGAAAGGCTTGGGTTTGTCGACTTCGAGATCCCCATCCTCGTCGTTGACATCGGCAGTGCCGTTCTTGTGACCTTCGAGCTCTTTTATATCCACCGTGACCACCAATTCGCTGACGACAATGCTCAGCCACGTGGGCTGCGAGAATGTTGGGCGATGGACATTGAGACCAAGCCCTCGTATTTCGAGTTTGATCCCATCTTTCGGCGTATACGCGAGGCGGCGGAGTGAGAAATACCCAATGCGCTGGATCGAAAGGCCCGTTACGATTCGCAGGAGGGCAAACACAACGAACGATGACAGGTAGGCGACGACGAGGATGCCAAATATAAAGGTCGGATTTAACAAAGCCATTGTGGCAGCACCTTACGGCTTTCTGGTGCGTCCCACGTAGCCAACTTGATAGAGAGTCTCAGTGTGCTGTACAGGTCATTTGTAAATCGAGCTCAGAGCTTACATGATTGTAGCTAAAGCTTCTGGTTCCCTTCATCATTGTCTAGCGAGATCCTGTGAGAAAAGTATCGTGATGTCGCATTACCATGCCACTCCCGGAGATAATGGAACGACGAAGCGAGGACCAGGGGGCCCAGCGAGTCTGGCTGGTGTAGGCGCTCTCGACGATGTTAATTGCGCAGTCGCATAGAGTGCCGTCTGGATGGCGTGCGGATACCCAACGCTGTTGCGCCGTTCGTGCGACTGACTGCTGGTGGAAGCTGACGAGGTCTCGAAAGGGGAATTCTAGTGCTGAGCCGGGCTTATGGGCCGGGAGTGCCTGGTCTGGGAGGGATGCACGTCACTCTACGAAAGCTCCACGGCGTGCGGTACCACCTAAGCCTTCTGAGTGGGGCTTGCGATCGTCACTGAATAATCACGAATTGCAAGCTGGGTTTAGCACTCCAGCTAATAGAAGTCGCCCCACAAAAGCTTAGGCTCCTTCGCTGCGATGCGTAACTGTGTACACAAACTAATAAGTTAATAACATCCCATCCCACCAACTAGTGGGGAAAATACAGAAGGAAAAGATCCAACGTTCTCGCTCTCTCTCTCAGACTCCCGAGTTTTCGCTCTCGCCAACTAACTGGCACACAGTCCTCTCCCAGAGCATTCGTTTTAAAAGCGCGAGCGTTATGGCGTACATGTCGTAAACGACACGTCTCCCATAAGGTTATTGGCGAGATATTTACAGATGGCACCCCTCCAATCCTTGGGATCCCAGCACATCAAGCTGTAACCCGCACCCCTGGCCCCCCCTTTCCATATCCCAAAAAAAAAAAAATTCCCTTCCCCATTAGCTGCTGGGGAAGATACCCCAAAGTTTCTCTTTTTGTTTCTTCTTTCTCTAACCCAGCCCCACTTTGCCTTTTATAGATATTTGCCTGCTCGATGCGTCTTCTTCTGGAAAAGGTACACAAATAGAAAGACCTGGCGCGTATAATTTAAGTAGTGGCAATGCATTTCTCCGATTTATCCTTCCTTCTGAATTGTTATCGCTGAGAGATCCAACCATAGCCTTACAAAGTCCGGACTTCGATACGTGCACTGCCCGAGGGATTGTGAGACGTGCAACAGGAATTTGTTGGGGTGAGACATTCCCCTGCTATCATCCTATCACAACGGTGGCTTGCAATGTATAGAAAGGTCTACACTTGGGTTATACAAAAAGGTAGGTAGTTAAGAAGATACTATAAATGCAGTTGGTGTCTATTCCTATACAACACGCAATCTTTAATCAACAGTTAAAGGCACCCCCTAAATCAAGTCCAATAAGTCCAACAGCCTGGGGGGTATTCCTCATATGTAGATACATGGCAGCCCATGACCCTTACCTAAACGCCTAATAAAGCATAACGTAGTTCGTTCAACGCCGTCCATTCATTATCCATGAGGCTTTCTTCTTCTTAATCTTCTTCGTCTTCGTCTTCTCTTTGCAGACAGTATATGCTGTAAGTCCCATATCTAAGAACCCATGTGTATCAATCACAACCTTGATCGAACCGCTTCAAGCCGAAACTTGATATCTTTCAGCGCCTTCGTGATAGGCTTCCAATCATCGAACTTTCGTAGTAGTTCTGCTGTCTCGGTGGATAGCTCAGTCTTCACGAAGTCTTCTTCCAAAAGACCACGCATAATCCACGGTAGTATATAAGGATTTGGGCTCGCCAAACCCTCGTGCTTATCAACACGACAAGGGACGTTGTTGACTACTGTCGTTTCCAGGGCGTGAGAGACGGCCAGGCTGCGTAAATCATCCTTAGTGTCAAATGCGCCTATAATGGTGGAATGGGACTTACTTACTCGTATACTTGTTCATCGTCGTAGAGGCGAGAATGGCCCTCCCCTGAATACAGGCTGCCAGCAAGCGCAACAGAAAGCTCACGAATGAGGCCCTGATCGGATATGCCCAGATTTCGAAGCTTGAGAGCGAAGCCTACAAGATGCGCGATGAAATCTGGCGCGTGTATCCTACCATCGACAAATACCGCGCGGTAAATGTAGGGATGTGCTGCTGGAGAGTAGATGGCTGACTCCATAGGAACCAATTGGTCGTCAATGCTACCGATATACGTCACCCGGCCACCGTGGTCGAGAACTGTCCTGACCGAATGCTCAAGCCGCTGGGCAATCTCACTCTCAGGGTCTGCAAACTGCCACAGTTCCGCTGCGGATCCCATCAACATACCCATGCCGGATTTGTAATCTGGGAATGGACCTAGCGAAACCCCAGCCATCGCGCAGATTCCGATCCGAGCATTCGTGATAATTCCCAGGTCGATCAGTTTTGCTACGAGCATTATCCCAACAGGAACCCCTTGGGAATGACAAGCAAGCAGAATCAGATCTGCACTGCGGATATGGTCTATCCAATTGAGGAGTAGCTTCCAGAGGTTGTCAACTCGCTCGCTAATCTTGCCTTCTCCCTCCAAAGCAATTTTCTCTATCTCGCAATCCTCACTATCATGACTCTCTGCCCACCTCCTGATGGCTTCAGCGCAATGATTTGCAAAGCGGACGGACGTCCCTGTCGGCTGGCCGATCATGGGTCGTAAGTATGCAGCAGGGAACAGGCCGTGAACTCCGATAGCAATGGCTTTCTTTATTTTAGGAGGCTCCTTTAGCAAATACACGTGGTTCACAGGCGGCTGTTGCGTCCTAAGCAGCAACTGCGTGATCTGCTTGATGATGGAGGGGTTCTGCTTCATCTGATAGGTATTCCGGAAAGAGGGCAGAAGCAAATTTGGCGGCAGATTCTTTGTGGCCTTGGGTGTTTCAACTTTGACGGGCTCTGTTGCGTTAACCGGTGTACTTGGACGGGGTGTGGTTGGTTCATCGAGATCCATGGATTGTGGCCGGACCCGTTTGTTAGTTTTGAGTGTGGATACTTTGGTTGGTGATTCCTTGATGACCTTTGGAAGAGGAGGTTCTCTGATGGACGCAGGCCCTTCTTTAACCTCAATCCCGCTTGATCGTCGAGGGCTGTTCTCTGACCCATCTCCGATAACAGCCAACTCGCCCTGCTCGGGAACAAGTTTCGACTTGCTCGATGATTTGGGAGTACCAGAGTCGCGAGACCAGAAGGCCCAGGTTGAGCCTGCAGAGGGTTGAGTCGTATTCGCAATTGAAGCAGCCTGAGACGGGGTGGATGGGGCATCTTCCATGACAACATCTTCGTTATCCTTTTGTCCATGTGCCTCTTCTTCCGGGATTGCTGTTGGCTTTTTGGGTGTGTTCTCAACAGGTTCCGTGGGGCTGAAAAATGATCCGAACCATGATTTGGCTGGTCTCAGAGTCTTAGGAGTCTCAAGGGGAGCTTGAGCTGTATTCTCGGATTGTGCCTCAAGAGTTTCGACTTTATCAGGTTCCACTTCCTTGAGAGGCTCTATAGCGTTGTTGTTGTTGTTGTTGTTGTTGTTGTTGTTGTTAGCTGCTTCTTCAGGAGGGGGAGCTTTCACTGGGGTAGTCCCAAACCAACCCAGCCAAGCCGATGATGTACTCGGGCGTTGAGATACCTCCGGGGAGGCCGGCGTTTGTGGTTGGGGAGCGCTCAGATTGTTCTGGGTCTGATCCGGAAGTGATATTTTGGGGTTGCTCAGCTTATTAATGTTGTTCTGTTGATCCCCCGTGGCATTTTGTGCACTCGCTCCACCGCCATGGCTTTCCTGAGTTGACGGTTCCGTACGCGTCTCGTTCTCTGGGATTTTGGGCATGGTCTGTATCGATTGCGAGTCGGAATCGATAGTGGTTTCTAAAGCCTTTTTGGAATCGTAACGACTGAAATCGGGAGCAGAACTCGGTTGCACGGTTCCACCTAGTATCGTCTCTCTTGCCACTTGTGTTGAGGCTGCGGACTTTCTGCCTAGCGACCCATACCAAGATGTCGTTTTGCGAATCTGGAGGCGGGTTAGAGATTATGCTGCTATGAAGCGATAGAAAAGAACACGCACAGGCTCCCATACCTGTTTAGAAGAATTTGAGCTGCTGTGAGAAATAGATTTGGCAGACGTCAGAGTCGGAGGCATCCCCTGCTTCGGAGGTGCAGTGCCAGCGGACTGTCCCGAGGCTGATGATGCAAGGCTTCGATTGGTACCGGCTTGCGACGGCAGGGTTGCAGGCAAGCTGGTCGTGCTCCCGCTGCCTACCCCCGATGGATTTGGTCGGACCCGCTTCCGGGAACTCATGGTGATCAGATATCCGTTGTTGTTTGAGAAAAATAATACATCGCCGTGTCTGATTTGGTGGTCCAAAGCTGCCCCCGTCTCTGGTGCCTGGCTCCGGCCACTGGTTTGTTTTGGGGGAGGAGGGGAGACGCCGGGGCACTCTTATGTCATAGAGACGTCTGGACTACTGAACCGTGCTGATGCGGTGGGGTGGCGGTGTGTATGGCTAGACCGCAGAGTCACGTACCTCTAGATACAGCGGTGCGTGAGATGGTACATCACCACGCTACCGAGGGTACATAACTTGGAATATATGCGACAACCGAGAAGTATACGCAATTTAACTGAGAAAATGAGACAGTACATGCAAATGGATAACACAACGACTGCACTGGATTTTATCTCTGTCAACCCACCCCTCAAGATTATATTTGTGATAGAATCTTGGAAGAACAACTGAAGATGTTCTACCTAAGTTAGCTAACTGATGGGATGCCACCATAAGGCACTACGCTTCGAAATGCGGTAGTCTAAAAGCCCGCGCGGTTCATGGCATTCCACCAACCATCAACCGAACATTCAAACTCAACAACCACGCCGACTAGAGGTGCCCTGCATGTGGCCCCTCCTTATCGGCCAACCCAAAAACGGCGCCAAACCAAACCCGGCTTATCTTATCGTAAATTTTTCTTTTGCTCTGCAACTTTCCTGTAAGTGGATTGAAATTTTTGGAGAAGCGAAAAGTCCCCAGAACCACCAAGCAAAACGGCCTTCTTGTGCAACTCAACGCATTGAGCTGCGGCAAGTCGGTATGAGTTCCCTCAAGAGAAAGGATGCTCCTGGAGGGGCATCTGCTGCTAAGGCAGCTAAAACATCTACAGATTCGCGCCCCTCCAAGACGCCCAAATCCCACGATAAGCATTCAAAGGCCGATTCCAAATCGACTTCCAAGCCCAACACTGCCGATTCGAAACCTGCTGCTCCTTCTACCATCTCGCGGTTGAAAGAAGATGAGCCTCTCTTCCCTCGTGGTGGCGGGAGTATTCTGTCACCTCTGGAGCACAAGCAGATTCAAATCCAAGCCAAGCAAGATGTGCTCTTCGAGCAAGAGTCCGGCCAGGCTCAGAAACAGGCAGAAAAGGCTGCCAAAAAGAAGAAATCAAAGCGGCAATCCTCGGATGCTAAATCGGGTCTTTCCGCAGCAAAGGAAGACACTGTGAGGATCGAGAGCTTGAATTACAAGCGACTTGTGAAGGGGTCTCTTGTCTTGGCCCAGGTTGCCGAGATCAACAGTCTGGAACTTGTCCTTGCTTTGCCGAACAACCTGATGGGGCACGTTCCTATCACCGCCATTTCTAAGCCTCTGGACGAGCGCATTGAAGCCGAAGCAGCCCGAGAAGATGACGAGAATGAAGCCCAAGATGATGAAGTCGACCTCAAGTCGCTCTTTGTACTCGGTCAATATCTCCGTGCCTATGTAATTTCGACAATTGAAGAAACCGAGACTTCATCGGGGAAGCCGAAGAGACGTATCGAACTTTCCCTACGACCAGAACACTCAAACAGCGGACTCTCCAGCAGCGACGTCGTCACCAATGCTACTGTCATGGCCACTGTTATTAGCGTTGAGGATCATGGATTCGTGATGGATATTGGCCTCGAAGATGCTAAGCTTCGAGCGTTTTTACCCAAGAAAGAACTAGATGCCACCATTTCCGACGAGAGACTACAGCCGGGCAGCGTCATCTTGAGTCTTGTCACTGGAAAAAGTGCCAATGGGAAGATTGCACAGCTTACCACCATCCAAGGCAAGATTGGCAAGGTTCAAAATTTTGCCTCAACTGCAACCACCATTAACACCTTTTTGCCCGGCTCTGCCGTTGAGGTTATGGTTTCAGAGATATCTGCCCGTGGTATTGCCGGTAAGGTCATGGGCTCTTTGGACGTCACAGCTGATTTGATACACTCCGGTGCGGGTCCCCATGCGAAAGATCTCGAAGAAACTTTCAAAGTCGGCAAGAAGATTAAGGCCCGCGTCATTTGTAACTTCCCTACTGCGGATGAGCCTAAGTTGGGCATTTCGCTATTGGACCATGTTGTCGCTCTCGAGCCTAAGCTGTTCAAAGGATCCGACAAGACCTTGCCACTGGACGGACTACCAGTATCTAGCTTGGTTGAAAAATGCACGGTTACCAAAGTTGAATCAGAGATTGGTGTTTTTGTTGATGTTGGCATCAAAAATGTGTCCGGATTTGTGCATATTTCCAGACTCAAGGACGGTAAGGTGGACATGATTTCTTCATCGTCCGGGCCATTCCAGGTGGGGTCTGTCCACAAAGGAAGGGTTGTTGGATATAATGCTATTGATGGATTGTTTCAACTATCTTTTGAAAAGCATATTCTTGACCAGCCTTTCCTAAGGATTCAAGACGTTCCTATCGGTGGCATTGTGAACGGCACCATCGAAAAGCTTGTCATCAATCAAGATGGTGTGAGCGGTCTTCTCGTCAAGTTAGCAGAGGGCATAACTGGATTCGTTCCTGAGATGCATCTGGCCGATGTCAAGCTCCAACACCCAGAGAAGAAGTTCAGAGAGGGAATGAAAGTCAAAGCACGTGTTCTTTCCACTGATGCCGCCAAGCGACAAATTCGGCTTACTCTCAAGAAGGCTTTGATTAATTCCGAGGCGGTAGCTCTAAAGTCGTTCGACGAGGTGGTCGTGGGACTTCAAGTACCAGCTATTATCATCAGCATCGTTGCCAATGGTGCTATTGTTCAGTTTTATGGCTCGCTCAGGGGTTTCTTGCCTGTTTCAGAGATGAGCGAAGCGTACATACATGATCCTAAGGAGTACTTCCGGATTGGTCAAGTGGTTGATGTTCACATTCTGAACTTTGATGCTGAAGCCCAGAAGCTATATGTCTCGTGTAAAGACCCCTCGGCCTTTGGACTTGAGAAACAATTGGCTCTCAAGAATCTGAAGCTTGGAGACATCACCGCTGCCAGTGTTGTACAGAAGACCGAAGACCATGTGTTCGTGGAGCTCGAAGGCAGCTCTCTCAGAGCCATGCTCTTTGTAAACCACCTCACCGATGGATCGAGCAAAAAGAACCAATCAGCGATAAAGAAGATCCGAGTAGGTCAAACCCTGACTGATCTGGTGGTTTTGGACAAGAACGAGGGCAGGCGTTCTGTCTCCCTGACTAAGAAGCCTAGCTTGCTGAAGGCTAGTCAAGAGGGCAAGCTCTTGTCGACAATTGAAGATGCCAAAATTGGCGAGGTTTTCGCCGGCTTTGTGAGAAACATCACAGTTACAGCTGTGTACATACAATTTGCCGGTCAATTGACTGCACTGCTTCCAAAAGGACGACTGTCCCAGGAAGCACAGAAGCAGACAGATTTTGGTCTGGAGAAGAATCAATCTATGGCTGTCAGGGTCGTTTCTGTCGACACAAACAGCCGCAGGCTTGTGGTAAGCTCCCCTGATAAGGAGGACAAGCCAAAGGAGGCGAAGATCTCCCAAGACCTAGTATCAGCCGAGAACCCTGTCGATGACAAAATCAAGACTCTCGGCGATATATCCGTGGGCACTATCACCAAGGCCAAGATTGCATCTGTTAAGAATTCTCAACTCAACGTTCGGTTAGCAGACAACATCCAAGGCCGCGTTGACGTGTCTCAGGTATTCGACTCCTGGGATGAGATCGAAGATCCCAAGTCTCCTTTGAAGAAATTCCGTCAAGGGCAGGTCATTCCGGTACGGGTTCTTGGTGTCCATGATGCGAAAAATCACCGATTCCTCCCCATTTCTCACAGATCCACCCATTCCGTCCTGGAGCTTTCGGCTAGACAGAGCGATCTGCAAGGCAGCGCAGACCGTGTATTGACCTATGAGAAGCTGGAAGTTGGAAACTCATATTTGGCATTTGTCAATAATGTACAGGAAAGGTCACTATGGGTTAATCTGTCACCAAACGTACGTGGCAGAATCAATACCTTGGAGGTTTCTGACGACGTTTCGCTCCTCGAAAACATGAATGACAACTTCCCCGTTGGCTCTGCACTTCGGGCTAGAGTTTTATCTGTCGATTCTGCTCAAGGACACCTCGATCTTTCCGCTCGATCTTCGTCATCATCTGCGCCCGAATTGACCTGGAACACCATCAAGCAGAACATGGTATTGCCTGGCCGAGTCACCAAAATTAACGAGCGCCAGGTCATGATCCAGTTGAGCAGCGTGGTATCCGGGCCCATACACTTGACGGACATAAGCGATGACTACGAAGAAGCCGACACTTCCACCTATAACAAAAATAGCGTCATCCGAGTATCCGTCGTAGAAGTGGACAAGAGCAACAAGAAAGTTCGATTGTCTGCTCGTCACTCCCGTGTCTTAAACTCGTCGGCAAAGGTGAAGGACCGTGAAATTTCCAAGGTATCCCAACTCGCTGTTGGTGACATTATCCGAGGTTTTGTCAAGCACGTTGGCGACAAAGGCGTGTTTGTAGCTCTCGGTGGTGATGTTGCCGCCATGGTAAAGATCGGAGATCTCTCTGACAGATTCTTGAAGGACTGGAAAGACTCCTTCCAGATTGATCAGCTAGTCAAAGGTCGGGTCATTTCTGTGGACACCGCTCTTGGACATGTGCAGATGAGTCTGAAAGCATCAGTCGTTGACAAGGATTACCAACCGCCATTGAACTATCAAGATTTCAAGGAAGGGCAGATTATCACAGGAAAGGTTCGCAAGGTTGAAGAATTTGGTGCTTTCATCCTGATCGATGGGTCAGCCAATGTCAGTGGACTGTGCCACAGAAGCGAAATGGCCGAGAAGCCTGTGAATGATGCCCAGAAGCTTTTTACGGAAGGGGATGCAGTTAAAGCCATTATCCTCAAGCTTGATGCAAGCAAGAAGCGTATCAACTTCGGTCTGAAGCCTTCGTACTTCGAAGATGATGATAGCGATATGAGCGATGGCGAAGGCGCACCGGTAGTCTCTGACGAAGACGAAGATATGGAGGACGATGACGAAAGCGAAAACGGTGTTGTCATCACCGGCACTGACAACGTGTCTGACGACGAATCAGATATTGAGGATGAGGCCAGTGATGTGGACATGGGCGACAACGACGATGATCAAACTGCCGGTCTTGATGCAGGCGGCTTTGACTGGGATATCAACGCCCTGGACAAGAAGGCAGATGGAAACAAGGCGACTGGAGCTACTGAAGTTACCGGCCAGGACCGCAAGAAGAAGCGGGAGAAGGCTCGGGCTGAGGCTGACAAGAGTGGTGATCTTGATGCATTTGGCCCCAAGACGGCAGCTGACTATGAACAGCTCTTGAACCGGCAACCAAATCGGTCTGAGCTGTGGATAGAGTACATGGCATATCAGATGCAGTCTAGTGAGCTCGATGGAGCACGAAGGGTTGCAGAGCGCGCTGTTGCTACCATCAGCAGCACCGAAGAGACTGAGAAGTTAAATGCTTGGATTGCCTATCTCAATGTGGAGGTTCACTTCGGAACAGATGAGACGGTGGACGAAGTATTCAAGCGTGCTTGCCAGGTCAATGACCAGCAGGAAGTATACCAGCGCTTAGCAAGTATCTATGTTCAGGACGGCAAGACCGAGGTGAGTCACATTTCGAACAACTCTTGACTACTAGCCATTATTTGGTCTTTATCGACGTTAGCTAACGAGTTATCACACCACCAGAAAGCAGATGAGCTCTTCCAAGCACTTGTGAAGAAATTTGGTGCAACCTCTCCGAATGTCTGGATCAATTACGGCCAGTGGCTACATTCGAGCCAGAACCAACCTGAGCGAGCTCGTGCTCTAATTCACCGTGCCAGTCAGGCCTTACCTTCACACGCGCATCTGCCCCTAATGACCAAATTTGCCTCCTTGGAATTTACTTCATCCAACCGGAATCCGGAGCTGGGGCGTACCATGTTCGAGGGTCTATTGTCCACATTTCCGAAGCGATTTGATCTGTGGAATCAGCTGCTGGATCATGAGGATGTACCAGGGGCCGATAAAGGTGTGGTTCGAGATGTATTCGAACGCGCGCTGAAGGCAAAGGGACTCAAACCTAGGGCGGCGAAGAAGTGGTTCAAGCGCTGGGCTGATTGGGAAGAGCGCAATGGTGACACAAAGAGTAGGGAGAAGGTCAGTGCCAAAGCTGCTGAGTGGGTGAGAACCCGTGCCGACGCCAAGGGTGCAAAGGAGGATTTGGAAGACGACGACGAATAGGAAGTTGGCAAGTGAGATTATATAAATATGCATTTTGCAACAGAGAATATTTTAGGCGTTCTGCGAACGGAAAAGCATACAATACAACTGTCACCATTGTACTTCGTTTCACTGATGGAAAGCTATCGACGTGTTACTCAAGGCTTCCGTTTACCTCTATACTTATCCATGTAATACCTCAGGCACGATACAATTAACTCAGAATAAAAGTCGAACCAACATCAACTCAAGCCTTTCAAGATCGAGGTGAGATGCGCCAATGTAATAACTCCTGCGTCCCTCCACGCTTTACGACATAGTTGAGATACGCTTTAAAAGTTTTAGTCTTGGGGGCAGGTATTGATGTTATTGAGGACTTTACGCCGCATCAGGATAATGAACTTATGCCGAGTCCGCGAGCGAGAACGAAGCTGGCGAACTCGAACGCTGCCCAATTTAGCAAAACAGCGAAAAAGCTTTGTAAAAGGCAGACAACTGTTACGCCATGCCGTAATCGTCATTGTCATCATATATTAACTGTCTACGAGAAAAGCAGAATCAAAACTGTCTTCGTGATCACCGGCCCCCCAGTAGCAAGGAATGCCCTCATGAATGCAAACACGGCTACGGTGGCTAGGTGATTGACTAAGAGATCTAGTCAGGTCATAATCCGTTTATAGCAGGACCAAATTCCTCGGTACTATTCGTATTTGCGACTCGCCGCCACTCACTGTCAACGTCATCACCAGACTGCATGTCTCCACAACGGATGGGTGCGCTGACGAGGCAATACTCATGATTGCTATCAACATGAACTACTACTACTCCTCAGATGCCTCATAGAGCAGTGGGCGCGTTTGATACACGGGGGCAAGTATCAGCGCTGATCTATCAGCTCCGTCTACAACCTGCTGCCGAGTTTCTCGCTCATCCGACCCCGCGGAGCGGTGAAGACGTCACCCACTATATAGCAGTCATCACCTACTATAAACAATGGGGTGGGCAAAATCCAAGGGGGGGGTGTCATCCTAAACATCGGAGCCTCGACCGAACAAACCAGGTAAGGACAGTTAAATTATATTGATATAGACCCCAGGCAAAAGGTCGTGAAGTCTCTATGCTGCCCTTACACACAATCATGCACAGACAACCTTACTCTGATGGTATCATAAGTGGGAGTCAAGCGAGCGCAACGCAGAGCCCAACCGGGAGAATAGTTGGACTACCATGAGAGCCCAGTTGCTGTCATGTCAACCGAAGCACACGCTACGTGTTATGAAAGGCTATTTCGATCCCCCGTATCGACGCTTGACGTCTGACCCGTCTGATCGGCTGCAGTTGACTCCCTGAAAAGGCAGCCAGGCCACCGAACGTCGTTACAGCGCGAGGAAGGACTGTGCCCCATGTAGCTCTGCACCACACCGCACCAAGCACTGTGGCAAATCAAGCTCCTGATCAGCAATGATAAGAACACTTTCCACGTGGCTCGGCACGGCCTCTCGTGCAACTGAGCTCCTCCCTCGTGGCAGAAGAGGGGCACCTGTGTCCGAGTCCCCTTCAGGAACCTGCATCTTTGTGTCGCAGCGAGGAGCTGGACCATGAGAGAAGGGGAATGTTACTTCGCAGGAGACCTCAACTGCATCGGATCCGGTCTACACGATGATGCCTGGGACAGGAATTCTGGTGAACTTTTGGCAGCCGCTCGGGTGCGGCATCTCATACGCACCCCGACTCTGAATCAAGGAGTTGGCTCAGCATGGGCAAAAAAGGGTTCGAGATGCATCCGGAATTGGTAGGTGCCATCGGCCCCCGGTCTTCTAGAAGGCTTCGATAACGCTGGCCGAAGCCGAAGCTTTGGCGACATCTCCTGTGGGTTGTGCGCGCGCGTGGGTGAACAACGTGCAACGGCCACACTCCAAGGCTGCGGAAAGGCAACACACAACCTTCCGGATTGGGCATGCCCGTCCCCATCCCACGCCGTACTCCAGGGTTACAGGGCGAGTCCAAGGCGCAACAACAAATTCCTTGCACACGCGTCGACTATCAAAACACAATGTAACGCTCTAAGTTTAGCCAACAACCTAAAGGTTCGTCTAACACACCACACACCGCACACGCGCACACGCGCAACATAGTCACATACCGAATACAAACAAACATACGCCGCATATCATTCAACCCTGCTCTATCTCCCTCTCCCCCACTATTTTTTGAGTGCAGGGTCCTCGGTAGTGTTAGCCGGTGTCATCTGACGGTAGAAGCTATCGTCGGGGGAAGCTACTGCAGGACATAGAAGAGTCTGTGACAGAGTTAGTTTGCTGGCATCCTGAAACAAGGGTCAGCGACCCCCTTACTACCAAGTGAAGGGTGGTCGAGCGTTCAGGTGGCCCTCTAGTTGACTAAGTTAGTTCGAAGTAGGTAGGGCTGAGGCCACATCAAGCAAGTCATCATTGAACTGCCGGTGCGCCGTCGCGGGGCGGGCGCCACATCCAAACAACCAGAAAAAAATATGAAACAAAACACGCCTTAAAGAGCAAATAGAAATACTGATTATTCCAGACATGTTATTTGTCCAGCCATATGTCTATGACCTAGGTGGAGGAGAGACAGAACACGGTTGCCAAGATCGCGGCTGGCCTCACCGCCGGGAAAAGGCATTATGATAGATCTTTCGAGTTGTGAAATATGTGGTTGGGGCTGGAGACTGCTGTCAGCCGCGAGGCTCTGCATCGCACGGCATCCAAAACCTGCAGCCAGCCAAACAGGGCCGTTGCTTATAGGTGAGACACTCCTGCGCCGGCAAAAGTCCCGTCCGAAAGGTGGGTTTTTTTCTTCTCCTCTCCCCTGTCTGCTCTCAATAGAGTATAAGATAGCTAATAACAAGGCGGGAGAGCGAATTAAACTCCAGACCGTTGTCCGACAGCTAGCCTAGTTTAGTTCAGAAGACGATGGCGTTCGGACGACCTGCCACCGCCTGTTTCAGATGAGCCTTGATTTTCTGTTGTTTCGGGTGGTGGATATCCCATCCCACTAAGTACGTGCGTAGAGTTAACTCTCAACTGGAAGTGCCATCGCAACATCGGAAACGACGGCGCCAAAAAACCTTTTGGGTCGGCACCCAGCCCGAAAGAGAAGTTTTTGCGCGGGTACAGGACATCTTGTTCAGCCACGGACGGACACTCCAGGCATGTGAGAACACCAGCAGCACCATAGTTGTAAGAGTTGTAAGAGCACCAGCAGCAGCAGAAGCAGCGCACGACCCCCGAATGGGTGGCAAAACATGCACGATTCAATGTCCCAAAGCGCCAGCGCCCACGACGAAAAGAACAACCTTGCAGCTGTCACGACCAATCCTATGCTAGCATCGCATAGACCTGTGCCGAAGGTCCAATCACGACCTTTACACGTCTTCCCCCGAATGTAAACATTAAAACGCCCACCTTGTGATTATGCGCTATGGCGATGACACAGCGCCCCGAGTCACCTATAGCCAAGAGCTTAAGGCTTAAGGGATAACAACAAGAACTTACGAGCGAGCGCGCGCCCGCCATGTGATGGGACCAGAAGGGGATTCTTGGGGGGAATGGCTAGCAATAATCCACGAAGTATGACCAACGCGCAAAGAGAATACGAAGCATTAAGGACGATTGTATGGGTCGCACCGTGTCACTTCGGCGCTGCTTCCGAGAATCCATGCACTCGAGAGAGGTGCGTGCTTGCGGCCTGTGATCCGACGCGTATCCTTCTTGTATATCCAACGTAGGGGCGTGCATTCGCAAAGAATTAAAGAATTTTTTTTTCCTACCCAGACTATCTGAAAGCTCATGCAGGCTTGCCCTACGACGAGCATTGACAGCCTTTCCTTGCCCTAGCCGTGCGCGGCTCGGGTCTAGAAAGCAAACATTCTGCCGATTATGGTGACTTGTGAGCAGACTACACACGCCCGCATGCATGCATCTCCGTATGCATCGTGTGCTTAAGGAATGACTTCAAAGAGCTCCACGCATAGGTAAGTTTTCGTCAGCTCCCAGCACTGCCTAGGCTGCACTAGTCTCGGCTACTTGATCTACTTGATCGCCTCACGCCCACCCCTTTCTCCATTTAATTATGCTCGTGTGCGTGTAGTTGGGCAAGAAAGCAGAGGTCTCACATCATGATCCGCGGTGGAGTTACCTCGGGGCTGGTATTATGGTATATTCTTTTCCCCCTTTGCTTGCATCCGGGGTCGTAGCCGAGAGGGAAAGCTTGCGAGTGGACAGATGCAGGTCTGTCCAAAGCGGCAGTGAGGTCCGGCGGGCTCACTGCAACCTGGGGCTTACCAAAGAAACCAAGCGAGAGACGACAATTGGGGGGTTGTGGAAACGGGAGAGCCCGTCCCTCTTTTGGATCCTAGCGCAGTGAGGCGCAGAAGATTCACCCGACGTCTTACACAGAACGGACCGACAGCAGGAACTGATTGCCACAGTGCGAGTCCACTTTACAAGCATGCTTTCCTATGGGAAGCCGACCCCATTGTTTTTTGTGCAGGGAAATTTTCTCTCAAGGGCTGGAAGGAAGAGAGTGTAGTCGCAAATCGTATTGGAACACGATGCGGGTGAACAAACAACACAAAACGATCGTCATCGCACCATGAGTAGCTGCTCCCAGAACCCCAGTTTTAGGGTCCCAGTACGTAACGGTATGGCTCGCCTAGCGAGAGCCGCGCTATTCCGGTACTAGAGGCATGGTAACCAACGGACATTACTACGATACCCCAGCTTTCGAGCATCCGCCACATGGCTTTTGCTGGTCCGTTGCCCCGACCCCTCTAATGGTCTCCCCATCTGGTGACCTGGAAACCGCAAGAAGCAGATAGGTTATCCCGGGATGCCAATATATGGGGGGAAGAATTCGCAGCTTGGTGATGTGTCTGCCCGTTGTTGCCCGTATAATGCCCGGGACAACGCGTCCGCCGGGCCCGATTACAATCTCAAGTACGTATACACTGCGCCGCACGACGTGCATACGCAATAGCCAATAAAGAAAAGAACAGATTTCTTCTCTTTTCTCTTCCTCACAGTACAGGGTTTGCCCGCCATAACACCGGCCGACGCGCAGCAGTGGGTTATACTACTGCACGGATAACACCGACTAAAAAAAACTTTTATTTTTTTCTCTCACTTACTTGATATTTTGTGCTGGTGGACGTCAGACAGTAGGAATTACAAAGAGTTCAACGCAGCTCCCTCGAATTGAGAACCCGGCGAATATAGAAGGTAAATAAGTCTCGGTAGGCTACTCGAGTGTAAATAGAACGACCCCCTCAATATGGTAGTCATAAGCAGGTATGGATGGGATTGGCCTACCTACAGTTTTGGAACGCTCTCTCGGCCTCAAGAAATATGCCGGCAGATCGTTGCCATGTACAAGGGCCAATCTAGACACAAACAAAATGCTTCTGGTGTGAAACTCTTGCGGTATCTACAAAGCCCTTTCCAGCGTGATTTATTTCTCGTCCCTGCATATACTGGGCCATGCGATTATCTGATTTGGGAGTGGATCCGGTTCATCACGCAACAACGCATATTGTTGGTCTCGTAAGACGCATCTCCCAATAGTCGTTTGGTATCTTACGTATACACGCTTGCAGTAGCTGATTACTACTACTACAGTAGCTAACAAGCTAGCGAGGGTGGGTGCACACACAACCTCTACCTGCACGCACAGTATATAGCTCGCAATGCACTCCCTACGCACAGCGCGGCTCCCGCCATCAATGCTTGGGCCGTTCGGTGAATAGTGCCTTTTTAACTCCAGAGCGGGAGAGGGGAAGAGGGGGAGGCTGCCCTGTCCACCTATTGACCCTGCAGTTGATGCACGGAGAGGCCACCTTGATGTGGTTTCCATTGCTGATCCTTTTCCCAAAGCGTGGTGTGAGCAGGATGCAGAGTTGGCGAATAATTGTTATTCCTGGGATTGACTAGTGACTGCAGCCTCAGGGATACCCCTCAAACGTACTTTGAACTCCTCGAGGAGAAAAGGACCCCGGCAAAGCCTCCCACCCCCCTCCCGACCTAGCACCCTAATGTACGTACTACTGCTGCAAGCAGGGGACTAGAGCAAACGGGCGTCGGGCCCACATGAGAACCCGCCAGGGCAGGGAACGATATCCTACTCCTGCACCTACTCCTACTCCCACAGCTACGTCTACTGTCCAGGTGCTACTTTCAGGTAGTACGTAACCTATCGTCGTCGAGCAGCACTGGGGGGGGGGGGATATGTGCACGCAACTGAAACAATATCAAGGCCCGTCCGTACTTCTGGAAGGAAGAAGCAACAAAGTCCCCGCCACAATTGTGGGATGGCGGGTGGGACGTGCAGGTTGCCAGCCGCATCTCTTGACATACGTACGACAAGAAGAAGGAAAAAAACCCGAGCCCTTTCGTGTTCTGGCTAAATAAGTTCAACGTACACCCCCCATCCACCCCCCATTCCACGGGATGTGGAGGGGCGTGTCCGCCTTGGAGATATCTCGTGAGGTAAGGTTTTAGGGGGGCGCCCAGAGTTGGGTACCGCCTGGACATATTGGAACGGTATTGATGGTAATAGAGTTTCTACCATACAGAGCGCAACTTTATGTAGCTTTACAGTAGCCCGTGTATCTTTAATCCCGATACCGAAACCGCGTTTTTGAGACAAGTGCTTAAGTAGGTACGTCACATATGTAGGCTCACTCTCTTGTAAACCACGCAAGTGGCTCAAAACGGCCGGAAAGTTTGGAGCCACCCCAAAAAAAAAACCCACACACACCCAATGCTTCCTTCCCGCGCGTGCCTGAGACCTGCAGCATGGAACGGCTGGATTGGGGGCCAATCCGATCCTTTTTCTGACACTTCAGAAAGGGAAAAATTACCAATCCGTGGTATAGGATGCGCATCCCATACAGTTAATCCGTTAGTGATCTTTGGACCTGCATGCCCTCGGTCTACAAGGCCGTCCGCATCTGAAGGATTCCGTTGCTATTCTTGACCGAGGGTCGTGCTGGAGGAGGGGGGGTGGAGGGTTTGACAGAATATCACGCAAGACCCAGCCGAGGAGAGAGGGGAAAGAGCCAGACGGACAGGACGGCCCCTGGTCCACGTCGCTTACAGGACCTACATTTTGTAGCTCTACAGCCAGTAGTCTTTTTTTGTTGCTTGGAAGTGTAAGGAAGAAAAGCTCTCTGGTTGTGTAGCTACATGGTGGCTGCATTGGGCTGCAGAACGCGCACATAAATTCGTCCCGCTGCTGTGGTTGAGGTGGATCACGCTTCGGAAAGGGGGGACAAAGGAAACTTTCTTTTCACTTTTGCCTAACTAATAACTAAAACATGCTTTATTCCCAACGCCCCAGGTTCCCAGCTGGCCGGTTATGAATCATGAAATGGGGCCACCCGTTAAATTATAATATTCCCTCCCCCCAATTAGTAGTCAGAGTTGCTTTTCTGTCTTTCGTACACATCAGTGTCTGGAATTGCTTTTAAGGAACAGCAAAAACAACAGCCGGTACTCCAGTATCGGCACAAGTGGGTTATTCGAAGAAGTTCTAGCCTTTGCTACAGGCATTACCATCGCGTCTTAGTGTGGCCCATGGGACTCATTGGCAGGATGAACTAGCTGTAATATGGACAAGCGGCAGGGGCAGCAGGCCACATTGTGGTGGGATGTGGTGCTGTGTCGTGTCGCGCCATGTCATGTCTACGAGAGGCGTTCCTCCCGATTTGTGTAAGTGGTACACTGCAACGCAAGTTGTGCCTTTTTTTTGATTGCTTGCAACTCTGTGCATCTCTCTGGGCGTGTACCTATGTCCAGGTTCTTGTTCTTCGCTATTCATGTCTTTCCTTACTTTCGATTATTCGTCATGTATTGTATGCAGTCATCCCGGCAGGATGGACAATAAAGAAGTAAATGGGCAGAGCAAAACCGGGCGTTCTGCAAAGAAACGCCTCTTTACGATCATCTCGCGGCGGAGCATCTGTGTGAGGGGGCGTTCATCTACGAGCAACGGCACTGCAATCCGAAAGCCGCGTGGTGAAGGGAACCCTCCCCCCTAGCCGGATAGGGACGCTGTGGTTGGTGAGCACGCTAGCGGCTCAGTAACCCTAACCGTGTTCGGACGTGGTCCAGGGACCAGGAACCGGCTTGTACTACATGGGCAGCCCAAGTCCGCATAGGGGTTTGTGGGCCGATGATCATGTACTGTGTCCAACTTAGTGCCCAGGTTTAGCCCTTTTCCCTGTATAGCTCTCAGTTGCCTGTTACGTACCCCTAGCATCTCTCAGGAGATGGATTGCCAGGGTGCCAAGATCTCTTGGGAGGGGATGCTCAGACTCATGGGGCTCACCCTGCTCACCTGCAGCTGTCAGGTCGAGATAAACTTCGAGCCCACTCACAGTGCAACCGGGAATTACAGTACCTCTATCAGCTCCGTTCCGTAACAACTGAACCCTGAGAGTTGAGTGCTTTTGGAAGGGGACGCACACGGCTAGGGGGGTGTATTTCCGTGCCGTTAGCAGGGCTTGCCCCTGCTAATGGATGCCACAACGCGGCATAGCAAGCTCGCACTCCATTCCCGTCATAGTGATCACACAAGGCCATGGACAGAAATAAAACAACCACCCAAAAAATTAAGAAGAGAAAAAAAAAAAAAAAAAAAAAAAAGGAATCGCATCGCCAGACTATAATTCCCATCGAACATCATTATAGATTGCGCAGAAATGCAGCCCGACAACCAGGGATGGTCTATCTATTCAAACCTAATCTCCAGCGAAATGACGCGAGTTCCGAAGATGGCCCAGAGGATGACTCTCCATCTGGGTTCTCTCGGCCATTTATGTACCCTGTCACTGTTGATCTCTCATCTACCCCATCATGAGATCTGCCATGCCCTGTCTCTTTCTGGGCTGGTGGTCTTTCTGTCCAGGTCCCATCAAACATCTCGTTCATGCCCAATCATCCTCTGATAACTAAACGAGATTAAGCCAGTTGAATGGGTAGGGGGAATGAAGCGCCAGAAGAATACTGCGAAATGCTTCCTTGCCGGCAGCCGTACGTACCGCTTTACAGTGTCTCGACACAGTGCAGACCACAATAAGTACGTACTCCGCACATACGGTGCAGCGACAAGAAGGGTAACCCCAGTTCACATCTTGTCGAGCTTGAGTTCAGGGTCTATTAGAAAGACCTCATTACGACTCTGGCTACGAAAGCAGTGCCAGGTGGGGCTCGTGAGCGCCCATGATCCAGAATGGCTTAAACCCTGTGGGTTGGTTAAGCAGCCCGCGCCATTGTAGCACGTTGGGCCTCTTGAGTGTTAGCACCTTCAGACCGGACTACGTACGTAGGTACTGTCTCTTGCCAGCTTAGCCTTGGCCCTGCGCAAAGTGGGCGGCCCATCGCGCAGCGAAGCCACCCGGCGGGCATCGGTAGCTCGTAGACACTTAGCTTCAACAAGCGTGGTTCAACCCCCCAAGGGGGGTTGGCCTGTCTAGTTAGGGGGTTTCTTGAGATGGACTAAAGGAGTACCTTGGTAGTTAGGTCAAGGCCTTTCCCAATTCATGCAAAAGCTGTGGTCTGGAGCACGAAAAGGCTTAAAATGTACGAGATTCCAGTCGCCGGTTCTCTGTGTCCTCATCCGTCTCCTTTTCTCTCCTTCTCGGCGTGGTTCAGTCAGTAGCAAAGTTTGCTGCAACTCTTCTTCTCGCGCAGCCAGCCAGTCATAAAAACTTTACAGCGACCTCAGCTGTTGTTGTTGTTGTTGTTGTTGATTATACACCCCTGGAGGTGGCCGAACGAACACTGCCGACCCTGTCCCCGGTTACGAAAGGCAATCCCTCCCCCCCCCCCCCCCCCTTCGACAAAACCTCTTATTCTGGCAGGGATTAGCTCTTGCTCCCAATCCTCTTGGTTGAACGCCGTAAGCTGAGCGCGAATTGCCGTTGAAATTGGAAACCGAATGAAACGAGCTGGGCTCTCTCCTCGAGTAGACATCGAAATTCAACCTTCGGCACTTACACCCGCCCACCGTGCCTGGACGACTCATTGCTGTACCCTTGGTCTATGAGATACATGCTTCCTGCGCTGCGATTGGATAACACGTCAAGCAAATAAACTTAACTGCATGGCTTTTTTTGCTCTGGAAGCTCTGTTAGCCAATCTCGATCCTTTATTTTATTTTTATTTTCACTTCCTGAGAGGCCTCGGTTGTTAGCGAAATAAGGTATGGCAAAAAAACTCGTTTCCTTAGAATAGTCCCCCCTTTCCTTCTATACGGCCAAGCACCACGCATGCATCACTGGCTATTCCTCAAGGGCCTTCGGTTGGTCGGGTGTCTCTCCCTCCGTCTCTCTTTCTCTGCCTGCATCTCGGTACGCGGATGGCGATTCTCAGGCTTGATTCATTTCGTTCCTTTGCGCCACGCATATGAAAGTCTCCTGGGAGCAATAGACGAGACTAGCACATGAGCCGTGTAACACACTACACGTTCTCGCATATGCATGTGCTCCAGTAGGGGCATAAGCTCGTCTGGGACCCGGCCAATAGTGCCCCGCGTGCCCCAGCACCACTACTGCTGCTGTGCCCCGACAGAAGCACCATTGAAACTCTGGCCGTCCCGATTTGTTCACTCTTCCCAAAATATTATCTGCAGTCACTCAGTAGTGATTCGCAATGCCCCCTCACTATCGATTTGAATATGCAACTCGAGAGGTGTGTCGCGCGTGTGCAAAGCCTCGCCGCCTTCACTCAGCAGTGGAACTCATGACCAGTATCTGATGTAGAATGACGCATTTATTGGGGTCTCAAAATAGATTCCATTAGACAGACAGGAAAGGAACACATGCTAATTTGTATTGCATTAGTGTTCTCGGCCGTTCTTTGGACCTTGTTTTGAAACCCCAGAGCGCTCAATCCCAAAGCGGAAATCCCCAAAGTCTCCCACAGCACAAGACGGGGACGTCTAGTTATCTGCTCGCCAACACTGTGCTGAAACCCGTGGTATTTGTTCTTGGAAGTGGGTAGAGACGCTCTCGGTCCCCCTCCCCTCCACCCATCTGCATCTGTCTATCCATTGACTCTGGATACGACGCGACGACTGGATTCAATAGCTTGAGAGGAGTGCATTCACTATCGCACAGAATATCCAACTCTTACAAAACTCACTCACCTGCGGTGTGCATATATACACATTTATTTGTCTACATATATCTTTGTTCCCAGCCGTGGGTTGGCCCTACTTTTGGTTATTTCAACAACTGGAGCAGAAACTGTGTTTCGCCCAGAGTTTCTTCCCAAGGCACCTAAAAAGAAAAGAAGAGGAACAACAAAAAAAATAAGGGGAAAAAGAAGGGACCGCTGTGCGGTGCCAATTCCGAGGCTTGAGCTTCCTTTTGCTATATTACCTAGCAGAAGAGCTATATAGCTACGTACATCTTCTCGTTTTGCGTAGCCGTGCTGCGCCGAAACTCCATCCGCTAGCGGAAAGGCGAGTCGTCCGCGGTGGGTATCGCAAAGACCTCGCCTGTGTGTCCTGTTGCAAGCTGTTCCCTGCCTTGGACCCTCGTTCCTCAATTGGGGGGGCGCCAGGAACGAGAAAGGCAGCTGCATGGTCTTGTTAGCGTCTGGACACCCTATATCCTCCGGACCGGGACTACACTGTCTGGAGCACTTGTTGACCAGGAGGGTTGACCGGAGGAACCCAAGTCAAGAGGACCACTTTCCGGCAAGACGATACCCTACCCTGGTTCGCACCCCGGTTCAATCCTCTAACCACCCCCCGGACTTTGCGCATAACACTCCATAGTGACTAGCAAGGGTATTCCACCAGTCCAGTCGCGCACTCATTCGATCTTTTAAATCCTCCGCTATCCCTTGCTTGGCCCCGTTTATAGACCTGGTCGTTGCTACCATCTATCTACCCGTTGCCTTTCTCCTTCACGACACCCTACCTCTGTACTGTCTTGACCTCACTTGTTGGTGACAGGAACTACATCACGACAACGATTGTTGTTGTTGTAGTAGTCTAAGTCTACGTGCCTATCTTGCGGCGTGGTACTTGGTGTTTGTCACCAACCAGTAACAACAACAATAGCAACTACACGCAGTGTGGCAGGTATAAGACTAGGAAAACTCGTCGCCTAAAGTCCGCGCAAGCACGCAGAGTCGCCCACGATGTGGACATCATATGGACCACCGCCCGTATATACGGTACCGCAGGGCAAGCGCCGGAATACTCAGACAGGGCAAGCTTCAGCACCTACAGCTGAACCCTCATCACCCAATGCAGCAGCAGTGCCCAAGTCGCTTCAACATTCTGCCGAGTTGATGGAACCCTCGGTGGACGGTCCTCCTTCACCGGGGCATATTAGAGCACTTAGCAGGCAGACGAGACAGACCTCGATCGCGGAGAGGCGCGAGAGCCATCACACATCGTCATCAGGATCCTCATCTCGTGTGTCATTGACGGAGCGGCCATCGTGGGAGCTTGGCGCCGAGCAGTTGACACTGTCAAGGAAGTCTTCACAGCGATCGACGACTAGCAGCATGCCGTCGCGTGAACGGCCGGAGAGCGTGCAGATATTTGGAAAGACACTCTTTAACCGAAGGCCTAGAATATTCAGGGAAGACAGTGACCAAGGATCTCCCAACAGCTCATCAACATCTGTAGACACCCAAGACACAACACCAGGGTCATCTAGAGATCCAAATTTCCTTAACTCTATGATAGGTCGACGTCGAACGGGCACTGAGTCTTCACAGAAGAAATTCCAGATTTCGGGACCTTACAACTTTCAGCATCTTACACATACAGAGAAGAACGATGTGCCTGAGCTCAATCGATCTAACCGCATGGATCTGGTGTCTGATTTCTCTGAAATGCGCCCGGCACCCAAAGCTCCAGTTCCTCCTCCGAAAGACAACCAGGCGGGCCAATGGTCTGTCTCCGAGGACCCATCTGCAGGCTTGCGATACGCAAACAACAATGGCACTCAGACACGTCCGTCTCACACCAGAGCGCAGACTTGGCAGAAACCATCCTCACCACCTCCAGTGCCAGCGCGTTCGATAAAGCGGGCTCAATCCCAGGAGCAGATCCGACAAGTCCCCCCTCCCCGCCCGCCAAGGTCGCCTATAGAGCAGAGCTTCACGTCGCCAATCCCTCCACCCTCGAGGCTGTCGAGTCGGACGTCTTCACTATTGCAAAGTCATTATGATGGCTTGACCACGATTAACCTAGAACGGCCAATTACCAACAATGGCTTTCGCCAACCCAGACCATTCATTATGCCATCTCAATCTGAGGTGGTCGTACCTGCCTTGTCACCCCAAAGCAGCCCCAAATCTCTGGAGAAGGATGCCTCGGCCGGTAAGCATAGGTTCTCTCATGCTGTGACTACTCCAAACGATGTTGCATGGCCAATGGGAACAAATGCTACTGTTTCGGCGTTGCCCGACGTCCCGGAGGAGGAAGAGGTCATCACAAAGAAATCGCGTGTGAGCATTGCCAGTAACTCTTCGCTGAGGGGAAGTATCTCTGTACCTTTACTTCGACAAATGGCACAGCCCCAAGGTTCGTCTCAGCGACCCCCGAGTAATGCGTCGGAGACTTTGGGAAGATTCGATCTTCTTGCTGCCCAGCGTGCTCTGAGATCCGACTCAGACAATGAGAGTCTAGACGATGAGCTGCCACGCGAAACCTGGGAAGATGATATCGACTACTGCTATGATCACGCCGTCGAGGCCGATTGTGACTACGCCTGGGAACGACCTTCGTGTGATATGTTGCGGTTGGATGAGGAAGCACTGGAACAGGCCATGCCTCCTTTTCCCTTGACTAATGGGACCAACTCGCCTGCTTTGCTGTCACCTCCCGGTCGCGATGATTTGCCAGCTCTGAGCCCTACCAGCCAGTTTTCCAACGGCTCTAGGTACGAGGCGAGGACACCGACCATACCTGCAGTAACCTCGAACTTTTCGCTGCCAAGGCGGGATAGCTCTGCAATTATTCGAGGACACGACCGTAAGATGTCCCATGCAGAGAGCTTCAGAGAATCTCAGGGCTTCGACTTGTCTCCCTCGCTTCTTATCCCCAGCGATTATCATCAGCAGATGCTCCTCCATGAAAGAGCGGAACTGCGAGATCAGGATGACTCCTACTTGGCTCCTTTCTCCACCTCCGGATTGCACTTTGCAAAGTCGCCCATGACTTTAAAGGCACGGTCGAGCGCATCGACAACCGACTCGGCCCTCTCCGACCGATCGGCAACTAGCAAGAGCCACAAGTCGAACAACTCGGCCTCGACGACACTGACCCATTGGACAACGAACAGCAATGGTGATGGGTGCAACACCACTCTAATCGAGGAGGAGCCCACAGTCGAGACGACCTCCGAGACGGCCATCATGGCAGCTCTCCCTGAACTGGATGTAACCCGGGCCAAGCGCGACCAGAGCCGTGAAGGACACCTTCGCACACAATCTCACGCTAACCTGCTAGTCAAGTCCGGTTCGGAAGGGACCATGTTCAAGCCTATCAAGGAGGCGATGAAGTCGCGTCGCCGGGCCAACACTGCCACAAGCAAGACCCATCACCAAGCCGGCCCCATCAGCCTCTTCCCTGCCATGATGGGCAGTCGCATGTAAACACACCTTCATCATGACTCCGATTTGATCTCATATCTCTCCGGTGTCAAGATATAGGATATATTGGCATGGCCAATAGCCCACTCGCTTTTGTTTCCTTTTTTTCCTTTTTTTGGAATCACATTCGATATTTGATTTAGCGAGGCGAAATGTATAAACTAGGGAGGTAATTGGAATTACTACGGTCATTTATAGAAAGGCGATCGAGCAGCGCATGGCCACGTCTGTCATTACATCCAGAGTCGAGAAAACGGTGGTTTTCTTTTTCCATTAGTCCTTTGTTGCGGCTAGATTGGGTGGACTTCTTCTTTGTTTTTCCTTGAGGGTCAAGGAAGTGAAGGAGGGTGTTGTATAGGAGGGAGCATCGTTCGATGGGGGAAGACCACCGTGCGACGCTGTACAACTACAAGAAAAACAACATAACTGTAAAATGGGACCGGCGAGCCCCGTATTATATTGTCTGGGGTTAAAGCGGCATGGAGTGTATCTTGGAGGATATTTTTTTTACATATAGATGGAGTTCTGTCGACCTCTTCAGCTCGAGGACATGAAAAAAATCCGTTCCTCGGATGCCGAGGCGAAATACAATGGGATTGTATTCCAGGTTATCTTTTACAAGCAAGACAAAACTTTTATGTTCTCTCAAACCCTTCTTCTCCTATACATGTACGTGCTTTGTTATGATAACCACAGCATTGGTTACGTATGCGATCATCTTTCCGCACCATCGTATTCCCTCGTAACATTACGAACTTCATCTCAATGCACCGGTGTATCTCCGCTTGGAGCATTCGTATATGTGTACTTCTGGCTAAATCATACATGAAGCTTTTCTTTTCTAAACACCCTTCACCCCGAGCGGTTGGGCACTGATGTGTAGGAGGTCTAAGTTGATCAATTTACGCCCTTGTAAGCCTCCTAATGATCTCGATCGTCAGACTCATTCATACTACATCTTGCTGGAAACTTTTTTTTTCTTTTTCATTAAATATTTCTCTCCCCAGCTGGAGTCAACTCAAGCACTGATGATGATGCTGGTGCAGGTTCACCAGAAGGGGACCGACATTCCAAATCTCTTGAAAGAGACGATCGGTGGGTGATGTACAATGCACCAACCGTTCTTCTCCTTCTTCACTGTCTATCGTGTCTCAGTGGTAGGTGAAGTATTCACACATAAGCTCAGTTAGGCTTATGGAGCAATGACGTGACGATGCTCGTTTACTCAAACATACAGCTACACCCACAGGAGACATGATCAAATTCTGGGAGTACCGCGTGGGACGAGCCGCTGAGGGCCATACGTCCCGTGAACGATGTTGTGCATGGTGATCCTACGCTAACGGTGAGTGTGACGTACAGAGGCGGCTCCTGGTCGGTGTTCTTATATCAACACATGTCCTGTTTTCGCCTCGTTGGGTGGGTCAGCCGGGGTGAGCCTGGCGTTGATGGCCTAAGAAGTACAAAGGCTGTCATCCTCGACCAAGTATCCTGTACACTTACCGACGGGTAACTCGACCAACGTCGTGTTCTCCGGAGAACGAGCCCCAACCATCTGTAAACTTGCGCATTTGGCGCACGACCAGAGGTGCCAAGATGGTCGGATAATTAAACCACGACTACAAGATGTGGGTCAATCCGTTGCTTCGTCCGTTTGAAAGGGGGCGGACCTCCCGAGGGTCGAAAGGACTCGGCTTCTTGGGCTTATGCGTAAGTTCAGTAGGTTGTCAGAAAACCCGCTCCCCGTAATCCCTGTGCGGCAACTGGCGGCAATGATCAGATTATCCTATCGGCATGATTCCCCCTTCGCTTGAAACGTTCTCGCAAATTCCTGTACACCAATTGTCTGCGCTTTCGTGATTTGTATACTAACCTTGGAAGAAACCCTGCCACCGTGAGCCCCAGAGAGGATACTAAAGCCAAGAACAAAGAAACAGCTATTCCCAACATATTGTGTAATAGCTTGGTCGCCCTCACTATTACGCTTGCCGTTTGGGACAATTCTCGTCCAGCCAAGGCTTGGCAATCTTCATAGTCTTGGCGTAGCCTATGGCGGTGATGCGCAGGTGCAAGGGCAGATGGGGCTGTGCGGAGGGGAGGGAGGTTGGTTGGCTTCTTCACGACAGTTAATGCTTGCATAGTCTAGTATATACGAGCTCTCATTTCTATCCCCACCTCTCAAGGCTCGGCAGCAACTGCTGCAAAAGGGTAGCATCGCAGCCAAGAGTCTGTTGTCTGCGCCTCCTTACATCTCTTGTGGTAAAAGTTAACCTGGACACAGTAACTCTTTAGATCCTCAGTCCCGAATACTCAAAGACAGGGTCCAACTAAGTGGTGCTTTGGCCAAGAGTATAAGTGCAAGTATGAACTTCAAGACCTTTTGACAATAAAGAAACGATAACAACGGATGGTGTGTCTTTTTAAAAAGGAAAAAAGGGGGGGAGGTTGGAGAGCATTCGCACATATACGCTAGCGTATCCTCAGATCAGAATTTCGTCACTACGAGATTACTGTATTATGACTACTATCTGTTTCTCCCCCTTTTGCACTCCTTGACTCTATCCATCACACTCTCCCTTCTCTTCCAATAGAGCTTTCATCTTCACGTTGTTGTTGCCACTTGGCGTCATTCTCCCTATATTTCTGCTTTTCAAGCGGATCATAGTCTACGTACACCTCACAACCGTTACAACGACCCCTCGCCCACCAGGTTCGTGCCTCTGGGCCGGTATTAATAGGCACAAGTTGCCACAAAGACCTCGTGCCAGTTGCCGCCAAGAAACGATTCAAATATCTTCCGCCATACCTTCGTGGTACCGCGACGCGCGGAAAGGAATATCGTCACTCCTCCGCCACCCTGGGATCACGCTGTGAGTGTAGCAGCTCATAGCCACATAACCCGTGCAGGCTCGCTGGCAAGCATGGAGAAGCACTGAGTTGTCGAATGGTGGGAAGCCCAAAAAACAAAGCGGACGCCAAGGCTTTCGGACCTCAAGAAACCTTCTCCATGGAGCGTCAACCTAACCCGGTCTGTCTCAGTCGACGAAATCGAGCAGAAAGCAAGCAAGCGGCGGCGGCGGCGGCAGATTTGGAGAACCTCTGTCAATTGCAGCGTTTCTCCCGGAATTCCTGAGCCTGGAAAGCAATCCACGGCCCCGCTGTGAGATAGAGAAGGCCGCCCTCGCGTTCTCCAGTCCTGGCATCGCCCTTTGCATCCCAGGACGATGTATTTGCGTCCGGGGTTCGCATCTGCCATAGCCTCCGCGCTCGATGGTAGTTTGCCATATCTATCCGCCGGTCAGGTCAGCATGTAGCAGAGCCCAGGTGTCAAACTTCCCAGGGCGCAGCAGCATTAGCAGCGGTATTCCATGCGTTGTCTTCAGATCACCAAAAAGCATGCTTCATAGTCGATATTCTCGACTAACTGCCATGTCCGGAAAAATTTCCACTCTCGCAGAGATGGTGACTGGTTCCCATATTTGGACTTGCTCATTGGTTGCCATAAGAACCGCGCATATTTGACCGAGTCTTTTAAGTGCTGGGTGTGGGCTTGATCTCGTGATCATCGTCCGATGCGCCAATTCTTGCGTTTACCTGCGTCTATGCATCATCTTACCTCTCTCTTTTTTTTTCCGCCTCTAAGAGCCACAATAACTCTACCACCTCCCCCCCCTCTCTCTCGCATTACCCACATGCATGTCTCATTCCTCGTAAATCGGAAAAAATGACGGATAGTCATTTGAGAGCCCAGGGAGCTAAACGAGCTTTCTTTCGCATCGGATTGCCGTTTCCAGTCTCACCACCGTAGCCTCAGATGGGGACTGCCACGTCCGCACAATCTTAGCACCAACCACCACACTCATGACCTCCGTCACGGCCGCGTCCGCAAGTAAGACGGCTGGAGGAGTGAGCTTCGTAAGCCACCCCCGGTTGCCGTAAGACGGTGCACCTCCGCTACTCCGAGTGACACCGTATGCGGCGACAGGACACATCGTGCGGTCCCCGATAAGCACTAGCTTATGCCCTACACTCCGTTACAATGCTCATCGGCGCAGAGTGGATTATACGTCCGAATCATCATCGACTCTGGTTTCTTCAAAAAGGAAAATATTTTTGAATTATGCCGACCTGAACTAACTTTAGGTCTTTTCATTATACATGGCATCAGTGTTCTGTAGAATTATATTGAAGCATATTAAGAGCTACACGGTGTGAACGTACAATAGCCTGTGGCTCTCGTATATTGAACTTATGAACAACTAGTTCAAGAGTACAGTGATTGCATGAATAGTAATATACGGATATCAACAAACAACAGGCAAAGTTGTGGCGTGGGTGACAAACCTTGACCATTATCCCTCCTACCACCACCATCAAGGTTATGGATGGTATGATAATGAATGTCTGGTGCAAAGGGTTGTCATATGGTTTTTCTGGAGACCAATAATACTGATCAAAGCGTTGGCATCTGTATAACACCATGCGTCTAGTGTCTAGTGTCTGAATAGTCTATGAGGCTTTGTGTGCGTGATCAAGGTGAATGGACTGTGTTAGTCTTTCCATCACTCATGTGCCAGACCCAACCCTTCAAGTGGTACGAACGGACGCCCGCACTAACCTTACCGCGAATCAAATAGAGAGCACGTTTATCGACACCCACAGACTATTGATTGTCTCTGATCAAGACTGCATGCCAGTCACCGATGGAGCTGAAAGTCATTCCGGATGACCCCTCTACTGGGTTTCGTCGTCTTGTATTTATCCTAGGCACCCGTCAAAGGGGGGGCTCAATGGTAAGATTGGATATAGGGCCATCTTTGCTGCTGTCATCTCACAGGCTCATACAAAACGGATGTACATTGGAAGCCCCATGACTTGAGGCCATAGAATCATCGGTTGGTTTCTTTGGGAAAGCCAGGTAGCATATGTATACCGGATGGTTCATTACGGGGTCTGTTGATCCTTGTCAGAATGATGAGATGATGAGGCGCAAAAGGGTGTCGACTTTTTCTTCGATCTCCGAATTCCCATTATCGAATATATGAGGCAGTGATGGCAGGCAGGGATCGGATCAAGAGCGAGCTACATTTAGATTGTGCTGAGGAAGCGAGTAATACCCATTACTTTCTTCCCTCATTTTGGTGTGAGCCCAGTGCTATACCGCTCTTTCTCCGTAATGATCGGGAGGGAGGTGGTGGCAGGTCGCCGTGCGGACATGAGGGGATGATCATCGGCTGTGTAGGCCGTCATCTGGAACAGAAACAATGAGCTTTTCTGGCGCTCAGTGAACCCGGGTGACAAGGTAGAATGCGTTCGATGGCTGGAAGGGAGGTTAATCTGCCAGGTTTCCAGGATGTGCCACTTTTATCTGGGATTCTGTGCAGAGCAACCTCGCATTATGCTGCTGTTTTACCGCCAGGGTAGTACCTCAGCCACACGTCGTGGGCAGAAAAACACCATGCCCTGTTCCAACAACCCGGCAATTGGATATTTGTTGGTGCCTCTTGTGTAAGAAATTAGGGGCATATGGCTTACAGATATGCCACGTGGAGATGCCTAACGCAAGCGGCGTACCCATCCATAGAAGCCCTTGTCGTTTCAGTTGCCTTCATGGCAAGGGAAGAAAAAAAAAGCAAAACCTGCTGCAGAGAATGATAGCCAAATCGATCCGCAGATATCCTCGCTGAGGCAACCTCGCAGGCTACCCCGGGCACACGCCTGTGATCTCGGTAGTAGTGGAGGACTAGGCTATGGATCTTCTTTATCAATGGCTCTTGCTCCGTGGAAGGACCTGTCATCTCAAGGCGTAGGCCGGATACCGTAGCTTCCCAGGCAGAAGGTGACTGGTCACTTGGAGCATGATACTCCAAGCTCGGCCCCGACGAAACGTGTTAGCATTCGTTGTGAGCCAATTCGTGTTCGCTCCCGTAATGAAAGCCAACCGGGCTAAAAGAAAATATTTAGGCAAGCCTTAGAGGCCGCCGGCGTTGCTGGCGTTACTGATGCTGCCCTCCTTTTACCGTCTCCTCCCCACGCCACCTCACCACGCCACCTCACCACGCCACCTCGTCTTGTTGCCTTCGGGTATATTAGTTCAATTGGGTTGCTCTTGTTGTGGAGGCAAGAAACGAAGGTGAAGGGCCAGCAGGTTTCCCTCCCCTCCATCGAGCCATAAATCCTGGCGATTTAGAAATATCGGGAATAAGATAGTGCAAGCCTTGCCGATTGGGATGCGTCGAAAGGCTATCGTGTTTGGGGGGGGGGCTAAGAAAAAAAGGCCCCCCACCCCCCCTCGTCAATAAGGTCACAATCTCCAATCCCGGCAGCCTATAGCGTTATCGGTACGACACACGTCAGAAACGTCTTTTGGGGTTGTACTCGCGTCTGCACGTCGTCTACTGCGTTTATCTTGCCTTGCGCCGTGGCACTCACTTGCCGTAAGTGAAAAAAAGGGCAGGATCCCATCAGTAATAGCCTGCATGGCCATGGCCCATGGCCCACCTTCCTCCTGCTTGCGGCGCCCCCCCTTTCCTCTGCCCAATGGCCTTGGTCCCAGCTTCGCAGAACCCGCCCCTTCCTGGGAGCTGTGAGCGAATGTGCTGCGTTGCACTCCTGGCGCAAAGCAAAGTCAATTACTTTTACATGGTGCCCTCGCTCCTAGCACCGCCGAACTGCGTGCATGGGAGCTAATGCATCGAGATGAACTATACCTACAGGACTGTGGGGAAGATCGCTAGTGCGAGGATACCGTACCCCATCCCATGTCCTATGGTCACTTTCTGGGCTGTGATCCGCTGACTTGCCTTGCCTTCTTCTACATTCCTCGTCGTCTCTGTTGCATCTGTAAGTTATTCCATCTCCCTGGCCCCATTCCCGTGTACACTTGGCGGTTGCGAACTCGAAGGGTAGTTGGAGATGAACAATAGGCTATGGGAATGAGGTAAGGGGGTGAAAAGTGATTGGTCCGAGAAGTGTACGCACGTATATGATGATCTTAGCACTGTAAATGACGGCAAAGCACCGATCCGGGGGGCCTAGTGTCTAGGGAGACGGTTTTCGTTTGACGGTTGTATTACTCACAAAATGACGAAACATGAAGTCATCTCCGGCATGCATATTACTTGCCCGTCCGTTTACGGAGCTCGTCGTTCTCTTAGGCTATATTAATTTATACAGGAAGTTCCAACCTGCCACCCGGTCCATACGCTCCCGCAGCCTTCACCGCAAAGACGTGCAGGTTTATTTGGACTGCTAAGAATAGAAGTCGTCGCTTCATCTCTCAGTTTTCTGTCCAGTAGAGTAGTGTAGTGTAGTCCGCATCATTCCATATGTGTAAGTAATAATAGCTCGTGCGCAGGTGCGCCGAGACCAGCGCCGAGTGGCTATTTATCAAGCCTCGTAGGCTTTGAACATGCAGGGTCCCTAACTGCAATCCCGCTGTTCGACTTACACGAGATGCGCGTCCTTGGGTCTGGCAGCTCTGGCTCTCCTGTTGGGGTGACTATTGGATGCAAGGGAGCAAGGTGGGAATCCATCCATGCCGGATATTCATGTATTGGCTGCGGCCACTAGGCAAGACTGGTTTATTATTGTACTTAGCCACCTCCCCCTCCACACCAAATGTCCCACCCCGGGCCACTATCTTATAGATAGCTAAGCTAATTATGTGCGCTATGTATGTACGGAAGTATGTGCGCGCGTAGCAGATAGCGGGATATGTAGGTAGATAAAGTATGTGCATACATCCATACATCCATACGCACGTACATGCCGCACATAATTACATACACATATCATATACACTAGGTATCTAGTTACATACCTTCTGCCTGTAGATAAGTTCTCATCCTCTGGCTGGGTTTAACTAGCACATATGCCTGCTGGCCAGGAAACATCTGTGCGGTATCCTTGTTTCTCGTACAGTTGGAAGGCTTCTTTGCGGAAAGGTGGCTGCATCCTCGCAACAATTCCTCCCTTTTCTCATTAACCTAAAGCAGTCCTGCACCTAAGAAGTGGTTCCATTGAAACCAACCCATTGTGCCACATCAAATGCGAGCTGCTAGAGACAGAAAACCGAGATTAGAGGAGGATGAAACGGATGCACGTATCGTCCTGTACTGTACTGTATGTTGGATGTGGTGCAGTGTCTCTCCGTGTGGTGTGTGCGTGTGCGTGTGCGCGCTAACCACGAGAGCATTGTTCACGAAATAATGCTAATAAGTTCCCTTCTTCGGTGCTGTGGCGCTTCCGTACACCCAGACACTCCGTGGCTATGAAGCTAGCATGCCCAGCCGATCGACCAACCACCCTCCCCGAAGACAAAACGGTTCCCCCACCCCCCTCTCCTTTTGGGTGATGGACAGCTAGAAAATAGCGTATGGAAAGCGGGAACTGGGGAAAAGAGACAAGTCTAGCCAGGCCAGCAGCCCCGGGAATGAGGAGGGGGAGGACGCAGGTGAGAGAGAGAGAGGGGCAAAAGGCAGGTTTCATCATTATCTGCAGCAGTAAGAACTTATGCGAGCGGACGACACTTGGCTTTGGCCCAAATGGCGCGCCGAGTTTCGTGCCGCTTCAGCTAGCTAGCTAGTTACATGCGCAAGGCAGGTAGCCATCCGGTCTAGACATGTACATGCAGCAGAGGCAAGTTAGCCGACTAGGTTCGTGTAGAGGAGTCAGGTAATAAGTAAGTATAAGCAAGCAAGTGCACTTGTGTCGTCGTCTAGATTGTGGAAAGCTGAAGCTGCTAGTAGGAAGAATCCTTGCGCCTTGTGCCATCGAGGGACGCTAGCCCCGGGGACCCGGCGCCAGGCCCAGTCGCCAGGCCACACCCTGTTCGGCGTCAACGGCTAATTAGCAAGCATCTGCTGAGCCGAACTAGTCGCGAGGCGCGTATTCCTAGCTCTTCCAGCTACCTACCTATGTAGGCTGGGCAGGTTGCGGGCTCCCTGGGGGGTCGATACAACGTCCCTCAGGTACCTATAGCTAACGGGTTACCTGCTTAAGGTAGCCTGTACTTGGGCTAAGCCCTGCCCAGGAAGTTGCTCTCCATCCTCTACCCTACCTTGGGGTGTACCAGCAACGGAGGCTCTTGTTGTACTTTCTTGAGATCGCACGAATGTGTATGCACGTATGTATTGATTCCTTTTATTTGGTTGCAGTGCATTTGATTGTAGTAGCAGAGCACACAGGGCGTGCCCTGTCCGTGATCTGCCCTGCTGTGCTCTGGTAACCCCCCTGCCGTAGTCCGGCTGTGGGCTGTGCCTTTTGGCTGTGATCCTGTGCACTCACACACACACACACAATCTCTCTCTCTCTCTCTCCCTCTCCTCCCTCTCTCCGATGCGGCACCTGATATCCACCTAACGCATGCAACGTGGGTCGAGCTGCTGTCATCCATATTCGTGGCACCTTTCAACAGCGGCCAATAATGCTTAGACTAGCCCTTCCTTAACAGCAGGGATCAAGGTGCGACGGCATTCTTGGCTGCAGACCATTGCTTGGCCTATCCGGCGCAGGTGCTGTGTTTTTCTTCTTCTTGGGTCCGTTTCATTAGCTTGCTTCACCATCATCATCTCTCTCCGTCTCTCTCTCTCTCTTTGTGTGTGCGCGTTCTTCCAAACTTGGGTCAGCCACCTCCCCCGCAACCCGCGAAGAGGAAATTGAGTGACGAGACGTCGTAGGGGTTTTGGTACTACCTTACCGTACGCCCTAACCAAAGAAGTGAGAGAAAACTGGAGCCAACCAATGTCTTAGACGATATATATACTACGCATGCATGTATCCTCAATAGCCATACCACGTGAAGTACATACGCCAGTCCCGTTGCCATGAGATCCCACAGCACCACCTGAGCTCGGGGCTCGGCCTCGCAAAACGTCTCGGAAAGAAGGGGGGTGGAAAAAACAAAAGAAGCAGTATCTCGCTCCCTCCTTTGGTACAAACATGTAGTTATCGATCGTACTCTTTCCGGCTTGGCCTGATCTGGATTGGGGCGTGTTCTAATTTCGCGCGTTAGGGAGCTTCCTCCTCCCCTTCGCAAGATGTATGCCCGCATGGCTATAGTAAGGCTAAAACGTGCGTCAGCATGCTTGTATGTGGCACAACTGGATCTCCCTATAAGACCCCAGGACGAAAACTCGGCACACTTGGCCAAAACGGGCTCAACATGCAGACTTTCATGTGCTACATCCGAGTCGTAAGTACTCGCCGTAGCAGATACCTTATGGATCCTTTCCAATATTTGGCCCAAGGTCCTGGGTCTTAGCTTCCCATCAAAGTTGGTAAAAAGGAGATATTCCTCGTAGATCACTTTCTCTTTCCCTAGCTTTTATGGTTCCAGCTTAAGTAGGACGTAGCCTCGATCGATTTGAGAACCGCGTGCTGTAGGGGGCAGCGCAGAACCAAAAAGAATAATAGATAATCGCCTATCCGCCAAGATCCCTAGAAGCCTTTTCCCTTAGGGTGTTCCTTGGCGAGAACATTATCTCCAAGGTTCTCGATAAGGTCTAGATCTACTTCCCGAGCTTTATTGTTATTCAAGGACGCAAAACCCAGGGTGAGTGGCAAGGCTGGCTAGCTAGGCATTACCTACCTACATATGATCGCCACAAGGCTAGTTAGAATCTGCGATGCGACCCCGAACTACGCTCGATTGGTCTGTACTCACGCCCGGTATCTGTAGTCAAATCGAATCACGAAGGTTGCGTATCCCAAACTTACCCTCTACAATAAACGCAATGGCGTACAGAGGCCAACACTTTGGTGACCCTTCAAACGACCCTCCCGAGGTATGTGGTTTCCACGGTTCTGTTTCCATCTATCCATATCATTCATCTGAGCCAACCGGCTCTGCTCCCTGTGGGTAAGTTTGCGCGCGATCCTAAATGTCTCCATGATATGATCAGGTCCGGGATTTGTCTCTCCTGATGTCTGACCGTCACTCATTGGGGTTTGCGAAGTAGGCAAATACTCCATTGGAGATTCTCCCCCCATCACTTCAGAATTGGCAAGCGCCTGGATGCTCTCCTTGCTTGATTTCTGATACACCCTCATACATTGCTGTGAATCCCCGAGCTTCCGGATGAGCTCTTATACACACATATACATGTATATATGTGTATGTGTGTATGGGTGTTTGTATGCGTGCCTGTGGGGGTGTGTTCGTGTACACCTTTGTATGCATATATATTTATATACATATCTATATTTTCACGTTTCTATACAAGTCGAGATTACGCTGCTTTCTAAAGAGCACTCAGGTTGGGGAAGAGAAAGGGGAGATGATGGCGATGACTGATGTTTTGCTTCTTACTAGGTAACCTCATCCGGACATCCGTCTGATACTTTGAATGCGGAAGTGGGCGTTCCACTCCCATCTTACTCGGCGGCATCCACACAATGGCAAAACTTCCAGTACGCACAAGGGCCGTCGCCAGTCGCCTACGCCCAAGGCTACACGCTACCGAACTATGGCCACGACACTAGCGGATATTACGCAACTGAAGGAGACTGGCCATCGGCTCGGACGTCTAATGCTCTCGATTACTCCTTCCCTGAGACCACGGCCGGCGTTGCAAGTTATACCAGCCCTATAGACATGTACAACTACACTTATCATGGAGGTCACAGCGACTTCAGCAACACCACGGCGTCGACGCCGCTGCCCATGGACCAGACATCGTCGATGGATGTAGACATAAAGAGTGTCAAATCATCAGGTTCGTAACTCCACTCTATTTATACAGGCTTACGCCCTACCCTTGGTGCGCACCGTCACCTCCATCTCAAGGGCTGCTTGCAGACGAGGTTCCTAGACCACCACACTTGATGAGCCATGACGCTCTCTTCTCTGCGTTACACCAACATTACAAGGTTTTAGACGAGCAGGAATCTGGTCCAACGTAATCACGGGTGAGCTAACGAGAAAGAAAATAGGCTCCAACCGCCACGGCAAGCACAAGGACACCTCATCCCGCGGCTCGGGCGGCAAGAAGTCTAAGGGGGCGCTCCCGGTGTCACCCTCGGCGAGCTCACCAGGCGGCGGCAGCGGCAAGTCGACCTCGAAGCTGCGCAGCGCATCGCGGACGTCTAAGAACACGCACCACAACCCGCCGGCGACGGAGGAGGAGCGCAAGAACCGGGCGTCGCACAACCAGGTAGAGAAGCAGTACCGCAACCGGCTCAACGCCCACTTCGAGTCGCTCCTCAGCGCGCTGCCGGAGCACATGCGCGGCAGCGGTGGGGGCGGCGATGAGGACGACGATGGCGGGGGCGGTGGTGGTGGAGGAGCCGGGGACGGCAGCGGCGACCGCAAGGTCAGCAAGGCTGAGGTGCTCGACATGGCGCGCCGTCACATACAGGCGCTGGAGCGCGAGTGCGCGGCGCTCGAGGGCGAGCGCGACGAGCTCAAAGAGAACATGGAGAGGCTGAGATACCTCTTCGGGAGGTGTGGGGGCGACGACGGTGTGGGTGGAGGGCCGCAGGGTCCGTAAGGCCCGTAAGCTCCAAGCAAAGCTCCCCACCCTCCCAGCCACAAGCGACAAACTGTACTACACCAGCGCAGTGCAGTGCAGTACAGTGCAGTACACAGGTACCAACAAATCTTGACCGAGCAGAGCGAAGCAGGGGTGGGACATGGGGAACACATAGAGGGGTCTTAAGGCTTTCCCTCCTGGGGAGCCCTAGGATGATACGATCTAATTAAGGATGCCAAGACCCAACAGTGGATGAGGATTTGGAGGAGTAGCAGTGGCATGCACTTCCTTACCGTTCTTTTTACTTAACACATCTTGGGTGGAAGGAGGGAGGAGGTTGGGAAATGGGAGGGGAGGGGAGGGAGGGGAGGAGGAAGAGCCTCCAATAGCAGAGCAGCGGGGAGGAGCAAGGAAGACAGCAAGCAGGGCAAAAGCGAAAACGACGGCCGGAGATGCAAAGCGAGAGAGAGGAGGACTCGGGCTTGTCATGGCTGGGCGTTGTGGAGTCCGCTGGTTCTCGTTGTTTGGGTCTCCAAACGGATGGGATACCCTCGACTAGCTTCGACGTTAGTCCATGCTCTTTGGCTGGTGTCATCCTATTGCTTGTCCATGCGGGTAGTTGGGGAAATAGTAAATACTACACGGCACGCTCAGCTCTCTTCCTCAAGGAGGAGGGGGGGGGGGGGGGTTTCATTCAATGGAGGTTCTCCAAATGGGCAAAAGTAGACGGTGATCTTCTCTTTCCTCCTCACGTTCATGGCTGGGTTGCGTTGCGCCCAGATAAATTAATCCGGATTGGGGTACTTCTGATTTGTAGCTGAACGGAGGGGGAGGTCCAGAAAATTGCCGTCGCCCTTCTCCAAATCCGGTGTGCTCAGCTGTCATCTGTCTTCGCTTACGATCCCGAGCCCGAATAGTTGCGTCTAGCTGAAGCAATTATTAAACAAATACGATGCAATAATGCCACAATCTCGGCAAAAAGACAGAATAGAGAAATATAAATAAATAAATACATAAGAACAAATCTGCATACCTGGCAACTATCGAAATATACCAGGCATAGGCGGGATGGTAATCAATCTGGGCGAAGCTTCCCTTTTCTTCCGACGTCAACATTATAACTTGAGACGCAGAGGTGTACTAACCCCCCCTCTACCCCCCTCCCTTCCGTCATTCTCTGCTCGGGAGCTGCAGCAGCAGCTGCTGCTGCTTCAGCTTCAGCTTCACTCCTGGAAGCTAGACGAGAGAGGGGGAAGAGGGGGCCTCGGCAGAGAACATGGAGGGGGGGTTTGTGCTCCAGCGTTGACAACCGAGACGTTCAGGTTCAACTAATGTCGACCGAAGCTGAGATGGGGCGTGTCTTGGCATTTTCCTGCCCGTTAGATCGAGATGGGAAATGCGTGCAGCCAGGGGTTTTCCGACGTTTTAGCCTGTGCAACATCTCCCTATAACTACATAGGTAAGTATGTATGTAATTGCTTTTCGGCCAAGGTACTGGCAGCTGCGGTACTACAACGACTCGAAGTACCTTGCAGAGTGGGCCGCCGTGCGAAGACCCTAGGTAGCTAACTAGATACGTAAACTTATTAACTCAAGACGGTGGCATCGTGCCCACCAGATGTATGTATCTGGCAAGATGCATCCGCAGGGATATGCGGATCGTGGGTTTCCGGACCCAGCTTCTCGCGATAATGCCGAGAGATCTCTCTGCTGCTCTCCATGTATCTTCCTCACTGCAGCAGCATGCACGACCGAAGCCAAAGTCATTTGTGCTCCACCACCACGGGATACATCTTCGGCACAGACGCAGACACCAAGCAGGCCGTGCTCAAGATCGTTATCTCCATCTCCCCTCCTTGGTCCCCCCCTATCTATCGCTCGCGTTATCTCTCCTACGATCGTGACCAGGCTAGGCGATGCATATGGAGCTGGGTCGTGATCCGCATTCGATGCTAGAATGGGCTGGACAGAGCACATACTCGTAATGGGCTAAACCTTCAGAGTTCTGGCAGTCATGGCTTTTACATTAGAAACTCAGTCCTTCTGCCAATGGGCCACACATGGCGTGCTTTTCAGAGAGGAAGCTCGTTGCTATGTAAGTTTTGACTTGTATAAGTGAATGTGTGCTCGAGAACGACACGGGATATGCGTGACAATGGGATTCCAGGAGGCCTCCAGGAGGCACTACGTCCTTGCAACTGATAAATGTACAAAAATGTCTATATATTGGCTTTTCTAGCCATCTCAGGGTATTAATTCTTGGCTAGGGACATGGAAAAAAAAAAAAAAAGAAGGCCAGAAAGCTATGCCCGGCAATAATAAGCTACTCATAAAACCGTTGAACTCCTATCCAATGCATTCCGAAGAAGATGTGGGTATTCGATCCCACCATGGGGATGTACAATGTATAACACACTCTGAGAGCTCAGTTCTCAATCAGTTTCCATCGCCTTCATCTCTAGGCAATGGGTCCGCTGCAACCGACGGCTCTACATCTTCATCAGGAGAAGGCGGTGGCGGAAGCTCTGCTGCTGCCGTTGCCACCGCGGCCGCTGCCACTGCCACCGCTACCGTTGCTGTACTCACACCCCCGATGTTGCTGCTCTCGGAGGTAGTCTCATTGCTCCGGTTGTGCTCACTCGATTCAGTCTCGGGGTTTGTGTTTCCCCTTTTCCTACGTCCGAAAAAGTCACCCAGAGTATTGCTCAGGCTTCTAGCCCGACCGCGAATGGTCCTAGTCCCCTCGGGCTCATCCTCTGGTACTGCTGTCGCCGATTCTGCATCGGGCGTCTGTAGAAGTGGCTCTGTCTCATGTGCTTCTCCTTCCTCGCCCTGTGGGACGAAGAGGCTGGTTCTCAAACTTGGCCGCATCCGGCGCATAGACCTTCTTCGACCTAGAGTCGCTTCTTCGCCGCGCAAGAGTGCATCGCCAACAACGGCGCTGACGGTGGACGACAAAGGCGAAGGTGATATGATAGTATTAGAAAGATGGTGACTGTGCGGTCTCGATGAAGAAAACGAGGTACGCGGCGTCACTGGCCTATGCGTGGGGGAGGACGGGCCAACTATGTACGGCAGAGGATTGACTTCGCCAGGAAGAGGTTCACTGTTGGCTGAAACTGCTGAGTGTATCGTGACAACACTCTCCTCTGAAAAGGTCGGCATAATGCCGGGATGGGTTGACTGTTCCTCCCAGGGACTTGGGAGGAGCGGCGATGCGTCCTGTGGCGATGTCTTTGGTAGTAGCGCTGCTTTAGATGCAGCAGCCTCTGATTTTCTTGGGGCTGCTACTCCGGAATTGTGCCGTATTGTCAGGGGCCGGACAGCGAAACTGACCCGGGATGAACGGCGAGATGACTTTGGCGATTGCGGCGACTGCGGCTGCAGCTGATTGATACTTTGTGGCGGTGGTCCCGGAGTCCTGACCTCTTGGTCTATCAGGTTAATGGTTTCTTCAACTCCCTCCTCATCCATGAGGCCGTCGTCTTCCTCATGCGGCGGCCTACCGCTGGTGATTAGAAAGACGCCGAAGAAGGTTAATAAACAGCCCCCAACAAATTTCATAGCTTGTTCGGCGCTTGTTCGTTCAAAATCTCGGTATAGGACAGCGCTGCCGATGATGACAGATAAAGTGAAAATCACAAACTGGATCGGGATGACTTGTGTTGAGTCGAATCGCTGTAGAGCCTTATTCACATAACGAACTTGCATTACGGCTGTGGCCAGCAGTATGAATACGAGCACATAAGTTACAGGGGTTGCGAAAGCTCTCCACAGCGTCGAAGAGAGCATCGAAGACACGCCTTTCGTCGACAGGGCCGTGTAGGCACCTACGGATTGTTAGTTTTGTTCGGGGGATCAACAGAGTATTCGTGGGTGAGACAAACCAAATAAACCCACAAGGCCAAGATCGATGAGGATTGTTCTGTTGCCATATTTTGGGCTTGCCCACATTAATACGACGATTAACGTGATGGACACGGCCATATAGATCTCAAACTCCATGGTGGTAATGGCATCCCATACATTATGGGGATCTAGTTTCATTTCCTCCTGCTTGGCACTCAGCACAACGACTACAGCACCTGCGATGGCGATCAAGACGCCCCAGAAATCCCGTGCGCGAAACATCTCGCCGAAGAAGATTGGAGCAATGACACAGTTTGATATCAAGGCGACCACACCAAGAGGTGAGACAATAGAGGCGGGTGCAAAGCCATAAGCTAAGAAATTGCCCATTTCACCCACAGTCATCAGAACTTGACCCAACCACCATAGTGGTGATTTCAAGTAGGAGGACGACTCGTGGGAGGTATCGGTCGTTGATGATTCTCCGGATTGGAAGGAGTGAGAGAGCGGGTGTGGTGCTGGTAGTTCGCCATCCTCCGCTCCGAATGTCTCTGCTGTATCATTATCCGTGGTGCCATATCCATTCCTATTGCCACTTTGAATCCTCCTCAGCGCTTCTTTGGCGCGCTCTTTTGCTTCTGCCTTGCGCTTATGTAACTGTGTGTGAGAGTATCTTTGTACATTCAGAGCCAGAGCAATGAGCATGTTGCCAACAATAGCGGTAATGATGCCGATCAGAGAGCTCCATTGCCCTATTGTAGAATCATCGTCATCGCCGCCGTCACCTCCCAGGATGGCCCACCGAGGGTTGAGCTTATCGGTACCCGGAATACTCGGCATATTGGACAACTTGCGGTAAGAGACCAGCTTTTCTGCCAGCTGTTGAACAAGGCGAGCGTGCAGGCCAGCGATTCCGTCCGACGCTCTTGCGCAGAACTCACAGCAGTTGGAATTGAGTAGCCTGCGGTGTGAGGATGATCGCATCAAGGCACAGGCAACAACGCAACGCGCACCGGGGGAGCAAGCTTTCGTTTCCGGAGAATCATGTGAGAGTCGGCGGGACGCAAGATGACAGACGGATCGAGCGAAAATGACGCCGCGGGAAAGTATCGCAGAGACGCGAGCCGGTAATTAATGAGAGACGAGAGCCAGAAACAATGCAAGTGGAGAACGCCTTGTTGGTTACATGGGAGAGCATCATTTCGAATGCACGCTTTTCTGGGTTGCTCTCGGTTGGGGGTTCCGCCGGGTGACGATAAAACCGCTGGGATTGGATCGTTCAGGGTCTACCAATATCGATAGAGCATTCTGGTGGCGCTAGCTCTCCATGCTCTCAAATGACAACTGAGCCAGCGTGGAGCTGCTGCAGGATTCCGTCATAACACCTAATGGACCGCCCAGGTGTAAGACCCAATCCTTACGTAGAGTACCTCAAGTACTTGTGCTCAAGCCTTCGCTCAGTGGCTAGCCTGCTAAAAACCTATCGATAGGTGGGGGGTTAACCAGTCGCGAGTGACGCGACGGGGGCTCTATCGATAGAGATTCTTTTCACCCCAAAACTTACTTGCTCATTACTTGTCTAACCCCAGTCCTTCGCTTAAGAACTACGGCGGCAAGCTATTACCCACTAACGTACCTGGCCACCCAGTCCCTGCTTTTCTGGTTCAGCCTTGCCACCCGGAAGCCCAAACATAACCCTCTTCCACTACCATATCCGGCTACGGTGCTTCATTCAGCATCGCCATGAGTGACGACGAAGATATTCAGGTTGAAGGACCTGCGCTGGCGGACGATGACCCGATGCGCGCCTTCTTGCCCACCTCTTTTGGCAAGAAATCCAAAGAGGCTGATATTGCTGCTCAGCTAGACCGCAGTAAGAGGACTACGGATAGAGTTCCGGCAGCACCACAGCCTAAGACCAAAGCTTCTGACTCGGAGGATGGTAGCGACAGCGATGATGACTCCGATGATTCTGATGACGACGACGACGATGAAGACGAGTATCCGACCTCGCATGAGATGGTTATCAAAACCCACGAGCGTGCGGTGACCTCAGTATCTCTTGATCCTGCTGGAGGCAGACTGGTATCCGGCTCCATAGACTGCACAGTCAAGTTGCACGACTTTTCTTCCATGACGCCGACCACGATACGAGCTTTCAGGAGTGTGGACCCTTACGAAACCAAACTGTCTGCGGGTAGTGGCGAAACTCATCCCATACATCACGTCGAGTTCAATCCCTTGGGAGGGAGCGTTTTTCTCTGCATATCTGCACACCCTCAGGCAAAAATACTGTCGAGAGATGGCGATATTGTCACTGAATTCGTCAAGGGCGACATGTATCTTCGAGATATGCACAACACCAAGGGCCACATCTCAGAAATCACAACAGGGACTTGGCATCCAACTGACAAGAACCTCTGCGTGACGGCGGGCACCGATAGCACACTGCGAATATGGGACATCAATAACAAGCGGAGTCAAAAGGAAGTGCTGGTATTCAAGTCGAAGGCGGCGGGGGCAGCTGGAAGGACACGCATGACGGCAGTAGCCTGGGGCACACCGATTCAAGGTGGGAACAATGTGCTGGTTGCGGCAGCTCTTGATGGGACTCTAGTTATGTGGAGCGGAAACGGCCCATTCACGCGACCTGCTGCGGAGATCAGAGAGGCGCACAAGCCCAACACCTGGACAGGAGGTATCGACATCAGCTCGGATGGACGCATGGTCGTCACAAGGGGAGGGGACAACCTCATCAAACTATGGGATACGCGCAACTTCAAGAAACCTCTGGTTACTGTGAATCACCCTTCCACGTCGGATCACTACCCGATGTCGAATATCAAATACGCGCCCAACTCGACAAGCATTATCACGGGTTCTGCAACCGGACATTTGCACATACTCAATCCTGGAAACCTGCAGGCGGAGTTTACGACGCCCATCACCCCGGGTTCACCACTTATCACCATCGGTTGGCATCCAAAAATTAATCAGATCTTTACTGGATCTGCCAACGGGGAAACGCATATATTGTACAACCCTCAAATGTCAATGCGCGGTGCCATAGATGTCATGTCACGGGCTCCGAAGCGACGACATATAGATGACAACCCTGAGTTCACCACAGACCAATCTCTGGGCCTATCAGCAGATTCCATCGTCACACCTGGATCTCTTGCAGGGTCCAGGAAGGCAGGAGTTACAGCCTCTGGACGATCGAAAGATCCTAGACGCCCACAAATGCAGCAGATCACACCCTTCATGAGGAGCCAGCCGGATGAGAAGCACATCAGTGAGAATATCCCGCTCAGCAGAATGCTGCATGAAGACCCCAGAGAGGCTCTACTCAAATATGATAAATTGGCCAAGGAAGATCCCAAGTTCACCAATGCTTGGAAGCACACTCAACCTGTGACCCAGTATGCAGATCTTAGCGACGAGGAAGAGGAAGGTCCGGACAAGAAAAAGGCGAAGCGATGAATGAATCTTACGATATGGAGCGGAGGGGGGGAACAGTTACATGAATTGGCCGCCTGATACAACTCAAAGAAAACGTAATCAGGACGCGAGGGTTGGCAAATAGAGCCAATCATGAAAAAGCAGATTACCTGGGGAATAAAAGCTGGGCGATGGCCGCACTGAACATGGCCTATATTGTGGATCCGAGGCATAGATCGCGTCGAGATAGGTGTAGAAGATCGATTTAATTGGCCAATAGCGCAACGGCTTGAGGCTCAAATTAGACTTGAGCTGTGCGAAATATCAATGATATAAGAGCCTGTTATACGTATCTTTAGGTTTATAGCGGCACAAAACACTGGGACTGCCTGCCGAATTATCAGAACGCGTTGCAGTCTAGTACGGCGAATCTACCACGTGGCAATCTTGCATAACGATAAATGAAGATGGTTTTCCCCCCAAATTATTATTATTACCCTATGGGATATTGGTAATGCCTTATGTACCTATGTCGCCGTGCTAGGTCTAACAAGCTAGCTAATGAAGAGAGATCCCTCAGGGGGTCTTTACTCGTCCTTCGTTCGGCTGTTCGTTGTTTCTATGCTTCGGCAAGTATGCTGACATGCATGTGCTCTCAGCTGGCCGAAGTTGGTTAGCGGCTCAAAGAATGCGATGCGTACCTAGCAAATGTGGGTCCCAGAATCGCGTTTCGCGCAATCAGATTGGTTCGGTATGGATTAATAGACAAACCGATAGACACTAGTCTTAATACGAACTAGCGTATTGTTCACGGACCACAGCAGAGGAAGTTGCGACTCTGCCTCTCCTTCTTACTCAACCATCCTTTTTGATTGACGCCAAAATCAATCAGAACCCCAACCCACCTCTGAGATCCATCACAACCATCATCGAAGAGGGTGGAAATCTATTTCCACGCGTCGTTCCCCCCCTTTGACCCTCTTTTACGCGCGCGCACCCGTCGGTCGCATCGATTTGAAGCGCGACACAATCGCTGCGATTTGAATTCGCAGTTTTTCCCCACAGCCTCCCACTACTTGCGACGCGTTCCATCTTGCTAGTGGACCCCCGTGCCTCTAGACATGCACGCTTCATGAAAAAACACATTGGAGAAGCTTAACGGACACCCGAGAAGAGTTTTCGATTGACTTTTAGGCGACCGCGCCTCCCATCATGGCATCTGTTCAGCAGCCTCCTGCTGTCCAGCAGCAGCATGCCTCTGGTGTTCCCTCACCCGGCATGGCGCAACAGATAAACGCCACCCAGCTCAAAGAGATGTATATGGTTAGTTGTCGCCGTTCTAGATGCACCCACTCAACATTTTTTTGAACGCTGTTGTCTATTTTATCGCATCTTTTGATGAATAACATGCCTCACACCTGTACTTTCAGCCTTACTAACCAGACTTGATTACAGCGTTTTAAGCAGATGCAAGAGCGTGGTGTACCCAAGACCGATCCCGAATATATCAAGTTGAACCAGTTCCTGGTCGGCATTCAGCAACAGCAGCAACAAATCCTCCGCCAGCAACAGCAGATGCAACAACAACAGCAGCAGCAGCAGCAACACCAGCAGCAGCACCAACAGCACCAACAGCATCACCAGCACCAACAGCACCAACAGCACCAGCAGCACCAGCAGCAGCAGCAAGCTATGACAAATGGCCAACCCAAGCCGAACCCCCAAATCTCCCAACCGCCCTCCTCATCTGGCCTCAGCGCATCTGCTCTGCCATCAACAACTACTCCAATCCCGCAAGCACAACAAAATGCGCCAACCCAGTCGACTTCCTCCCCGACTGCGCACTTTTCACAGCAGCAGCTCAACCTCCTTAAGCAGCAAATCACCGCGTTCAGGCTTCTGAGCAAGAATGCAGGCGTACCCTATCAGATGCAACAAGCCTTGAATTCCCAGAGACAAAGACGCCAAGCTGTCGCTGAGCAATCAACACAACCCACTGCTGTTACCGCTCCCTCTGCCACTCCCACTCCATCTGTTGATGCTGTGAAGGCCGGTTCTGTTGGACCTGACGGTACTGCCGAACCAGAAGCGCCTGCTGTCAAGACTAAGACATATAAGACCGTTCAGACACCTTACGAGGCCGGCTTCGTCCGCAAGGACATTAGCTACTACGATCATGCTCAGCGGAAACAGCGCCTGATCATTCCCAGCATTTTCCCGACCGGTATTGACTTTGAACAATTGCGTCATGAGCGCGAGATAATTATATTCAACCGTATGAAGGCACGGTATGCTGAGCTGAAGTCTTTACCCGGAAACCTTGCCCATTGGGATACCACCAAGGACAGTATTGAACCCGATGATACTGTCAAGCGAAAGGCCATTATCGAGCTAAAATCTCTGAGTCTATACGCAAAGCAGCGGGCGCTCAGGGAAAAGATTGGCCGGCAGATGATGTTCTATGATAACCTCGCCATGACCACCAACCGTAGCCAGTATCGGCGGACTAAGAAGCAGAACGTCCGTGAGGCGCGCATCACTGAGAAGCTCGAGAAGCAGCAACGTGATGCTCGCGAGCATCGTGAGAAGAAGAAGCACACAGACTTCCTCGAGTCGGTTCAGCATCACAAGGCAGAAATCCATAACTTGGCTGCTTCCGCTAGGAACAAGATGTACAAGACTGGACGTGCAATCTTTGCTCAGCACTTCAACATTGAAAAAGAGGAGCAGAGACGTATTGAACGAACTGCTAAGCAGCGTCTTCAGGCTTTGAAAGCTAACGATGAAGAGGCATACTTGAAACTGCTGGACCAAGCCAAAGATACTCGTATTACCCACTTGCTCAGGCAAACAGATGGCTTCTTGAACCAATTGGCTTCGTCTGTCAAAGCGCAGCAGCGACAGGCCATCCAGATGCACGGTGGTGAAGACATGCCCGAAGAAGAGGAGAGCGAGATTGAAGAGGAAGCCAACGAGACCAACATCAGCAAGATCGACTACTACGCTGTTGCCCATCGTGTCAAGGAAGAGGTTACGCAGCAAGCTGATATTCTCGTGGGTGGTACTCTCAAGGAGTATCAGATCAAGGGTCTTCAGTGGATGTTGTCGCTTTACAACAATAACCTAAACGGCATTCTTGCTGATGAAATGGGTCTTGGAAAGACCATTCAGACCATTTCTTTGGTTACATATCTGATAGAGAAGAAGCTCCAGAATGGCCCGTATCTGGTCATCGTCCCGCTCAGTACCCTGACGAATTGGAACTTGGAGTTCGAGAAGTGGGCACCGTCAGTCACACGTATTGTGTACAAGGGTCCCCCCAATGCTCGAAAGCAGCAGCAAGAAAAGATCCGTCAGGGCAAGTTCCAGGTTCTCCTCACGACGTACGAGTACATCATAAAGGACCGACCCATTCTCAGCAAGATCAAGTGGTTCCACATGATAATCGATGAAGGTCATCGTATGAAGAACACAAATTCGAAGCTGAGCGCCACTATCACTCAGTACTACAGCACCCGCTTCCGTCTTATTCTTACGGGTACCCCCTTGCAAAACAACCTCGGTGAGCTGTGGGCCATGCTGAACTTCGTCCTGCCCAGTATTTTCAAATCAGTCAAGACCTTTGACGAATGGTTCAATACCCCCTTTGCCAATACTGGTGGCCAGGATAAGATGGAACTAAACGAAGAAGAGCAAATTCTTGTCATCCGTCGTCTGCACAAGGTTTTACGGCCATTCCTCCTGCGTCGTCTCAAGAAGGATGTCGAGAAGGATCTTCCTGACAAGACCGAGAAGGTCATCAAGTGCAAATTCTCTGCCTTGCAAACTCGACTTTACAAGCAAATGGTCACGCACCAAAAGATTGCTGTTAGCGATGGCAAAGGTGGCAAGGCAAGTGCTCGTGGTCTGAGCAATATGATTATGCAGCTGCGTAAGCTCTGCAACCATCCATTTGTGTTTGATGAGGTTGAAAACCAGATGAACCCTCTGAGCACAAGCAATGATTCTCTCTGGCGTACCGCTGGCAAGTTCGAGCTCCTAGATCGCATTTTGCCCAAGTACAAGGCTAGTGGTCACAGAGTTCTCATGTTCTTCCAGATGACAGCCATCATGGATATCATGGAAGATTTCCTGCGCTTCCGTGGAATTCAATATCTGCGTCTGGATGGTACTACAAAATCTGAGGATCGTTCTGATTTGTTGAGAGTTTTCAACGCGCCAGACTCACCTTACTTCATGTTCTTGCTTTCCACCCGTGCCGGTGGTCTCGGTTTGAATTTGCAGACGGCCGATACTGTCATCATTTACGACTCTGATTGGAACCCTCACCAGGATTTGCAAGCGCAAGATCGTGCTCATCGTATTGGTCAGAAGAATGAAGTTCGTATTCTACGACTTATCAGCTCTAATTCCGTGGAGGAGAAGATTCTGGAGCGTGCACGATACAAGCTTGATATGGACGGAAAGGTCATTCAAGCCGGTCGTTTCGATAACAAGTCTTCCGAAACCGATCGTGATGCTATGCTTCGAACACTTTTGGAGTCCGCGGACATGGCAGAGGCTGGTGACCAAGATGAAATGGACGATGAGGAACTGAACTTGATCCTCGCCCGAAGTGATGAGGAGGTGACTCTATTTCAAAATATGGACGAGGAGCGTAGTAAAGATCCTACTTACGGTAGTGGTCCGGGTTGCAAGGGCGTCCCTCGCCTCATGGCGGAGAGCGAACTTCCTGATATCTACATGGCCGACGACAACCCTGTACCTGAGGAGCAAGAGGAGGTGTTAGGTCGCGGTGCTCGTGAGCGAACTAGAGTCAAGTATGACGATGGTCTTACCGAGGAGCAGTGGCTCATGGCTGTCGACGATGATGAAGACTCTCCTGAAGCTGCCGCTGCCCGAAAACAAGCAAGAAAAGACAAACGCGAAGCAAACAGGCTGAAGCGCCTTGGAACTACAGGTTCTGGAGGAAACTCCCCAGCCATGAGTCGGGCTAGCACAGAAGAGCCCGAGCCCGAACCGGAGCCAACACCTAAGAAACGGGGACGCAAGCCTGGTAGCAAGAACGAGAAGCGCAAGGCAGAGGAGGATGACGGTGAACCACCTGCCAAGAAACGTCGCGGCCCACAAGGTCGCCCTAAGGCTGTGGCTGTCAATGGCACCGAGTCACGCGTTCCGTCCGATGTTCGTCCTGTCTTGCAGAAAGCTCTACGCAATCTCTATGATGGTCTAATGGCTTTGGAAGCCGACGATCCTGAGCCCGAAGAAAAGGATGACGATGACGACGAAGAGGAGCCACCCAAACGTCTCATCATCGGACCGTTTGTCAAACTACCTTCGAAGAGGGATTATGGCGATTACTACCTGGTCATCTCCAATCCCATTTGTATGAACCATATACTCGCCAAGATCAAGAAGGAAGAGTACAACAGCATCAACGACATGCGCCGAGATATAACGTTGATGTGCAACAACTGTAGGACGTATAATGATGACGGCAGTTTGCTTTATGCTGATGCTAATGTCATGGAGGTAAGTGGTCGATGTCACCATTGTAATTTTTCTGCAGACTTGAGGCTGACTATGCGACGCAGAAATTCTTTAATGATAAGGCACAGGAGGAGATGAGTGATCATCCGGAGTTGGCTGAGCTAGAAGATCCATCAGCAAAAGAGAGCAGCGCTGCTCCAACAACAAGCGCTGGCACCCCACAACCATCTGCAAACCCCACCCGGATAAAACTGGTCACCAACGGCTCAAATGCCGCCCAGTCTAATGGTGGACCAAGCAGCACTCAAAGCGATGGCGAATAGAGCTAGTCGATGAGCTCTGAGTTGTTTAGCTGGTACGAATGATGAGCGGGTACTCCTTGGTTGTTGGCCCTTTACTCCTCGAGCCGTGATATTCCCTAACCGGCTGGTTCTGCTATATTCATGGTTCCACTCGCCGCCTCGTCGGATAATGCTCCATTCGCAAGCTAGCGACAGTGTGAAGGCAGCTTGAGCATTTCGTCATTCTTATCTTGCATTTCGCCTTCTTTCCAGTGTTTTCAATCGCACCAACTTGGAAGCAGGTTTTTATTCTTCTTGTCCGGGCGTTGGGGTGGTTGCTTTCTACAACTACAGTGGTGGAGGATTAAGAGGTATGATTGGCACGTGTATCAGAAATCAAAGACGTTTAGGGGAACTCATGTCGTCCAACACTTCCGGGGTGGTAGTGAGAGGTAGAGTAGCGTCAATGTTATCCTCTCCCCCCTGTTCCGGCCCTTTGCTAGTGAATGGCAGCTGGGACTAGGTCAAACGGTGGAGGCGGAAATAACCATTGGGGGTAACACCTCCTGTAAGGATTAGAGCAGAGAAAGGAGGAAGACTGGGCAGTGTAGTGATAGTAATAGATCCAGGCTGTTAGGCAATGCCAAAATGCAGTTTTTTCAAGTTCTGCGATTTGAACAATCTTTTTTTCTTACTGTTTGAATTAGGTTGGGCTAGTTAGGGCATCAAGACCAGCCACGGGACACCTGAAAAAGCATGGCTTGACACTCACTATGTAAAGCGATCAGTATACATCGCACGAAGAAGCGCGCCATGGCATTAATGTCTGCTAATAGTCGCCATCGTCCAATAGTGAGAAGCGCCAAGACGGAGGTACCGTCAGCTAAGTAAGTTGGATAGTGCAAGAACAAGACATAGATACAGCATGTGCAAACGGTAGGTACGTATGCTTCCATGTCTGTATTTCATACAGTCTATTAATATCTAAGCATGAATGTAGGTGGCTATCAATGTAGCTTTGGCTATTATCATTAAGAAAGATTGATTGACAGGCTGATACTTGGAACTTCAGTGCTGCCGGGAGGCATAGTGTAAGTAAAGTTCCAGAACTCGAACCCGCTTGTTGTTTGTATATCACGTCAGCACGGTTCTGGCACACTGGTTGAACGGGAACACCACTGGGAAGGGAAGGGGCTAGTTGTGTGGATTAGTGCGACTTACTTGATGGCACTGCAAGCCCCTCCGAGGAGGCCGCAGAAGCTGATGGCCGGGTCCGGATTCACCGTTCCGGACACATGGATGTCCACCCCCTCGAGATCCTCCAGACCGGCGATGTCCCTGCTCCCGAGGCGCGGGTTGGTCGAGACGATGAACGTGAATCTGCTGGTGTCGTTGCCGTCCGGCCACGTCAGGCTCAGGGTGTTGGGCGCGACCTCGGCGGCGAGCGCGCTCTCCGACGCCGACAGCGAGAGGTAGCCCACGGAGCCGTCGGCGCGGGCCCACTGAGCGACCGCCGGGTTCCACTGGGCCGGGTTGATGGCGGGCCCGCCGACGACGGTCTCGCGGAACGACTGCGCGCCGATGGTCACGTTGGCCGCGAGCCAGGCGGTTACGTTGCGGGGCGCCAGGTCCCACGGCGGCGAGTAGGCGGCCGTCTGGTAGGTGTGCTCCCCCGTGAACGAGCGGAACTTGGCTGCGGCGGCGCTCGGGACCAGGGAGTCGTGGAACGGCGCTAGCACGGCGATGAGCGGCATGATCTCGGCGTCGTTGGCATGGGTCATGGCCCACGGGTGCGTGCCGATCGGCGCGCCGTCCTTGCCGACTAGCGACCAGATGAAGAGCGAGAAGATCGCCAGGTAGCTGTTGGTGTCGTACCCGTAGGCGCGGTCCCACGGCCCCGCAAGGTTCTTCAGGTTGGCGTTGTACAGCTCGCCCGCCGATTCCCATATCTCCTGGATCATGCGCTTGCCGTTTTGGCCCATCACGGAGTCATCAGGCATGTACTTTGCCCACAACGTCAGCGCAAAGATGGACACTCCCATATAGGTGGCGCTGTTGAACTCGGAGAGGGTGTTATTGAGGTTGAATAGATCAACGATCTCGGTAGCGTAAGCCTCACCGGCAGCCGTCATATTGGAGTTGTTGAGCGCCCGGCCGGTCCATCCGGCCTTCACCGCCCGCATGATGGCTGGGTTGCTGTACGCAGGATACAGATTGTCGCCATCTACGCCGCCTACTCGATAGCTATCACCAATTGTGTTGTTGTATAAGCTCTCCAATATTAGATCTTGCACGTTACTAGGCAAAATCTCCTTGAACTCTTCGTATATGACAATCAACGTGGTGCCAACAAAGCCTCGCCAGTTAGGATCCCACGAGTTATAAATCTGATCGCGAATGGTTTGAGTTTCTATGTGATGTTTTCATGAAAGCTGCACGTGATAGATTGCTTAACTCACCACTGCCGGATAGGCGGGACTACCAACTGTCGGCTGCTCAGGGTAGGTCGCGTAGTCGCCGTACCACTGGGCGCTGACGTTCTTTGCCTGCTTCTCGATGATGTTTGTGATGATCGTAACAGCATGATCGAGATCATCGCCTTGGTTCCGTTGTAGGAGACCTGCAGCGTACCACATGGACGAACGTGTTTCATGTCTCCCAGCTGCTAAGGGGTAGTAGAAGTACGATAGATATCCGGCGGCTGGATCATATATCTGGTCGAGAAAGCTCATGGACTCATCGAGCATTTCCTGGGCATTGACGGTCAATTCCACAGCGGCCACGCGTCCTAGAGCCACAATTCCCAAGGCGAGGACGCCTTGCCAAAATGAATGGAAATGCATGCTGGGCTGGGCTGTCGGACGAAGCTCGCGAGGTGGTGAGTGATCATGCAAGCAGGTATCTCCGGCAACACCTCCGAGAGCTACCCGGCTTATATATACTTGATTTTCGGTCAACTATAAGTTATGTGCTTTGTCATGTGCTCGTCGAGTTGCAAGGCCGGGGTCGTGTCTTGGCCTTCAATTCTAATAAGCGGTCGTTTTTCCAGATGCGGAAGTGTCGCTTGTTAGCCGCAGAACTCCCTTTCTCCGCATCAACAACAACAATACCACGTCACGATGCTCGGCGGCCCGATCGTGCTTGGCTGCGAATTAGTCCAAGATTTTGTTGCAGTTATCGGAAAAACATATTTTGAAGTAAATACTTTCTTTAGACCACAAGCGATATTCACATCGAAGCCAGAACCGTCCCCGGATCTTCTCGTTCGTTTGGATTTCCTCGTAATTCTAAGCAATGGCCTATGATTGTTCACATGGCAGAAAGGTCCACATGCTGCTATATCAAGCTAAGATATGACCCAACTAGAGCCCCTTGTATCCCCGCTCTACGAGTATGACCTCTCTGCGGGGGAGCTCCAGGATCGGCTTGTAAAGCGGAGAAGCATCCCCTGCAACCGGCAGACCTAGACGAGTCTATACCGGACATGATCCTTGTGCGTTGCTGGAACACCCTCGTCGCAAACGAAGACCGCCAAACCCCTGTCAAGGCTCTTTCGGCGAAATTCTCCTCGCTACATCACGATATATCTGTGCTCAGCCGAGAGGTACTTCACGTTCAGGTAGAATTTCCACCAAGGAGAAACATTGTGGCACGGGATGAGACTTCGCCGCCTCTTTTTGAGTCCAAGACTATAGGACATATCTACCCAGCTATTTTTGCGCCTCAATCGTCATGCCTCATTCCTTCTTCATGTCTTGTGGAAAGCTCAAGGTACCATGGGGACATTTAAGCCCACGATGCCCCTCCCCCCATGTATTCGTGATTGCCCTTTTCAGAGTGTGTATCTGAACGTGGGGTGTCGATGGCCTAAACGGTGGTGATTCTCCTGTTCTAACCTGTCGTCTCTGTCTCCGCGCTCGCGCCTCCTGTTTTCCCACGAGCAATACACCATCTGAAGGCAAATAGTGGTGAAGCAGAGCACAAGCGCGCCTAGACTGACGGAGTGACCTAGCACATAGTCGGGACTGTTTGGCTCCATCAGTTTAGATTCTCGCAAGTGATGATGTTATCTATCTCAGTTGGGGTCACTCACGCATCTTGGGCTAGATAAGTCAAGGTAGCTGGGAACGCCGCACAGTTGGCGAAAGCGATCTGGAACCCTACGCCGGTGGCCCGGACATAGTGAGGAGCTAGGTTGTTCGACATCCAACCCTAAATTTCTCAGTTCTGTCCTTGTAGACATCGAAGCAGTTCTCTTTCTACTCACCATGATCATGGCCGAGCCTGGATACACGCCAGAGGCTATGAGGAAGGTCCCTCCGTAACGTACAGAGCTCTTCTTCGCGACGAGGAGCATGACGTACCCGCCCGTTGCAATGACGCAACCCACCGCCATGATATGTCCTCGCGCCTTGATTTTGTCCGATAGAAACGAAGTGCCCAGCACGAAGAAGAATGCAACCATATTTGGCGGTACAGTAAACAATTGGGCTGTAGTGGACTGGTATCCAAGCCCGCTGATAATGGTGGGTAAGAATAAAGAAAAGCTCTGGATTGATGAAGTGAAAAGTTGGGCCATCAGTGACAAGCATCACAAGGAGGGGGAAGAGATGTCAAGACTCACGTAGAGTGGAATCAGGAGAAACAGCCAGATGAGACAACAGAACCACGTCTGTGGTGCTTTGAAGGCCATTCTCACCCAGTGCCAATCGAACTTTTCCTCATTCACGTTGCCAGTCTCGGTAGCCCCCTGACTATCAAGCTTCAGCCTGGCCAGAGCTTGTGCGCGCTCCTTTTCAGTCAGAAATTTGGCATCTGCCGGCGTGTGGGGCATCATGAAAAAGCACAGCATGCCGAATAGAGTTGTAAGTATACCCTCAACTACGGTTTGTTTTCGAAGATCTCCATGTTAGCCACCACAATACGGTTCACTGGCTTTACCATAGCGAATTTCACCGATGATGAGTCCGGCCCTCGGGTTGAGAAAAAAAAAAAGGAGGGGATAGAGAAGCGCGAAATCACGTACTGAAGAATATCCACGGCCACTTGTCATATCCGCCGTGGGAGATTCGCGCCAGCCCCGTGGCAAGCAGTCCCCCGAAGGCGCCTGAGAGCGGCGCCGCACAGTAGAAGTAGCCGATGCGACGCAGCATCTGGTGGCGGCGGTAGAACATGGCGAGGTAGACGACGATACCGCCGAGGAGGCCTCCCTCGAAGGCGCCGAGGAACATGCGCGCGACGATGAGGCCGGCGAGCGACTTGGTGAAGCCTAGGCAGGTTGAGACAACGCCCCACCCCGTGATCAGCGCCGGAAGGTAGATGCCGGCCCGCACATGCTTGACTATCCAGTTACTCTATCGGTGGAATAGATTCATCAGTTGATTTTGATCATAGTGCTGTACTGGGGATGAAATGGACGACTCCTCACCGGCACGTCAACCAGGATGTAAGGAATATAAAACATTAGCAGTGCCAGGTTGTAGCCCGTTCCCGTGGCGATGCCGAGATCTTCGGCGAGGCCATCTATCTTGGCGTTGCCGATGTTGCTTCGGTCAATGAAAGCAAAGAGCCTGTTAGGTGGTGGTTAATGTCTTTTGCTAAGTGAGACTCAAATAACAAGTAGAAAATACGCGGAATTTGGGACAGGACTGTTTGCTGACGCACCAGATGCCAAAAAGCCATGGGACAATGTGTCGATCGAACTTGTGATCGAGGACCTTGTCGAGTTGAGTGTCGAGGTCGATATCGATATCGGACACCGCAGCAGTCAAATGCTCAACGTGCGACTCCTGGGCCGTGGGAGACTCGAAGTCTCTTACCTTCTCGCCGCTCATTTCCCCTTTAATCTGAATATGCTAACTATGGTGCCGTTCTCTGCGTACTCAGTGTTGTCAAATGGGGGGGGGGGAAAAGAATATTGGAGCCGCTCTAATTCTCGTAGACATATACCACTGATCCTCGAGTAATTTTTGTCGAAGTAGCTTGGGGAAGGGTTTCTAAGAACTGGGAGTTGCAAGTCATATAATCAGGTTGGAGGTCCCATTGAGGGGTCCGTATACCAGGTGCCACAATTCTTCACCCCCTCTCCGGCCCTAGAGCAAGATCGGCTTGTCAGACTGGTCCAGCATCGCACGAAGGTTGGGGGTTGTCGCCGCCGCCGGGGGTATCATCAGACAAGTTCTCCACTCGAGGTATGGAGATTACCCCGGCTTTATCTTTGTGCTATTCTCTTGCCTACGTGGCGGGGTAAAAATTGGGGACATAATCCTATACAAGGCACTTGCATGATTGGGTGAGTCTGAAGTAGCTACCTAGGTATGTAGTATTGGGAGGGATGTATCTATCAAGACTCGAAATGACCGTGTGGCTGGTTTCCTGCATCTAATATTGCATTGCCGTTGCTGTCGATGGAGCTGCCCTAGTCTACAGACACTATAGCTATCCATCTAACCCAAGTTCCTCTAGAATAGCCTTTGTATGCTGGCCGATGGCAGGAACTTCGTCCATTCGGACGTCGCTTGCTGTGGCAATCCCCGGTGGTAGAAGGGCGGGGACCACTCCGGTGGAGGTCTTGATCTCGGTCCATCGCCCACGGGCTTTGAGCTGCGGGTGCTCCCAGACCCCCGCCATGTCATTGACCTTGGCGTTGGCGATACCCGCCGAGTCCAGACGTTTGATGACTTCTTCGGCTGAGAGCGTTCCGAATTTGTCCAGAATTATTTTAATGAGAGCCTCACGGTTCTCTACACGCTTAGAGTTGTTGATAAATCTTGCATCAGTAGCCAAGTTGACATCATCCAGTACCTCTGCGCACAGGCGAGCCCACTCTCTCTCGTTCTGAACGCCTAACATCACAGATCCTCCTCCTCCCGTTGCAAAAGGACCGTAGGGGCATATCGCGGCGTGGGAGGCGCCAACCGGCCGGGGGCCCGGCTGGCCCTGGTAAGTGTAGTACAGCGGAAAATTCATCCACTCCGTCATGCACTCCAGCATGGAGATTTCAATCCTGGCCCCCTTGCCTGTCTTGCCTCGCTTGATCAGGGCACTTAATATGTTGGTATATGCATACATGGCGGCAGCTATGTCTGCAATGGAGATTCCCACCTTGGCAGGCTCGCCAGCAGCTCCAGTAACTGACAGCATGCCAGCCTCGCTCTGGACCAGGAGGTCATAGGCCTTCTTCTCTCGATAAGGGCCGCTGTCCCCGTACCCCGAGATGTCGCATACAATGAGGGAAGGGTGTTTATCCTTGAGTTTCTCGTAAGACACCCCCAAGCGATCTGCAGCGCCGGGCGCCAGATTCTGGACTAATACATCTGCCTTCTCCAGCAGCTTCTTCAGAATCTCCAAGTCCTTGGGCTGCTTCAAGTCTAACGCTAGGCTTTCTTTGGACCTGTTTGTCCAGACGAAATGTGACGCCAGGCCGTTAACTCTGGTATCATAGTCCCTGGCAAAGTCACCAACCTTGGGGCGCTCTACTTTGATTACACGAGCCCCAAGATCAGCTAACTGCCGAGTGGCGAATGGAGCTGATATGGCTTGCTCCAGGCTTACCACTATGACACCGCTCAAGGGGAGGTCCTCTTTATCATTCTGTAAGCGCCTTGATGTCGTTGCGAAGAACCTTGATGTAGCCCAGGGTGTTCTCACATTGGGTCGAGTTGCGGCTGCTGCTGCTGCTGCTGCTTCTAATGATCGATTTGATCCCCCGTAGACTCTAGACTGGCAACTTGACAATGATGACTTAGAGTTAGAGAACCGTGTGACCATAAGGCCCCGGCTTGCCGTTCTAGCGGAGGCCATCAGTCAGTTGACTTGATCGTCGATCCAAAGACGAGCCCCGTCACGGCAGTTGCTCAGGTGACCACACTCTAGGGAACAAACAGCCTATAAATGAGCAGGAAGTTGTGCAGAAAGGTTACTCTTCCATCTTCACTCGCAAGGAGCCCAAAAAAAACCCCAGAGGTAAGACTGCGAAATGGGGCTATGAGTAGGACGTGCTGTGAGCGGCATCGAAGAGCTAGCCGAGGCATACCCGCAAGCTCCCCCCACGGTTTTGATGTGGGAGGTACTAGCAGGGGCAGGGGAGCCGGTTGGATACCGGGCTGTGGGGTTAACGTGCGGGCGGAGTTTCCACCCCAGGTTTGGGTGGGGACTTTGGGGCAGGGCTGCAAAGAGCGAGCAAGTGTTGGGACATAAAAGGAGCAAGAGTACATAGACAGTGTAGTAATAATAATAGTAGTAGTAGTAGTAGTGTTGGGGGAGAGAGCTTTTAAGCTTAATTTGTTCATATATGGAATGCATGATTGTCTTCCTCACTTGAAGATGAGGTCCCCAATTGTGACGTTGAGGGAAGAGAAGCCGGGGCTGTCTTGGTTGTTCCCTATCTGCTATAGTTACCCCTGCAGCGGGGTTGTTGGTAAGGATGTGCATGGCCAAAAGCTATTGGGCGGAAGCACCGCCTCTGCTTCCTATCCCCGAGCCCCCCAAAACCCAAATACCGAGGATCTCAGTTCTGGTGCGATTACCGGCCGATACAATCTTGTCCTGCGGAGCAGGTCGAGGCGGAGGTGACTTTATCTCGGGACCAACGCACGTTGTACTGTATATTCTTTTGTATTGTGCCGCGATTGAGCTGTAATTGAGCTTCCCACATTCCAGAGATTAGAGGACTACCCTGCTATATACATAGTTATACAGGAATCCCGTGGCACCTTTTGACCTACTACTACTATCATCCATGTCTCGCTCTCTGGCGCGCCGCTTTCTGCGGTGCCAGGCTGCTTCACTTCAAACATGCCAGCGCCATAGCTTCTCGACAACGCCCCATCGCAGGATAATGGAGACCACCGGCTTCACGGAGAACCAGCTGACAGTCCGAGAAGCCATCTCCGCAATCTGCGCCAAGTTCCCCAACACCTACTGGCAGGAGAAGGACCAGAAGGAGGAGGATCCCAAGGAGTTCCACGCCGCCTTGGCCAAGGATGGTTGGCTGGGTATCGCCTTGCCCGAGGAGCTGGGCGGAGCTGGCCTGGGCATATCTGAGGCCACCATGATGATGCAGACCATCACTGAATCCGGAGCCGGCATGGCTGGAGCACAGTCCATCCACGCAAACGTCTATGCCACCCAGCCGCTGGCCAAGTTCGGCAATAAGGACCAGCTGGAGAGCACAATACCGAACATCATCTCGGGACAGTGGCGAACCTGCTTCGGTGTCACCGAACCGAACACGGGGCTCGACACCCTGCGGCTGCGCACTGTGGCCAGGAAGCAGCCCGACGGCTCGTACAGCGTGACCGGGCAGAAGATCTGGATCACGTGTGCGCAGGTCGCCAGCAAGATGATCCTGCTGGCACGCACCACTCCGCTGGAGGAGGTCAAGAAGCCCAGCGAGGGTCTGTCCATGTTCTGCATAGACATCGACAAGACGGCGCCCGGGCTCGACCTGCGCAAGATCCGCAAGATGGGCGGCCGCGCCGTCGACGCCAACGAGGTGTTCTTCGACAACTACAGCATCCCCGCCGACTCTCTGATCGGCGCCGAGAACCAGGGGTTCAAGATCATCCTGCACGGCATGAACGCCGAGCGGTGCCTGCTGGCCGGCGAGGCGCTGGGTCTGGGGTACGCGGCGCTCGGGCGGGCCGCCGCATACGCCCGCGAGCGCGTGGTCTTCCAGCGGCCCATCGGCATGAACCAGGGCATCGCGCACCCGCTGGCCGACGCGTACATGAACCTCGAGGCGGCCAAGCTGGCGACGTACCACGCGGCCCGGCTCTACGACGCCAGCCGCACCGACAAGTCCATCCGCCCAGACGCCGTCGGCGTCGCCGCTAACAGCGCCAAGTACCTCGCCGCCGAGGCCGCCTTCAAGGCCTGCGAGCGCGCCGTCATGACCCATGGCGGCATGGGGTACGCCGTTGAATACGATGTTGAGCGCTGGCTGCGCGAGTGCCTGGTCCCGCGCATCGCGCCCGTGAGCAGGGAGATGATCATGAACTATATTAGCGAGAAGGTTCTACAGCTTCCTAGGAGCTACTAGTTAGGTCCAAAAAGCCTTCCGATAATATCTATACTACAATTATATAGAGAGATGTATCAGGTATAGAGTATGGCCTGGAAACATTATTTTGTTTTGGGAAAGGGGGGGAGAGGAACGGCTGGGGCGGGCAAAGTCTAAATATACAAACTTGTATTCTTCATGTTGACTTGACTATATATATATCATTATTACTTATAGCTGTGCATTTCTTCCAAAGGAACCAAAATAGCGCTTAGAGATAACTATATTTCGAGTTACCTGTTCATATTGGGCGGGCTCGAATCACATAGTGTTCTTTCATGTTTTTTTTTTTTTTTTTGAAACGTGCAAGTACGTATTTACATACCTATGTTCCCCCAAAAAGTATCTCGTCGTCTTTCTTTTGCTTCTAGTGTAAGAACGAGCTAACTGGCGGGCTTACAGCTTGGCCTTCTCTGCATCTGCGAGCTCACACACCAGCATGCCCTCCGCGACGTCCTCGCCGTCGTCCGCCTCCGTGACCCAGACCACTTTGCCGTCCCGCGGGCTGCGTATGTCGAGCTCCATCTTCATCTGCTGCACCACCGCCACGGTGTCGCCCGCCTTGACCTCGTCGCCCTCGTCGACGAGGACCTCGACGAGCTTCCCGGAAAAGGGCACGCTGACGTGTCGCGGGTTCGAGGGGTCGCCCCTGCGGTGCTTGCTGAGGATCGACGTCGAGGATGCCGTCGTCGAGGAGAGGTCTAGGAGGTAGGACTGCGGGTGCGAAGGCGCGGAAGGGTGCGTATAGGTCAGCTCGGCGCTGAGAGAGCCAGGGAACTCATTGCGCAGGATGCGGTCGAGTTTCAGGTGATGCGTCTGGGTTACGGGGCTGCCGCCACCACCAGCGTGCTTTGCATCTTTCGGCGTGAGGTTGATTTTCCAACCGTCTCCCTTGCGGAACAGAACCGTGGACGAGAGCCCCAGAACGCTCTGTCCCACATCTTGCCCCCCTGCAGAAGCTGCTGCTACTTCGAAGAAGTCTGTGTTTCCGTCAATGGACTGAGTAATGCGCTTACCAGAGCTCAATAGGGTGGGCATGTATGACTCCAACCATTCAGTGTCACAGTCGGCCTTCGCGAACATATCGCTCTCCACAATGGCTCGGAGAACGTCTAGATTCGTCTTCACGCCAAAGACACGCGTGTCCGCCACAGCTCGGCGTGCCTTCCTAACGACAGCGTCCCATGCACCAGCACATATGATTATTTTGGCGATTAGAGAATCAAAGTCGCTGGAGATAACGTTGTGGTGGCCGCTGATCAGTGCAGAGTCGACCCTAATTCCATTTCCTGATGGCAAGTGGAAACTGGAAATATTACCTACACTGAGCGACCAGTTCGCATCTACATTTTCAGCAGTCAGGCGCAACTGAATGGCGTGCTGCTTTGGTACGGGAGCTTCAGCATCCCGCACCGAATTTGGGAGGCCGAGACTCAAGTCCGAGAGTACCGCTCCCTGGGCGAGCTGCAGCTGCACTTGGACGATATCCACGCCGGAAATGGCCTCGGTAATAGTGTGCTCAACCTGTAGGCGAGGGTTTATCTCGAGGAAGAAGTACTCGCCCGTCCGCGGGTTGGCCAAGAACTCAAAGGTGCCCAAGGAGAAGTATCGAATGCTCGTGGCAATACGCATGGCGCAGTCGATGATCCGGCTGACCAGGCCGCGGTCCTCGATGGTGCTCGGTGCGAGCTCAACGATCTTCTGGTATCGTCGCTGGATGCTGCACTCCCGCTCCCACAGGTGCCTCACCGCACCGGTGCCGTCGCCTATGACTTGCACTTCGATGTGCCTGAAGCCATCCACGGCCGCACGTTCGGCGAAAACCTGCTTGGATGGGGACTCGGCCGTAGCCAGCCTCGCCAGCCTAGGGAGGTCTTCGGCATCACGAACTATGCGAATCCCACGCCCACCCCTGGTCTAGTATTTAGCACCCGTACAAGTCAAGTGTAGAGGATGTAAGGCTTACCCCCCGTCGACCGCTTTGAGCATAAGCGGTTTACCTCCCAGGCTCTGCAGAAATGTTCGTGCTCCTTCTACATCCACTGGTCCGTCGGTGGCTTCGAGAATAGGCACATCATTCCCTCTGGCCAGCGCTTTGGCGGCAAGCTTGTCTCCGGTTTGTTCCAAGATAGCCCACCCTGGCCCGATGACTTGGGCTCCGGCCTCCTCCCACATGCGTTTGGCGAATTCGGCATTCTCGCTCAAGTACCCATATCCAGGATGCACAGCATCGATATTGTTCTGTTTGGCCACGCGCACGAGCTCGGACACATCCAGGTAGGCGGACGGACTCGAGATCTCGACGCGCTGTCCGGAGTTTAAGGTATGGGTATCATCCGAGGAACTGAACAAAGTTACGGTCTCTAGACCCAACTCCCTAGCTGCCGACACGATGCGTGTTGCTATCTCACCACGGTTTGCAACAAGGAGTCGCCTGATAGGACGGGGCGGAGGTCGCCCTTGGAAGTTGGCCATCGCGGCACTGAGTGGTGTCCCAGTAAATTTACTTGGTGCAATTGGCTTATATGGGATTCTGGCTCCTGAGATTGGTCAACGAAGATAACGTAGAAGAGACACCGGCCACTCCTAATTCCAAACGACAGGCGAGACCCCAATTACAGGGGAGAGCTGGTCTACTCGAGAGTCAATAGCTATCAGATATAGACAACACGGCAGTCAAGTAGGTTTCTCATAGTTGTGAGTGCAGAAAGAGGATTTGGGTGAGCATCCCGCCCCAGCCTCGGCAACTTGCTCCCCACTTGGGCGATCTCCATAGCGGGGCCCCGCAAAGTATCAACGTCAAACAGTATACGACGTTAGTCCCCCATCACCTGCATTCATTGCACGTGGATTTTTACGATAACTTTCAGCAACTGGATTTCACCGTCCATATTTTTTGGAGAGGGTTTTTGACACAGACACCAAAACATCGGTGGCAAGGCCTCCCAATTGGCAATCGCATATATATACAGAGGCAGCTATCGGCATAGTGAACCACGGCAGTTTTAACCCACCGTTGGGGCTATGGCGAAGGAAGACGAACCTGGTGCCGCCTCGGCCATCGTACAGGCAAAGGATCGCGTTGCGCAGATTTCGTCTCACTTGGCAGATGTACCCAAGGAGCACGGGGAGAAGGCCAACACCGGCCGCGCACGGCGCAACAAGAAGGCGAGGGCTGCGGGAGGGGATACCACCGCGGACGCCGGCGCACAGCCGCCGGCGGACTACAGCGACATTCTCGGGCAGGTATCGGCGCTGCAGACCATGGCCGCGACGCCGGATCCCTCCCGCCGAGGCTTCGCCCGCCAGAAGCAGGCCGGGAAGCTGTGGGTGCGCGAGCGCGTGGAACAGATGTTCGACGCGGGTACCGTGCGGGAGGTCGGGAGCGTCAGCGGCACCGTCCAGTGGCGGCAAGTCCACAATCCCGAAGGCGGCGCTCCCGGGGCGGCGGGCAGGATCGAGGAGAAGCCCGAGTCCTTCGTGCCGAGCAACAATGTGCAAGGGTTCGCGCTGGTGGGCGGCCGGAAAGTCTGCTTTACGGCAGACGACTACTCGATCCGCGCAGGTCATGCCGATGGCGCATTGTGGGAGAAAACGGTAAACTTTATTATAACCCTCTCTACTGATGGGCACAGAGAATATGCTAACTGTGTATTAACCACCTAGATATACATGGAGAAGATGTGCCTAGCACTTCGCCTCCCGATCATAAAACTTGTGGATGGCTCCTCAGGGGGAGGATCCGTTACCACCATCCGGACAAACGGCTTCTCCTACGTGCCGCCGCTGAACGGTTACAACGTCGTGGTTGATCAGCTCAACGCGGGGATCCCGAACCTGGGCGCTGCTTTGGGACCAGCTGTCGGTCTCGGCGCCGCGCGCGTAGTATCCTGCCACTTCTCCGTGATGGCGGCCGACGTAGGCTCCCTTTTCAACGCTGGCCCCAAAGTGGTCGCCGGGGCTACATTCGAGGAAGGCCTGAGCCTGCGGGACCTTGGGGGGCCGGACATGCACGTGCGGAACGGGACCATCGATAACTACGCGGCGAGCGAGCAGGATGCATTCAGGCAGCTCCATGCCGTGCTGTCCTATCTCCCTAACAGCGGATCCCAGCTCCCACCCATCATCGCGACGAACGACCCGACCTCTAGAACGGACGAATCCCTCCGCACGGCCATACCTCGGCGCAAGGAGCGCATGTACGACGTGCGCAAGATCGTCGCGACGGTCGTTGACGAGTCCTCCTTCTTCGAGATCGGCGCGCTGTGGGGTACGACGGCCATCGTAGGACTCGCGCGGCTGGGGGGCCGGCCCGTGGGCGTGGTGGCCAACAACTGCCAGGTCAACGCGGGGGCGCTGGACGCGGCGGGCTCGCAGAAGATCACCAAGCACCTCAAGTTCTGCGACGTCTTCAACCTGCCCCTGGTGCAGTTCGTCGACGTGCCGGGCTACGCCATCGGCACGGTGGCGGAGCGAACGGCGACGATGCGCCACGGCGTGTCTCTGGTCACAGCTTACTACAGCACCACGATGCCGGTCTTCAACGTCCTCATCCGCAGGGTGTACGGCGTAGCGGGAGCGGCCATGATGGACTGCCGCGACCCTCGGATGCGGGTGGCGTGGCCAAGCGGGGACTGGGGCTCGCTGCCGCTGGACGGCGGCATCGAGGTCGGGCACAGCGCCGAGCTCAAGCGCGCGTACCAGGAGGGGGCGCGGGAGGGCGGCAAGGAGGAAGGGCAGAGGCGCTGGCAGGAGCTTTACGCAGACCTCGAGAGGGATTACACTCGGCTGATGAACCCGGTGAGGACGGCTAACGCCTTTGGGATCGAGGAGATCATCGACCCAGCGGTGACGAGACCGCTGTTATGTACGTGGCTCCAGCACGTCTACGAGGAGCTGCTCCCTGTGAGGCTACAGGAGAGAGACAGGGGCAAGATATGTCCCAAGTTCTCTTGATGGTGATATACACTGTATGCATGTAACTCGGTCTGTACTATATATCGATACATACTTCTCTTATGTCTTTTCTCTCTCCGAGTCAAAGGTTGTGAAACTTCGAGGTGCTTTCCCACCACACCTCTCTGGGTAAACCATGCTCGCGGCGAGGGAATGGATGATGGGTTGAGGGATATATCCTGTGAGCGCGTGATATGTGAAGCATGGTATAAAAGTCAAAGTGGCGGTATGACGGGAACAATCCACTAATGCCGTGATGCCCGACTCCACGACGATGTGCATGGGATAGCTCGACTACGTAGCGAACTTACTAGCATGCACCAAATAGTTTCGTTGGAGAGCCGCGTTAGACCTTCTTCTGCCCCATTCGTCATGTCAAGACTCTGTAGGTGCGTAAGGGGGAAAGGGGTAGATGAAGTCCCATGGGGTTCATAGAGGATGCATGGATAGGACTCATTTGCTGGGCAGAGTTTCGATAACCCGTCGCTGTGAAACACTCGAAGATAGCAAGGGCAACCCGGCGGCAGGGAACTGAAATTGGCTCGTCTATAGGGAGGTTGATGCATTCCATGTCCTTCTTTACCGCTACAAAAAGAGAGGGGATGGGCAAAAAAAAAAAAAAAAAAAAAACACCATCCTAACCACGGAGTCTACAGTGTAATCGTACTAGATCACTGAGAAGTATCCACTCGCTAATGATGCATGAACTGGCAGGTGGGCCGGTGCATGTCTCTCGACCCCCCGTCCACTGCAACTTTAGATATCGCGCCAGCCCGGCATTCCAGGGCATATTGCCGGAGATTCAGCACATGTTTCTCGCAATCTACCAGCATGCATGGGTACTGTGGGCTGGGCAATCGATAGGACTCCACTCGAAATCTCGGGCGGGCGGGTTGAGAGTGGGAGAAACAAGGAGAGGATGGAGAGAGCGAGGATGAGAGATGGTTATGTTGGAGATCGTGGCTACCCACAAACACACACATATACACAAACACATACACGATATACGGACGGTGTGGTTGGTGGCTCTTTTCGATTCTTTTCTTGACTAGCCTGACAACTTCTACCAATCCACAGTAGCAACAGTCGTTAACGTTGACTAACCTAGGTCGTTCGTTTCCTCAGCAGAACCAGCCCTGGCCTTACTTGGGCAAACGGGTTGCATTGGCGCGCTCCCATTCTCGTGCTAAAATGTTGAGTTGCCAATTTTAAGCACGGCTAGCGCAATTGCACCCCGGTCCTGAGGACCCCCAAGCTGACCTGCCAAGAACATCGCTAGGGAATGGAGAGGGAGAGCAAAAAAAGCAAGAAACGCTTCCCGCAAGGTGGCTCAACCACTAGCCTAGGGACCGCTGCTACCATAGTAAAACCTGGCGTATATCCAACAAGGGCCTGTGCTTCTACGTCAGAGCTGCTGGCCTAGACCAGCCCAGCGCAAAACTAAAGAGACCACACCACCACATCCTCCCGCCACCTTGTGATCCTCCAATTGTGCCCTTCACTCTCGAACCTGCTGCACTACGTTGCATGGCCGCTTCTAAACGATTTCATGACCTACGAGTGAAAATACAAGATTTCCCAATTCCCTGGCGACATATGCATACGAGCGTCCACGTGCAGTAAAGACACAGAGATCGAGAGTGGGAGAGGGCGAGACAGAGAGAGTGTGAGAAAAAGAGAGAGCACGCGCACCTCATGGAATCACCAACGACTCTGCTAGAGCAGATATCAACACCAAGATGTGGCTCCTAAGGGAGAAGGAACAAGGCTACCGCCCCCTTGTCTGGCTGCTCTCACTTCTACCGAGGAGCGCACATGCCCAAGAGGATCTGGTTGCTACTGCGACAGCCAGCGATGCAAGCAAGACGACATCGACGATACACACCACCACGCTGACCTCAGCACTGACCTGCGAGGCGAGAACGATAAATTACATCACGCACACCCTACCGCAGCAATGCCTCACATCGGCGCCGCCGACAGCTTCGCCTGTCGCTTCCAGCACCATTGTGATCTCGGAAACCATTGCGACCGCCACTGACAGCATAGAGGACCATGAGCTCGACAGCGATGGAAACGACCTCAGCACTGGCTCTTTTATGTCCTTTGAGGAGTTCAAGGCAATGATGCTCAAGAAATCAGGCCAGGAGAATCTTGAGAATCGGCCGCGCCGGCCCCCCAGCGAACCCTCCCCCGGCGAGGACTTTGACTCGCTCGGCGAGGAGGGCGAGATATCGTTGGACTTTGACGTCTACTCGGATAAGATCTCTGAGATCACCTCCGCTGGAAAGCCGGCGCAGAAGGAGAGAGGTGTGGAGGAATCCGTGGAGAAGGTTTCGTATGACGATGTCTTATCCACTGTGTACCGGAGCAAGGATGCCGGTAAGACGTGCAAGGAACGCTTTTCGTACTCGTCCTTTGATGCCGGCGCCACTGTGCTCAAAGCAAGCCGAGGTGCTAAAAATACCAAGGCTATCCTGGTAGAGAACAAGGACTCGTATATGCTCCTCGAATGCGCCATGGAGAACAAGTACTTTATTGTTGAGCTTAGCGACGACATCGTTGTTGATACTGTCGTCCTGGCCAATTTCGAATTTTTCTCCAGTATGATTCGGGATTTTCGCGTGAGCGTCAGCGATCGCTGGCCGGTGAAAACGGATAAGTGGAAGGTTCTGGGCGAGTTTCAGGCAAGAAACTCGAGAGACATTCAACCATTCCTTGTAGAGAACCCTCAGATCTGGGCGAGATACCTTCGTGTTGAGATTCTCAGTCATTACGGGAAGGAGTACTATTGTCCAGTGTCACTGCTTCGAGTCCACGGAACCCGTATGCTTGACTCATGGAAGGAAGCAGATCTGAGTGAGGTCGAAGCAGAGCTTGAAGGAGAGGAGGATATTGTTAAGCCCGCTGTGGAGATACCGGAAGAGACTTCGCCGCCTATACCAGCCGTCAGCGAGGATGTTACCAAAGATTTCGAGCCTCAGGAGGAGGCACCCACCCCAGAAGACCCGCCCGTCCTGCAGGTAGTGGAGGAGAGCGATCTGGAGCCCTTCTGGGATTTATGGCATTACCTGGACTCATACCAGCCGAATTCCACCTGCGCTTTAGACGAGTCGCCCAACAGGCCTTTGGCAACAAGTTTCCAGGATGAGGACAAGAATTCTGCAGCGGCTCCTGCTCGTCCCCAACCTACCGTCACTGCAGAGCAGACGGCTCACGCTGTGTCATCCTCGGATGGGTTGTCCTCGCAGGACGCGTCCACTACAGAATCTGCTGAAGCCGTGCCCTCGACTTCATCAACACAGCCCACATCGCCAACATCTGCAATAGCCGACAGCACGGACACCGCAACAAAATCGGCAACGACGTCAGTTGCAACCTCATCCTCATCTTCGTCTACTTCACAAAATACAGTGCCGGCATCGTCGTCCTCATTGTCATCATCAAGCACATTCACGACACCGATCTCGAACAAATCATCAAGTTTACCTCCACCTGCTTCCAGCAGCAAATCTACCGCATCTACTTCTCTGAAGCCGCCGTCGGCTAAACCATCAGGATCCAAGTCGTCCAGCAGCTCGACTCAACAACGTGGCAGCAAAGCAGGCTCTTCAACTTCATCATCTACATCAGCATCCCCTACCGTCCAAGACTCTTTCTTCAAACAGCTCACAAAACGGCTGCAGACCCTCGAGTCCAATACCACACTATCTCTCCAATATATTGAGTCCCAGTCTAAATTTTTGCAAGAGGCTCTAAACAAACTTGAGCGCCGCCAAGTCTCCAAGGTAGACATGTTCCTTGATACACTCAACAAGACAGTCCTCTCGGAACTTCGCGAAGTGCGCACACAGTATGACCAAATCTGGCAGAGCACCATCATCGCTCTAGAATCACAGCGCGAGCAGTCAGAGAGAGAGATCGTAGCGTTGAGCTCGCGGCTGGGCGTTCTGGCTGATGAGGTGGTGTTTCAAAAGCGCATGGCAATCGTGCAGAGCGTCCTGCTCCTCGGCTGCCTGGTGCTGGTCATCTTCTCTCGGGGCCTGGCCACTGCCGGCATGGAACTGTACTATCCGAGCCAGCTCCTCGGCGCGGGCGGCAGATTTGGCAGTCCCAGCCCAACTTATCCCATGACGCCGAGGTGGTCAGCCACCAAGGGCCAGCAGCGCAGTCCCTCGCCCCTGATCAGAGATTCCGTCGAGGGCCGCGAGGACAGGAGCCCCGGTAAGGATGCAGACTCTCCGCCCCGACCGCACTCCAGCCGAGGCCCCTCCCCGGAGGTGAATATCAGGCCGGCCACTCTTCAGCGTCACCTCTCCCTGCCCGAGACCAGGACCACGCGCCACCGCTTGCTCTCGCCCTCTCCCGACCCGAATGGTCTAGAGTACTACCAGCCCCCTACCCCGGCGAGCCTCGCAGACGCTACATACGACTCGGAGCCCGCCAACACCCTGTCCCCTCCCCGGCCTGACTACTTCGCCAAACCCAGCGAGTCACCCTGCCCCCCGCAGGATCGCCACTCGCTGGCCATCACCACAGCCGCCGCCACCACCACCACCGAGGTAGACCCATCGGCTGGTCGCGATGGCGCTGATCGGCCTGATGGAGCGACGGGGCATGCCGCAGGACGGCCGGCTCTGTCGCACGCTGCGAGTTCTAATAGAAAGCCACTGCCGGCTTTACCGGAGGATTCGGACTGAAACTGAGAATCAGAATTCACTAGTTCGCTTGTAAGAACCTGAGGCGATCGTCGTTTTCCCTTTCATTTTGTACATACAGGCATGCATATCATATAAGCATTAGCGAGCGTAATGATTTAATGAGCAGAATGAAGAATAATGTTGATGTTATCCCCGATTCATCTCACCTTCGAGGAAAGGAGGTTAGACAAGTACAGATAGATTTGTAGTGATGCCATGTCGTACCCTGTTCTGGGGTAGCGCAATGTCACATCCAAAGTAGCTTGTATTTCACAGCATCAAATCCAAGGATTGGTTCAGAAATAAAACATAAATGACTTGCATTGGTTGTGGCTTCGTTCTGCTAATTACCAAGGCGGACCCGTCATCGTGCTCCAAATCTGCCATGCCCATCCTTTTAGTATCGATGTGCTTATCATCAATGCTAGCAAGCCTGGCAAAACGACACCACCCCAAGGCCCAAAATTCAAAGCGAAAAGGATCAACGCGATTTCTCTGTACCAAGGCTTCAGCCATCAGCTAATAATAAGATGAACTTAATCTTGAGGTCATTGCCCGAAGTCCGACAATGGAACAATAACTATCCGCCAATCCGCCAACCCTTACTACTCTTCAGAATCAGCCACTCTATATGTGCTTATGAATAAATTGCTCTTTTTTGGTTTTGTGTGTGTGCGTTTGCGTTTATGATCCGCAAATGTATCGATGCTATACCCCTAGTACAGAAACTGTCTGAGGGCCTTAGAGAAACCCGAGATGATATCCGCCTAGGCAGATCGGTGGGCTATGCTGTGTACCCAAAGGTCAGTCACCATGCCAATAGTTTCCTACCATATCTCTATGGCTTCAGAGCTTATTACAAGCTCGTTTGATTGTAAACTCACAAGCCCAGCTTATGAGTTCGTGGCCTCGGGGACATGTATAACAGCTGAAGCGCTCTGCTAGAATACATGGGATGCTTACCTGAACCTATGCCTCTCTCCTACATATCCTCTTAATGAAAGTGGGTCATCTTGGCCCAATTTTGATGCCAAATAGCACGAGTTGAAGCGATTGTATCAATGTGGGCACTCCTCCAGCTTCATCTTGGTCACCATATAGGGGTGCAGAGTTGTTAGATCTAGGATAGAGTCAGCATGCTGCTTCTTAATGATAGGTCTCAAAGGCTGCGCTCACTCCTAATAGCAGACTTGGAGGATGAGTCACCATGTATTTTGGTGTCACATTTGCTGGTGCCCGGTAGGTCACTCCAGAAAAGCTTCTGGGATTATGTCTCTCACTTCCAAGCGAATAAGCGTCGTCCATATGCGATTTGAGTGTAGTGACATACTTTCTTAGAGAATTGGTCGTTCGTATCGCAGACAGATATTTCGCAAAAGAAGTCTGTCTAATGCTTGGTATCGAGAACCATCGTCCACCTTGAGTGGTTAGGACTGCTCGGCGGATATATTCTCTTCAAGGATAGGAATACTTTCTCCTCAAATGGAAACCCATGCAAGTCTCAAAGAAAGGAGTGGAAAGCATTACCATTCAGTCCTATAAGCCCCAACAAGTGCTTGACCATGTCATCGTGCTGTCAAACTACCGGCAGTGCGATATTTGTTGACGAATGTCACCAACTCTAGATGACGGTCTGAAGATCCATTGCGAGGCGTTATTCCGTGGGATAATATCGTTTTCTGGGCATATAGAGATCGGGGTCCAATGCGGGTGTGTAATGAAGGTTCCAAAACAGGAAAGACATCTGTAGAAGTGGTTTCAGATGCTGATAGAATACCAGGAATACCACAGATACAACCACTGATATAAATTTGTCAATAGTCTTTTCTTGGGAGGAAAAGAAAAGGAGCCAAAATGTGATTATTTGGATTTGTTTTTTTGGCAATAAAAGGAAGAACCTGGCAGAGTGAATTATTCGGTTTTATGTGTCCAGTCGATGCCTCTTTTCGAGTAGTATAATCATGATTTCTGGACAAGCCAGACAAGGTCGGACCTTATCCCAGTGCATGCAGACTACTGCGGTGGATAGTTGGAATGCCGCTGGGGCTGGTGGAAGTTGGAGTCGTAGTCGTACTCTTCCAGTGCAGCCAGTCTTGTACCACGATCATATTGAGATCTTCGGCGCCGTTGCTCATCACGGAAGTGCTGTCCGGCATTTGGAGTAAAAAGTCCTTTAAATGTCAGTAATTTATACGCAAAGAACTAATGTAAAACTTTATAATTGATAACATACCAACATGTTCAGCATTTTCACAACTTCTCTTCATCTTGGAATGGTTGTCAGGCTCCGGAAACGGCTCTTCATTGCCAGCTAGCTCAGGCCTTGGACCATTAATTGTGTAGTAGAGCTGTTGCCAGTCAGTAAGGTATTCCTCACTTGCTATGGAAGAAGTTCACCTTGGGGCGATAATGTGACGCTTCAAGCATGACAGAGCTATTGCGAAATTTTTGTACCAAACAGTCCTTGCCCTGAATCGCTATACATCCTTGTCAGTAGGCTTCACAATGCCTATACTAGGTATATGAAGGAAACTCACTTGCGTAGGAGATCTCAGCAACCTTGTCGCTCTTAAAACAGTTCCATCGCTGATTGCCTCTCTTTGTGACAAAGTCAATGATGTCCAAAGGCTTTGAAGGTATAGTCAGTTGCAATACAGAAAGTTGGGGAATGAGTTATTCTTACATCAACGAAATTGATGAAGGCATATCCAACGCTGCACCGTTAGTTAAGCATTTTGATTAACCCGGTGCTCATTAGAGAGAAACTTACTTGCAGTCATTTGCAAAGTCAATCCGAAGATACATGAAGTCATATTTGCCCCAGCTGGACTCATCAACAATTCCTTTAAGCATCGCTTGATCGACTTTATTGGGAATATTTCGGAGCATGATCTTGGTTCATCAGATTCCAAAACCCCGCGTAGGTGAGAAGTATGAAAATTATACTTACAGTAGTGCGGACATCGATACCCTGTCGAATACGATCGACATCCACGACATTGTGCTGGCTGCTGACGTTATGATGATGATATGGTGATCTGTGAACCCTTACTGCGTTTTGTCGACGAGAGTCATGATGTGGATAAGCAAATTGCCGAGGTATCATGAGTTCTGGTGTCACTATTGATGATTGAGGGTACATTGAGCCAACCCAAGAGTAATTACCAGTCGGTAACATGTTATGCAGTCTTGCTGCTGGTTGTTCCGCTAAGTATGAAGATGAGACGGGCATACCTTGGTATACAACTGGAACTACCCCGAATGAGGGCTGAATATTTTGGTAGTTGGTGGATGGAGACGATTTGGCTAGCGGGCTAAAGTAGCTAGGAGTTACTGATGACATGGAGGACTGGGGCCTAGTCAGTGATAGTCGCTGAATGTCTCTGGAAATATCCGATAAACCACTTGCTGCGCTGGTTGGACTAAGGATGTGGTCTGGTGTGGGAGGAGACATTGCTGTGGGAATGTCAGGGCGATAGGCAGTCATACAGATTTGAAAACCCTAGAGTGACCGTAAGCGTACATCTTATTGGTATACAGATTAAACTCTTACATCGAGTACTTTGCTGCTCAGATTAGAGACAGCCTTCTGCGAGACGTTTTCATCGGAATACTCGATTATTGCAGATAACAAGCTGCCTTCTACACCGTTTTGCAGCGGCTTGAAGGCAAATAGATCGCCTTGAGATAGGAGAACACCCTGTATGAATATGTGTACGTAGGTTGGGTCAACATCTTGAAGAGTCGAGGCGCCAAATACAGCTAATGTTAACTGTCCTTCGTGCGCTGTAATGAATCCCGATGCGCGATTGAAGGTCTATACCCAGATGTCAGTGGCTGGGAAGAGTAAAGGTAGGTTCATATGTACCTGTGAGAATTCACGAGGGTGGATATACTGTACCCGCCAACCTCGGTCTTCACACTCAGCTTGCTGGACAAATAGACATGCGTCTCGAATATTCGCGAACCGAACATACACAGGTTTTGCAGAGTGGTGAAATCTTGTAGCGTAACACGTCTGAAACCCGCTCATCGAGAGACGCTGTAATTATATTAGCTGCTCCGCGACGTAGCCTAAATGAAAAGTACACAAAACGTACAGCCAAATATTCTTCTATCTCAGTTTGCTGAATGGCTCCGATCTCAGCATACACAACTACGCATCTTGAAAGATTCATGTCTGTGCTCAATAAAGTATGAACATATTTATCTGTGGATGCGGGGCAGCTGGTTCTTGGATGTTTCTCGACTAAATGCTTCATATCTGCATTAATCTCCTGAGAATTATGCTGGAATGAGTCTCCTAATTTGTTTTCAGATCGAGACCCAGGTGCGAAGCACGAAGCAGTTGGCGAAAGTTTGCGACTTAGAGGCACAGCTGGATTGACGAATGGGTCTTTCTCTACTGTGGAACTTTCACTAAAGAAGGGAGATCGATGGGGGATGATGCGAGATGGCTGTGAAGAAACTTCAAATTTTATCGGCCCAGAGCTACGACCGCTTGATTGTTGAGCTCTCAGGAACTTGGTTGATCCATCTTCGGGAGACAACCCTGTCAAGTGGGTGTCTGGAGTGCTCTTGAATGACTCCGCCACCTCACTCGATGAGCGAGGTGAGGTTGGGTTGAAAGACCCCTCGCGAGGCTGAGGCAGAGCCATGATTGGAATCTAAGCAGGCTTGTTTCGCTGAAAATATCTCGCAGTCTTCTAAAGATTCCTAAGAATACCCCCAGGAACAAGTGTGCTCAGTCTGTCAGTTGAGGTATTGTGTTGTATATAGAATCGTAATTATGGCCTAAGCTGAGGTCATCTAGCCAACCATCCAGAGATCCTACTAGAGGTGGTCGTGGTATTTGAGAACACCTATTTGCCTCAATTGGTGTATTTTGTTTCTTAACGCCGCAAAATTTTACTCTTACTTTGTCGTGTTAGTAGTGATAGATTGTGTCTGGGTTTGAAGAGAGTATATGATATTGGTGGCGTAGGTGACACTGGTTTCTCGAGGCACTATTCCACGATTGACATACCTATGGGATGTAGGGACCTTGGGGACCCTGTTTAGGTACAAAGAGTGTTTTAAACGCTGCAACTTGTGCAAAATATCTCTCCCATGAAATCGAGAAAGATGGATATCGTCCTGTTCCTAACTGATTGTTAGTGTGGCCATTGAATAAGCGAGAGTTGATGTCTCATAGAAGAGACGTGTGGCAGTGATTGATAGGTTCTATATTATCTGGATACCATCAGAGAAAGACGCTTTTGGTATCCTCGAACAAGCCTGCCACGATGGCGTAGATATTGGTCCTTGGCATTCAACGCTTCAAGTTTGACTGAAACAAGGGTTGCCCATGACTAAAGGATGAAGATTCTAAACCGTCTGGTACGCTGAGATCTATTCTCAGAAACTGGTAGGGATCCTAGAATCTTGAACCAGACCCAATATGTCGTGTGCTTTTCATATGATGAGCGGGTTACAGGCATGATGTTGCCATAGCTTGTGTACCCAAATGACCAGATGTTAAGAGGATGCACAGCATATGTGAATATACTTTGGCCATGAATCAATTAGAGCTGGGGGATGTCTGCCCTGGATTGAAAGAAAAGCTAGCTGGCCAGGCTACTATGGGACAGCATCGAGAAGGTTGTTGAAGGATTGAACTGAGCTCCAAAGGTTGCTGAACATACATATGGGAAATATACTTACAATGCTTCTGCGTTTGCCAACATGGACAACGCCAAAGTATCCTCCCAAAGCAGTGAGAACGCCTCCAATGGCTGCCGGTTATAAAATTTGTAGGAGATGTGGACAGGTGCTTTTGCTAGGGAGGGGGATGAAGAGAGGTTAATCTACGAAAGGTTGACGGCAGATTTAGAAAGGGAGAGTTTTTATGTCTACCTACACTCATTGGAAGTTTTCTGCGGTTAGGTGTAGAAGCAAGCACAAGGAAGGTGCGACTCATCGTGCCTTTTCACATTCAAGGCTGTTATGCCTGTATTCAACGTCTACACATATATCTACCTCGGAACACACCTGCCCACATATTTGAGTAGTGATTCAAACTCTGCAATGCCCAGTAATTGATCGTCTCAAGATGTCGCTGCTAGTTCATCATTACTATCATTATTCTAAGAGCTTCGCAGAAATTTACACCGTGTTACTGATGGACGTGATTTTGTAATTTATGCACAGAGAATAATTAAATATCGTTGAGGCTTATGATGCAATGCAATAACCATCTCAAATTTTGCTCACACTAGATATCGAATATTTGGTTATTGTCCAGATCTTGTTCCTATAGATACCAGGAAATCGCAAAATTACCTATATATACATGTGAACGATTGTTCGTACTGTCAAGCAACCTTACATCCATGGCACTCACCAAATGAAATATAGCTACCTCTGGATTTCCGTATCTAGGAACGGCAGTGAACTGGCGCCTTGTCCGAGTTCTACCTCATGGAGGACATTACTCCAACATTGAATGCAAACGGCCTAAGAGAACATAACATACGGCTTTGAAAACATCTCACATCTGTTCAGGTAACTACGGGACTTCCGTGCTGCCCATTTGTCAAACAGTCACTCTAGTTGACCAAATAAAGAAAGAACCAAACCCACCATCCCCCCACCCCCTGTGGGATGGTGGGACAAACAGATAACAATATGAAGAAGGACGTTGGCAGCCTGCATGGAAGCTATAGAATAAGCACTTATAATGTACATGCAGGAATGGTGCAATATCGGACTAGGAATCCCACGAGAGATGCTAGAAGCGGCATTTACGCAGGATTGCCCATTTACCTCATTGATGACTTCGACCGTTCGAGACCAGTGAGTACATAATGGAAGCAAGATCACCAGGAAGAAAATTGCTTTTTGAGAACATCAGGGGACGGAAGATAAAATCCGTCCTGTATTATTAAACCTAAAGGATATGAGTGCATATTCATTGCTGTAGGGCGTAGGTTGTCACGAGTCTGCCCACGCTCATTGACTCCCACCTGCGTCTTCCACTATACATGTGTGCAGTTGGGGATATTCTCCTTACCCGTGTAGCTAGCTCAATGCACAGTCATGGCCATAGCAATGTGGATGATTATATGTGAGAACTCATTACCGGATCTTGTTTCATATGTTTTACAGGGTATGACAAGACTACCTATGTCTGGCTAGGTCTGTAACCAAACGATACAGGATACAGTGTCGATTTCTTTTACTTGCTAGAAATTGATACCCAGACTGCTTGAGCAGTGAAGAACTTTCTACTTGTATTTGGCCAGTATAGTTAATTGCGACAGCCTATTATATGTTAAGGATCGGGCATGAGCCGCAGTCCGTCACCTACAATTATTTACGCAATGCCAGTAACATCAAAGTCAGCAAAGCAACACTTCGGGAAGCTGAAACAGTGGATTCAGACTCTCTGGTTCGATAGCCACCTTTGGATTCACCAAAGATTCTTGATGATCAGTCTCAAATAGAACCGGTAGGATGATGTACCGGCTTTGCATCAAAGCAAGCCAGTGTAGGAATTTCGTTTTATCCTACTTTCAAGAGGCTGGGACTGACATGTCGTTAATATGGGATGTTTGAAGTAAGGTTGCGGCAGTCCAGCTTCGGGGCCACACCGCACGTGCCAAGCGGCTGATCCACTTGTTCTAGGCGGTCCACTGTGGGGGGCCTTGAGGCTTTGCAAGTACCAAACAGGGGGCGTCTTTCCAGACGTGTGACGCTAATCGTGCAGCTGGGCTGTAATCTACTGCCTTGCATGAGCTTCCAGATTTCGCTGAAGAACCATCTAGGTTTCAAACAGCAAATCAGTCTTCCTCAGTATTTTAGAAATGGTCGCGAGCTAAGTAGATGCCGAGGTGTGAACTTCTGTTGGCTGCTTGTTTACGTGGTTCTCGGATCGATCTGCGCATTCCAGGCACCCCGCGCTCGCTCTTCCAACTGAACGACTCTATAGCTCAGCGAGACAACGAACGTCCTCTCAGCTCCCCGAATAGCCTCCGAGGAGCTAACTACCCGCCATGGCGCCGCGGAGAGCGCATAACTACGATGACTATGGCACTGCTGTACCCCAGATCATCCTCTCCTCCTCTGACGCCGATTTCCTGGACCAGCTGATCCCGGTGCTCAAAGATGCCACCTTGACGAACCGTACCAACAAGCTTACACAGAAGCTGACCCAGTACGCCGAAGACCGCGAGACCGACATTGAGCGCATAGGCCTGACAAAGCATGAAGAGTTTCTATCCTCAGTGAACCAACTACAGAATGTTCGGGAAGGCACAGTGGCGCTCACGACCGAGATCCTCAAACTCAACCAATCCATCCAAACTAGTACCGAGAAGCTCGCAGAGCAGAAACAGGCGTTGGTGAACACGCGAGCCATTCGCGAGAACATTTCGGACACCTCTGATGCTTTGAAGGACTCACTCAAGATACTACATGCCGTCAACAATGCCCACGAGCTCACGCGCAAGAAGAAGTATTATGGTGCCTTAAAGTCGCTCGAGGATACGCAAAATGAATTTCTTATACCCATATTGCAAAATAAGTACGCAAATCAGCACAAACTAGCGGACATCATCCAAAAGTCGATTCCTGCTTCCCAAAAATCTATATCCGAGGCGGTAATGACAGATCTGAACACATGGCTGTACCGCATAAGAGAAACATCGCAATTCTTGGGCGAGGTAGCCTTCTGGCACACTGAGATGAGGAGAACAAGACAAAGGGAGCGTATTGAGAATGATCAGTTCCTGAAAAATTTCAAGTTGAACTCCGCCATTGAGCTGGTCTTCGATGAGAAGGAGGAGTTCGACGTACTAGACAACGAGGAACTTCAAGTGGATTTTACACCGTTGTTCGAGGCTTTACATATACACGATGCTCTTGGCCAGACGGAAAAGTTTCGCAGCGATTATGCGGGTACAAGACGGAGGCAGAAGGAGCTTCTCATTCCCACCTCCGTGAGTTTGACAAGTGATGACGAATCGTCACTGAGCAGCTTGCTCGAGGGCATTGCAGGTTTCGCGATCATTGAGAAAGCTACGATGAAGAGAGTGCCGCAGTTACGCACGACTATCGATGTAAGTCGCATTGCATGAGCCCGCATACTGTTCCACTGACAACTCCGTAGGTAGAAGAACTATGGGATTCGATGTGCTCATCAGCCATCAGTCTCACCTTGAAAGCATTAGGCGAGGTTAATAATACAGATATCCTACTGAAGGTGAAAGGAGTCATTGCTCTTTTTATCCAAACCATGGAGGTATGGCCAATAACCCACCAATGTTGGATAAGAGGTGTCGTTGCTAACTAACCCACCCCTTGTATTTAGACCTGGGGTTACTCTGTGTCCAGGCTGGATGAGTTCTTGATGGATCTCTTTGACAAATATGCAGAATTGCTCAAGAAGCGCTTCAGCGAGGACTTCCAGGAAATCGTATCGACAGATGACTATATGCCTATGGCGATTAACACTCCAGAAGAGTACGAGAAAGTATTCAACGTCAGTTGGTTCACTCCGGAGACCGATATAAAGTATATCACGTTTCCCTGCGTGCTGCCGTTCTCCCAGATGTATCCATTGTGCTGCATCGACATCCGGAATTTCCTCAACCAGTTCTACTTCTTCTCCGACGACCACTTCCAGCACCCAACCAAGATCGACGAGACGTTACGTAAGTCCCTGGATGAGCTTCTTACGCAGAAGGTGTGCCAAACACTTGTCGAACGCCTCAGCTCTCAGTATCTGGGCCAGATAGTACAGATCTTGATCAATCTCGAGCATTTCGAAATCGCCTGCCAGGAACTTGAGCAGCTTCTCGTCCGTGCTCGTGCCAAAGCCTCCGCTGGCGGTCCTTTGACACTCTCGGCCACGGAACAGTTCCGGGAGAACAAAAAGACGGCCGAGAAGCGGATTTTTGAGTTAGTAAATTCTAAGATCGATGACCTGGTTGAGACGGCTGAATACGAGTGGATGACTTCAACCCCGCCCACGGAGCCCAGCAATTATATGCAGACTCTCACGCGGTATCTGTCCAATATCATGAACAGCACGCTCCTCGGTCTGCCGCGCGAGATCAAGGAGCTTATCTATTTCGACGCCCTTTCCCACGCCGCTAACAAGATCCTGGCGCTGCCCCTCAGCCCCGACGTCAAGAAGATCAACCCCAACGGCGTTGCCGCGTTGGCAACCGACGTGAAGCATCTTACGGACTTTGTCGACGACCTTGAGAATGGCTTCATGCTTCGTAGTAATCTGGACGAGTTGGAGCAGACCATTCTGCTTCTGCAGAGTGATAACACTGACGAGTTCTTTGATGTCTCATCTCGCAACAAGAAGTACGGCCGCGTGGATGCCATTAACGGTCCGGTTCTCTTGGAAAAGTATGGTCCCCCTTTCCTGTTCCCAGACTCGACGCATTTTATCCATCATTTGGAGCTTTACGAGTATTTTACTCATCGGTCTCACCACCACCAATTTTACCTCGATGCGTCGTAATAGATTGCTAACTTCTTTCTGTCTTCAGACTTACCCAGCAAGTAGCAAGCCCAACAGGAACCGGGCAACGATTTGCCAATTATGGGCTGCGGTTTGGCACAAAGTCGTAAACATGGTTCGGTTATCGCAATATGGTTTTCTTCGAGTATATCCACTTAGGCATGGCTATTCGCTTTCACGAGTGATGACATTGAGCATTTGGTTTCTCGGCCTCGGCCGGATCGATGTCGCATCAAGATCACTAAGGAAACTTCATCCTTCATTCATTTGCCCTCCGCCAATAGAGTTATGTGTGTGCGCGCGTGCTGCTAGCTATTGATGATCTCCTACTATCCATTCGTACTATGATGTACTTTAACCGTAACCCTCTAGACGCCAAGCCCATCGCAGGATCTGTCAAAGAATTTGCGACTGGCTAACGAACCAAAACCAGACTTTGTAGGAAAGAGTGCAAGGAAAATAGAAGAACACAAAGATGAGAAGGGGGATAAAATGAGGAAAAAAAATCCTAGGCAAAAGAAGGTAACAAGAAACAGGGCTGAGTTTGAAACCAGTTCAAGGAAAGGGCATCTTGCATGTCTGATCTTATTAGTCTCCTAATGACCACGACCGCCTGGAAATTTCAGTCGTTTTTCTTTGTTCACGTAATAGAATATGTTCCTGTTCAATAGGTCACTCTGGTTTCAGACTGGGCTGCTGGTCTTCTCCGGTAGACGATTGGGTCGTCTTGTGTGGAGGCTCTCTGAATATTGTATCAAGCAGATCTGGATCCGCCTTTTTGGGATATAGTGGCTGTTCGTACGAGTTTCCCAGGTTGTGAACAGGCGAACCGTTTGAAGCATCAGGAACAGCAGACGTAGCTGTCAGTTGCTGGTCCGCCTGGTCCGTAGCACCGCTGCTGTACTACTGTAATAGGGGCGGGCGATATCAGTGCTCGTGTTCACGGGGTGTTGATATTGAGCTTAACTAACCTGCTGCGGTTGCATTCCCGGGTATGTAGTATACATGCCCTCCATATCCCCGTACATGGGCGGTGGTGGCTGGCCATATGGTTGCTGGGCAGTCTGAACCTGATTGGCGTAAATGGGCGCACCGCGGTAGTCTTGGTCAGGTGCCATGGCATGGCCCGCCATATCGTAACCAGCGGAGCCCATACCATGATTCGGCGGGGGCGGCATGGCGTGCTGGCCACCCATAGGAGGGGGTGCAGGCATGCCGGGCTGAGCAGGTTGTGATTGACCAGGGTTAGATCGCTTCGCATGGCTGGCCTCCTCGCGTGGCACGATGTCAATCAGGAAGTCAAACATGTCGCTCTTGGCCAAGGCGCTGGCAATGTCGGAGCGCTGGAGAGTCCGTCTCTTGTTCTCCTCGGCATGGATCCAGGCACGCATCGTCAACTCAGTAATGAAGATGTCGCATCCTTTGGCGAACAGAATGGGTGCTTCGGCCGAAATCATCTTAACTTCAGGGTCCGCCTTCATGACCTTCTTGATGCGTGCAAGAGGCAGTTGGTGCAGCTTGTAGTCATGAGTGTCCGATTCGAGATGGTTGATGGTCTGTTGCCAGTAGGTTGTCAGGATGTCCTTGTACTGGCCGTGTAAACCCTGATGGACATTAGCCCAAGGGCCGGTATAGAGCTCGGCGGGTGCGAAGCCGGAGTTTGCCAGCTACAATGGACAAATTTGAGTTAGCGACGGATAGGTCAACGTCTATTCGTGAATGATTCGATGCAACTCACTTGTGCGCTGGCGCCTGAGGGCAGAGAACAATATTAGCAACATGACGCGCAGGACGATGGAGATGGACGTAATGCGCGCGGGGCGACGGGCAAGCTTACCGTAGTGACCGCCATGTGTAGTATCGTAGACAGCTCCCTGCGCCCTCGACCCTTGCGGATGATTCGAGGCAGATTGATTGTGCGGATCCATGATTGAGTATGTGCGTGTTGGTGATCGGATGCTTTGGGGCGGGTCTTGCGGGAATCAGCAGGAGGATTAGTTGATGAAACGGCGGCCGGACAACCGAAGCGCCTTTTCCACTGAAGGGCGAAACTCAGGAAAAGAAAAGAGAGACGCAGAAGAGGGGAAAGAAACTTTCGCTCAATACCAATGTAGTCGCAACAGGATGGAATACGCAAAATGCAGCACACGATTCAGTAGGTAAGCTTACAGATATAGGTTTGTTTACTCTCGTTTCTCTCTTGCGCGCAAGAAGATGATGTAACAGTCAAGAGCTCCTTGTTAGTTCAGAGAACGTTGCGCTTGCGATTGACGTGATTGATTGGCCAAAGCTGGTGTATATTAGAGGGCGAATCAACGGGGTCGGGGTGGTGTGAAGGGAGGGCAGGTAGAGCTTTTTTTGGGTCCCGTGGGCTGTGGAGAAGCGTAGGCGACAGACTGATTCGTTTTCGCGCGGAAGGGCGTTTTGAGTCAATACTGCCTTCTCATTTACCAGTTCTCCAGCGCGCGTGCGTGAGAGGTCGATTTGATTGCTCGCGTCCAGTTAGATCAATTACAGAGGATTAATAACTGCAATGGCGCCTGCGGATAGTGCCGCCGAAGCTCTTCCTAGTCGACTTGAAAAATTGGTTCCTTGATCCGCTGCACAAGATTGCTGCTCAGAATACAGATGGGCAGATTGGGGCACTAATCGGATGAGTAGGCAGGATTGTGCTACAGATTTTGAATCCGCGCAGGATAGCGACAAGGAAGAACCAGGTTGATTTGAAGGGTACGGGGGTTTAAGTCAAATGGATTACAAGTATTCGTTCCTGAGGTTCGAGCAAATGACGTGAATCACAACTGATGAGGGTTCTTTTTTAGTTCAGAGGAGACGGGGGAACCGGTGTACAAATGTAGGGCTGACTGGGATCTACACGTTTTCTTTGTCCCTCCCACATCAATCAACTTTCCTGGCAGTGCTTCATGCAACAATATAGTTACATGTGTAGTAGTGGGCTGCCTGAAAACCGGATGCGCTGGCAATGGTGGTTGGGCATCATCGACCTACCGCCAACACAGCAGCGGCCAGGGCAGCGGAGGCGGCGGGGGTGTTACTTGGGGGGAGGGGGGCCAATCTACTCTGCTTACCTCTCGTACTCCCAGTTTCCAGCTCCGTCTTAAAGTAGGTTAGCTTGTTCTTTCTCCCCGACATTCTGCGTGTGTGGCTGGGGTAGTCCGCACTGCTTTTTCGCTTTGTGGCAGGCCGCTGCGGCGTTTCCACTCACCCTTCACCGCCTGCCGCCCCGCATATTTGATTGGTCGTAACAATTTTGGCATTTTTCTGCCGTATCCAAAGGGATTTTTTTTTTAATCTTCTTTAGTGGCAGGGGCAGCTTCACATGAAAGCTTTCCTCCTCTTGTGAGACCACGTTCGAAATCTGCAGCCATGGCAGACACGATGGTCGATCCCGCGGTCGAGCTCACCGATGATCAAATTGAAAAGCTCCTGCAAGAGGCTGAGGCTCGGTTGGCTGCCAAAGAAAATGGAAAGAACTTGACGGCAGTAGCATTGCCTGCGAAGCTCGATGTGGCTGCAAAGCCGGATAGTGCAGATGGAGACTCGACTGATGCGACTGTGGTGGGAAACAAGAAGCAGGATGCACTCTCCGTACGAGCTATCCAGGCTCGTTTACCCAAAAAGGAGTTTGAAGAGGTATGTTCGTCTTTCTTGTCGTCTCTTTACTGCAATGTGCTTCTAGGATGAAAATTATATCCCAAAATGTTTGAAGTGGCAACTAAGTCCGTTATGGGCAACGTTGCTGCGCCAGAATGATAGATTAATATCATAGTTACTCTGACTCTGCACACCACCTTTGTTTACTTGTTATCTGAGTCTGCAAACTGGTTGCCAGATGCTAACTCCACACAGCGTGTCAAAGCCACTGCGGGCCCTTCCTGGTTCAACATGCCCAAAACTGATCTTACACCAGAGCTTAAGAGAGATCTACAACTGCTCAAGATGAGGAATGTTTTGGACTCAAAACGACGTAAGCACGAATGTTGCCTAACTGCGATGAGCTGTGGAACTGACATTGCACCTGATAGACTACAAAAAGGATACCTCCAGATCCGCCGTCCCCGCATTCTCGCAGGTCGGTACCATAGTTGAAGGGCCCACCGAATACTTCAGTGCCAGAATGACCAAGAAGGAGAGAAAGCGCACCCTCCTGGAGGAAGTCATGGAGACTGAAGACACTACTCGCAAGTTCAAGAGCAAGTATGGAGAGATCCAAGCTGCCAAGACGAGCGGCAAGAAGGGTCACTACAAGAAGATGATGCAAAAGCGGTATGGAAACAAGCGGTGAGAACATTGCTTTGTGCCACTGTAAGAAACGTTACGTGATCGAGGCTACTACTACGTTCCCTCGACACAGCCGGCTGCCCCTTGTGGCACGCTGTGACACTTTTGCGGAAGTGGAGATATAATCGTCATTCATTCGAAGTGTTACCATCCTTTCGAAATGGCACCGGAGGAGACCGCGTCGTGCTGGGACCTCTGAATTATAGAAAACACAGCTTGCAAGAACCCTGCAGATACACCACCAACGCCACATCTGGAGTCAGGGCATCGGCAACAATGCTGGCAACCCTCCCCTAAATGACGGTTGGGTTTTGAACTATCCTAAGGCGTTCATTACCCCAAGTCTTGCTATTAACGCTGAGAATGCGTTCCGCAATCGACTTCACATTGACCTAATTGGAAGAAGTCTAATCCATTACCGTATTAGGTTCAACCATGGGAGGCAGCTGTTTATATAAATGATACATGTATATTGATACATAAGGAGCAACCTTTCTCCTACAACCATCTTGCCGAGCCATTGCTCGTTGGGCACTATAAATACTATTTTTACATTTCAGCCCCCAGACTACTTCTTGTTCAATCATGCTCAGTGACCGGTGTATTTACTAAGCTAGGCAAAGGCCAGCTAGGTTGTTGTCCATATGAGATGTGGTCGTTTAGCAGTATCAACATATCTCAATACAGGAACGGGATATGTGGTGGTATGCTATATCAAGTGGATGATCGGACCGTCCCCTTCTCTGTCTTGCTCTTTGTAGCCCCAGGGTCATGCCCCGATTTCATCTTGTTGGCCGTCATAATGTTCCTGAGTGTAGACTCACGAGGAGTAACAGTGTTCCATTGTAGGTTGTTCATGTCGATATGTTGGTTGACGCTTTAACCCGCCATAGTCACCTTGCAATGCCTAGCTGTGGCATCGCACCTCCGGCGCAGAAGATTGGAAAGAATTCTGTTTGTTGCAAGGCGAAAATTGGCGGAAGTTATCCACAGGGGGGAGATAACCTGGCCCTGATTAAGCCCATCAAAGCTGCTTCTCCCGAATTCCGCACATTTCACCTGCCTGTCTTCGAGTCTTTAGGATGCGCTTCTGGGTTTTGGGAAGCCCTAAGCATAGCAATATTATCATCAATGATAGCGATCTCAGCCTCCAACTTTAAAATCTTTTCCTGAAGGATATCCTCGTACTCCTTTTCTGTCAGAGACTTGAGAGGACTCCACTTTGCCGCTATTGCCCCTGTTTTCTCCCCTACTTTCATGTCTTGAAACTTCTGGGAGACGAAGGTTGTGGTTCCCCCAACTAGAGAAAAGAAGATCATATTGCGTAGGATATGGCTTGGTCCACCTTCAAGCGTAACAATTAGCGCTATTCTAATATTTCTCGTCATATATATTCTCCAATTGTACTTACGAACTAGGCCACCGACCATACCGGATACACCGCCGGCAATGGTGTTGGTCTGAACTCTGTCGATGGGTCTTAGATTCTCCTCACCACCCCAGGCATGCCAGAGAAGGTCTCGCGAGGCTGTTGGGATCATCAGCATCTACTGCCAGCATGGCCAAAGCAATTACGTCAGGAGACAACAAACCTATATAGCTTGAACCCAGTGCAAACCACTGTATACCCGCCACCACGGCGAAAAGCCCAGCAGGCCCAGACCTCGCTATACCGGTACCATAGCCGAATAAGCTCCCCATTACGCCTATTACACACGATTGAATGAGTGAGTAAAAGTTATGCAATCAAGTGCCAAGATGGGAATTTAATTTTACCAGTAACGGCACCGGTCTGTACGGATTTGCCTGCTATCTCCCAGAGCTGGTTGGAAGAAGGCATCTCCTCGTTGCGGGCAGGCCGCCGAGGTGGAATTTGTGAGCCGGTAGACATGGCTGAACCAAAGAATAGCAAGGCCAATATTTCACAGTCTTCAGCCGGGCTACAGAGGGAGTCTGCAGTAACGACACAATCGCCGCCAAACACAAAGAATACCCTAGACCGGAAGTGCAACGCCTCAGAATTTCTCGGTAGCTGAGACCCCCGGATCGCGGAGAAGGCTCCGCCTAACCAATCGACAGCTGGCTGAGAAGAAGAAGGGAGAGGATGGAACGGACGCCCGGGCGTAAGTATGGATTAGTGGCCAAGCTGTAGAGTGTTGCTGTCGAGGGAAGTTGTGAGCAGAGCCGGCACAAGTGGTTTCATCCAGATAGGAGCTTCGATGACCTTTTCCTGCTGCATGCATGCATGCACGTGCCTATATATATATATATACCTAGATATATAAATACACACGCAAATTCACGGCCCGGACAAAGGAAGGAAGAATGCAGCTTTAGAGCTCTCAGAGCCGGAGCTGGCCAAAGGACGTATTTGCAGCGAACAGGTCCGTTTCTGGCCTGCGTGCTTGTCCCATTTGCGCTGCTCCCTTGGCACAGGGCGATCCAAGCGTTGGAGCGATGCCAATGGGCTAGTCCGCATCGGGCACTAGCCGACCCCACCACGACCTCTCTGCAGACGGTGAAATGGCAGAAATGGTCAAGCCCTTCCTCCTGCCAGGCCCCAATATTTGCTGTGAGGCTCATTGATTTGCTCTTTTTTTCGCAGCGCACCTCAGCTTTTCGGTGGACTGTGGGAACTTTTTCTGCCGACCGTCGCCCCCCCTTGCCGAAAGCCACTTGCACTGTCGAATTTTTTTTCCCTTTGACGGAACTGCTGTCCACCCAGCCTCGACATATCGTGCCCTTCTGGAGAACCTGTGCCGTCGACTGCCAATTCGTCTCCGTTATTGGCGCCGACTCTGATCCCCTCCTCTCCACGGGCTGTCTCCGTCCCTCAACACCAGAACACTACTTACCACTCCCGCCTGTCGAAGGACTAGCCCTAGGCTCCTTCGATATATCACGCCTTGTCCCTTGCGCGCAGCGATCTTGTGAGTCGTCGCGCGTATCCAACCCAAGCCGCAATCATGGGTAAGTCCACCTCCTACCATCTGCACAACCCCTCTGCGTCCCTCTGTCCGCAATTCCAGCGCCGACATGCCAGATGTGGCGTGGCGCTGGGCCCCCTGCTGTTCGACCCGCCCCCATGTGGTTTGAGGAATATATGGCTGATTCGCCGTGCTCTACAGCTCCCAAGAAGAAAGAAACGCAGAAGATGTCCCTCGGGGCCTTCTTGCAAGAAGATAGTTAGTTTCTCCCTTACAGCCATTCTCCATGCGTTCGATGTCGCTGCCTCTACCTGGCGCCAGCCCGCACCACACCGTCCTGGCATTGAACTCAACCAATTCTGCGGGGTTTGTTGGATGGCACGGTACCACACTTACTAACACATGGGTTATAGAATATGGTGGTTCTTGGGCTGATGAGGTCGAGGATTCTTTTGGTATGTCATCTTATTTGGTGGTAGGGTGGGGTTTCTGTAGTACTAACACCGTGACTACCAGGCTCTCAGCCTCTCCCCGCTACTGATCGCCGAGGTGGTGGCTACTCTAGCTACGGAGGTGGTTATAGCAACGAGCGAAGTAAGTCCCTAAATTGTTCGGCATCTTGTTCGTCTGGATTCCGACTGACGGTCATGACTTTAGGCTACCCATCCCGCGACTCTTTCCCCCAGGAGCTGCCCACAAGGCCCCCTTACACTGCTCATCTTGGTAACCTTTCCTACGATGCTACCAACGAGACAGTCACGGAGTTCTTCGAGGGCTGCGATATCATTAGCGTTCGCATCATCGAAGACAAGATTGAGCAGCGCCCCAAAGGTTTCGCATATGCTGAGTTCCAGGACGTCGAGGGTCTGAAGCGAGCTCTTGAGCTCGATGGCCAGAGTTTCCAGGGCCGCAGTATTAGAGTCAAGATTGCTGATCCCCGTAAGTGCCCACTCATCTTAATTCTCTCCCATGTTTCTCAGGCTTATGAATTGTAAATGCAGCCAAGGACCGCGATCGGGGTGATCGGGGTGAATCCGCCCGCGATCTGTCGAGCTGGGAGCGAAAAGGCCCTCTGGCCGATCTGCCATCCCGTAACAACGATCGCCGAGACTTCAGCGAGCGCCGGGACTTCAGCGAGCGCCGAGGCCCCCCTCGGGATGCCCCTGCTGACGATGGTAGGGTCCGTGATTTTGGAACTTGGGAACGTAAGGGACCTTTGTCTCCTCTCCCTCAAGCTGAATCATCGGGTTCGAGGGATAGCAGCCGCGTGCGTGGAAACGAGCCCCGCCGTGGCGATACTTTCCGAGGAGACCGCCGTGGATCGGGCCCTACTTGGGGTGAAGGCCGTCAGGAGGGTTCGCGACCACCCCGCGAGAGACCGGAGCGCCCTGAGCGAGTTCCTACTGCTGCTGAACTTGACAACCAGTGGCGCAGCAACATGAGACCTGACAAGTCTGCCAGGTCGCCTGGCCAGTCACGCGATGGCAGCGAGGCGCCTGCTTCGCCGGCTGGCCCGGCCGCCGCCACCCCTGCTCTGGCCACTCGACCCAAGTTGAACCTGCAGAAGCGCACTGTCTCGGAGGCTCCGGGCGTCACTTCCCCTCCTTCGGCTGCTGATTCTAAGGCCAACCCCTTTGGTGCTGCGCGTCCTATCGATACAGCTGCTAAAGAGCGCGAGATTGCCGAGAAGAAGGAACAACTGGCTAAGGAGAAGAAAGAGGCTGACGAGAAGGCCAAGGAGGATCGGCGCCTCGCCAAAGAGGCGGCTGCGAAGGAGGCAGAAGAAGCAGCCGCTGCAGAGGCGGAGGCGGAAGAGGCTGCTGCTGCTGCTGCTGCTGCCGCCGCCGCTGCTGCTGTGGAGGAGACGCCTGAGACAGCAGCTGAAGCGCCCAAGGAAGGCGAGGATGCTGGCGAACAGAAAGTACCAACAAAACCCAAAGAGCAGGTTCAAAACCCCAAGTCAAGAGCCACTGAGAGTGGAAACTGGAGGACCACGTCTGGAGAGGCGCGCACAGCAAGAGGAGGATATCAGAGCGCACCTCGAGGAGGACGTGGTGATGCCCGTGGCGGACGTGGCGGACGTGGCGGAGGTCGCTTCGAAGGTAGCAGACCTCCTCGCGCCAACGGCAGCCCGGCAGGCGGTGCTCCTCCGGCAGGACCCGCAACTCCGGCTAGCCCTGCTACAGAGGAGTCAGCGGATCCTGATGGCTGGACCACTGTCCCGGCTAAGGGCCGACGAAACCAGAGCACTCGAGCCTAGGTTGCCAATACCGCTTAACGATTGTGTACAAAAAGCAAAAGCATGCTCTCCATCAGATTTTCCGGCTCAGGCTTCTAGGCAAAGAAAAAGTTCGGTGGGGAAGAGTTCAGGTCAGGGGCTTGCTTTCTCCTTCATAATTCTGTGAGAGGAGAAAATGCAAATCTGGCGATACACTCAGGGGGAAAGAGGAAATGACAAGTGATAATTCTCACGGCAAGAAAGAAAAGAAAAAGACGTCTCTCTACTGTTTTTTCTCCACGGTGCAATCTCGCGCTCAAACCCTATCTCGTTCCACTCTTTTCTTCCTTGGGTGTTGCTCGAGCCGTGTAAGCAGCGCAAACTTGTTGACACGACGCTTATTCCTGAAGCCCCACGGCTTTTTTTTCGTTGGCAAAGAAGCTAGGGGATTACCATATGGAGAGCTTGTATTGCTTTGCTGTCACCTTTTTTTTTCCTTTTTCGTTGAGAAACGTACGACATGCCTAAGTTCCTCCTGTCCCTGGCAGATTCTCCACCACCACCTTGAAGTTATTTTCTTTTGAGGCGTTCATGGTATTTTGCATGCATGCATAGCACAATTGAAACGGTCATGTACGAAATGAAGGAGAGAGGAGGAGGAGGATTATTCGGAGAGATGACGAAGCAAGATGTTGAAAAAAGTTTTTTCTTTGGGGAAGGGCAAGGGGGAAACTAAATCTTCTCTCTTTTTTTTGTGTTTCAAGTGTTTGTTGTGTTTATTCTCCCCTTTCTACTTCATGTGGTTCTTTGGGGACTTTACGCCTCTCCCTTCTACGAAACTGATCAGGAATGTTATGGAATCATCACGGATTAGACTCAGGGTACAGGACCAAAATGCTGATATATTCTTTTTCATACCTTACTTGCGCGTGACTGGAGAGGCTGTACATTGGCCGCCGTGGTAGGTACGTATGCTTGGCACCGGTCATGCAAGTGTGTGCGTAGTCAGAAGTGAAAGAAAGAAAACACATGCATGGTATCGTTTTAAGTGCTAAGGTGCGACTGATCCAGTCTCTACCTATTTACAATTTCAGAAGACTTCGTCCAACATGCGCAAAAGTCCGTCACTTTTTGAAAACTTGAAGTCCAAGCCTTTCGATCTCTTTCCCCTCTGCGGTGCCTTTCCCGGCAGCCTCAAGCAACCTCGTCCAGGCATCCGCGTCGCGGGCTTTGACGGCCTCCTCGGCAGCTTTGACACGCATGCCGCACTTCTCATACATGGTGATGGAGGCACCGGCCTCTAGATTCTGGCACTTGGGAATGAACACTGCGGCCAGACGTGGATTGCCGGCCTGAAGAATCTGGTTGAAGAACGGCTGTGACGAGAATGGTCAGTATTGTCTTGGTTTAGAGCGAGCAATTCCATGAAAATCAGAACATATGGGAGGTGAGTGAGTATAGCAGCTTACTTCCCAACCAATAGGGCTCTTCCTAGCCTTGGCTATTTCCTCTATTTCGTTCCAATCGCGCTTGGCTACAAGAGCTCGAAGTCTGAATGTGGTAAAGAGCCATTAGTCCTGGTCACAGTACTTAGGAATTCTGGAGAATTCCAAAATCATCTCACCTTATCCACCAGGCCACCTTCTCAGGCACCTTGAACTCGCTCTGGATCTTCTTGGCCTTGTTATGATAACCCATCCGGATAAGCTTGAACAGCGTCTCGTTAACACTCAATCCAGTAAACGTGTCCGAAAAGTCTCGATCAAAGGCTTCTTGCATCCTGAGCAGCGTGGCGGCCTCTTTCAACACTGTAAGTTCGAAAGTGTTTTCCCGCGATTCGGATAACAGCTTGGCAGCAAGTGCTAGCTTGTCGCCTGCCGTACGCGCATCAGGTTGATCCAAAGCCTCGCGAATAAAAACACTAGAGCCATCAAGTCTCCTGTCATCCTGATAGTACAAGTCCTTGAGGAGTGCGTTATCGCCCTCCAGGGCGGCAGAAGATTCAACCAGAGCAGACGCTGCTGGACGAGAATTGATGACGCGAAAGAACGCAGCAAGAGGCAGTTTCTTTTTAAGCTGCAGAAGCACGAAGAATACAAGGTCGGAATCTCCGCTTTCAATGGCCTTATCCAAGGCTATTTCATCTTCTTCCATACTAAGGAGGAGCGGAACTTGCCGCCCAGCTCGTGGTTCATGGTTGAGTAGTTCAGTAGCCAGACGACCTCGGCCCTCATCGTATGCTGCTCTTGCTATCTCTTCAAAAGAGATGCCAGGCTTTCCTGCAAGTTTCTCAACGACCATGCGGCAAATCGAATCATCATCCTCTGAACCCAGGCGCACTTTGGCTGATGCCCAGTGAACATAGATGCGGTCAGTAGGCAAGCGGAGGTAACCAGCTATTCGGAGCGCGAGCAGATACTCGTGGCGATTGATGAGCCTCTGGATCAATCCCTCAGGAGTTAAACGTTGATATTGCTCATATGATAAAGGCACTCCAATCTCGTAAAAGCGGACAGCATTCAGAACTCGTAAGGTCTCGCACATATCGACAAAGTCATCACTGTTGTAAATGTCAAGGACTGACTTTCCAAAAGAAGCGGCCTTGAGTAGCTGCTTTTGCCAGTGGATGTCGAACTCGTGCCCAGCGGCCGCCACGCATGTGTCCACAGCTTCAACCAGATTAGACCGAATAAGCTGAATATTATCATCAGCCTTCGGTGATTCATTCTCAAGCTGCTCTACAGCATCCAAGAGGATGGAAGCTGGAGACTCCGTGTCGAAGCGGAAAACTTCGTCAGTCGCATCCGGAACTTTTTGCAAAAAGTCGCAGACATCGTTCGTGAGGAGACGGACGCCGTCGTAGTCTGGAGAGGTCAGAGGGTGAGTAAAGATATGATGGTAGGTTTAAACCTGGTATCCTTACCAACGAGAATGTGGACCTTGCCGTCATAGAAATACTGGGCTACGGCATTGTTGGGTCCGACAACATTGACTTCGTCATCCCACGCAATGACAACTGCATCATTGCCACACCACTCGAGATATTTGGGCCGAATTTTGGATTTAGAGTCATGCTCACTGAGCCGACTCTGGAAGTCGGTGGTTATGACATGTGCCTTTCCATCCTCCGCATACAGTGCAGCAAACTTCCCATTGGGGGACACACTTATACGTGTGAAAGGTCCAATGTCAAGAAATCGATCTTCACAATCCGTGGCATCCACCACGTATATGGTCTTATCAATGCTAAGGAGTACTTCAACGGATCGAGACAGTGTGAAAGCCGGCGAGATGATCGTCCACGCATGGACATCCCCCTCTGGGCTTGCGGCCAGCTGCTTCGGCCTGGGTTCATCGTACGACGATACAGAGATCAGTGCATTGTTGGAGAGCAAAGCCACCATGCCATTGTCGTAGAACCGGCACTCTTGAACGCCAAAATCTTCTGCTTCTCGACCAAGCGAGAACTGGGTGAAGTCGCCTTCAAAGTTATTGTAACAACGGACCGTGCCATCATAACTAACAACCAGAAGCTTCTCGTCTTCAGACCATCCCAAACCTTTGATAGAACCCTGATCCCAAGCTATGCTCTTCAGAAGCTTACCCGCGCAGCTGTAGATGTCAATGCTGGGCTTTGACGATTTGGCAGCGCGAAATGCTTGCAGCTTAGTTTCATCTCGGTAAATAGCTAAAGAAAGTCAACGGAGGGCTGGCAGATGAGCTACGATAATTAACGACTACAGATAAGGGGACCCATGACAGATCAGCTTGACCATGACCATAATGGTCCTTAGATGATACTATCATGTCTTGGCCAGCATGTGACTGGGAGCGTGGGGTGGTCATGGAGATGTTCGGAGAGGATGAAACGTGGGATGTGGTAGGCGACGCCATCCGACAGGGCTGGCTGGGTGCGGTGATTTGAAGAAAGAGGAGCAGGAGCAAGATTCAAACCATTCCACACCGGGCAGTCCGGTGGTATTGTCGGGAGGATGTAAATCAAAACAAGGGGAGAGGGGGAGGAGTGAAGTAAATAGATGAAGTAAAAGAAAAAAAGAAAAAGAAAAAAGGGGGTCCTAGACAGCCGTACATACCTATTGCACCCCCATACGGGGCTCCAGAAACGATGTAGTTGTCCAGGTCTAGATCCTGATCAAAGACAGCCGTGTACAGCTGGGTCTTGCGGTAGAAGCGATCGCCGACCTTCTCCCATCCTGCCGTGGGATGAGCGACTTCCATACTGGACCATGAGTCACCTCCTCATGGGTTCATGCAGGTGTCCAGAGAGAGCCGGGCCGTAAGGTAGCGACTAGGGTTGCGGGCGTTCAAGCAGAGCGATCAAATGGCAACCTTACTATAATGGGGGAAAGAAGAGAGGGGCTGAGAGAAGAGGCGGAAGCGTGATGGGATTGGCCCGTGAGTGACGACCTAAGGCCCTTTCACTAGTTCCCTCGGTGCCGCGTCGTCCTTAAGAGGCCTGGGATGCACTGTAGGTATGTAGGTAGGTAGAGAGGTGGATAGGATGAGATACCTAGGCATGTATGTAGGTAGTTTTGGCGTGCAGCACCGCCCTGCACTATGAGCGCAGTACCACAAATGACGAAAGACGTTGCCAGCACCTCCTAACTACATACGTACATACGTGACGAGGGGTGCACCGCTACGTAGATAGAGAGCTCCTGGGCAGCAGACTCTCAATCTTGGAGAGCTTGGGCCAGCGCTACAGCAAGCTGAGCTGAGCTAACCGAACCTGCACCCCGGAATTATCCCGATAGACCGATTAACTTATGTCAGCATTTCGTTGGGCCTCTAGCTTGCGTGGTACTTGTCCAGAACTGCCGGGGGGTTAACAAGTCGTCATGTTATTATCCACCACCCACAGCAGGGTGCCCGTACACAACTTATTATCAGCCCGGTAGGTATGGGATGTCTACCTACCAATGCACTTCGTAATTCTGTACGGTTGGGAGGTTAGGGAGGAGGGGCCTAGGCTCACTGCTTGGTTGAGCTGCAGCCAACCAATACACCTGAAACTTTCCTGTCGGCAGGCTCAATTTCACATGACCGGGCAGGGCAATCAAAGGCAATGTCCATGCCGGCCCGTGTCATCATATCATGTCACTCCTCCGCCGGACAGCTCCGCTCGCGCGGTGCAAATCTGTCCTTTTCAAACAGGAAGCGAAACGAAACGGAGCGTGTATTGTCACCAAAACAGGAGATAGAATGGTGGAAAGTGAGATTGCGATAGAGGGGGTCTTGGTCAAACGCTGGGCTCCAAGGTAACCTCCATCTACATCCAATCATTTCCCCAGCGCGCCAGGAACCGCAGTGCGGATCGGTGGCTCGATGCAGGTCCGCTTCCCCTCCTAGCTTCCCGAATGGGAGCCTGGAGACCGATATCAACATCGTTTCGGAAGATGATGAAAGCACCCCCAACTGAGCCCGCAGTGCTAGAGACGCATGCTCGAAGGGGGCATAACGCCCCATCAAGCTTTTTTTTTCTTTTTTTCTTTTTCTTCCACACTCCCCTGCCCGCCCGCCTCGGGTTTGCGATGGGATGAAATGTAGTTATGTGGTTCTCACTGCTTTACACCGAACCCCTCACACATTCTATATCGCTCTATCTCCTCCCCGCATCGCTTCTCCGTCTTGGTCTTAACCCCTCCATTGGGGGCGTGCGCGTGTTCCCTCGTACATTCGTCCGCGGTCACTTGCTTGCTGGGCAGTGCCGCGTCTGTGCTATGGGAAACCTGATGCACCCACACCTTCCCTCACGAGCTGCATGTGAAGGCGCCCACTCGCCAGGGCTCCCAGCAGGTCGAGTGGCGATCAGAGCAGTTGCATGAATATTGACGTCTCCTTAAATATGGAGACCGCTAGACAGCTTGGGTATACTGATCGGAAAAGCCGATCGCGTGATGCTGTATACATTCGTATAAGAGACCCTGAGCGCTTCACCGTTGGGTTTTCCAAGACCAGCATCAGATCGCATCATCCATCTCTTCAGCTACTGGCTAATTCACATCCATATAACAAATCTCCGCAAGTTAGCAGAAGATCTTCTGGAATTTTTCCTTTTGCCTCTTTCTGCCGTATATCCCCCCCACCTCCCCCCCCTTCTTCTTATCTCTCGTAGCTATAACTGCCCGTCTTCGGATATCCTTCCATCTCTCTATCTGTATATTTTATATATAGATCCATCTATAGATAAGACCTTTATCTATACCGCAACCCTCACTTTTCTCTTGCTTATCACTCTCTTATCTCGCCCATTCTTTTTCTTGTATACATATTTTATACTCTCCCAAACATGGCCACCGTCACCATTCACAGGGGACTCTACGAGGACATCCCCGCCGACTCTTCGGCCGGCCTCCTCTTCCTTAAGGAGCTCCTACCATCGTACGACGCCTTGGGCAAGCCCCCGGTGCCGGTGCGCGACTTCTTCGCCGAGGGCTCCAAGGTTCTGACTAACTCCAACGACGCCAGCCCCATTGGCCAGGTGCTCCAGGGCTTGATCAAGCGCGTCGAGCGCCTTTCCAAGCTGTACCACGAGGGTGTGGTCGCTTACGACATCGCCAGCTCTGACGGCAGCCACACCGTCATCTTCGAGTCGTACAACATCCGCACCTTCAAGAAGGACCCCGAGGCCCGCGAAGTCCGCGTCAAGGAGGTCACCACCTTCGAGCTCAAGCCCACCGGCGACGGCGGCCTTCTGGCCGTCGAGATCCGCACCGTCATGGAGAACCATGCCATCACCCAGATCACCAACCAGATCGTCCACAGCGGTTAGATGGGGAGACTAGCTGCAAATGAAAACGCAACATAAAAGCAGAATTGGGTCTGTGAATCCAATCTAGGTCGGGGGCGAGGGCTAGGGGGGAAGGGACAAATCTTTTCTATCTTCTCCTTCTTTCGTGGAAAAGGACGAACCGAGTGCAGCGCACTGGCAAGAGGTCGTACATATGGCGATGGTGTTTCTTCATGCATGAAAGGGTGGAAGTCACGTTGGTTGAATCCAGTAGACTACATAGGCAGCACAGTTTCCAAAGCTAGCCGTAACGTTATGTTAAAACAAAAGAAAATCAACACCATAACAAGTATTACATGCAGACAACCCTTGAACGTTTTGTTTCCCTTCTTACATTTTCTTTTCTGGCCATTGAACGATCCTTCAGCCAGATGAAGCTCGCCGTAAGAGGCATATTTCTACTTATCGTGTGTGTACGATAAAGTTGCACGATCCAGCATTCGAGTGCAAAAGGGTTGAGGGAGAGAGAGGGGGGGGGGGGGTGGAAAAGAAAGCTGATGTGAAGCTGCGTAATCCCGTGCAGCCAAGACACCCTCATTGTCGGGATGGGCCGGAGAAGCAACTCAAAAATAGATTTCAGGGGTCTTCTACCATTCTAGAAGCCGAAAAGAAGCGGAAGGGCATTGGCCTATGACAACGAGGCCAACTGCTTGCGTTTCAAGACTTCTGATCCAACTATCCAAACGCGCGTCTCTTTGCAACCATCCCAAAAAGGGGGGGCCGGGATGGCCACCATGCTAGCAGCCTTTGTAAATTTTCATTAAACAGATGAAGTAGAATTGGAAGCCTCCTCAGCGGTCTCCTCTTATGCCTTCATGCATCAAGTCAGGTGTCGCTGCTTTCGATTGAGAACTGGCCTTCGCAGGTTGCTTGCGGCAAGAGGGGCAGCACTGTGTCCAATTACAACAGCATCAAACTGCGGCTCGCAGATAAAGTTCGACACAATGAAGCACTCTTAACATGTTACTAAGAAAGTATAAAAACCACCTTTGCCGGTTCCAACCGTGTATGCGCGCGTGTGTGTATTGCTATGGTGATTCAAACTGTTTCTCCCCTTCACCTACCTCACATCGCGTTGCTTGATCGCTTTGCTCGCAGCCGCCAGGGCTATGCAGCAGTTTGGTAAGTCAAGTCTTGTCCCTCGTTGTTTGTTTCGTTTCTTTCCTGTGGGAATGCACGGGGGAGAAGAGAAATGTGTTTGATGTAACTGGGCTTACTGTGCGGTTCGTTCATTTCTCCTCGCTTTGGTAATATGAAAAGAAAAAGATAAACACAACATGGACAGAAGGCTTTATCTTCCTGCAAACCACCAAGGAAAGGGGAAAAAGAATGAGATTCAACCCTTATAAATTCATCACATAATTTACTACCAATGTCCTTCCTGTGAGAGTCCTCGCTGCGCACACAGAGTCTCACTCTTTTCCCCCTGCCCTGCGGAACCCGCCCCTCCTTACACAAACCTGTCTTATTCTTGGCGAATGATCCGGTCAAACAGCGGCTTCATGGCGTGTGCACTCTTCTTGGGGATACGCTCCTGGGTATCGTAGTTGACGTAGCAGCACCCGAAGCGCGTCTCGTAGCCCTCAGCCCACTCGAAGTTGTCGAGCAGCGACCAGGCCATGTAGCCCTTGACGTTGCAGCCATCGGAAGTGACGGCTTCAGCCATGGCCTCGGCGTAGTCCTTGAAATACTTGACGCGGAAGTCGTCCTCGACGATCTTCTCCGCCGGCAGGTCGTTCTCTCCCTTGATGCTCGTGCCGTTCTCCGTCACGTAAATGGGCGGGTACCCGTAGCGCTTGCTGAGCCAGTTGATGAGTAAGCGGAACCCCTGGGGGTTGGGCCGCAGCCAGAATGACTGCGTCTCCGGACCGATGCAGTTACCCGCCTTGTCGTAGTGCGACGTCTCAAGGTTGCCGAGGGTGTCGTTCTCATCGGCCGGGCCCGTCTTGTGCTTGATGTAGTCGGCGGCGTAGTGGTTCATGCCGTAAAAGTCGTTGGAGCCCTGGACAAGGCCGCGTTCCTCGTCGGTGAACTCGGGGAGGCGCTCGCCCAGCTGCTTGCGCATCGAGTCGGGGTACTTGCCGAAGTAGATAGGGTCCGCGAACCACGAGATGGCAAACTCGATCTTGCGGTCGGCAGCCTCGACATCCAGAGGGTCCTCTGGGTCCCAAGGGTACGCGTGGTCTCCGTTTAGAGTGATGCCAATCTGGCCCTTGTCAGTGGGCTTGAACTCATCGCGGTAGACCTTGACTGCTCGGCCGTGAGCCACAAGGATGTTGTGTCCAGTAATCCAAGGTTCCCGCGAGCTGTCACCAACTGGAGACTTGGTTCGATCCGATGTGTGACCAGGGGCAAAGTAACCACTGTTGTAACCAAGTACACAACTACAGAATGGCTCGTTGAAGGTGATCCAGTTCTTGCACTTTGGGATGGCCTTGAACATTATGCGAGCATAATTCTCAAAGTCCAAAGGGAACTCGGTTCGGCTCAAGAGGCCGCCGTATCGCTTGTCTAGCCCATCAGGGAGATCCCAGTGGAACAGGGTAATGAACGGTGTGATGCCGGCCTCAAGCAGATCATCAACAAATTTGACATAGTGGTCGATACCCTTCTGGTTGACAGGGTCGTTGCGGCCGCCCAGCGGGATGATGCGAGACCAGGAGATGGAAAAGCGGTAGCATTTGGCACCAAGTTTCTTCATGAGAGCAATATCTTCGGCAGTGCGGTTGTAAGAGTCGCACGCGACACTACCATCAGAGCCGTTTGCCACTTTGCCCTCAACCTTGCAAAAGGTATCCCAGATGGATGGACCGCGTCCGTCTACCTCAGTAGAGCCTTCGATCTGGTAGCTGTAACCAAAATTATAGTCAGTTAAATTTTCTGAGTAGTAAAGCTTGTAGAACGTGTTTTGGTAGATTATAGCATAGTATAGAGACGCTAAATGGGTCAATCGAAGAAAGAAATCGGAGTTAAGTGTCTGTCTAATTGCAAAAGAACCAATCCAACCAAGCACTTACGCCGCAGTAGCAAAGCCCCACAGGAAATCTGATGGGAGGGACATCGTGTATAAGGGCGCGAGGCGACACAAATTAAAACAAAAATGCGGGTATCTCGGGGGGTGACGCTGCGCAGCCGGGAGCACTTGTTATGTGTGGTATCGAGCCAGAGTTGTATACAGTTGCCCCGGATGGCCACTTTTTTTTTTCTCTCGTCAAGATCCTCAGCACCGGTCAAAGAGGAGAGGCAGCGAGAGAACAAAGCCCCCATGTGTCCTCTTTATATTAACGCAGAACCTGACCCCCAAAGCCCACGAGCAGGCGAACTAGTCACCTGATAAGGGTCCTTGTTTCCCAATTCTCCCATGTCGGACCGTGGCCACCGAAGATGCCCTTGGCCCGTCCAGGCTTGCCAGCAGAGAGACGAAACCACCCAAAGACACGAGCGGTCTCCGCCGCGGGGTAATTGGAGCTCATACATTGGCCACAGCGTAGGGACAACCTCCAACTTGGTCCGTAACCTCGCCCTGATGGATCCTCCTCCACGGCCCGTCTCTCCGAAAGCTGAAGCTCGATGCGGGCAAGGGCCGTCAAAACTTCGGCTAACGGCTCAGTGGCGGAAGGCAGGGGGTGGGTTCGCCCATGTAGCGCTCCGCCGGTAAGCGAGTGCTCCCTGTTGTTCCGGGTTGTAGGACATTGGACAAGAGAAACCAGGCAGAGCCCTGCCTTCCAATAGTGAAGTCTGCCGGTGCATGTGGCGCTCTCTAGAACAGTTCCGAAGATCCAACGAGGGCCTGGTCTGGGCATATATAGTTGAAACAGGTGAAACAACCGGCCTTCATAACTTTGCTGAGAGGAGGCTATAACTAACAACATCATGTTGGTTATAAAGATACTTTTTCGAGGCAATTACTCGGAGCAAAATCCGTAGTGATGGTTCCTATGACACATGTACCTGCTACGCGGCACCTAGACGATGAATCTGCCTGGTGCAGTTAACCGTATTAAGTAGAACCAACAGCGGCGAAAAAGATGACGGACATTATTGCAGCGCGCCGGGCAGTATCACTGCATTACCGCTTCTGCATATGGAGTGCCACCCGGAGGCTAAGGGAAGATCCAATCTACGAGGCACCCCATCATAACCCCATATCTGTGCCTATAGTTCTTCGTAATATACGTACTTTTGCGGCTACAGGACAGGTTTCTGCACTACACACGGTCCAAAACTTTGTCAGCTTGCACCTCAGCACATCATAAAGGCGCCCGGAAAGACGGATACTCTAAAACTCCCCAAAAAAAAGGTTGAATTGACGAGGTTTAAATTATGGGTCATTCTACGTTGCAGTCCTGTAGCGAAACACATATTAGCAGCTCCACAGAGACCTACCGGTCTGACCTCCAAGGCATGCGACTGACTGCTTGTAGATATGAGCGATACGATTCGTAACGCCAGTTCATATGATACACACAAGCTGACACACCAATGCTCCGCGGAATTGCGGTCCTCTGAACCATCCACAATGAGACGGTAGATTAGAACGCATCACTCTTGGCGACTCCAGTGCCCTCTTGGTCCGTATCTGCACGCTTCCTCTTGCCAATGGCTGCTTGTTCTGGCCCATCGCCATCGCCATCATCGTTGCTGTCGTCGGTCCACTCAGTGATCTCCCATTCCACCCGCACAGTCCCATCCCGGCTGTGTTTTACGCCTCGGCTCGTGTGTACGTTACCAAGTCGACTACCTTGGATTAAATTGTCGAACCAGGGGAGGTTGGTGAAATCGCGCCCGGAAAGCTGCAACTCTGCACCCGGTGCGGGAGCCGCGGATTCTATATCCATTGCATCGTCTTCGTCCTCGCTAGGAATGAGACCCAGCTCTTCCAGGTCACGCAGATCTTGCGTCAGGAGGCTGCCGAGAGTCAATTGAATATACTCAGCCTCGCTCCGGGGTTCCTCGGTGAAGTAAGAGATAGGGGTTCCACAAAATCCACAAAAGTGTCTCATTGCATGTTGCTCTGAAGGTGATGAGTAGATACGTCGAATGGACGATCTCGACTCATCCGGATACAGCGGGAAAGTCTGGCTGTGATACCAGGTCAGAGGGACGCGGAGGAATGCCGATAGCGGTGTAGCGGATGTTGTTCCTAGAGGGTGGTATCCAAGGTCAGCGTCTAGGTTGGCAGGGTTGATAATCACCAAAGTGTGGCTCGCTACATAACTAGCTGTAGTGCTCCAAGTTACTTATAACACGCGGAGCCTCTAAATTATGACAATCGAGCAGCAGAAGGCGCTGTAGACATACTGTGAGAAGTGTCCGTTTCAAAAAGCACCCTAGCTTCAGTAACAGCATCGGCGGGAATCTCGATGATATATTGATTGCGGCCGCAGTGGCAGCTGCCCCTCAGAGCTTTGTCGGAGCTCATGCTAGGCAACTGTATTGGGAAGGACAGGCGGCCTCGTAACGACTGGCAATTGAAGAGGCTGTAGCGGCTCGAGGAACACCAAGCGAAATTTGAGTGATGACAAGGGCGGGTCGGGTTGGAAAAGAATGCGAAAGTATGGTTGTATGTAGAGGTTCAGGTTGGGATGAAGCGGTTTGGGTATTTGGGTGGGATGTTTCCTGTCTGGCAAACCCTCTGGGGCTTCCCGGACGGAGGTGGGACAGTGACGACAGGACCGGCCGTTAGACAGCTAGGCATTGCTCAGTGGAGATGCTGGCAGTGGGGCAGCGGGATGACTAGGCGCCCGGCTGCCAATCCCTGCCCGGGGAGGTTCTAGTGCCCCATCGTGCTGCCCTATTTTAGAAGTATCGATTAGCTTCCATTCCAAGGTTTCTCCTCTCCGCCTGGCGGACTCAACTTTACGATAGGTCAATCTCATAACCCACAGAAACCTATGGACCATTCTAGCTAACTTACACTGAAAGCGAAACTGAACCTTGTCTTTTCCACCACAATTTCTTCGCTTGCTTGGTGGATATCGTTCAAGTATGGCCCTACCTACTATAGGAACGCGGAGAGGGTACTGTACAGAAAAGATTGCACTGCATCGTCATGATTGTCGTGATAGAGCGGCCTAGCTTGGCGGCAAGGATCTAGCAAGCAGCATCTGGTCAGAGTCATGTCCAATCAGTCAAGGCCGGACACGGAACATTGACCCAGCTGCTCTAGAAGGAATGATATTGATACTTCCCTTTCTTGCCCCTTCATTCGTTTATTCATGAATATATTTTGCGGTATAATATGTACACTAACTAAGTTATGTAGCTAGGTCATGTCAATGCACCAAGACAAGATCGCAGACAAATCATGGCTGATCCTTCATGCCTGACAGAATCCGTATATATGCACAACGTCCGTTTCATATTTGTACTCTAGTGTTCTTTTTCCAGCTCTGTCGAACATGCTACTGGGCGTCTATTCTACTACGTACCCTTCTCACATGGGCTGTGGCTCTTGACGGCATCTTTCGCTTCGCCTTCCACCCTTTCTTCACCTTGAGAGCTGGCAGTCGGTTGAATAGCACTACCCATAACTCTTTCTGGCTCGGCAATTTCAGATTCCTCGTCAGATTCGCCCTTCTTATCTCTGTTTAACCACCAGCGGAACAGGATTGTCAGAAACTGAGCTGTAAACACCTGTTCCATGGTGTACAATAAGATTGGTATTTGTATAAGTGACACTGTCAAGTTGGAATGTTGTGCCCACATGGCATCGGCCAGTGGGATTCCCAGTGCCTGAGTTTTTGCAGCACCGCAAAGACACACCGCAACGACCTGCTCCTTTGGCATCTTCTTCACCGTAAGCGCACGGCGCACGATGGCGGGCAGCTTGTTTCCCAGTTTGGATTCTGCCACGTGCGAGTTGACGAAATTGATAAGGACATCGGGTGGGTAAGCAGCATAATAGCAAATCACAGTGAAAACGCCGTACATGGCCAAGTTCATCAGCACGTTGAAGATCACTGAAGACTTCGGCAGTTCATAGAGGGCCCCTGTCTTGAAAGCGCCCGAGAATGTTGACCTGAATACATATGTTAGTCACAACTTCGGGCAAGAACGCACATGTCGTGGCACCCACCAGACAAGTAGAACCATGCAGAGCGAGCACACTTTGGCAAGCCGAAAAGTCTTCAATATCCATTCAACCTGTTTCGACCACGTCCACCGGAGAATTTGGCCCACCAGTAACGGCAACAATACACTGAGGCCAAGTTGTTTCATGACACTTGCGTACATAGAGCCCAATGTAGACGGAGATGCCGGTCTCACTTGGTCGAACACCGAATCCGAGGGGATAAATCCGTAGATCAAGCCAGGTGCTACAAATGGGCCCAACACATTGCCAATCACTACTTCGATAATCGCAGCCGCCTCATCGCCGCCAGAGTTTCGGGTCATGACGACATTGGATGCAATCGTTGTCGGAATGGCGCTCACGACAACCATGCCGATAAGCATAGTAACATCGATAGCCCCTGATGACAAACCACCGGCGGCCATGACAATTCGGATGATAACTGTACCTGCGGTCAACCAACATGTTTTTATTTTCATTACTCACTTAACGGTGAATTTCATACTTAGCATTAAAACTGGAATTATTAGAAATCCGATCCCTTGCACGAGGATATGCAGTCGCCAGTTGGTTATGTGCTCCCTCAGCTTCGTGGGCGAGAGCTGCATACCATTGATAAAGAAGATGAGCGCAATGGCGCCGTAGAGAATGGAGTATTCAGATTTAATAATACCTCCGCTGGCAGCAACGTCTGGATGCGAGAACAATAGCAGGGTCAGTTTGTATCCAATATAAGGTCATAACTGCACAACAAGAAGAGTGGAGCGGACTTCGTCCGTACTTGGGAAGAAATAAGCAAGGAGTGTTGCAAAGCCAAAGCCGAAGACAAGCCAGTTGGCCAGGCAGAAATCAAACACAGCTTTCAAGACTTTGAAGGCCTTGCGAAATACCATGTCGTCCTTAGCCGCCCCGGGGTCTACCTCCACGGCATCGTTTTCCATGTTTCTTGACCTCCGAAACCCGAGGTGGCATAATACTTCGGTGAAGGGCTGGGGGTGGCGACTGAAAGTCCGGGAAGCACAAGAACCAATGATGAACAAATTGCCAATCAAGTTGATCACAAAGAGAAAACACAAGGGCAACAACGGCCGGCCTATTGCTCAGCGGTCAGATAAAAGTTTTCGATGCCAGGCGCCAGGAGGAGAGCTGGGTTAGGCTTGAAGGAGGAAATTTGTTGATAGCTTGTTGGATCACCTCATAGACTTGCTATTTCCCCATTATTACCGCACGCCGACTCCGGTGAAAGGAAAGCCGACCCCGGGAAAAGGATGGCCGGGCCATCCACTCGCCCCTCTCCACCCTCTCAGAAATGAGACCAAAAAAAAGTGGTGACAGCATTCAGACCAGTTCATTCGGTGTGGGTCCACCCGATTCCGGACCGTTAATTGCTACCATCATCCTCATCACTGAATTGGAGGCGACCGCCCCTGTCCTTCCTGAATGGGCCAGGCCTCGACTTATTGATATCGCGGTGCACGACGCGGACTAGCCACTCTCCCGGCCATGGCTTCGCCGCCAGCTCTTCGATGAAAGCTACACTTCTGTGATGTCCCCGGGCGCAGAAGGCGCCCACAGTAAGTCTTGGGACTTCTTCATCTCTCTCGTCACTGTCCTGTGCTGGGCTATCGCCAGACTGCGAGCTATCCAAACTCGTTCTTGACTGCGATCCGGAATGCTCTCCGGCCTCTAGTGAAATGCCCTCATCTCCATTATCTTTTCGACCCTCTGCCTCTGGTGTGTTCCTGGTCGTCTCTTCCACCCGACAACGGGCTGCTGCGATCTTCGCCTCCATGCATACCCGGATCTCCTTCTCCGCCTGTTCGAGCAGCCTTGTGAACTCTGTGTGCCCAAGCATGTGCTCCCGCAATCGTTTCGAGGTCCCCTTGTGACTCGACCGGATCGCCTTTGGCGGGTTCGGTATCCGGCGGAGGTCATACTTGAGATCTGATGCTGGGCGCAGCGGGGGTACGTGCGCATGAGATGTCAGTATGAGCACCCCCGGATACACTTCCGACTCCATCTTCTATGCAGTATCTCTGTGAAACTGCCGGGTGTTGATATTAATAAAGCGATTTGGTTTTCTTCTCAAGAACTGGTTGAATATAAGAGGAGCAAGTGCTTACACAAAAAGCCCCGGTTAAAAAAAAATTGTTTATGTGACTTCGGCTAATTTTAGTCGCGTTAGGTTGGGTGCCGTAGCATTATTTATATAATATCTAAGACGAATGACTATGCTTCTATAAACGGGATTATCAAGAGTCCATCGCCTGTCTTTGTTCTTCCCATCACTAAACACTCAAAGCAGCTCGAATCATGGCTTGGAGGTTTGGCAATCCAAGACCAGTCGCTGGGTCCCATCCCTCAGTGGCGTTCCACGATGCCCAAGGGATGATACCGCCGCCAGGAACAGGCTGCCCATTTTGGATGTTGGTGCCAGTGCATCCGAGGGCGGAGCCTCCAGTAACATCAGTAAGGACCCCAGCGTTCAGGCTGTAAAGCCAAGGGTTGATGAAGCCCATCGTGGGCTTACCTGCCCGGAGTCGAGCGTCGTTGAGCAGTCCAATTATACCAGCTACGACGGGAGCCGCGGCCGAGGTACCACCTGTTCTGCCAGATCTACCGTTGACGACAACGGCATAGCTATCAATCATTAGCTTTCTTGGAGGACATCCCATGGGCATCGGACAGACAACATCGGGGCTTAAATAATGAAGGCACTTACTTGGGCGAGACACTGTGGGCTGCGATATCAGGATATCCCCTGCCGCTGAAATTTGTAAACGCGCCAGCTTCATAGTATGACTTCGCCGCGGGGTTGATGCCACTTTGGAGGTACTCGTTCACAGCAGCTGTTTGGTACCATGCCTGAGGGAAGTAGTTGCTGAAACCGCCACTGCTACCCACCCATGCCACTTCGGGGGCCCAAGACTGGGTGCCACCAACGGCCGTGATGTCTGTTGGGTCATTAGTAAATTGGTGCTTGTTTATGCGGTCTCATTGTTCGGGCTGGGCATCAACTACTCACAGGGACAGCTGCCGGGGAAGGTGGGCGTGAACTCAGCGTGATTTTTGCCGTCATTCGACATACACGCAGCGCCAACGCCACTATCTCCAGAGGATTCGAGGATGGTGATTCCGCGCAAGCCCATCATCCCGATCATATCGCAGACGCGTGTCGCGTAATCGAAGGGGACCGTCTGCTCATCATCACCATACGAGTTCGAGATGACCTGGGGAAGGTCGGCGTTGGTCTGATTCAGCAGGTACTGATAGTATTCCAGATAAGGCTCGTTCGTGTTAGTGCCTGCGGGCTCTACCAGATTGGGAATGACAGGAGGGCTTCCGCCGGTGATGAACTCTGTGATGGGTAGCGGGTAGGACACAGCATTCTCAAATTGCGCGTCGAGGTCCGCTTCGCCGTCAATGGCGCCGGCTCCCTGAACGTTCACCCCACCATTGATGAGTACAATGGAAAAGTTCTGCGGGGGGATGCCATAGGTCGACTGGTAGAGGTTTGAATCGGCAAGCTGTGCCGACTCGTTGAGGAAGCTGCCAAAGGCGACCCGGCTGCCGCTACTGGGATCCGGTACGTAGTCACCCACGCCGTAGGCTGATCTGAAGCAATCTGGAGTTACTAGCACGGAACAGTTTGAAGTGGCAGCGGCGGTGTGTCCCTCAGCTGATGTGTCCAAATGGGAATGTACTGAGCTCACACGCCCGAAGTAAGTCGTAGGGTGGACCATCTGGATGTGTTGTGCCACCTCGTCTGGTACAGAATACTTCAAAGTTCGCAGCTTAGGTACACCATGAACGCTAAAGTAGGCAAAGTTCGTATCAAGCAGCTTGTTTGCTTTGGAAACCGTGGTCGCAAACTTGATGCTGGATTTATGGTGAGAGATGGACGAAACTCCGGCGCCCTTCAGCCAGGCCTTCACGGCGTTGATACTCTCATCCGATGGAGCAAACAACGCCTCAACCTCATCCTTGTCCAAGTACTTGCCGTAATCGGGGCTGCCCGGGGTTGAGACTGCCTGCAGCTTGGCCTCCAGCTGATCAAGGTTTTGCAAAGCCAACCCGATGGACAGCGTGATTGTTTGGCTACTCGATGCGGGTTGCAAAAGCTTCACCCCGTGCGATAGCTTTGCGTTGCTCATAACGGCGGACAGCGCCGGCGAAGCCAGCGCGGCCATGCAAGCTAAGATCCCCAGCATCTTGGTGGTCACAATTGTCGTATCTCCGCCGGTTCAGAGATATCCGTCTTGACTGTTGGCAGCGCAGAACCTATAAGTTTGGCAAATTGAACCAACAACTGCGGAAGGGAAGGCTTTATAGCGTAATAGCAGCTCTTAAGAGACATGTTAAATGAGTCGTCGGCATGCGGCCGTCTCATATCGCACACGCTCCCTCCAAATACGGCGAAATCAGGAATGTCGTGCCCTTTCCAATACAACGCCAGAGTCGGTCCAGAGATCTCTGGTAACACCCCCGGTAGTCCTGAAATTGCACAGACGTGCATGCAACCTGCCCAATCTAGACGTCGGCACGCGGAAGAAGCAGCGCTCCACAGCGCGCATCCGGGCAAAAGTTGACGCCATCTTCATCTCGAATCTGCAAGGGCGCGGGATTTCTAGAAGGACGATCTCCCTTCCAGATTAAATGAAATAAACATGTCGTCCTCGAAAGGGAGGAAAGTGGTAGCCAAGAGGTTTTGACCTGTCCAAAGGGCTGGGCCCAATTGCACCTTAGCATGGCAATGTGGATCGGCGCTGCTCTTGGCGTGGTGAAGATCTGTTCAACCAATAGGGCTCTTCAGGTAAACACAGATTATTAGACAAATATATCTGGGCATTACAGGGGTGCGAGAGTTTACTTGCAAGCTAACTGATAGTAATAGTTTCTTTCATTCGTGATAGTTGAGAAAGCGCCCCCACAGTATTCTTCTCTTTGCACGTCGCTCATCTGCGTACATCGCATTTTAAAGGTGATGCCCGACCTGCTCCTTACTCTAGGGTAGACGTTAGCTGATTGGATGCAGATTTAGATGTAGATGTCTGTGTCATATCTAAGGGGTTGCATTAATTTTTGTCCGTAAAATGACATTATACACGCGTAGCTTTTTTCGTCTGTCCACATTGCCCCCGACATATGATGCTTTACTTGCCCTCGCGGTTCCTCTCCTCTGCCAGGTTTTTTTTCTCCCAATATGGTGCTCCCTAGATATGTATTTAACAAGTACCACCTGCATCGCGATCACAATATCATCTTCAGCAAAGTGCAACCCCGCGTAACCGAACTATATTCGCAATGAGGAGAAAATCGTCACCCTATCACTATTAGTACAAGAGAATCTCGGAACATTGAGACCGCTATTACCGATGGTTCACATTGCCAAGCCTTGAATTGTGGCATTAAGGGGAGTACGCCGCACAAAGGACATATTGTAGTCCGTCGCTTGCACTGCTTGCATGGCAACATTTGGCATGGCAAAGAATTCGGGGTAATTCTGCGGCCCGAAATCCCTATAAGTGATCAGGCAGTATGAGCTGGTGATGTCCTTAAATTTCAATTACACGTGGAGGAAACTCACTTGGGGTCCTTGTGGATTCTTGACAGGGTCATATTGAAGCTCCATGCGGACCAGACTGTATCAAACGAAAATTGCCAAATCTCGGGAAAATCCATGGAGCATACAACATTCCACTTGTTATAGGTGTTATTAGGCCCGCTGGTTAGCGTGACGCCATCCCAGTGGAAGGTAGTATTGCAGTCTGTTGCTTCATCGAAGTTCGGATCGTACCAGTGGACTAGGATGGGCATTAGCTACGGAACAATCCGCTTGTGCCATGCATGGTGGCCTAGACCTCTGCGCCTCTGACTCACATTTGTAGTTGCATTTGTATAATTCATCCGGGGAAGACCTTAAACAATTTAAGTAAAGATCATTCAGAATCCAGTCTTCGAAGTAGAGGGCCAACTGGGGGAATTCGGTTTCATCAATGAAGTTCAAGCCAGATCCCGGGGCATCCCTGCTCTCAGGCAACTGGGGCCGGCCAGCAACGAGTGAAATAACAAACTCGGTCAAGATTAGTAGTTGTGGTTTCATGTTGTATGGCTACTATAGCATTAAACCAAGGCTATGCTGCTGCCGTAAGCAAATATGATGTGGAGGGAAAGAAATATATATGGCTTCTGTAGTAGCCGTGGTTGTCTAGGATAGTATTATTGAGAAGAATGCTGGGGTAATTCCCAAGTAAGGCGGATTGTCAGTCTTATATATTAACTATTGGACACTCACCGCTTTACGATGCTATCAGTAGTTCGAAATCTTGTACGAGGAGGTGATGAGGAAACTATTACCATTACTGGGGCATGTACATCGTTATTGCAACATGAATGTAATATTGATCTCCTTTCAAGCCTGTTCTCATTCAGAGGCAGCCCACGAGGTTGATATGCAGCCTCCCGTTGTACCTGCTTGAACCACTTTTTTTTTTTTCGTGTAGCATCACTTGAATCACAATGATCCAAACCTCACAACATGGCTCTAATTGATTCAATGCCAGCGTCGGGATGTGGGAGCGCATGATCACCTTTATGTCTTCACATCGAAGAAGACGAAAGCCCACCTGCCATAGACAAATAAAGAGGTCAACAGATAAATTTGGAATAATGTCTCTATCACGCAGTCTAGGCGAACTCGGACTCTAGTCTTCCTTTTTTTCTTTCCTGCAGGGTCAGACTGATGGCCAGCTGAACTTGCTCTCAAGACTGCTTCTATTCTGCACGCATTACGCAATACGAAAGCACCAGATCAACGCACAAACACAAGGGCATGGATTCCACATCATAAACCTCCCGATTGGCTCCAGAGAGAGGCTTAACTCCGCCTAATACTTCGGGTCGGCCAGAAGCCGCTGGTTGTCGGGAGTCTTGTGGAACGCCACATCAGTGTCCAGCCGTGTGTTGTTCTCTCTACAGCGGGTTGACCTTGACGAGGCCGTATATGGGTTAATGTGTGTGTGTCTAAGCTGACCAAGTATCGGGAATTTGGTTGGTCTTAATAACTGACTTTCTCCGATATCCTTGGGAAAACGCGGATCACGCCTCGTTCCGAGCCCTCCTGTGGGTATATAGCGTCAAGCTAATATCACATTGAGGTCCATGTACTTCACTCTGTAGATCTTGTGCTCTCCATTACGAACGAGCCTCGCCTATCTTAGGAGGTTGATTCGATCCGCACTTGCGACTGATCGACGAGATCTGAACACTTGCCCAGAGATATGTCACAGGACGAGAGCCGATCTCGTCGCATCGGCCGAAAGGGTGCTGTTCCACAGAATACATCGTGTGCTTATTGGCCTGCTTAAGCAAAGAACTTTAGCACACCTGAAATCTCGTCGCGGAGCGATTGCGCGTAAGTAGCGACACAAGGCTCAACGGCAGTTGTTTCAGTTGAAACGAGATGTTATGTAGCTTGAGTTTGTTCGCCACCGCCCACGTGGTAATGCTGAAGCTTTTTGTTACACTTGTCTGTGACTGCTATCGCTCGATGAAGTCACGCACATGCTATTCATATCAGAAACTAGCCGTGAGTACGTACTGGGTAGATAATTTGATCATTTCCATTTGGATCTGTGTTAAACAGACATATTAGTGCTTTCAGTCATTATATCAGATAGATATCGCTTCTTCTCTGCTGATAAGAACAAATTGTGGAGGCAGAAACATGAGAAAAGTAATAACACCCTAGGCACCCATTGAGAGTAGAGAGAACCAATATGCGACCAAATTCAATAACTGCCATGGTTCTATCGCCCGAAAGCGCATCCAGAACAGGCGCTTTGTGAGTAAATTTAATGCGAAAGAGAACTCAAATACCGTGTGATTAGGGTTAGTTGCCAGGAGTCGGCAGGGCACGGAATAACATTGTATATAGACACCTCGCCGCTGCTCTTCCCTCTAGATTATATAAAAATTGCTGTGATTTCCATCCATGTCGATTTCCAGCGCTTCAAGTTGATATTGTTCTAGAAAGGTAGCTTAGATACCGACGCCCGAGGAAACCCTGGCGGATGTTGGCAAACCCCATGAGCCGCGAAGATCACCCCGAAGAATGTCCATCATTTCATACCAAAAAATGCTGATGCACCGGTGGCAGGGCTTGTTTCTTATTTTATTCACGGGATGCAGCATTCTCCTCCGTGAGAGGGCACATATTGCCGTAGACCCTACCACCTTCAAGACAATACTCGTTGACAGCAAGGCGCAGTGGCTCATTGACGCGGAGATCCCATAGCTGAGACAGCCCTTCGAAACCTGTGCGTTCGTGCTGTCCTTCAATAATCCCGCAAATACACACACGCTTCAAGTAGAGTGTTCGTCGAATACCCTGAAGAAGTGGTATCCAGGACGTTGTCTGTAAGTACATGTTCTTCAGACACAGCTCGTTGAGGGTAGCCCTGTGTCGAGCCAGCAAATTAAGCAGCTCCTGCCTAGAACATTCGATGTGGCAGAGACTTAACGAGCGCAGCTGTGTCCAGGTCCACCCTGGATGAACAACCTGATGAAGTAAGGCACTCCGCTGGATAGGCTCGTCTGACGGAGGCTCATCATCCCAGAAAGGGAAGCCGATCTTCAAAGTGTGCAGATTTTGAAGCAACCCAAGACACCGTGTTAGCACGCCGCTTTGCATGACTCTGCGGCAGGCTCTGAAGTTCTTTCTGTGGTTACGCCAGCTGCTGGCCTCATAGTACTCATCGTCGAGCCTGTTCTGGAGGATATCTCGGCGGTCTTCTTCGCACCAGGCGTCACTGATCTCAAGATCAAAATGCCTAAGTTCACCCAGGCTGGACATTAGTTGAAGGAGAACAGTATCTTCACGGTCAAAGAATCGCCAGTGCAGATTCCTGATCGACAGTGTTTCCAGCCGCGTAGAGGAGCGGGACAGGGCCAACAAGACCGGATCTACGTGCCTCGCTCCTACACGGTCGTCCCACGTGCCATAAAAGCCAAGCTTATCAGAGCTGAACGGATCCTCGGCCGCCGTTGCCTGAGCGTCGCTGCAGGTCCTCAGGGTCAAGTCCCTGAGGTTTTGAAAGCGGGTCAGGGCATGCTGGAGACACCGGACATCATAGTTGGAATTCAGCATATCCTCCTGATCCTCGCACAAGCTCGCATAATGCTCGTACTGCTCCAAAGGGCTTTGGCCACGAAACCATGCTGTGTGACTAGCTATCCTCGACCTCTCGGGATACACGAGCTTCGGCAAATCCAGCGTGGTGGTCACCAATGATAGAGATTGCAAGTTGCAGGCCAGCTGCGGGAACCGAGAGAGCTTCTCGAACCTGCCGAGATCACGCTGGGTCAGGTACAACACCATAGCTTGGTCACAGACGTGCTCGGCCCCGATCCGGGCAAACGCCTTGCAAGCGAGGCGGAATGAACAGACATCACCATCATCGCAGAACGCACATATCCGATGGAGCAGCTCTGGAGGGAGCTGGTCCATCGTCAAGAGAAGGGTCAAATGTGGTGGGGCGCTGTTAGATTCAGGCTGCTACTCAGGGCCTTGCCACCACTGCGGGCAGTAACATAAACCCCTCCGTCTGTGCTATGAGGACAGAGATTAGATAAAGTATGATATATGATATCGAGCTGCCCTTTTGTTGTGATCTTGCGATATATCACCACTCGAAATCCAAAGGATTGTGCGAAGATAGGCCCTGATGGCGCAAGGGGGCCAATGATCCAATCGATGATTGCATACCGGCCCCGGCCTTGGCTAAACCTCTTTCAGTATCACACCGCAAGTCCTCAAGTCCCGTGGGCGTGGGATTGCTTCTTCTAAAGTGCTGTAACCAGTGTCCTGCCGACATATTACACATGGGAGTGCCCTCGGCAGTGGCCATAGAGGTCGGCGCCGCTTTGCATGCCTGGCTGCTGCATACGTAACGACCTACTACTTGCCGTATTTCTTTTTAATGGTATCTGGGATATCTGCTGGCGAGCCTTTGACCAGCCGCAGGGCTTACACGGTGGGACGCTTGCAGCTCTGCGCACGGGCCAGTTGGCTACGCGAGCTTGGGGAAGGCGATCCCAACGCGAGGCGCTTCCGACCCATTCGAGCACAGAACAGACCAAACCTCAGCTGTTAAGTTAGCGCGTACGTGTGTATGGAGGCGATTCCCCTCGCATAGAAAGCTGTGAAACTGCCTTTAAACCTACCGCCTCAGCTGCAAGTATTTCCAAAAGGGCTGACAGAGCTATTTCCGCTTTGGGTGTCGTGGTGTTCGATTCCTGTTCCAGCAGAACCCCACAGCCCCGATCCTACATGGTTTCGTAACGTAAGTATGAATAAGATGTACACACACATTTGATTAGGGCGGATACATGACATATCCGCTAGGTCCTACGTAGTAGTAACATATTGCGTGGAGAGAGGCAATATAGACTACGAACCAGGACACTGCCGCGGCTAGCTAATTGTGCTAGTACGCACCACCTGCCATAGTCATTGCCCCAAGCTGTTTGCAACCTGATCTACGAGTTCTCAGGGCTGAAAAGAGCTACAGCATGACTAGCTTCATCCCAAGCTGGTTGTGGTAGTGAAGGAGGGTCGAGGCTTGGACGCCACCAACCAGCGAGGGTAAGTCGTTTACCGTGCAGGATGGGCGGAAACCAGAATAGGAGCAAGGAGGAGGCAGTGCTACTCGAAGAAGCCTGCGTTTAAGGTAAAGTATGCGAGCCAAGCAGCATGTAAGAACTATAGCTTCACCTCAAATGAGTTCAATCCATTCCACCCTCAATTTCAACACCGGTTTCCAAGTTAGGACTTGGCCTTCCGTCCAGATGGTAAACTAGAGAAAAAGACCATAATAACTGTACCTACGTAGTGACAGGCTGGAGTTAAGTGGGGCCTCCAAGCGGTCAGCCACGCGATACTGTTTTCCTCCTTCGACAGTGAACCTTTTTTTATTTATTTTTTTTTATTTTTTAGCTTTTTTTTGCCCCTTTCCGTAATTTAAACAACTCCCCAATCAATATATATCCGTTATCAGATTGATGCTGAGAATCCCTGCGAAGCGCTATTCCAAGCTTGTTTTTCGGCGCTAAGCCATAGACCACATTCGCGTGTGTAGACTTGCATACGTAGATAGACCCTTTTCCAAACAAACACTCACATCTGTACAAACCTTGAGTACTTGAAACCAGCTCAAAGATATATATATATATATACACCATGTCAGGTGCTTGTGGGGAAATGGGGTGCTACCTAGGGTTGTCGTGATCTTCAAACTCCTGACTATGTCGTTTCATCTACTGAAGGTATGGCGTCAGCTTAGTTTAGAGATAATGTAATACAGCTGGATCGGCCAAGAACTATGGACCCTCGCAAGATGAAGTCAAAATTGCATCTGCGGTATAGAAAGCCATGTGAAAAGGCAACCCCCCCCCCCCCCCCCCCCCCCCCACAAAGCGCTGACTGAATTCATCATTTCAAGAAGGTGAGCATTACCTCATTAAGCTGACGACACACTTCCGAGTCTGCAGAACCTAAGAGCTGTTACTCTCATGCTGATGTCCATTTAAACGCACAACCTGGGATTTATCTCCACGGGGGGTACGTTCAGGCGTAAGCTTCCCCAATTAGCAGTGCTTACCTAACTTGGACGGATTGCGAAGGATCATCCAAGGGGCTCAATATAACTCCTTTGGGACTGGATATTATATATATGCAAACGACCCCCCCTCATGCGGATGAAATTCATCGGGAGATGGTTTTTTCATACCGAAAGCAGAGAGTTTGCGACAACCATGGTTAGACCATCGTCGTGTTGGATAACATCTAGCCGGGCTTTTCTTGTTCTGCGTGTACTATGACGTTCTACCAGGAGTATCACATTGGACTTGGTGGTGGCGGTGCCAATGCGACTGTGGACCTGAAGAATAGTTGTATTGTCAGAACATGTTTCCATGGATCCTCCAATAGTAGCTGCAGCGCAAATCTCGACACGGAATGGAAGAAAGTGTTTAGATTGCATGCGTTCATCTCGGCGAGCTTAATATGTAGCAGGATGAGCTTGGCCGCCTGTTTCGAAATCCACTAAGCATTCCCCTTGGCCGGGTGATCCCGCAGAAGCGTCCGCTGACACGACGTGGGCAAGGGGAACAAGTGGTGCGGTTCGGTGCCACGAAATAACTAGCTTTCAGATCAAATCGTCCTCCCGCTGGCTCGCAATTGCGTGATGCTCTTACCACTGCCGGCTTCGCGGCATCATTATACACGCATCGAGCTAGCGCCATCATTTCTAGTGAATGCTTTTCACGAACGCTGGGGCGGCCCTTCCGGGAAAATAGGTAGAGACATGTGATATTAAGAGTGCACATTGCGTGGCATGAACCGGAAATGCGAGGCTGCCAAGGCACAACAGTTCATAAGTATCAGCTGCTTCTGCACCAGCATGCATGTTGCACCCAGAAACTTGCCACCCTACGATGCCAGTGCATCTGCTGGAGCAGTGTTCGGACCTGAAGTGCCAGACAGTGTTTATGGGCATGTGTGGTGGGGATGTACGCACGGCATGTAGTTCGACGTTCGGGCTGGTGAGACTGCCCCGCTCAGACTATTAATAGCCAACGCTAAGAACAAGCTAGGCGCCCTAGGGGTCCACACCCTCTGAAGCTAAACTATGCAGCTGGGATTCCAGGTCAGCATATTTCCACCTAAGTCTCCACATGGAACATGAACAGCCTGAAGCTTTTTATTTTTTTTTTATTTTTTTTTGTTGGTGGTTACTGTTTGGGGGCGTTGTCTTGGTCGGGGCCAAAATTGACTCCTCGGATAGAGTTTGCCGTGCGAATGACACCTTGTATTGTGCATTTCTATTTGCATGATCACTTCCTTCGTGTCTGCATGGGTCAATGACTTGACCTGCGGGAGTTGGAGCTGACTGATTAATTGGAAGGTGCATCGCAAAGAAGGGAAATTTGAGCAGAGGCCTGCCCAAAACAGGACCCATTGCCACCACCAACTGAGACGACCTCGGGTTGTCGGGCTTTGAAGACACAAGCAACTTGGCAGGTGAGCTACGGTACGCAGCTAATAGATACCATTAGGACCAGCTGAAGGCTCATGGAGGGGTCTGGGCAGAACTAGGTCTGCCGCTGGTCTGACCTAGCCAAGGAGGAGCTGGAGACAAGGTAGGAGAGAGCATAGCCAAGACAAGCTGCTTCGTGATGCTGTCATCTCGTGCAAGTAATGGGTTGCAGCAGCTATTGATCGATATTTTTCCCCAAGCGCAGATACGAAGATGGTCGGAACAAGACCTATTGGCCTCCCGGAGGATGGTGCAATCTTATTATTATTTGCATTTTGACTGGGGAGTATAGTCAGGGACTCTATTTTGCGAGTCGGTTGAAGTCGAAATGAAACACAACAGCCAAGATTTCTATTGTGCGCGGGGTTTCCCAACTTGGGCAATGCAGAGCGGTACAGTAGCTTAAGTAGCTTTCGCTCTGTTTCCACTCGCGCGGCGTTCGCGCTCTCCGTGGTGATAGCTGCTGCGTCATCCCACAGATTGGGCGAGGGTACACAGTAAATAAGCTGCGCCTGGTCAGATTGTAGCTCCTTTCCAAGCTAGGACGACTATCTATTGGTGTGGGCAAATGAGAAGAGGGGAAGACGGGGTTTAACGGAGCTTATGATGAGCTGGTGGGCAGGGTCTGCCGCTATCCATGGATCGGAGCCTTATGCCATTCTCTTCCACTTACAACCTCCATTGACTCTCTATGGTCTGAACCAGAGATCATCATTTTCCAAGGAGAGAACCACGGCGCCGGTTTCCCCTTGTCAGCGCTTGCCGCCGTCACCATTGCCGCCGTCGCGCTCTGTTGCGCATTGATTCATTCCTCGCGCGCTCCTTGCTCGAGCTCCCTCCCACCCCTAATTTGCTACCAAATGCAGCCGCCTGGCTCCTTGAAGGACTAGAACCTAGCTCAAAGCAAGCTTACTTGCCGACCGGACCGGACCAGACCAGTTCGCGCGCTTGAGAGGAAAAGAAAGCATCAGCAGCTCTTAGCACAGCCCCCCCAAAAAGGCTGCCGCCCCTGCAAATAGTGCTGCAAAGGGGCCCCATCCCATCCCCCAGTCCGCCATAGAGCGTCAGCCCGTGGGAGAGGGGGGAATAAGGAATAAGCCAGATCATCTCGTCCCATCTTTTTTTCCTTCCACCAGCTCTGCGCACTGCTGCACAGTAGTAGTATTAGTACCCCCGTCTCTATTTTGTCGTGTTGTCGAGCGAGAACCGGGTGAGGGTAAATAACATAAACTATGCCCTCCTTCGGACGCATTGGCAGGCACAGCAATCGTTCCCAGCATAACCTGGTCGAGCAAAGCGCTGTCGATGCACCGCCGCCCCAGTCAGCTCTAGCAACCTCGACCTCTGGCGGTGCTTCTGCTAACACCCCCCCTTCAGCCTCGTCGGCCGGTGAGTATTTTCACGCCCAACAACAACAGCAGCAGCAACAACAGCAGCAGCAGCAGCAATCACAACCACCTCAACATCGCCGGCAACAACAATCACAGCAGCTATCGCAGCCGCCGCCTAACCCGGCGCAACTACAACAGCAGCAGCGGGCCTTTGGGCAGCAGCCTCCGCAACCTGCTCTAGCCCCCAACCAGCCGGGCCCGCCACCAAACCAAGTCTTTGGCGGTAACAATCCCGCTAATAATCCAGGCGCTGGTCTTCCCTCCTCGACCGCTGCTGCTACCCTTGCGTCAAACCACCCCGCCAGCGGCAATCACAACGTCAACTTGCCAGTTGCTGGTGGTTACAGCAATAACCTGCGACAGCAATCACTGCCACAGCAGCAGCAGCAGCAACAAAAGGCCCAGCATCAGGAGTTTGCAGACCTGGTCTCACGCTCCCAGTCCGCACGCTACCCACAAGTTACCCCTCTCCAGACGCAGCCGCACCAGCAGCACCCACAGTTTGTCGCGGCTTCGAGCTCCGCTGACGATCTACCCCAAACTATCTCATCACCCATATTGTCACAGACAGCACTCGGAATTCAACAGCAGCAGCAGCAGCCGCCGCAGGCTGCCCCTGTCCCAGACTCAAAACCCTCCACTCGTAAATTGATCAAAAAGATTCTATCGGGTGCCTCTGTAGGTCGTTCGGTGGGCTCATCAAGTAGCTCCTCGGATTACCACCACCAACACAACCCTTCATACGATAACCCCCCCGCCATCTCTCGCAAATCTTCTAAGCGAGTGAGCAACTCCTTCTCACCCTCGATCAGAAATTCGCAGGTCTTTCTTGACCAGCAGCACCCTCCTGACTGGCAGCAATCCTCGAACCAGAAGTCTCAGCAAACCTCACCGCTAACCCAGGGCTCACCCCTCCAAGGCGTTGGAGAGGTGGACGAGTCGTACCTTGGCCAGGAGCTACAACAACGCCAAAGTAGTAATAATCCACAGCCCCACCAAAACTCTATTCGACAGGTCCCGGCTGAAGTTGACCCAACGGCCTACAGCCCGCAAGACGTCGTATACCAACAACAACAACCACAACAACAACAGGTGCCTCAGCTACAGGGTCAGGTTGACTCAGAGCAGCAGCACTACGGTCAGATTATTGTTGACCCTGCCCAAAAGTCAAATCAATATCACCAAGCAAATCTACCCCAGCTGTATATTGGACATCTTTCATCGCAAGCACCGAACCCAGAGACTATCTCGCAGCTTTCGCATGAATCGCCGGCCACTGACTCGGACCAACCTTCTATCCACGCCCAATCCACAACACACTCTCCAGCGTTGAACTACCCGCAACAGGAGCTTGCTGTTCATCAGAATCAATTACCTGTGTCGCCTTCCCCGTCCCTAGCCCAACCTGCCAACATGCCGCCACCATCTGGGCAGCCAAACTCAAGTCGTAGGTCGGGAGAGAACGACAAGGGTTTGCGGGGTGCTGGCAATGTGGAGCCCCCGCCTGGCCCACCACCTAGCTATAGACACAGCCAGGCAATCAACAACATGAACGCTCTTCCACCGACCCCAGGCAACCAAGCAGCCAACCGAGATTTCCGTCCCAGCGGCGTACCCGAAAGACAAGCACAACAGTTTGCGGAAGGTTCTGGTGCAGAAGGTGCAGGCCGTCACAGTCCCCAGCCGTCTACGGGGGGAGAACGCGACTCGGATCCGGACAAACAATTCAAAGATTTATGTAGGCACCCAAGAAACCAAACCCCTGGACTTGCAAAGCGGATCACGCCATTGTTCCGTTGCATCCATTGGATACTAGCAGGCTAATTTCCTTTTCTTTCTTCCTCACAGTAACGAAATACAAGAACGTCAAGAGACTTTACTTTGACGGCAAAGCACAGATCGAAAATCTTACAAATCAAGTAGAGCAACTGCAGAATGCTGTTGCTAACCAGCGCATCTCCCAGTCCCGCACCGCACTCGATGATAACGAGTATACTACGCGGTTTAACCGATTGAACGGCGCCATCAACAACCTCTCCTTCAACATTCGCAAAGACTGGAGGTCACTCCCAACCTGGATCGAGAGGTATGTTAGCGCGGACGCACTCAAGACGGGCAAGCAAGAGATGACTGCCGTCGGAAGGGCTGTTGTCACCCACTGGGTGGTGCAGGAGATCTTTAATCAATGCTTCCACCCAGGCCTGGACATAGACCTCAGCCGAAGCCTCAAGCAGATTGAGTACAACATTCGTAGGTTTTCATACACTCTGAACAGCCAGGAAGAGTACGATGCTTTGACGTCCAAAGTGGTCAGTTGGCGCATGGCCACCCTAGAGGGCCTGCAGCGGGCTTTACAATCCTCTGAGAGCCAAGACAACAGGAATGACTTTACCACCTTGCAGTCTGGGAACCTCACTGCCCATATTTTCCAGCATCTGGTGGAACCACCTCCAGCGGGAGTTGAAGGAAGCGTGGCTATGATCGTCGAGCTCGCCGTTGGAATCGCCGCCAATCTCTGCCTGGAGAGCCGTGATGTGGCGATAACATATCCTTTGCCGGGAGAATCAATATCGCCTGAGTTTATGGAATTGGAGAAGGCGGGCTTGCCGCCGTTACCGGAAGCTGAGGATGCAGAAGATAGCCAGGATGGCGACAAGGCATCTAAACGAGACAAGAACAAGACCGGTACGTTGAACCCGCTGGGTGGTACACCGCCACCTCCGGGTAGCCGGAATAGCAGCCTCATTTCCTTTACTGACCTAACGGACCCGACAGCACCACCCTCCAAGGATCCAAGCAAGGTTCGGTTTGCAGGGTTTGTGGCAGTGGAGGTTAGAGGACGCCAGGTACTTGTCAAGGCTCCTGTCTGGAATTTGGGTTAGATCAGCGCCTATGCGAAGCAATCAGCAAGGACATTGAAAAAGGAAGAAGACAAAACAAAGACAGAAAACAAGAACCACCATCCGATGAAACCTTCCAATTATGAATCAGGCTGGCTCAGAGCCCCTGAACTGGGTCTTTCTGCAAAACTGATGACCGTGGGCATGGTTTTATCTTTGGCCCCCAAGGACACCTCCAAAACCCCAAAAGAGGATGAATGCATATATATTGAAAAGGGGGTGAGCCGCGGTTTTTTTTTCCCTCTTGAAACAAAGTGAAACAAGTTCGGGATTGTTGGAATGGACTTGTGATTCATGGGGAGCCTCTTGGGACAGCCTTGAGTTTGCAGACTAATAGGCCGCGCGGAAGACCTAGGGCATGCAGCGGGTTTCCCGTGGCTCATCCAGTCGCGTTCCTTTGTCCTCGCATTGTATGAGCAGGCCAGAGGAAGAAGGCGTTGTACTTTTTGCGATGCATCACCCAGGTGTTGGGGAGTGCTTGGGGAAGTGGGATGATGCGGTAAGGGCAAGATGTGATGAGACCAGATGACTACCCAAAATTACCCAAAGATTTCTTTGCTTAATATACCCGCTACCAATGGGAATTGTTCACAGATCGATTCTTGTGTCTAATGTCTGAGAGTTATTTATCTTCGGCTTGTGCTGTTAAGGAAGGGGAAAAGGGGATAATAAGAAGAAGGAAAGGGGGTGAAGGGGGAAGGGGGTGTAGGGGGAAGGGGAAGGGAGAAGTCATTGGTTCAGCCATACTAAACGTGAACGCTGAGCTCAGTAGCTTTCCTTAGCGATGGAGAGGGGAACTTAAGAAATGGAGGGCTTCGAACACTCATCACGTGCATATGATATACCTTACCACAGTATAAAAGGCTTATTGTAAATTACAGTCTATCTTGTGCTAGGCGATCCGAGGTGAATCGACCCCAACGTGTATCTAAGTCAACGGTCGCCGGATCTGAATACGACTATACACAGACAAGTAGGCATGCATGTATGTATGTATGGATTAATTATGTTACATAATCTGGTACCCTAATTATGGAATGTGATTATATTGTAAACGGGATGTAAGTTGAGCTATTCTCATGCTTTATGCTTGAGTTGCTATAACTTATACTAAAGTTACTCACTACCTTAACCCGGCTTTCACCGCCTGCTTGCCAAGAAAACCCCCCGCGACCAAGAGGGGCCGCCATTTGGGGGTGGAAATTCTGCCGCCTGCCCCTCCTCCATAACACGCCCGCACTGGGTACCCCTCGTTGGAAAAGTTTCCAGTAGGTAACTTGCGGTAACTGATCGCTGCAGATTTTCGCTGCTTAGATGTATACTGACTACCTACCTAGGTACTCCAGGTAGTAAATACTATTGATCCAACTCCGCTCGCTGCCATCCCTCGGGCTCTCCTGTGAAACGCTGACAGCGGTTTTCCCTCGCTCGCAACACCAACCGACGACCGTGACCTGGGCTGCCGCGTTACAACAAAAAAAGGAGATATCGCGGCGCAAGGGTGGAGGGAAAAAATGTCACATCCAGAAGCTGACCGGACGAGTCCAACCCATCTCGAGCCTTCCGAGTTGGGAACTAGAGAATAGTTGGTCCTTTTTTTTTTTTTTTTTTTGTTCTTTTGTCCCTTTTGTGTTCTGCCCTTTGCCTTCCCTGCCTCTTTACCTGAGCTTTTGACGCTTAGTTTATGGATCTCCTCATGTTGCGGTGGTGTCTGGGCTTTTTTTTCATTTTTTTTTTATTTTTTTCTTTTTACTACTGGGAGCAAGGCGCATAAAGGCTAACAGAGGCACCTCTTGGGTGTAACTAAAAAAACAGCTGGGACGCCTTGTACACGACAGAGCTGCGCAATCACGCGGATGACCCGTCGGACACGGGAACCAACTGGTTCGATGACTCGAGCGCGCAGGACAAGGTCATCGAATTCCTCGGATCGTCGGTCCAGCGCCTGCTGCTGCCAGCCCGGAAGCTTGGCGACAATGGAGTATCGGAGGTATCGGAGGCGGCGGCGGCAGCAACAACAACAACAACAACAACAACAACAACAACAACAACGGGAACGGATGTGCGCGAGTCTACGTCGTTCCTCGACCTGGGCACCGGCAACGGCGAGTTGCTCTTTGGCCTGCGCGACGCCGGCTGGGCCGGCCCGATGCTCGGCGCCGACTACAGCGAGCGCAGCGTCGAGCTGGCGCGGCGGATCGAGGTGCAGCGGCGGGAAGAAGGGCGGGAGCGGGTAGATGAAAGCGAAGAGGAGGACGAGGCCGATGATGAGGATGAGGATGAGAAAGAGAAATACAAGCCTTCCTTCGAGCCAGTATCTTTTGCGGTTCACGACATCTTGGCCTCGGACCCGGCGGCGCTGCTCCGCCCAGGAGAGCCGAAGAAGAGCGCAGAGGAGGGGGGCCCAGATGGGGGCGCGCAAGGGATCGCCAGCGGCGGCTGGGACGTCGTGCTCGACAAGGGCACGTTCGATGCCATCTCGCTGTCTTCGGCGCTCGACGCCCGCGGTCGCCGCATCAACGAAGGCTACCGCGACCAGGTGTTGAGGCTTGTCCGCGACGGCGGGCTGTTCCTCATCACTAGCTGCAACTGGACCGAGGCGGAGCTCGACAAGTGGTTCGTTGGCGGCGGCAGTAACAGCGAAATCGACACGGGAGCCTCTGGGTTCGAGAACGTCGGTAAGATACAGTACAGGAGCTTCAGCTTCGGCGGCGTCCAGGGTCAGACCATCAGCAGCGTCTGCTTCCGCAAGGTCGCGGGCACAAGCTAGGTGGTGGTAACTGGTTAACTAAAACCCTCCTTTTTGGTGGAAGAGTAGATAAAAGGGAATACAAAGAAAGCATGGGCCAAGGAAAGGAGGAAACAATAGACGTACGTTAGCTTGATGGCGCTGAGATTGGGAGCATTAGTACTCGCAAATCAAATTGGCGACCACGAATAGTCGATTTCCAAGAGCAAGCAGGGTCTGGAACAATTTCACAAAGGAGAATAGTGTCTTAACACCATTGCGAAGTAGTTACCACACCTGAGAATTAAAAGTATGCAAAACTGGGGATAGAGCAGACCAACAAAGAAAACATATCAAATCGAACTAGAGTAGACATGTGGGCAATCCTGTGGACTATTGCGCAAGTGGTTTTCTTCTTCTTTTTCTTTTCTCTCCAAATCCATTGAATCCCGCCTCGTAGTAATCGTACATCAATGACACCTCTGATGAAACCATCTGCTCTGATCCCAGGGTTTTTCTTCTTCCTAGGTCGCCTCCTCAAACCCTTTAACGCCTACGGTCCAGTCACCCAACTGCTACCAGCTTCCTGAAAGGTCTATTTTTGCTCGGCTCTTTTCGAAAACACTTCAACAATATATTAGGGCGCACATTCCACAAAGGACCAAGTCCACGCAAGCAAAAGAATTAACTAAATTCCGAATTGCCTCCAATGCTTCTGCAGTTTGTTAGGAAACGATCTCTCTATAGCGGTTGTGATGTGGTATCTTGATGGGTAGTTCTCATGTATGACCTGCGTGCTGCTCCTGTACGGCACTGGAAGAAAAGAGCTGTATTGTGATGACGTTGTCTTCATTAATTTGACCTTTTATCTCTTTCTTTCTATTCCATCTACGGTGATGTGTTCATAGGCTCTCCACCAGCACCGGGAATAGCTGCTGCCGCTGTCGTAGCAAAGTACCTGACATCCACGTCGTCATCCTTTTGCAGCTTCTCCAGACTTGGCAAAATCTTCTCGTTGAGCAGGGCAAGAGCCTTGGGGGAAGCCGTGTAATCCTTCTCGCCAGCCTTCTCGAGCGAGTAGATGGTGCCGGTCTCAGGCAACCGCTTCAGCACATCGATGAGCGCGGCGTAAGTCTTGGCGACATTGAACCGAATATTGGGAATGTCATCGCCCACCAGCTTGTCAAGCATAGGAAGGATCGAACTGCCAATAACTTCTAGGCTCACGACAGTTGACAGAGTCTGGAGCAGCACAAGTTAGTACACAATACACACGCCATATCAGACTAAGTAGCATTGGAACGTACTGTAATGGCGAAGCAGGTCGTCATTCTGTAAAGGTAGTTAGGGTGAGAACCCATGGCCATGACCTTGGGAATAATGGCTCCACTAGCCCACTCGACACCGAAGACCTCGGTCAGCTTCTTCAAATTGTGCGTCGCAGCTTCACGGATAGAGAAGACGGTATCTCCAAGCCATCCCATGCACAGCCCGCTCAGCTTCTCGTCGAAGAACTGAACCCCCAATTGACTGGCAAGCAAGGGAATATACTCGATGATAGCAAGTCTCACTCTCCACTGCTTATCTTCAGCAAGCTGAACGATAGCAGGTAAGAGGGATTGGGACAACAAGTCAATCCCGATAACTAATCCACAGATCTTAGCAAACGCAACTCCGAGCAAAAGGAGAAACCATGGTGCAAGGGGGAATATCGTTTGTACGTATTGCATACCTTGGTTGACAAGCTCGAGCTTTGAGATGATATGAAGGCGGACCTCAGGGAACTCATCCTTCAACATCTGCAGGAACATTGGTAGCAAATGGTCGATGGTTCTGCGCGCATCGAAGGGTCAGCAGTGCTCTCGACAACCAGTTAATGAGGCGCGGGAATGCCTTACTCTTGCTTGCCTAGAATAGGGGCAAGACCACTGATCTGTGTGCCCAAAGCAGCGCGGACGTGCTGCGATGTGTCGGAGACGAGATCTTCTACGTTGCCCATAATATCATTCAACAGAGTAGTCCTGTCTACCAGTGCACAGAAGCCGGGAATCTGGCCAGCAATAGCGGTTCTCACTTCGGCTTCGTTGTCCTTGAGCAGCTTAACAAACGCAGGAACTAGATCTCTCGAGACGACCTCCTCATCAACTGCTTTGGCGATCTGTTTGTTCATCATCATTAGTCTCATGTTCGCTTCACCAAGTCTTGACAGAGAGCCATGGAGCACAATAACGAAAGGCATCATACCTTTTCGAACCTATCAGCGATCATGTAGCGCACCCTCCAGCTCTTATCCTCTATCAAGTTGCGAAGAGATGTAAGGAGGACCCCGTGACTCGCTTGTTGCTCTTTGGGTACAACTTCGGCGATAGAGATGAGAATCTCAACAGTAAGCAAGCGCACACTATCTTGGTCATCTTGGGCCAGGTGTTGGAAGAGGGGTATCATTTCATCGACAACGATGGCGGCTGGCATCTCTTTAACAAACTTGGCCATGTGAGTGGCGGACTGTCGTCGGACCATGGGCGTATCATCATGCACCAATTGACCAAACTGCTGGCGGAGGGACTCCTGAATCGGGGGAGATACTTTGTTGTAGGGGGCGGTGTAGAGGCCGCATCCTGAAACCTTGGATGTGAACCAATCTGCTTTCGAGAGTCGGATTGTAAGGGGAATGAAGTATTCCTCTACTTGTTGTGGCGAAAGCTCGTTGCAAATCTTGTTGAGCGATTCCACAGCCTGGGTATCAATAACGTACGTCAGCACGACCAAACAGCAACGGCAGCAGGCATGATAAGACCCCATAACCAGCACGTATGCATGGAAATTTTGGGCCATAGGAAGGTGGTTTTAAAGAACGGACCTTGTCTCTAACGACTGGCTCTTCGATAGCAGCTAGGTTCTCGAGGGGCGACAAGAGCACATGACCCCATTGAGGGCCGCCGACGTACTCGATGAAGCTGCCAAGTTCCTCGCTAAGGGCGACAAGGACCTCGTCTTCGTCTTCGACCGACTCTAAAGTAGGGGTTAGATTTAAGAACCAGAGGGCGGCGAAGATCTACAGAGGAGTGGAGGTGGTGCCTGACCGTCGAGGAAGGGAATGAGCTCCTCTCGCGTGCGCTCGGCGCCCAGGGCCAGCGCGATGGTGGAGAGTCGGTGGATGGCATTCAAGCGAAGGAGAACATCGTCGTGCTAATAGAAGAGGTCAATCTCGGATATCTCTCAGGATGCCCATCGGCGTGTGAGGTGGTAGCAAGGGGAGTGCGGGTGTTGCGTGCTGCGAATCTTGTGTCACCGCCCGACCCACCTTGAGTTCATCTATGAGCACAGCAATGGGATAGAGCTCATCGTTCGCAGTTGGCGCGTCAGCCATGGCGAAGTCTAGGGTCGGAGAAAGATGCCCTAGAGTGGCTGTCGGGGATAATGGGGGAAAGGGAGGCGGCGTTGAGGTTGTTGGGCGGAAGAGAGTGGTGCTAATCGCGTGTGTGAGTGTGTGATGCAACAACAGGATTTCAAGGCCCGCTCGGTTGCCTTTCAGATGCCGCTGCGGACTAAGTTACAGCACACATACCTTGCCTGCTGGGCCTGCCTGTGGCTGCGAGCCGCCTAGTTGGTCAGTTTTAGTGTGCGGACAAAGATGACCCAGGGCTCTAGACTAAGGGGGTAGAGGAGAGGAACGAGGTCGCAGGAGAAGCTAAAGCCAAAGGCGTACCCACCAACAAATCAGGAGATAGAGAAAAGAAACACCAAATGGGAGCACCGACTGCAATTAGAGGGTGTCTTTTTACTGCGAAGTCTCTCTTTATCACTATTGCGGGCACGCTGTCAAACAATCGTGAGAGGGGGGTATCTTGGGGGAGAGTGGGACTTGGTGACGAGCACTGGAGAAAGAGATGAGGTCAAGGCTTTTTTTTCATCGAGCCTGCATTGGCTTTGCACTTTGTCCTATGATTGTGGCGGCAGGGCCTAGTCTAGGATTAAAGGAGGGGGGAGCTTTGATTTTGTGCATGGGTACCTGTTTGAAAGAGCTCGACGGGGAGGGGGCCGCTTCTGGTTCCCAAGGGGGGGGGGGGGGGAGTGGTCTCCCGTCAAGCCCGCGAAGTGTGGCGCGGCATCCTCATTCCAGTGTGTTTCTCAATCACTACAGTGGCTGTCCCAAAAAGCTCACAGATACATTTGACCCTGCTTTCATTGCTGATGAGAATAGCCTGTGCAGATCACATCACATGGCAATTTAAGGGGAAGAAAATAAAAATAAAATTAGAGAGCATCCAGCTGATTTGGATGGCGGTACAAATTGCGCTCCCTTCACAAAGTATCTGCCACCCTATCTGTGCTGCGATCTCTGGCTAAGCGACTTAGAACAAAACCCACGTCACCACTAATCAAGATCTGGCGAGCTGAGCTGCTGTGCCGGGACCCATAATTGCTACAGATAGAAGACCAGTGTCACTCTCAGGCATGGCATGCATTCTCCTGCGAAATGATGGTACCCGATGCGTTCACCATCAGCTGGAGCGCTGAATACTAAATGCATGCAATCACATGATGCGAGCCTCGTCCTCGAATAAACGGGGCTTGCCCGTTGCAGGCTGGTATAACTTTAAGCTGTCTACATGGGCGTTGTAGGGAATCAAAACCATGACTCTCTATTCTCCTTCTACACATGGCGGTGAACCACTCTGGTTTCTAATGGTTTCCCCTGTTGTTCCAAAGAAGACAGAGCTGATGCACACGATCTCCGAGGGGGACTTTTGCTGCTTGCAACACCAGAATAACCTTGTTATAGTCTCAGCGGAAACTCTCGTGAGCTGCAAGCTTAAGAAAGTAATATCTTCTCAGTATTGTTGCTTCCCATAAAGTGACCTACGACTTACATAAACTGATATGGGTTACGGTTCAACGCGATAGTGGGGCAGCTGTGGCTGCTGAGGGGACCCAACTCAGGCCCGATATCTGGACCCGTTATATGCATAGTTAGGTTTAACCCAACGTGGGGTCAATATGTCAGGTCTAACATTTGGCATCTCTCGCTTCCAAATTTCTGTGAGTGAGTCAAAAGCAGAATCGGGCGCCTCGTACCTGATCCTCTCCCAGCTTTCTCAACCGCTTCCGGGCCTTGACTGCTGCGCATCTAGAGCCCTCCGAGGGTAGAAAGCCATCGCCAAGATGCCTACCATCTCAGTTGACAAGTATGACCTTTTCAAGGCACTCGGTCAAAAGTATGTTGCTATTCCCCTTCACCCCGCGCCAGCTTTCATCATGGCCGCATTGCCCCCGCCTCCTTTGCTAAACAGTCACCATCAGGTACACGACCGATGAGTTTGAAGAGCTCTGCTTCGAATTCGGCATCGAGCTTGACGAGGATACGGAGAACGATGAACGACCCATCGTCAATGGCGTTCAGGAACCCCCCCAGCTTAAGATCGAGATCCCTGCGAACCGATATGATATGTTGTGCTTCGAGGGCATTGCGCTCATGCTCAACATCTTCCGCGGCAAGCAGGCCACTCCTAACTTCAGACTGCTGAAACCGGCAAGTGGCGCGATGGAGACTATCACCGTCTCGCAAGACACCCTAAAGGTGCGGCCTTTGGTTGCCGGCGCCATCTTGCGCAACATCAAGTTCACCCAAAAGACGTACGAGTCCTTCATCTCCTTACAAGATAAGCTCCACCAGAACCTTGCTCGCCAGCGAACACTGGTCGCCATTGGAACCCATGACCTGGATACAATCAAGGGTCCCTTTACCTACGAAGCTCTCCCTCCTACCGAGATCGAGTTCGTGCCCTTGAACCAAACAAAAAAGATGAACGGCGCGGAATTGATGCAGTTCTACGAGAAGGACAAGCACCTGGGCAGATATCTTCACATCATTAAGGACAAACCAGTATACCCCGTGATCTACGACGCCAACCGAGTTGTGTGCTCCCTGCCGCCTATCATAAACGGCGACCACTCCAAGATCACGCTTAACAGCACGAACGTTTTTATTGAGTGCACTGCGACGGACGCCACCAAGCTTGAGGTCGTTCTCAACATGATGGTCACCATGTTCTCCATGTATTGCGAGGAGCAGTTCACGGTGGAGCCTGTCAAGATCCTCTCGGACCACAACTCGCAGACTAGAATAACACCGAACTTGTCATCCCGTACGGATGAGGTTGAAGTCGATTACTTGAATGCATGCCTCGGCATTAACGAGTCACCGGAAGTGATGGCTAAGCTACTGGCCAAGATGGCACTCTCTGCAAAGCCTTCCGGCAAAGAAAATGTGATTGAAGTTTCTATTCCACCGACCAGAGCCGATATCCTCCAGCGTTGCGATATCATGGAAGATCTGGGCATCGCGTATGGGTTCAACAAACTCCCGCGCATGTCTGTTAATAAGACGGTCGGAGCTCCTCTATCTATCAACAAACTTGCTGATATTATCCGCCTGGAGTGTGGTATGTCCGGCTGGAGTGAGGTCATGCCTCTCATTCTCTGCTCCCACGACGAGAATTTCGCCTGGTTGAACAGGAAGGATGATGGCAAGACTGCCGTCCGCCTTGCCAACCCCAAGACCGCAGAGTACCAAATTGTGCGGACCTCGCTGCTCCCTGGTCTCCTAAAGACAATCCGCGAGAACAAGAAGCACAGCGTGCCGATCAAAGTCTTCGAGACCTCGGATGTGGTGTTCAAGGACGAGGCTTCCGAGCGCAAGGCCCGTAACGAGCGTCACTTCAGTGCTGCTTGGTACGGCAAGACAAGCGGCTTCGAAGAGGTCCACGGCTTGCTCGACCGAGTGATGTTGATGCTTCGCCAATCTTTCCTCACGCGCGAGGAGGGTTTACAATCCGGAAAGAGCCTCGATTTCACCGTTACCGAAGCCCACACTCAGCGAGATGGGTACTGGTTGGAGCCCATTAATGAGGAGACCTTCTTCCAGGGCCGTGCTGCTGCCATCTACCTGAGACTGGACGGCAAGGCCAAGCGCATAGGCGAATTTGGTATTTTGCACCCCAGTGTGCTCGACAAATTCGACCTGAAGTATCCAGTGAGCACTCTAGAGGTCAACCTCGAGGTTTTCTTATAGATAGAGAGAAAGAGCCAGCAAGAGTCAACATTAAATCGGCAAGCAGGCAGAATCTTGGCAGCTCAATGAACAGCGACAAGTCAAGGCAGGTGGTAGAGTTCACCGGAAGAGAACAAGGGAAGGAGAAGAAGAAGTAGAAGAAAAAAAAATTAGGCTCGATAGGCATAGAAAGCGATATGATCATGTCCAGTGTAGCTAGCTATCTAGATACTGTTGATTGGTCGGGATGATGAATGACTCTTTTTGCACCAAGACAAGACGACATATCAAGTCACATCCTGGTCTATTCTCTTTCTCTCCCCGCCTGTTTTTGTGTGCTTTAGAACATATCCATACTAAAGTTTCTCAATGCATTGTGATGACAGGTTAGAAAAACGTGCCATGCGATACAGCTTACGGCCGAAAACGACATCTCAATTTCCAGGCATTATGCTACTCTCATACTCAGAAGTTGCAGCATGTCCATGTCTTCTGTTTCGTCTAACCAACAGACTATTATTTCTTTCTCTTAAGGTCGAATCGTACTGTTGGATCTGAGCATGCGCAACACTACACGGAATTGCGGCCAGATAAACCCATTCACTCCATTCTAACCTCCTCTCTGTCCACTCTCCCCACCTAGTTAGAAAAATCACCCGCTACCCTATAAAGATTTTGCCTTGACTCTTAAGGCTGGACTTTAGAGAATCCATATATACGCGTGAAGCAATTGCCATGTACCAGTCTTCCGAAAATTGAGTGTTTTCCCAGGACGAGAAATTTGTGCAATCAGTTCTTGGCCTGCCGATGAGTTATTCGCCTTGGTTAATTCTAACTCAGCTCATCTCTACCGCGCCTTTCTCTTCATCCCCGGTCGTATGAGCTGGAGATGCGCCATCATTTATCTCACTCATTTCCTGCTCGGACTTGCGTGGCCCAATGCTGCTTCCAGTGCTTGACCCGGCTACCCCTGAGCCTCCGGCTCCGTTGCTACCGCCTCCAAAAAGACCCTTCGGCAGCTCCAGCCCAGCTACGCCGTCCCGGAGCTTGGCCAGATTACTAGCGAAGGCACTGGGGCTGTCTGCACTGGCACTCTTTCGTAAACTACCAAGACTGGCGCCGCCGTACAGTGACTCACCAGGGGTGAGGGCCTCATATGCCGTCTCAACCCCTGTCAGAACACTTTGGGAAGCCTGCAAGCCTGGTGGCTGTTGTCCCGCGGGCATGGGGCTACCCCGTCGACTATTTGGTGTCGGGCTTGTAGATATGGTAGCATTGGATGTATATTCACCAACGCGCTCACCCCGAGCGGCAGCGGCATCAAGATACTCGTTCATCTCTGCATCACTACGGCCAAAGCAGCTGGCCCACCAACGTACTTCACCTAAACGCGGGAAGAGGAGGCGTTCACGGCCACTTTGGCGGTCATCCACAGTGGCATCGTAGTCTGGGTTGATAAATTCTGCTTTCCGGCTGAGGAAGTAATCCCAGACGCTCCGCGTTCTTTCACTGGCGTGCGCATCCTTGCGGGCCTTTTCTGAATTCCATAAGAAGGTGCCATACTGGGAGGAGTAGAGGTGGTATAACAGGCGCCGCAAAAATCGCTCGTTGTACTCAAAACGAGTGGGGTGTTGACGTAGGAGTTGATATGTGGCATCGAGAAATTGGTGGAAAACTGGCGAGATTTCATTTGGGCGCGTCGCCTCGCTTGCTTCATGCTTGAGCTGGTCATCTGGAGGTGTTGGGATGTCGTCCAAGTCACCAACTTGCGAGTCACTTGATGGTCCACGGTTCTTGTTAAAGAAGCGCTTCGCGCTTGCAAAGGCATTCTCAATAGCCTCACCTGCACGGCCATCAGATTCGCCTGGCTGAAGCGCACTGCCAGCCATAGTATCTCGCTCCACTGTAAACCACTTATCATGGTTCAGTGGGCCTGAGCGCTGCTGGAACATGTGGCCGAAGGAAAGCCAGTCTTTCTCAATCAGAATAACAAAACCTTCGATTGTACGGTAGAATGGATCGAGCATGAGCTGAGAGAGAGCTGAGAGTTGACTTGTACGATCCCAGCCATCAGAACAATGGATCAGCACGTGTGAGTGCTGTATCCCGACCTGCCTAGCAATGAGCGCCGAACCATCCAGAATGCCGGTGATATGCTTGAGCCAACCACTCTTGTTCAAGAGCTCTCGGTTAGGTGGCAGTCGGCTTATGTCGCCATCCCTGATGGCCTCAACCACGGTGCTTAGCGAGTCGCGCATCACGTGGATATTGTCAATGTTGAGGTAAGCCTTCTTTGCGAAGTTGTAGTATTCCATATTCTCCGATCCTTTCCCCATGGCCTGCATGACCACGGCGTTTAGCGTGGGTCGCGCATCAACAATCAGGTTGTTCTGCTGGGCGCCGTACACCAAACGCTTCCCCGTCTTGGTGTCGTAATTCGCAGCCCCTCCTGCTATCAACTCGTCTTCTAACTGTGTTGTTTCTAACGATTCTGAGTCGACGCCAGCGTCCCCCCGGATATCTACTTGGCTGGATGCTGGGCTTGGCTCTGCCGTCTCTGCACTCGGAACATCAAGTCCGTTGAACTCGACGGTGGCTGATGCAGAGAAGCTGGCACTGACGATCTTCTCATCTTGAACACTCCGATGACCCCGTAGGCCGACGCAAGGTTGGGAGCTTCGCGTTATGGAGCAGTTGTTAATAGAGTGGAGGTAGGTCAGGACAGGTATCCGCTGCCGCGACCTGTACGGACCGGCGTGTTTGATTACATTGTCCGAGATCTTGGAAGGTACAACGAGCATGCCAGGGTAGGTCGGAGAGAAAGTATAGTCCTTGTTGATGTTCGATATCCTCCAACCCCTGTCGACAGACTTGGTGCTGATTCCTTGCCTTCTGAACTCAGCTCTAGGGTCGTATATGTCCCATCCGTTGAATTGCTTCTCTTGTCTCAGAGGCTGGTAGCTGAAGGCGTAGAGCTTCTCTATCGTGCCCAAGCGGCATGTTCGGTTGCGAATGTGCTCGAATGCTTCGCGGGCGGGGGCCTCATCGCCGAAATGGAAGCTTATGAACATGAAATCCCGGCACCGCAATCGTATCGCTGAGGGTCGGCCGGATGAGGGAGGAGCGGGGCGAAACGTGCAGTTCGCGATGATGGGATAGGCGATGTAGAGCTCCCGGGTCTTGGGAGCATTCGGCGGTAGAGTCACTCCTTCAGGAGGTACGTTTGGAAAGACCATAACAACATGGTGGTCCGCAAGGTGCATATCACCTTTGTGCATCTCCCCTCCTCGAACCGCCTCGACATTGGGTATCTAGTTGCGCAGCGACAGACGAGATCAGCCATCATCCGCGCACCAGTTTGCAGATGCTGTAAGCAGGGAATAAGGCGGGCCATTATGAGAAAAAAAAAATACCTTCTTTGGCTGCTGCATGCTTGCAGCCTTGAGAAATATCGGGGAAATGTCTCTTGCAGGAGCAGCTACATGCGGAGGTCAGGCGATATGCTTCCTGGGCCGTCGCCTTTGTGAAGGGGATCCAGCGGGGCAGTTGGTCACAGTTCTGAATAGCGGCTAGGAGACCTGGTGCAGGGAGTGGTCTGAGTAAAGTCACCACAAACGGACCGCCGAAAAATAGGGCAGCATCTGCTCTCCGAAGGGGCCGAAGCAACAAATTGAAACCCGAGATGTCAAGAGAGAATAGGCGACCAGTATGTTCTTTCGATATTGCTTAGGTATGAATCATGTAGGGTTTTCCTTTCCCATGTCTAGGTTCTCTCGCTACATCGCACATGCACAGTTGGTCTCCCCACCCCCCAAAGCCGTCATCACACGGCCCATTTGGCTGCGCCCGAAGGCCCCGAAATCTGGTTTGGCGTAGCTGACTACAGTAAATGATGTACCTTAAAGCATGCCTATGTAGGTAGCTTTGGCTACTGCTAGCTGGCAGCCTCCCGACACCAGACTATATCAGGGTACCCAACGAGTGAGATGGCGACTACCTTGCATTCAAAAGCTATGGGTGACGTGGGGGGGCTAACACAACGGGAAAGGGGGACCCATGATCATTGTTGGAGACGGCCTGTGGCTGGTGCCGACGTCACATGGGATGGGACGTGTCAGTTCCGTGGCTTGCCCGCAACTCTCCCGTGGAGGTACTTTGCACGTCTTATTGGGGATGTACCAAGCCTGCCTCGAGCCAGGCTCTCCTTATCGATACCGAAAATGTTTACGGTACGGTCGGGGGTGTTTAGCGCTTAGCGCCTGTCCACAGGTGGTCTGTGTGCCTCTCAGCTGAAGCGCGCCCACGGTTCCGGCACACAATCCACAAACCCTAGAAATTTTTTGAGAGCCTGTCTGGTCAAAAATCCGAACAGCGTGGGTTTCCGCACACGGCCGCTCCACCACCACGAAACCCGATCGACTTTTCGTGACAACTGCGACACCCAACCCTCCTTGCAACCCATCACCACCAACACTTTTTGTCCGACCCTCTCTTCGTAGTCGCCAAAAGCATATCCGTCAAAATGGCTGTTCCGGGTACTCAGATGTACGTCCATGCCTTTGTTCCCCTTTCTCCAGATTGTCCCATGTGGAAATATCCCCCTCCTCCGCCGCGAAACATGAAGAGATATACACTACGAATGTAGTTTTGTCTCTGTCTCTCTATGATGAATGCTGGAGTAGCGATATTGGGCTTCTTTTTCATCTTTTTCTTTCACAAATCGCTGGATTGGCGGATTTTACCTCAGAATTCTTGAAGTACACGATATGCTGACTTGTTGTTTTTCCCCCTCTATAGCTCCAAGCGCAGAAAGTTCGTCGCCGACGGTGTCTTCTACGCCGAGTTGAACGAGTTCTTCCAGCGCGAGCTAGCTGAGGAGGGTTACTCGGGCGTCGAGGTCCGCGTTACCCCCACCGTCACCGACATCATCATCCGCGCCACCCACACCCAGGAGGTTCTCGGTGAGCAGGGTCGCCGCATCCGCGAGCTCACCTCGCTCATCCAGAAGCGCTTCAAGTTCCCCGAGAACAGCGTCTCCCTCTACGCCGCCAAGGTCCAGAACCGTGGTCTGTCCGCCGTCGCCCAGTGCGAGTCCCTCCGCTACAAGCTGCTTAACGGTCTCGCCGTCCGCCGTGCCTGCTATGGTGTCCTCCGCTTCATCATGGAGAGCGGCGCCAAGGGTTGCGAGGTTGTCGTCTCCGGCAAGCTCCGTGCTGCCCGTGCCAAGAGCATGAAGTTCACCGACGGCTTCATGATCCACTCCGGTCAGCCCGCCCGCGACTTCATTGACAGCGCTACCCGCCACGTCCTGCTTCGCCAGGGTGTCCTTGGTATCAAGGTCAAGATCATGCGCGGCTCCGACCCCGAGGGCAAGGCCGGCCCCCAGAAGTCTCTCCCTGACGCCGTCACCATCATCGAGCCCAAGGAGGAGCAGAGCGTCATCCAGCCCATGAGCCAGGACTACGGTGCCAAGGCTGCCCAGCTCCAGGCCCAGGCCGAGGCTGCGCGCGCTGCTGAGCAGGAGGGTGCTGAGGAGCCCGCCCCTGCTGAGCAGTAAACGTTGGATGGATATTTTTTGGTAAGGGATTGAGGCAATCGGTGCTGGGTTCCCTCAATCCAATCGCGGAGAACGGACCCCCGGATGGACACCTGCGAGAGAGAGTGGGGGAAAAAAGAGGGAAAAGTTCGAGGGTAACTGGTTCAATGCTGATGATGAGCATGTGAGAAGGGTAACGAATTCAGGCGTTTAGTCTCTTGCTTGCATTGGTCGGATGGTATGGCGGAAAAAGACAAATTTGGCAGTCTCCCAACCCGTAGAACTGCGAATACATATAGCCACCAGAGCTTCACAATTTCCCATTGTGCTCTGATTGAAACTCACCCGTTGCCTCTGACGTACTTTTCTCAACTGTGTTCTCGTCGTTTTGTCCTGTGACTGCGTCTATGTTCTTGTCAACGACCAAGCACTGTCTTAGGCTATCATAAGTCGGTTGGTTGACCTCTCGAAACTAGGCGTGTTTCCACGACACATAGGTCCTCTAATGATGGCGATGTATATCAAGTCTATCTACTCGTAGCGGGACCATTGATGGCTTGCAAGGGGTATGTAAAGTTCAGCGATGCCTCCTCGCATTCGGACAGCCACACTCTGAGAATACTGGGACCATGAAGCCGCTGGTCCTGATGCTTTGGAAAATTGACTTCTTCAAGTCAGCTTCAAGACAAGTCGGGAACTTTCCACCTCATCTCCGGCGAAGAAGAGCAGGGGATATTACCAGCAAACAAGAATTGTCTAATAATATCTCGGTCTATCGAATTCCCATCAAACTTTTTCTTCAGGCGATTCGGTCCGGACCAGCTCCGCTCAGCTCAGCTCAGCTTCTACGCTGTCAAAAAAGCCCGACTGGCCTGCCCATGCTGTCAAAAGATCCATATAAGTACATGTGCAAATGCTTTCAGCCACATCATGCCATGCTACACCTCAAATGCAGTAGCTCGCTACCACTGCCTGGTGTAGCTCTTGGGTAACATGCCCAATCCCTGGTTTAAAAAAGAAGCAAAGAAATTTGGTTCCCCCAAAACGCCATGTATGAAAATTGGTTTCATCCCGAATAAATTCCACAGTAAAAGTTCCCCCTTCCCTAGTGATATATCTATACTCCTTGTCATGTAGTCCGCGTTAACGCCCTCGTTTTCACGGTGGAGCGAGGCCCTCTGTGTCGCGAGCTATTTCTCTTCTTCGTACAGCCGTCATTGCGCCGAGGGAATAAGTAGGTGGAGGAAATATACAGTGCGTTCTAAGCCGCAGTGTCCGTTTTTCTTTCTTTCTTTTTCTTTGCTCGTTTTTCTTTTTCTTCTCTTGGATTCTCGCATTTCGAAGTCCTAATGTCGAAGACCCTTTTGTAACCTTCCTATGAGTTTCCCGATTTGGATGGCTGGATCTCGACGGAATTGCCCCTGGACTTCTTTGCGTGTCCGTTCCCATTTGTTCTTGCCGTACGCTCATCCTCGCTATCTTCAGCCAAGTCATCCAAGCCAAAAGCGGCTTCTTCATCATAAGCCCGCATTAGCCCCTCTCGGTCCGAGTGACCACGGCTTCCGACGCTTAATCGTGGGTCTATGCTGCGACGAGCCGACATGCTGAGACGAGTTTGGATGCTGGAGATCATGTCCGTACCCGTAGCGTCAGTTCCTCGGCCACCAAGCATTTTGTCGCCGTTGGGGTCTCGTCGTGATAGGTTCAGGAGGTAAACACCGGTAAAGGTGACGAGGAAACCACAGAGCAGAGATAGGGTGTTGACCGGATCGTTCGTATTGAACCCTGAGAATAGGATGAAAGAGGCGCATAAGGTTGCCGTTGTGAAGGTAACATAGTATAGGGGATTGACACTGTGATTTGTCAGTTGGTGCAATCAGAGGGACTGGGCTCTGAGTGTAACTATACATTTGTGTGCTAAAGGTAGCTAGAGCTTTGTTGAAGTAGTTCATTTGAATCAGAATGCACACTGTGGTCAAGATCATGAAAACATAAGTCGAAGGGTGCGTAAACTGGTTATTACCGGCAAACGTGAGCTTGACGGCGATACCGAACGCCTTGACAGACATAACCGACACAGAACCAACGGTGGAGCAGATAGAGAGATAAATCAGGGGATTCTTCTTGCCGTGGATGGGCGCAATCTTGTAGACCATGACGCTTGCAAAGACGACAACGACGAGACAGTAAAGAAGATATCCTGGCAGGATGAGTTAGCGCAGGGTTTCCCTCACACACACATGCTCTGCCACATCACTGGGGGCGACTATACTGACCGGGTTGGATGGCATAATGAAGAATCTGGTCAATGGTCTCGATCGGCTCATCTGGTGGAGCGTGTAGGACGATGATGATGGCGCCAATCAAGCAGATGGCGCATCCCAGCTTCCCCAGCGTCCCTAGTTCCTCTTTCAGAAAATATGACCCGAGGACCGCTCCTATTAACACGCTCAAGGCGCCTAGAGGAGTAACGAGAATAGCCGGCGCAAAGGCGTACGCAGCAAAATTGCATATCTCTCCGACGATGACTATTGGCGGCAAGTTAGTTACTTCAACTCTGTGTTCTGCCGCATTTCGCAACGGGGGGAAGTCTTACGACTCAGAATTCCTGCCCACCACGTGGGATTTCGTAGGTAGACAAATCCATCTCCTTCGAAACCATGCATTTCATTAGATTGCATCAATCCCTGTAGGTCCAGATGTCAGTACAGAAGTCTGGTTCGGTTACGTGCAGTAGAGTCTACTGCTATGGGAGAGCAAGTATGGAGGGTCGGGTGTGTCTCTACTATGTGTCCTTGGAGTCGTTGAGTATAGTACCTTTTTGGTGATTACAAAACTTGTGCCTGGAAAGATAAACGAACAGGAGTTAGTGAAGCTGGTAACAAGGGCCAATGCATGCGGAATGATTGCACATACCAATAGCCAAACTGGACGACATGGCCAAGGCCAAACCAATGTACCTGTACGAAGATGGCGAGGTTAGCATTTCTCATCACATGTCATGTCGCGATGCCGATAGCACCTGTCTGGCAGGTCGGGACAGCAGGTTCATCCGTACTTCTCATCAAGAGCCGCCATGTTGAAGCTCAGGTGTGCCGATGAAGAGTACTCGGGTCACAACGCCTGGGGCTCGGGTCGAGTGATGTGGTGTGTATGCCTGGCGGGCAAGAGAGGTGGTCGTCAGCGAGCTCGCGCCTGGCGAGAAATAGGATTGCGCTGCAACGAGAAGAACGGGGTGAGATGTTCCGATCGGTAGTCGTGCAAGAAGGACGAGGCGACCCAACGAGTCGAAGTGCGCCGGCCGGTGGGTTTCTTTGGTTTGCGCCGGCGATTAAGCGGATGGGGGTTCCTCTCGGGTGAAGGTGCCCACGAAACTGAGGGTCCGGACGGTGCGCGCTAAATGAATGGAATTTGAATGGGCAGCGTGGGGAAGAAGCAAACGCAAAACTACAATAATGATCGAGTTCAGACGTCAAAGAAATCGATGTGCGGTCGCATCCAAAAGGAGAGGGTTGGCCAGAAGGCAGAACTACCGGGTTGGATGAGAGGGAGGAGGGGCGGCTGGTTGTGCTCGAGGGAAATCGAGGTTGTGGTAGAGCAAGGAAGAGATCGTGTGATGTGGCCTAGTAAGATAGATACGTAGCGTAGAGGACCGACGGCGGATCGGGCGTGCGTGTGCGTGTGCTGCGTCGGTAGGATCCCGTGGTCTCAGAGCCAAAATTGATAGTGGCTCAGGTACTGAGAAGGGCCTCCCCCCCCCCCCCCCCCCCACCTACAGCCTGGTATTATACGTACACTGTACTGTGCCAATCGATCCCATGTGTACGGAGGTGGTACATACAGTAGTTAACTTAGGTGGCTGCGGGCTGCTGCGCACGCACGAGAGGAGCGGAGGTCGGCCGAACTTCCTACTGTGCATCCTACGGCGCATGCACACGGATCCCACGCAGGGCCAGAGGACGACAGAGGGAAAATTAACCAGGGCACCTGCTGGCTGGCGCGACTATGGATTCGGCTTTTCAGGTTTCAGAGCACCCACAGGAGAAAAAAGACCACGTCCGCACGAAAGCCTCCCATCTCCACCCCTCCCTACCCCTGCTGGGCCCGGTCATCTCCTCCAACCATTTTCCCCTTTGGCGCCGCTTAGTAGATCGCCCTAACGCTCTTGTGCGTAGCACGAAGTAGTTAGGTTCCCTTTTGATGGGGCGACAGGGAGTTCCAGACGTTCTGTGCCAAGCCCCCTTCCGTTCCCTGACCGTTTGTGACTGCCCCCACTGTGTCCTCTTCCCAGGAGTCTTGGGGTTGACCATGGTTCTTAAATGCCCTGGGACAAGGCAGCACCAGTTCTCGAGTTTCCCATGCGAATGGAGGTATCAAATATGCAGCAACTCATGGAGGAAGGCCGACTGAGCCTCCTCCGTCAGCTCCCTATGCATATATGGGCGCCTCTGTCTTTGCCTCTCCCCGCACTGCAGTATTACTTGGGCTGACAGCTAGCCAGGGGCGTACAGGCTCCTGCACCTGCAGGGTCTCTTGGGTTTCTAGCTCTTCTCGCCTGCCGATAGGTCATTGGATAGACTGCTTCTGCACATTATACGTAACTTAGGTGCCTCCTTAAAGCCGTACTGTAGGCTAGCTCGTATCCTTGACGGCTGAGCAGCCCACCACTGCTAACACGATGACTGCGAGAGCTGCTTCCACCACGGTGGGTTTTAAACGAGCTCAACAATGCAAGCATGCCCGCTGATGGAGGAATGATGGGAAATATTGAAAACTCAACTCAACACAAGAGCAGCGGATATGCTCCGCAGGACTGTTCTCTCCATCCACGTTCCCTTTCTTCCGCTTTGGACAACCTGATCCTTGCGCTTCCTTGTACGTTTACTTGTACCCTACCCCACTTCTAGATCGGTCACCCCTTTCGATCGCCTGTGGGTTTCTTAGTTGCACAGCCTTCCTCCACGAATGCTTCTGTGACCACCCGAGGTTTAGGTCTGCCCCATGCTACCTCCGGTAATCTGGCTACAGGAGAATTTTGATCTTCATTATCCATCAAGACATTTTTCATTTTGAATCGTGCTATTGGACGCGATAATTTACGCAGACCATGGCCAACTCCTACAGGATACATTGTTGCGAACCATTCCTTGTCATGGAATGCTACGGCTTGCGACAAGTTGAACAGGCTCGGCGGTTCCAACTGTAATATCAGTAAGTGAGGTTTCCCGCCAAAATGGTACTTATGTTACAGTTCCCTGATAACCCGGCAATTAATTCCGTCATCGCTATTGGCATCTCATAGGGTGCCAGGTACACATGTGCAGGTCTTGCCCTTGTCAATCGTCATTGTAAACTCTTTATACTTACAGCTGCCGCTGGGTTCGTAGACAGCCTTGGTTTTGAATGGCCCGGCCTCCCAATAAGACATGCTGGAAGATAATAGCATATTCATTTATTTCTGTTATGATTATGAAAGTGTCTCCCTACTTCAAATAGGCACAAGAACCGCGCGTGCTTCGCAAGTGAAATACGTTCTTCTTTGTCTTTCGAGTGTTTTGCCGCTATTATTAAAGCTCCCTAGCACACTGGCCGGCCCTCGTAATATTGAGTGATCCATTCCATGCTGACGTGTTGGCCCACAAAGCTTTCCGGCATAGCTTGATCGCCCTAAAATTGAACATGACGAATATTACTGGGTTTGTCCTCTCCGCCAGGGGGTTCGGAAGGTGATCAAAGCTCACGATCAGGGCGCCCGTCTCCGGTAGTTCCGAATCCGTCACTGATGAAACATCAAGGTAGCCACTACCGCTTTTTGAGCTAGGTGTTTATTCCCTCCATAAGGCAATATTGAGGGAGTCGAGTTGCTCCTAGCGCCCTACCCCCCGGCTCAAGATCGTTAATAAGCCTGCAACATGCCAATCCAACGTCTTGTTACTGTAACTGAATTCAGCGATAGAGTTGCTGCTGCTGCAGCAGCATTGCAAATGTAGCCGATTCTTGTTTTGACCCTGAGTGATATTGCTGCTTGAGAAGGTCAACATAAGATTATGATATTCACAGTTTAAAGCTCCTCTGAAACTGCCGGTTTATCGCGACACTTTGGCCCTATGCTGCTAGAGAAACACTTCAGGTCTCGGTCGTGGCAAACGGTTATACAGCCATTGTTGTATTCGAATTTCATTCATGTTAAACTGGTCTTGGTATTAAAAACGAGACAACCTTCTGCAATCTTGTGCAAGCATGGTTTCCCTTAGAGATTTAATTCAGGATCTCTGACAGGATCAGTCCGGTTGGGTTGGTGTGACCACTCAACGAAAAAAAAAATATTTTGCTGTATCTAGAGGCTCCCACACCAATGTGTAAATGGATAGAAGCTAAGCTATTCCCAAACCATGCTCTCCGGATTGCCGGACGGCTTTCTGACTAGGTACACGCTGCGAACTCGAACAAGGCTAATTTGCTTAGGTCGCCAGCTGTTTCGCATGGACAAACATCAGGATTCTGACCAGTTAACTAGCTATGCACTCGCGTTTTCCCACCAACGTGCAAAGGACAAAAGTTTTTATACCTCGGTTGCCTATAACCATCAGTTCCACGACGGCTTCAAAATGGGATCCGTTTTTGCCTTCAAGTAGCAAAGTTTCCAAGCCAGAGAACATCTTAGGATTGGGCCTCGGCCCCCATGCCGAAACAGCTCTCCTCTATCACCTCCAGAAGGTGATAATTCTGAGACCCTCAAAGCAAGGGTCCTAAAGTGGGTATCATGGGGAACCAGAACGTAACGAAAAGCAATCCGACTATCGCTATAATTTATTTTATAGAGTGTCGGGACAGTTCATAATCAACGCGGATGGAAGCCCGCCTCCGGTTGCCGGTGCATGCAAACTTACCAAGGGGGATATTTGAATCAGCTCATGGAACTGCCCAGGTTCCTGTTCCTGTATGTTAGTATCAGACATTGTATTGTTCTGCCAACGACTTCGTTGGCAATTCGAGGGCGTTTGGCTGCAAAAGGATATAAAAGACCACAGTGCGCTGTGTTGGGGATGGTTGGTGATAAAGAAGACGGCGGTTATGAGGGATGGTTAGTACTCGAAGGAAGAAGCTGCGATGGGTCAAGATTGACGACGCTTGACGCCTATAGAGAGTTAGCGCATTGTAGATTTTGAGAAGGGGGTCATTATCAGTTTACCTTTTTGATCGGATGCAACCTCAAGCGATTCAGAAGCAGTACGCTTCCTCTTGCCAGGCGTCGTGGACACTTGTTCCGACGGCTTAGCAATGGTAGCTATATCTTCATTCTCGGACTCCCAGGTGATTTCATCGTCAGCTAACACCGTGAGTTTGCCTGGAGAAACAGGTATAGCCCCATTAGCGCTATGTTCGCCATGATCAGTGGCCGTATCATCACCATAATTTATTTCGTCATGATCTTCGCCGCTCAGTGCAACTGTTTCGCTGGTATTGTGAGAGGCATTGTCATCATTATTGCGATCATTGTTCTCAGGACCGTCGTTACTGGTATTGGCAATCTCAAGAATTGGCGGTGCTTGGTCAAAACCAATGCCTCCTGACTCTGTTTGATTGGCAGAACCTTGTGAATCACAAAGTTAGCATTCGCAGGCAATCAAGGGAAGAAGGCAATGCAGGTGAAATGGGGTATTACCGTGCTGTGATGGCGAACCAGCCAGGCTGTCGTAAGCGAGTTCGTTGTCGTCGAGATTATCTCCGTCAATTTCACTCTCCTCTTCCTCAAGTTCTTGGCTATTCGAAGGCTGTTCTGCACCCGGGGAATACGACGATTCGACGGCTTCATTTGTCTCTACCTCTTCATCTCCTTCAACTGAGTGGTGAGTTTCGTCGTACTCACCATCATCTCTGTACTCAAGGGACTCAGGATCATCTATCTGTTGATCGTCATAGAATAGATCCCCGTCTGAACCTTGGGGAGACGATGCTACTAGATTCTCATCCCCGTTCGTAGAATGGCTCACATAGACCGGGGACGTTGCATCACGGTAAACAGCCACATCGGTGAGGCTTCTGCCCGAGTTTGCTTGTGCCTGGAGAGCTATAAGACGTTGCAAGCAGCTTGGTCTTACCATTAAATAAATGTACAGGCCAGGCGCGATTCCAGGCTCGTCATTGTTAACAAGGCTGTCGTATAGTATGAGGAGGTCGCCAAAGGTGTATTTATCGAGGAATTGCGGTGTCATACTCTGTCACAACGTTAGCCGAAGAAATTGCAACTGAATACTCAGGTATGGAAGAGATTACCTCTGCGAATTCAAGCCCAAGTCCATCTACATGCATCACAAGTTCGTCCAAAGGCGACACTTCCTCCGAAATAACGTCACGAAGACCTGACAAAAATTCAGTCAAGGAAAGTGCGAGGGCCGATGTATCCTTGAAGAAGTATTCATTGGGGTCATCCTCATGATTCTTTGCGAACAATCGATAATCTGTTTCGCCGTAGTGAATGAACAAGTCATGACGTGCTGCTACCAAAGATTGATTATCGGGAACTTGATCGAGTTTCTCGTCGCCGCCGGCGGAATCCGAAGTGACCTGATTTGCGTCTTTAGTAGCCTCGACGGGCTTGGCTTCTGATTCTGGGTATGTCTCCTCTTGCTCAACATCTCCAACATACGCTGGATCTTGAGTAGGTTCGTTATAAGGGTCGTCTTTCGGCCCATCTCTTTCGTGCTCGTGATCAAATTCATCCTCCGCCCATTCTGCATCGGCTTCATTCTCCGCTAAGTGGCCTTCCACATCGGTGGCGTCATCGTGACGTGGACTTCCAGTAGGATATATGGTAGATCCGTTCGTGATGGATTCTCCTGCATTATTCAAATTGTTTGTATCATCTTCTTCACCTTCATGGCCTTCACCTGCAACAAGTCCCTTTGCCGGCTCGTGACTGGCAGATTCCGTCTTTGTAGACGGGTCAGCCTGTATAGTAGGCCCCGCATGGCCGTCTCGATGTCCAAGCTCAACCGGCTCATTTGACTCATGAGCAGGCTGGCCATCAGGTTCGCGGTACTCGGCGTCATCCTCTTGCTCATCCTGGCCTACGGCTAGGATGTCCTGGTAGGTGTCTGTAACACTTGTGAAATTTTCCGAGGCAAACACCTTTGCTGGGCTATTAGCTTTAGCGCCTTCAGCTTCCGTGGGTATAAAGCTGGGGGATTGTCCTGCCCCATCAACACCTGTCGCGGTATCATCCAAGGCTGTATCGACGAGAGGAAGCTCCGTCGCAGACCATGCGTTGCTGCCCACGGAAACGGGTTTCGAAATTCCATCATTAATGCCACTCTCCCCGATGGACGTGACCTCTGCCTCAGTAATGGGCATTCCAGTCACAACTGATTCATCAGCCTCCTGCCATGAATCATAATTAGTGCCACCAATCTCGACATCGACATCGTTCGTGATCGGGTCAACACTGTCGTACGTGATTTCATCGGTATCAGCAATGCCGTATAGTCCATCTTCAGCCTCTCCATCGTCCATAGGCTCATCTCTGTTGTCAGAATTGAATTCGTGATATGATAGCCCCTGATCATAATCTGCTAACTCTAGGTCCTCATCAGCCGGAGCAGCAGCGAAATCCAGGTCTATCTCAATGTCCTCCCCAAAATCATTTGGACCATGGTCGGTGCTGATCTCCATCTCCTCGCCCGGCATTCTAGGACCTTCTTGAGCCTAGCAAAATATGATATCTCGCAAATTTCACGGCAATAAGGAGTTCGAGAAACTGTGGTAGACAAGTACCATCAGCCTAAAAAACGGAGGAACGATCGGTTCGAAAATTTTGGTAAGCCAACCGATAGTGTCGGAAAAAAAAACGCAATGTTTATTGCAAATGGACACTATTTCAGTTCCAAATTATGGGAAGCCACACTCTCTGATAGGTGGCAAATTCAGAAAGTAATAAACCATCGGTCAATTCTCACAAACCAATCGTGAAAGGTTTCAACATCGATGCCAAAATTGAGCAAAGGTTTCTTGGGACCGCCGGAATTGATTCTGTGACAGATTCAGAACTTGTGATTGATATAGCGACTGATGGCCAGGGACTGAGCCACGGCTGGTCCGGACTATGATGATACTTGGAGATTCCGGGTGATGGGAAGCACTTTGAAGTTGAAACTTTTTGCTTTAATCTTGCGAGTTCATAACCAATACACCAACAACTGCCCTTGACCTTAACTGAAGTGAGCTCAGTGTTATCTACCCCGCGAGGTAATGAGATGTTGTGCGGGAATAGTTTCGTGGGGGGGGTTTTCGATCAGGCGTGATGTGTTGTCTAGGTGGGCAAACGGCCAAGGCGATCGGAAGGAAGGCAGCAGTAGGTTTTGCGAATAAGGGAGACGGACGAGTCAGACTTCGCGCGGATGAAGAACTTTGCAGAATCAATACTGCATATGTTTTGAAACGTGCAGTTGAAGCCGGCTGCTGCCCAAAAGAGAAAACTCGAACGTGCTCGCAGCTTTTGTTGGACAAAGGAGGGAGGTTAGTTAACTTAGGTGGTATGAGATTCATGAAGGGAAGCGCGATTGCTACCTATTCATTCCACAAAGCGCGCCACGGTCTGGAAATGGCTAGTTAAATTTTCGCTGCTTTGGGCTAAGCGTCACCTGGCTTTAATCGAGCTTCCGGGAGCTTTTCAGCCGCTAGGATAATGACAGCTAGCTGTGGCTTAGCTGTTTTATGGCCAATTGCCGCACGTAAGCCACATTCCACAAGCAGTTGTGGGTGAATTGGCTTGATCTCGACGGACTGGGTACCTCCCTCATAGCACCCTCCGATACATCGCGAAGTAGCCCCTTTGGCGGGACACCTTTCCTCTACGTCTATCCTCTCCACGCTGAACGATCCACACTCTCGGACCAGCCACTCAAGCAAGATGGTAGGGCTTTCTCCTGTATGTTGAGATCTCCAGACTTTGCTAACACTCATATGGTTATCAGGTTGTCCTCGCCGCCTCGATCTGCACCCGCGGGGGTAAAGCTGTCCTCTCCAGGCAGTTTCGCGAGATGCCCCGGTCACGCATTGAAGCTCTCCTCGCATCATTCCCTAAGCTTGCCGACACTGGTACTCAGCACACTACCGTTGAACAGGATAATGTCCGCTTCGTCTACCAGCCCCTGGACGAACTCTACATGGTCCTCATCACGAACCGCCAGTCAAACATCTTGCAGGACATTGATTCTCTCCACCTATTTGCCCAAGTGGTTACGAGCACTTGTAAAAGCCTCGAAGAGCGAGAGATTTTAAAGAATGCCTATGAGCTTCTCAGCGCTTTCGATGAGCTGGTAACTCTTGGTTACAGGGAGAACTTAACCATTAGCCAGATTAAGACCTTCCTGGAGATGGAATCACACGAAGAGCGCATCCAAGAGATTATTGCTAGGGTATGGACATATCTGCCACTCTCGTTTCCTGGTGGAGGACTGTGCACTAACTCCCGCTGTAGAATAAGGAGTTGGAGGCTACCGAAGAGCGCAAGCGCAAGGCCAAGCAGCTTGAGATGCAGCGCAAGGAATCAGCAAGAGCTGGACGTGGTGGGATGCCTCGAACTCCAGTGTACCCTACATACACCCCCCCTGCTCGGTCTACGCCCACAGATACGTACGATAGCTATGAAGCAGAAAAAAACAAGACCACACTTAAGACGACGTCGATGAAGGGCAAGGGTATGCAGCTTGGAAAGAAGTCCAAGACCACCGATATCTTTGAGCGAGTGCGTGGCGATCTAGGCCATGAGGTAGACGATTCACCTTTGGTACCTGTCGCCTCATCAGCACCGGTCGCCGAGCCCGCCCCGGCTCCCCGTGCTTCTACCACTCTAGATCGCGATGCTATTCACATCACCGTCAATGAGTCTATATCCGCCAAGCTATCGAAGGAGGGATCTGTCAACTCTCTGTCTGTCAGCGGAGACTTGACTTTACGCATCTCCGACCCTAGCTTAACCAAGGTCAAGCTTGCTCTGTCGGCCAATGCATCCCACGGCGTCCAGTTCCGTACTCACCCAAATGTGGACAAAGCTGCATTTAACAGTTCCAAGGTCATCCAAATGAGTAACATCGCACGGGGTTTCCCCGTGAATAATGCTGTTGGTGTTCTAAGATGGAGAGCTGCACCCAAGGCGGACGACTCTAGCGCCGTACCAATCCAATTCACCGTCTGGGTGAACAAGGGCTCTGAGGGCAACTACGGGCTTACTATCGAATACGAGCTTACAGGAGGTGAAGAGCTGAAAGATGTCAGCGTGCTAATTCCGTACTCCACAAGCGAGCCTTCGGTTTCTAGCTTTGATGCAACGTACGAGGTGTCTGGTGATAGCTTGGAATGGACCATCGGCACTGTCAGTGCGGATGAGCCCAGCGGGTCTTTCGAATTTGAAGCGCAGGCAGACAGCGAAGAGGAATTCTTCCCCATGCAAGTGCGATTTTCTAAGACATCGCCATATATTGATGTTGATGTGAGTTCAAACTTCTCTCCTTTTCCTCAGTCATCAGACTGGATTGGTCTACCCCCTATATGCTCTACATACGCTAACCAGTGCCTTCATAAGGTCCTGTCGGTTTCTTTGGCAGAAGAGAATGAAGAGGTTACCTTCTCTAAGGATATCAAATCAGTGGCGGATTCCTATCTGGTGGAGTAGAAGCAACGGAAGAGACATAATTTCACTGGGGTGCATGGAGCAAAAAGGTCGATGGATTAAAAGGGATGTTGTCTATAGACAGATTTGCGAAATTGAGACGATTCAAATGTCCAAGGCACCAAATTTATTATGCACGATAAATTTGTTATAGATGTATTTACAAGGCGACCTTACCGCCTTATGTTATGGTGTAAGGGTCAGAAATACTGTCTCTCATAATTACCGCTGCAGTGCGCCTAGGATGCTGGAGAGGGCAAGCTGCTGTATACTCATGTATGAGCCGTTTTGGCCTGGATTGCGTATCTTTCCATATATGTAGGTAGTTTGGCTGTAGGATTATGGGTGAGGTGCGGTACCTCGTAATCCGAGCGGACAGTCCAAGCACTGTGCTAAAGCCTTACCCTCCACAAATCACGGGTAGGCGCGTTTCCACGAACGAGCTACTTTGCCATTTATTCCTCCACAAACCGTCTCTGTTGTCCGACAGTGCGCCAGTCTTCAGATACAGGCACAAAATGATACTCTGCTTCAGGGCAATTTCATTCTGCCAACAACATGGCTGAATCGAGTAAATTGGAATTATTGTCGGAGACTAGGCTTGATACCCAGCCGTACAGTGGCTTGCTCACATGCAACCCAAGCATACAACTCTTCGCCCAGGCCGCCGGGGCGAATTTCCTTGAGATAAGGCGCTCGAACGGCCAGGTAGTGCTGAAGAGCAGCCAAAGGGGCGAGCGTGAATCCGTGCAGGCTCTTCGATGGAAAACTGACGGTAAGCTCGTACCCAGTGCCCACAAATCCAGACTTCCTTCCCTAGGCTATAGAAGGTCATGGAGACGATCTGAGACTAACCTTGTAATTAGGCGAATTTCTCGCGGTGGGATGGAGTGACGGTGTCGTGAGATTAATGGGACTAGAAAACGGCAAAGCTGTACACCAGATCCCGGTTTGCGGTACTGAGAAAGCCAACATCACCTGTATTGGCTGGGCACGAAACCAGGCGGGCAAGCGGCATACACCCGGTGGTGGAGCAGCGTGGAAGGACATTTCACATCATGGGCTTGAACTGGGTGAAAAGGTCTCCAAGATCGACCTTCCAAGTGCTCTGACTTTCCTTGAGGTGGAATCTGCTCTGCCAAAATTAAGCCCTCTACCTGTTTCTGGGGGTTCTGGGTATGCTATCCCACTCGCATGCCACTGGGGGTCGACGTTCTAACGCATTTTGCAGAGATGATATGTATATTTTCACCACGAGAGCCTCTCTAGAATTTCTCTTTCGACCCTTTACTTCCGAGACGAGTGACCTAGTCGATATTATGCTGGTCGGCACTAATGATGGGAAGATACATGTGAGTATCTACGACTCCTTCATCATTGGTACTTTTCAATTGAGTTTGCCGGGTGATTTAACTTCAAATGATGCATTATGCCTCGTTGACCACGCCTCCCACCCCGGACTCTCAACCCACTCTCTGCTGTTTCGGCCCCTTTCTGAGGCAAAGACCAACGAACTCTTCGTTGTTCCGATGGACCTCACCTTTATTTATTCGTCCCCAGAAAACCTGTCGCTCCTGGCTTCAAAGACTACCACCTTGCAGAAGCTTCTCAGATATGTGAACCAAGTACAGACCCACATGGCCTACGAATGGCAATCCACCAGAGAACTGCCCCATAAATTCCTCAATAGCATCAATGCAGCGTTGCGGGAAGCTGGAAATTATGGTACTATGGATATCGGTCAAGCTATGTACCATTTAGTGGTGACCGGCCATACCTTTCCTGAAGTCAAAGAGTGGCTGGTGGATCAATTGGCAGAGCGTGTAAGTGTGAGCTTGATTACTGTATAATTCATAGCTAACAAGTGTCCAGGGTCATAAACGTTGGGACAAGGCTGTCGTGTCTGGCTTAGAAAGCCTCCGAAGTTTAGTGCACGAGAACTTCCTCCCTGCACTAGAGCGTATCTTGATAATTCTCAGTCGGCTATTAGGTATAGCTCGCTTTCATGAGTCGGAAGACGGTATCGGTTTCAACAGCACGCAGATCACCAAGGTTATGGATAGTGTATCTTGCTTGATGCTTGTCGGCCAAAAAGTCCTTTTGTTAGTCATGGAGGAGCTGGAGTTATTTCACGCATTCTCGACCTGGCTTCGATTCGAAATCGACCGATTGGCTTCGTCGTCAGCCTCGGATGAGCTAACTGAAAAGGAGGCTACCATGGAGCATGCCAAAGTCTTGCTGTACCTAGAACGCTACATCAGGGAAAGTCCTTTGCGTTTCCATCTTAGCAAGGTGTCACCAGGAGACTTAGAAAGAGACTTGAAACTTGCCGAGGATGGTACCTTTCTCTTAGATGTCCTTGACAAACAGATTAAAAGTCAAGATATAGGGCAACCTCAAACAGGGGTATTTTCCCAGGTTGAGTTCTTGGGAGCAAACCTTTTGAGTAAGGCGAATGTCGTTTTCAACGGCATCGCTGAAGCAGAGCAACGCACTGTACGCTTTGGTCAGATAACCAAGCTCGAGCTACAAAACAACGTCTCTAAACTTGACATCAAAATGTGTTCTGTACACAACGAGGTTTGTAGTGGCCAGCCATTGATCTGTGTCACTTGCTGACGAATTCATAGGAAGGTGTCACAGGTTTTACTTATACGGCTCTGACTGAGGAAACCGTCGAGAGTAATAGTGAGTGCTTACAACCAAAAGACATTGCGATTGTACAAAACCACTGCTGACCCTGTCCTAGTTCATATCTTCCGCACCGAAACAAAAGTTGTAAATGGCATTAGCAGCACAGTAGCCACTCAACACTCGTGCTTGACCCTCGGTAATGCAAAAGTTTTGGACCTAAAGTTCCTCAACCAAAACTCACTACTTGTCCTTCTTTCTAATCAAGGTAAGTATTGTTCTCCTTTTTGATGATCATCTACTAGGAGCTGACTTTTGCTTTTTTATAAAGAGGAACTTCGGATTATCAGGGTTCCTTACCAATCAGCTGAGCTAGGCTATCAGGAATATGTATCCGGAAGTCCGACGTATCCGCATGTTCTCAGTACGGAGCAAGTTATCAGTGTGTTCCCTAACATGATTGTTCCCAGCGAAGGGGGATTCATGCCGGTGCAGATGGAAGTAAACGAAGCAAGATCCGATAGGGGAGATATCCCAGCAAGAGTTTGCCTACTTGGGAGTGACTTGCAAACGTACAAGGTCTTTGCGTTGCCAAAAGGCTTAGATTAGATTATTGACCGTAAATGCATGGGTGACAAGGTCTAATCGTTTTCACCACTACTCTGCTATGACTTTAGCCTATCGGCGTCTCGATTGATACTTCATCTAGATGCATAAATAATGTGTCGAACTTCAGGTTTGTTGGAAGTGAATTTGTGGGCGTGGTGTACAGCCTTAGATCTACGAACTTACCATGCTTGCATCACAAGGCATAAGGTAATGCGCACATAAAACGGATACCGTGATCAGCACGGTCCGTGTGTTGCAACATCCAACTCATTGAAGTTTGTAACACGTTTCCCACAATATCGTGAGTCTGTCCACTTAGCAATAAGCCAATAGATACCCTATATTGAAAGTGTAGTACTACCCAAAGAAACTATGCCCAAAACCTATCGTGCTGTCATCTACGCTAGTACATACAATTTCTATTTGGATTTGGGACTTTGTCGCAAGTCGAATCATCTGTGTGCACACGCCACGGAGTGCGACCGAAAATCTGTGAGTCAAATAGGGTCAAAGGCTACTCAAGTAGCCAAAACGCAGCAAACAGAAAAGTGATAACAGTTCGTGCCCATAAAGATTCAGGCCATCATGGTGCTTTACCCTTCTTAGACCACTCTCTCAGAACGTTCTTCTGGATCTTCCCCGTACTGGTCTTCGGCAGCTCTTTGACGATCTCGGCCTCTCTTGGAACCATGAACTTGCTGATCGAGCTCTGATTCTTTGCCCACTGGATGAGATCATGAGGGGGCAGGGTTTTGCCCTCCTTGACCGTGAAGTAGACCTTTGGCCGCTCGCCCCAGTGCGAGTCGGGCACCGCAACCACGCCGGCCTCGAGAACATCCGGGTGCTGGACCAACATGCTCTCAAGGGCCACGGAGGAGATATTTTCGCCTCCAGAGATGATGATATCCTTGGCTCGGTCCTGGATCTGGACGCTGCCGTCCGGGTGCCACACGGCCAGGTCTCCCGAGTGCAGCACACCGCCGAGGAACAGCTTCCTGGTCGCCTCCGGATCCTTGTAGTAGCCTTTGGAGCAGATGTTGCCACAAAAAACGATCTCTCCAATTTCTTTACCGTTCTTGGTGACATCGATGAGGGCGTCACCTGGTTGGTCTGGCTTGATAACCCTAATAGGCAGACTCGCCACGAACCCATGACCCTGGCGCGCCATTTTGGCGTACTTCTCAGCTACCGGCAGATCATCCCACTGAGGCATGTGGTAACCCTTGGTTATAGGCCCGTAGGTCTCCGTCAGGCCATATACATGCACAGGATGCAGGTTCAGGTTGGTCATCTGCTCAAATAGATGGGCAGTTGGCGGGCTTGCCGCAACTGTTACCCTGACCGGTTCGGGGAGCTTCTGGGCATCTTTCGAAGCGCATAGGAGGGTATTTACGGTTGGAGCAGCATTGAAGTGCGTGATTTTTTCTTCTTTGAGCAATTTCCAAATCAGAGGGTAGTCGATCTTCCTCAGACAGTAATGTGTTCCCCGAACGGCCGTTATCGACCAGCTAATATCGGTCAGTATCAAGCTCCAGCATTTGTACTTTGATTAGTGTCTTGAGTTCACGTACGGAAATGTCCATCCCATCGCGTGGAACCTGCCACAAGTTAGACAGGGTTGTGAAAGATTCGGTAATTTTTCAGAGTAGACTCACATAGGAAGTGTCCAGAGATATCGGCACCTCCCAACATTGTAATTTAAACCTGATTCGATAATGTTGGCCAGGCTTGCGAGATACGCGCCTCTGTGAGTGAAGACAACGCCTTTCGGACGGGAAGTAGTGCCTGATGTGAAAGGTATTGCCAACATATCCTCCTCGTTCGCACATTGTGAATACAGACCAGCCCAACCTTTTGCACCCTGTGCAGTATCATACAGCAGGCCTTCCAGCACTGCTTCGTCAAACGGACCACAAAGTTGGCCCTCCGTCGCGTCCGTATCCTAAAATAAGTCAGGAATGGAAAGCCCGGGATGAACTCGAGCAACTGTACAAGGCTTACCGTATCAACTATGAATGAAACCTTGGGGTGTGACTTCTTGAAATCATCCAGCAGATCAACAAATTCGTGATCAACGATGATGGAGTCTACCTCAGCAAAATCGAAGATATAGGTGATGTCATTTGGTTTCAACCTTTAAGGGCAGCTTGTTATTAGCTTAAAATCTCATACCCTGAGCTGCGTAGGCATACCGGTAATTGACGGGTACGATAACAGCACCGGCGGCGACAACGCCGAAAATAGATTCGAGAAAGGCAGGGGTATTTGTGGCCAATATGCCGACCCTTTTGAAACCATGCTTCAGGAGATAGTAGGCCAGTCCTCTAGCGCGGTCCGCAAATTCCAAATATGATCTTCGGAGTACCTGATTGTTCGTTGTCACGTGGTAAATGGCCGTCGCATTTGGCTCAATGGCAGCGGCCCTCTCCAGGAAGAATGTGGGAGATAACTGGTGGATATTGTGACTATGCACATATTCAGTCGTTGTGGACGAGGTAAGATGGCCAAGTAGGCCCTTGAGGCGTGACGTTGCACTGGACATGACGGGCGAAATTTCCGAAACCCCAACCCGGAGACACGGAGAACACGCGGCACTCCTCGTTGTCGAATCTCGTAGCTGTTAGTCGAGCCCCTGGGAAGATCTGGCCCCGTGGTTGTGGGAGAGTACAGTTTGCAGACAGGATATAAAATGTAAAACTGCAATATACGCACGAGCGATCAAGGTGCTCGGGTCAACTATCAACTTAGAGGGAATTATCAAGACTCTGAAGGCGACCTGCAAGAGGAATCCAAAGACAAAGTCGGACGGAAGTTCCTAGCAAGCTGCTGGGGGCAACGCGATGCGGCTCAGCTTATAAGGCCGTCGGAACTCTAGCCGACGTAAACCCACGACAGACCAAAATGCGGGGGCACGTCCTGCTCCATTGCCCCGGAATAGGTACAGGCTACCCGTCGGATTTGTAGGGGGCGCCCAGATACATACTAATTGACTTTCAGCAATAGCCTGCTTAGTGGATGGAATCCACCCTTTCCCCCGCGACCTCTCACTGGCTCTGAAACAGTATTATCCCATGCCCAGGTGGGATACGACTAACACCCCGTACCAGTTGCAGGGCGGCATCCCATATTGCTGCGTCGCAAGTCAAGTTCTACTGGACGGGGCATTTACTCTCATCTTGAAATCCTCTCATCCTTCTTCGCTAACTATTGCGGGAGCACGGGAAAACACACACACTAGACATAAGCACTTAGGTCTGACATGCTCCCCCACAAAGAGAATTCGAGATCTGCCCGAGGCACAAGGCTGAAGTACACTTGTTTCTACATGTTCATGTTCATGTTCATGTTCATTGCCTCGGGATGCCTGGAATACTCTATTTGCTCGCCTTCGGCAGTTTCCCAAATCACTGGTAAAAGCTGGCAATCAAATAGATCTTAACTGACCTTTACCTGAATTTGAAACCCGACATACTGGCACGCCAAGAGGAATGCCTTACCACCCTTATGATGTCCCAACCTCTACTCCCTTTCGTAAGCATAAGGCTTAAATTTACCAGCTCAACCTCTCACCGAACGCACGGTCCGTGGTAAACGGAGCCGCTGCCGAGTTACGAAGTGACTGCCACAAGCTCAAATCACGCTACGTACATAAATAGTTAAGCTCAACCTTCATCACCGAACTATACCCGACAGGGCGGCAAGGCTGGTCAAGTCAGCACCTAAGCAGACGATTCCCCCACCATCTGGAAAGCTCCACCTGCGATTGATGAGTCGCGAACAGCCGAGCTCCACGTCAACACATCCCATTGACTCTGAATGTGCCAAAAGCTCGCCTCACCATCAGTGCCCAACCGAAGTCCTGCCCGTTCAATTCTCCATTTACGCAGGGACCTCAGGTGCTTTCGCCGAATGCTCAAGGGCCAAACCCCCAACGATACTTTGGCCACCGCATTGCCTACTTCCCACAAGTTCACCATCACCTACCGAAGCAACCAGTAGCTAAGTCGTGGTGGATCGTACAAGAATTTATCTCCAACTACAGCATCACGCCCCAGCAGCCTCACACCCCCACCCCCCGGGTTTTGGCCAACCTCTCGAACTTGCGTCCGCATCTACTTCGCCCTCTCTCAAGAACTACCGTGGATCATGCTAGGGTATTGTCGCCGCCATGGATCAAGAACAGATGACTTTGGAAGATTGGCTGGACGACCTCTGCGTCCGGTTTATCATAAACCTCCCGCAAGAGGACCTCATGTCGGTTGCGCGCATATGCTTCCAAGTTGAGGAGGCCCACTGGTTTTATGAGGACTTCATCCGTGCCCTTGATCCTTCTCTCCCGCACATGCATCTGCATACTTTTTGTCTGCGCATGTTTCAGCATTGTCCTCTCCTCGCAGGCTTTGGCGTCGACTACCACCAGCGAGCTTACGAAGAATTCATGCAATACAAGACCCGAGTTCCGGTGCGCGGTGCCATCATGCTGAACCACGCCATGGATAGCACTGTCCTTGTTCGAGGATGGAAGAAGGGATCGAATTGGAGCTTCCCCCGAGGCAAGATCAACAAGGATGAGGATGACCTCGATTGCGCCATTCGTGAAGTGTACGAAGAGACCGGATTTGACATACAAGCGGCTGGCCTTGTACCAGAGGACAGGGATGTTAAGTATATTGAAGTTACTATGCAGAACCAGCACTTGCGCCTCTACGTCTTCAGAGATGTTCCCATGGACACCGTCTTCGAGCCCAAGACTAGGAACGAGATCGGCAAGATTCAGTGGTACAGTCTGCAGGACCTGCCCGCTTTCAGGAATAAGAAAGGCGCACGAAACGATGGCAAAGCGACAAATGCCAACAAATTCTATATGGTTGCGCCGTTCCTCGTCCCATTGAAGAAATGGGTTGTGCAGCAGAAGAAGAAGGATTCTCACCGAGCTTCAGGTCATAATGGCCATGTTCCTCTCCCTGTGGTTCTCGATGAAGCATTTGTAGAGGATGATATGTACGATACACAAGGATGGGAAGAGCCAGCCGCTCGACCTGTGCCGAACAACAACCCGCCTGGTGCAGTCTCAGACCTCCAGCGCCTCTTCAATGCTGCTCATGCTTCCCAATTTCCTGTCACGGCAGCATCACAAGGCGACAACCGTGGTGCAGCTTTGTTATCCATGTTGCAAACAAAAGATCCTCATGCTACTGAAGTACCAGAATCTAACGCTCCGAACCAGTTTCCACACACGCCTATGGACCACACGTTTGTGGACGCCCCACAACCTCACACCCCTCATCATCATCACCACCACCCTGTGCAACGCTTGCAGTATCCAGGACACGAACAACCTCCCCAGTTCCCAATCCCAGCCAACATGCAACAAGCTGCTTATTATCACCAGCAATTCCAAGCCCGACCGCAAGTTCATATGATGGCTGATGCCAGTGGGCATAACGTTCATGTGATGGCCCGCCAGCCTCAGAACGCACCACAGCTCCTCCATCCGCAGCCTCAACCGCCGCAGGTGCAGCAGTCATTGCTAATGCGCGATATCTTGGGAACTCCGCGTCTTTCTGAACATCAACAGTCGGTGCGGCCTCTTCCTGCAGGTCAAAATGCTTTCCAGCAACAGCAACAGCGACAGCACCAGCACCAGCAGCCTAACCCTCTCGCTGCCCAAGAGTTTTCGCAAACACAGAGGATGATGCAACAACAGCTTCAGCCTCAACCGCACTCCTACCCTCAGCAGCCTCAGTCCCAACCTCAGCCGCAACCTCAGCCATCATCTCATTCGATGGATCTGTTGAATATATTCAAGACCAATACCGCACAAGCAGCGGCGACACAGCTGCAGACCCAGTCCAGGCCAATGCCTCCCACAGACAAGCACCGATCGGGTCTTCTCGACATGTTCAAGCAAGGGCCAATGGGGGGAAATGACGATAATATGCACCAGAATGCTTCACCAGCTCCGTCTCATACCTCCAATGGTGCCCCGAATCCTGCTGAGAAACATAGGACCACAGCTGATGCATTACGGGCGGCCGTGGAGGAGAATGGTCGACCTTTGGTGATCAACCCAGAATATAATCTTCCCTTTGGCGCTCTATCCATTGCATCTCGCCCAAAAGCCACCCAAGCTTCACCAAAACAGGTGTCATCAACTGCAGCGAGGAAGTCGTCGTTTGGGGCGCAACCGAGTCCGACATTTAGTAACAAACCTTCGCCTGGTTACACTCCATCAGGTCTTCAGAGAATGGAGAGCGCCAATCGACCGAGTAGTCGGCATTCTCAGATATCGGCTAGTCGCCGTGCCTCTCAATCAAATACAAGACCAAATCAATCCTTGGGATATCCATATGGCAACATTACTCAGGAACCTGCCGGGACAAACCCCTCATTCTCTCGAAGCCCTGATGTATCTGCCCTTCCCTTGCCCAATATTCTCAAATCACGCCGGGAATCCACTGTGGAGCAAAAGAGCCAGCTACTCTCCCTTTTCGGCAAAAATAACAAGGGCAAAGAACCGGCAGAGCTGTCAGATACAGCAAATATGCGCCCCAAGTCACGGGTAGCATCTATTGTTTCTGGCTTTGGAGATGGGCCGGCTAGTCGACGTGGTAGTCAGACGACACCCACTTCCTCTGTCCCACTCTCGTCGGCCGACCAACAGTTCTTGCTCAAGTATTTACACAATGCGTCAAAGGCTGCGCCTTACTAGAAATATGAGCAGTCCATTGATGGCTATAGGGCACGGTGGTGGAAAGGTTAGCCCTGACGAACTGATTGATCCCAAGGGGAATGATGGGAGACTTTTGCTTAAGCGACCGTTGGGCATGATAGGCCGAGTGTAGCACTCTTGGAAGGAGACAGGAGGGCACCATCTCTCCGTATACTTCCACTCTCTTTTTTTCTTTTCTTTTCGGGAGATTTTGGTCCGGCGGGCGGTTCAGGAAGGCTAAGGAAGGCGAAGGCTTGACTTTCTCTTGCGCAGATACCCTCAATCTTGTGCAACATAGCGTAGCGTCGTGTAGTCCAAACACTACAACCATAATTAAGTATCTGCAAATACTAACACAATATCCCACATTTTCAATGTAGTGCTAGCTTTGTAAGGTGACTCGCTCCAAGGTCAACAACACGACTACTGAAAAAGTGCAACTTCTGTCCACTATTGCTACAACTTGCGGCAGGGCAAGAGGTCGGTTTGAAGACTAATTTAGGCACCATAGAGGCATAAATAACGAGTTCGTGCCCATCCGATAGTAGATTAAGCAATAGGCTAGGGAGACACACCTCAAGCGTAAGATGGGATGGAACTCAGCCTGACTTGCCAGTTTTCTAGCAACACAAACTGATGGAATCTTTCATCATAACCTAAGAAAGATTGACCATGAGGACAGTTCATTGCGACCAGAACTCTATTAGGATAAGCAATATGTTTAGATTTCGGTTACTGCTGTTCCATTCGAACCATTGGAGACTATCACTCACGCCTTAAGAATATCTAATTACTTTGCATTTGACTATTTGTCACGCACTGACATCAATGGTACTGGACGTTTAGATCTGTGATGATGTGTCGAACTTATCGTCAGAGTCATTATCGTCATCATCCACTCTGAGGGTGGCAAACCGATTTGTCACCTGCACAGCTGATTTCGCAATTTCCACAGGACGCTGCGACTTAACAGATAGGGCCTTGTTAATGGCTTCCAATGGTTGATTGCACTCATCCACGTCCCACTCTATTTTCGAACCTTTGTAGTTGCTAAGATCAATGTCAGCCATCCTCTTTGTCAATGTTGATGAAGACAATGAATTGGAATATCAAGGAACAAACTTACGCTCGACTCATCATGCAAGCCTGAGAAAATAAAGCGTTGTGGACGGAGTTTGTCTTGATATAGCAGCTAGTACGGATGAATTCAACCTTAACCACCACCAGATTATGGATATGCTCAAGATCTTCTCGGATGCTATCTTCTGTGTGGTTTGGGCCACATCCCCGCATGACCAAGTTCCGAGGGTTGTTTCATGACTGTGCCCGCTTGTGGAAATTTGGGATATAATCTTCACTATCGGCCACACTGTCACTCCATTCAACGCTTTTCCTGGTTAAGCCATGCAAATACGCGCTCAGATCTCGGCCATGCTTATTCAACGAGGTCGATGGCAGCCGAAGGTTAGAATAGAGGGTCTCGCCCGCGCTCACTCTCTCATCCGGTGCTAGGGAATCTCCTACATGAAAAGGCTTGTTAAAGGTATTGGGGAAATACTCGTATATATTCATATCTGATTGTGTTTCGCGTGACTTAAAAATGCTCTGACATAGAAGCTATTGATATTCAAGTGGAGCGCTAATGATTGCTCAATTACGGTGGTTATTTGTCATACCAAGCGAATCGGAGGGATTGATGCCCAGAGGAGATTGACTTACGTTCATTACTTCGTCACTCACTCCGCCATCAATAAGGTTTGCCCGGAGATTTGCATATTGGCGTGCAATATGGAGCAAATCCTCGTACTCTTTTTGGGGAACGATAGTAAGATTATTCGGCATCTCTCGCGGCGGCGTTGGTGCAGAGGTAAAGTTGGCAACCTAGGGTTGGTGTCAATACTGCAAATTTCTCTGTCGATCTAAGGAGAAGGCGATTTACAAGATTAGCCCTGGTTGGAGAATTAGAATGTAAATGTTGGACTTCACTGGCTGCGCTCACTGGAAGCAATGGAGACTTCACCAGGAAGTCTTTAGGGGGAACTAATTTCCGAAGTAAGGCCTCATATTGAGTCCTCTCAGTGGTGATGGAGGAGTTATTGATGGGTGATGCAATTTCAAAGCTTCCGGCCGTTCTGGGGCAAAAGTCTCATCTATAGATGATGAGACATGAAACAGGAGGGACGAAGCAGAAGACCTAGCAAAGCTGAAGATTGAAAAATTGATGGTATTTAAGCTTGAGCAAAGTCAAGTACCCAAGGACAGCTAAAATGATGCCTTCCCAGTGCTCTCAACTGCACTCAGCCTGGAGGGAAGCAAATGTGATCAGTCGCTCTTTCCTGTTGATGCTAGGAGTCTATTGCTGCACCATTGAAACAATCAACTGGCTTGAGATTATTGAGTGCATGCGCCCGCTTCCACCTAGCCAATCCACTAATATTCATACCAGACGTATTGATGGACTGAAGATAGACAGTCCTGTATTTGAATACATTGAGAGATTGGCGCAAGGATTGCATCCGATCCATACGTATATAGCCTTGATAGGCGCTGTGATTACTATCTTCAGCATTCGGGTGTGTTGGCATCAACAGCTTTGGAAAGTGACGGCATCCTGACAAGGCACATCTGGGCGCCAATGCATTGCTATGGCACAGGTTCTCCTTGCTAGAAGCTGGTCCGCTCACAATCTACTTGAAATGACCCGAGAAAATAAATACCTTGAGGGCATCCATATCAATTGGACTCTATGGAGAAGGAGGTTGTGCAATTCTCCTCCATGGAAGGTCATGTCATTGGCATTGTTATACAAATACCTAGGTAGATAATCACGCACGGGAAATGGTCTATGGGATCAAAATCTACCCCAGATCCATTATGAAGCCTCGATTCGCAAAATGAGACTCTCGGAAGACAGATACAAAACGGTCTTACTCATGCAAATTCACTCTTTCTCCCCTCCATACCGGAAAGCCGGTGATCGCTGATTCGTCGGCAATAGGTCTTATGCGTGAGAACCAGGTAAGCCGTGGCATTGCGATAATCTCTTCTTGGGCGTCGTTTCTGGATAGTCGATATTGGAAAGACATTTATGAATATCTTCGGTTGAGAACAAGCCATTTATCTATCTCGTCAGCATATGGTCGGAAGCTGAACTAAATAGGTTGTACATGAGTCTCAGCCGATTGTCATTTTCAACGGTTTAAATAATATCTACTCAATTCAACAGTATGGTATTGTCTCAAAAAGCCCAAACACTGTCGATGGTAATTAATAGATCAGATATTCGACGATGGAACACAGATTAGTAGTAGCACTACGAAAAGACTGATTCAATCGCTGATATTGTGGGATCCCTGCTTTCTTTAACTAGATCTGTTCCGGGCTGTAGGTTAGAGAACATGCTGGATAATACAAATTAATCTAGGAAATAGAACAGAAACCCGTGGAGTGTAGTTTAACACTAATGTCTGCTATCAGATGCTGTTTCACTTGTTCACATCTATACTGCATAGAATATTGACGAGTACATATGTAACTTGATATCTCTCGAGAACATGGGTAAGATAAGTTACTCTACGTCTTTGTCGCATCGCAAGGCCTGGATTTGGTAATGCATTTGATTGTATTACATATTCGAGTACAGCCATACATAACCTTGCGCTCGCACTGGTAATTTAGTCCTTGAACCGCTGTCTCAGGAGTAGATGTGACTACTTTACATAAGTAGCTAGTGTCAGGTCGTGGTGGAACCTAGGCCTGCCGATGACTGACCAAATTCAATGCACATACAGTGTCGCATCGCCGGCATGCCTAAAGTGACTAGACAGTGGGTAGTATTTCCTTCCTTATAGTGTCAAAGAAACAGGTTAACGTTAGCGCCTGAGTTTGTTGTTGGACATGTGCACGCATTTTTTAAAGAATAAAAAGAGGCCGCTGCTGGGTACAGGAAATTTCTTAGAGGATCACAGCTCCTGTTCTGAGCCACCCTGAGGTGGCGAGATTTGGGCGGCTGAGGCGCATCATTTCGGGGTGCTTACAGCAGCCATGGTTTCGAAATTTCTGCCAACGCGGATTTGGCCGCAGATTAAGTGAATTGGGGGAACCGTAAAAGTTGAGGCGCGACTGTTTATTGCATACATAGGCTGGTGGGACTAAGGTTGGCGAGCCCGAAGTCCACGCTCGTCGATTGCCCGTGGTGCCGTGATCTATTTCTCTGGAAGGCTGATGTGCATCTGAAAGAAGGAAGCAGAAAAAGAACAATCTAGACAGAGCAAGGAATGTGGATGAGATCATTCTGCCCAGTCTCTGCGTGTCCTAGTCTCACCTGTCTGCCTGTGTACCCTCAACGCGGCAGTGCCTTGTCAACGTCGGGTGAGACCCTATTTTTGGAGGTGTTGGTGGATTTGGGATTGCCTAGGGCCACTGTTCAAGCGCAGATGACCTGCCCCGCCGGGGAATGGCGAAGAATGAGAGAATACGATCCCGGTTAAAGTGATCGTCACTGGGTAACCAGGGATAGCGCTCGCCCGTGAATGGTCAACCTGGGGCAGCGTGCATTGTGTCTATGTGTGCACCAACGCCTTACCCTGCTGTTTTGATGCAAGTTGCTCGATCGCTCTTCTCCTTTTCGCGCCACCATCACCACTACCCACTACTCACTACTGCACATCCTCCACTACCATAACCCTGGTAAAATTTCCGGCAACGAATTGATACTTATCACATTGGAGTACAAGCACACTAAAATACCGTGCTTGTGCGATTGGGAAAGGACAACCAGTACAGACCTAACCAAGAAGGCGAGCAAACGCGACGCTGCGAAGACGAAAAAGGCTGCGGCAGAGGCGGCCGCGGCGGCGTTGGTCAAACAAACAGTTGAGACCAAAAAAATCCGTGTTCGAGTACCACCCGCTTCGGCCATCCACGCCGGGTGCGACGCCAAGCCCGTCTAGGATTGGCCTCCCCTCCAGCGCTGCTCGTGTTCAGCAACCCGGGCCAAGGAACCAGGAGGCGCCCCTGCTCAGCTGGTGGGTCAACTCTAATAGACGAACCAGGCTTTTTTTTTTGTTGCCTTTTCCCCCTTCACCTGCGCGTTTCCCCGATCTCACAACCTAGCCCCATCACCACAACCTTTTGTCAATCGTTCACCTAACTCAATCCTATTCTGTATTTCCTTGGGGTTGGAAGGTTCTGCACTCGACACTCGCTTGTTTCTTTCTTCCGTTCGCTTCCTCTGAGACCAGCGTAGTCTAGTTCAAGACTTCGTTTTTGTGTTTCTGATCGACTGTGTACCTAGGTACTTTAATTACTTAGCGACTTTTGACTTGGCCTCAGAACGCTCGACGATTCACTTGGGTGGGAGAAAAAAAAGGGGGGTTGACACCAACCTCAACACGACATCTTGTCTTATATTTCACGAATCAACAAATTTTGAGCATCTGCAAAATTTTGGAAGAGGCATAGGACCATTTTTTTCAAGGGCTGCATATCTGGATAGCAATACTGAAAAGTAAAGGCTCGGCCTTCGGGTAGCGACACCTGTCTTCCATATTTCCACATCGTCTTCCAGCAATCCGAGATAGCCAGGATGAAGGGCCCAAGGAGTTTCGGTCAGATGATGACTGTAGCTGTAGCTCTCTCATCTACAGTTTCAGCATGGCCTAGCTGGCTTCCCAACATCGATGCTCTGATCGTGCGAAGAGCAGATGCCACCACAACAACGGGTAAGTTGTTTGCCGTACACCATGACGCCTCCAGCCGTTGGCCAGAAGTTTGGAACTGACTCTTTCCTGCAGCCGCAACGAAAACCAGCACAACGGCATCTGCCACGGGCACCACTGCCACTGCCAACGAACCTACCACAACAAACTTGAATACGGGTGGACAGACAAAAACCGCAACTGGCACTGGCACCGCTGACGGCACCGGCTCCTCCAACAGCACGGCCGCTACCACTCATACTACGTACGATGCGGTGGATCCTGCCGGTGGTATCACAATGATGACGCCAGCTACCACTACTGGTACCATTCTGTACAGAATTGGTGATACCATCACCTGGGTGTGGAATTACACCTCCCTCCAGGCGACACCTACTGCCATTGACGTCTTGGTGTCGTGTAGTATTGCTTCCGAGACTTGGACTTTGACGCAGAATATGAGCTTTGATGCGACAGGCTCATACACTTGGGACACGAATCAGTACAAGCAGACTGCCGTGGATAAGCAGTTGGTCACCGAGATGTATACCTTGATCATTTACGATGCCGAGTCCTCTATCAGTGCAACAGCCGAAGCTGGATACCTGGACACATACGACACGTTCAAGTTTGGCATGTATGAAGCCCTGACATACTCGAACCTGTCGCAGTGGAAGTGTGTTACGTGCAGTGCGGCCAGCAGCGACTTAGACCGCAAGGCTCTTGGCTTCGCGGTCTCCATGGCCATGATCACGATCTTATCATTTACTTGGTTTGTGGCTGGATTTGGGGCTTTGTTATAGTCTGACCATTCTCTACCTCTTTTCTTGCTTTGCAGATTTACTTTAGGAGAACACATATTTGAGTGGTCACATACACTGGGTAATATTTTTGAGGGGACTTCATGAGGGTCAACATCATTATCGGCGGCGTTTTACTCCTGCAAAAGCCAAACTTTTCTCTGGCTATACTTGAGATCGATAGTGCAGTTTACTGTGTTTACATACGGCATGATCTGAAAATAGGCGATCTAGATATTTTCCTTTAAATCTTTTTTTGGTTGATAATCCTTCTGCATACTGGCGATAGGGGGAATTTTGGGTACCGTTCTTTGGATGAACGGACTACGTCGCAAATAGCTTAATGATGTACCAGCGTATTGCAATGTAGGAATCACGAAAGAAATATATGCAAGCGATTTGAGATATACAATTGTTTGCATGTTATTATCCTGCTCTGTCTTTGAAGGCCACTTTTATGCATTGTCCACCACTATCAACTGGCCGAATAGTCCAATGTATATTGGTTTCAGAACTTTTCTCTTCTATTGGCAACTGTATCCTCGCGTTGCCATCATACAACTCTTAAGGAGAAACCAGCTCCTCGTTCCTCGCGATCCCTTCCGCTGAAGATGCCGCTAAAATCCACGGTGCCAAGGGCGGCCGCCTTCTGCCCGCGGCCAGGGGCGTTCGGTGTCTCACGGCGCCTTCTCCTCTCTTGGCCGGCCTTGCTCGGGAACGTCGGAAACATCGCCTCATGCTTGGGTTTGGGGTCCTGCGCAAAGTAATCGTGCTGTAGCATCTCCTTGGCAGTGGGCCGCCGCTCCGGGTCCAGCGAGAGCAGACTGCCTAGCAGGGCACTGCCCGCGGTTGTGAGCAGGGGGAACTTGGCGCGGATCAGGCCGGCACTGCCGCCACTCGACCTCGGCGGCTTGGGTAGGCGTAGGCTCCGGGCGTTGGGCAGTCGGCGAAAGCCTGGCCACGAATCTTCGGTGGGTATGCCGCACAGCTCGAAGATCTTGGTGAGCTCGTCAACCTCGTTGCGGCCCTGCAGCAGGGGCTCGCGCGCGAGCAGCTCGCCGAATATGCAGCCGACACTCCACATGTCAATGGCAGCATCGTACGTCTGAGCTCCCAAGAGCAGCTCGGGCGCGCGGTACCAGAGCGTCACGACGAGCTGCGTCAGCTTGGGCGGCGCCGGATCGCCCACATAGCGCGCCATGCCAAAGTCGGCGATCTTGAGCTGTCCACGGTTATTGAGCAGCAAGTTTGACGTCTTGAGGTCCCGGTGCAGGATCCAGTTCTCGTGTAGGTAGCTGACGCCCGCGGCCAGCTGCAGCAGCAGCGTCTTGACCTCGCTCGCGAGGAACGGCTCTGGCATATCCTCCAGAATGTTCTTTAGGTCATGCTCCACGAATTCAAGCACAAGGAACACCGCCTCGATCTTTCCCCCGCTCGCGGCGCCGTCGTTGACGACAACCTCGTGGAGGTCCACGATATTTCGATGCGAACAGTCCTTCAGTATTTGGATCTCGCGCAGCCCCGTCTCGGGAAGCCCAATCCGATTGTGTGGCGAGTCATCGAGCTTCAAACGCTTCAGTGCAACGACACGGTTGTTCCGCAGATCCTTTGCGCGTGCCACCCAACCATAGGCACCTTCTTCTATATCATTAAGCTTGTCGTAGTTTTCAACACTGGCGCAAGGGGCAAAGGTCCCGGCCGACTCGAAGCGCAGGAGCTTGGTCGCACTCTCTCCCTCTATGGTTGGTTTTGCTGTCGTGCCTTTTGTCGCGTCATTGCGTTCCGGGGTCAATTTCCTTCGCTTGGCTGGTGGTCTGTCATCTTCGTCTTCTCCTGTTATTCTTGCATCCGCCTGTGCCGCCGCATGGGCGCGTTGCTGCTCCTCGACTGCCCTCCGAGCCTTTTCGGCCTTCAAGCGCTTTTTCTCTTCCTTTTCACGCTTTATTTTCGCATCGAGAGCCGCGTCCTCCTCGGTGTCTGCCCACCGCGATTTCCCAGCCATAGCGTTCGGCCAAGGGCTGCGGACGCCTCAAGACGCGGCTCGTGGGTAGATTGGGGATGAGCTGGAATATCGTGGGAGGGAAGGTGGGTTTTCGCAGTACCTTGGGCGGGAGATGACCGCGGAGATTTTTTTTCATGCAGAAATTTCCAATGGGAAGGGACTTCCCACAGTCGCTGGGATTGAACAACCTCTTTTCGTATATTTATTTAAGGTTGCTTAGGTGTCGCATGGGATGTTATCAATACATAATTCTAAAGCCTGACGTCAACCCTCCGTTACAAAAAAGTCCGGGGAAAAATCGGCCTAATTTTTTGGGCGGTGTTTTGCATGAGCTCCAAGCTCCCTAGCTTCACTAAGCGAGCGCATGCTTTTTCATATCACAACCCGAGTTAGCTTCAAAGGGGTAATGGCCCCGGGTACCTGCTGTGTAATACAGGAGTGAAACTATAATGAACAGGTAGCAGTCGCTACGATAGACCGGCATGAGGTCTTCAATTGCAAGGATCACCGCCTCACGGGCGCTGATGGGCGCCTCAAAATCACCACGGGCTTGGCCTGTACTGAGGGCAGCTCACAGCTCCCGAGGCTTCGCGGCAACCATTGCGCGAAAGGACGAGGAGCGCCAATGGACGACTCCGTTGGCCAAACGGCTCACTGAGGCCATAAATGTAAGCTGTTTTCGCCCAGCAACACAAGTTTTTGAAATTTGCTAACGTCTCTCCAAGATTACCGGTCCTATTCCGTTGGCTAGCTTCATGCGCATGTGCCTCACATCAGATATTGGGGGTTATTACACAGGGGCTATCAAGGGAGATCGTGACCAATTTGGTCAAAAGGGAGATTTTATCACGTCTCCTGAGATATCTCAAACATTCGGCGAGCTTATTGGGGTGTGGTTTGTGGCAGAATGGATTTCTCAAGGTCGACCTAAACACGGAGTTGAGCTCATCGAAGTTGGACCTGGGCGTGGTACATTGATGGACGATATGCTCCGTGTAGGTTCAATTCTTCCCTGACTTGACCCCCCAATTTTGAATGCTATACTTACATGTAGCTCTCTACTAGACTATTCGAAACTTCCCTGAAATGGCGTCTGCTATCGACGCTGTGTACATGGTTGAAGCAAGCCCAGAGCTACGGGTGGCTCAAAAGAACCTGCTCTGCGGCGAAGGTGCACCTATGACTGAGTCCAAAGCTGGCTATCATAGTACTAGCAAGTACTCCGACCTCCCCATCGTGTGGAGTGAGACGATTAAGAGCATTCCCCAAAACCCCGCCAGCACCCCTTTCATCGTGGCACACGAATTCTTCGATGCTTTGCCCATCCATGCTTTCGAAGTGGTCGAGATCCCACCTCCACAAGCGTCGACCCCATCTTCAGGACCTGGTGCTGACGCCCAATCCGCTGATACACCGAAACCTACCCTTCAATGGCGCGAAATGGTGGTGGCGCCGGCACCACCAGGCTCGACACATGCTAGCCTTGGAACACCAAAGTCCGAACAGCACAATGGACCTGCCCCTGAATTTCAGCTTACTGTCTCCCCTGCTGCAACGCGCCACTCGCGCTATCTTCCGGAATCTTCACCGCGTTACCGAGCACTTAAATCTACGCCCAATTCATTAATCGAGGTGTGCCCCGACGCGTCACTTTACTCTTCTGACTTTGCCTCTCGTATCGGCGGGTCACCGCAGCATCCCAAGAAGAAGCCCTCTGGTGCCGCGCTCATTCTGGACTATGGCCCCAGCGACACCATCCCGATAAATTCGCTGCGTGGCATTCGGCACCACAAACGCGTGAGCCCATTTAGCGAGCCGGGGCTCGTGGACCTCAGCGTTGATGTGGACTTCACAGCCATCGCTGAGGCCGCCATGAAGGCTAGCGACGGCATCGAGGTCCATGGCCCCGTGGATCAGGGTTACTTCCTCGAGTCCATGGGTATACAGCAGCGGGCCGAGTATCTCGCCAAAAAGGCGAGCGATGACACAAAGAGGCAGGAGATCGAAAAGGCGTGGCGGCGCCTGGTCGATAGAGGCCCCGGCGGTATGGGAAAGGTGTACAAGGCCCTCGCTATCCTCCCCGAGAACGATGGGAGGAGACGGCCTGTAGGTTTTGGAGGAGATGTTGACAATTGATCTATGCCTCTATCTTAAATGGGCACGTTTTTAGCAAACCTCTTGCTCTACGCATACGGATGCTTTGGTTGCTTGTAATTAAGGTATCAGGCTTGATGCCGTTAGATTGTAAGACTATGTGTGGTATGGGCTGGAGAAATTCTAGAACTATGCAGTTGCTGCAAGAAATGCCCATAGAGGGCTTGCTCGCAATGAATTATGACAGCAATTTGACAGGAAGGACCGAATAGTAGGATGAACACATAGCACTTTATCGTATGTGCATGGGATGTTATTCCAATTCTTATAATACACTATGCCCAATCTATTGTGTTTGCCAGTACTGATCCATCCCCCCTAACAGCCCAATATGCAACAGCCCCCTTTTGATGATTTATTGACCTGAGATTGCACCGCTCTCCCAAAAACCAGGCTGCGCCATCCCATGCCGTACAATATGGAAGTCTTAATGTGTACACCTGGGTTTGTTCTTTTAATACCAACCCATGAATGGAAAGCATCTACGGTGGAGTAGATAAGATTAGAGAAAAAAGAAAATCAAATAAACGAAAGGAAATCGATTGGAGGTCAACCACAAGGTCTATGCGTAAAGAACCTCATAGTGCTCTCATCTCTCGTTTGGATAAGAACAGGGCATCTTGCCCGCATTTTGGAAGTCGTAGAACATTCTTAAACATGCCCTTCACCCTCCGACTTCTACAAGTGGTGTATATAATTTTTAGATTTGCTGAATTATCCTTTTGTCAATTCAGAGTATGATCTTTTGAGACTTCCGCAGGCGGGCTCCAAACTTGTAAAAGAGAACCGGCACGGGAATCATGATGACACAGATAAGTCCCAAGAGCGTGTTGCCCCAGCCGAGACCGAGGGCGTCGTACATGGGCGGCCCGGCCAGCGGCAGCAGCGCGCCGACAAGGCTCCTCAATACAGTGTTGGCAGCCATAGCGGACGCCGCGTACGTCGGGTAGCTGTCGACGAGATACGTTGTGATTGGGAGGAAGACGCCGATAATCCCAAAACCGAATGGAATGAGGGACAGCGCGGCAGAAGCCCAGTGTGTCTGATAGTACGTGCACCAACCGTACCAAAACATGGTGATGGGGAGGAAGGCACCGAAAGATATGCTGATGGTGAGACGCATCTCAGGCTCGAAGACGCCGCCGTTGGCTTGCGCCAGCTTGACTACAGATTGGTCCGAGAACAGCGTGACAACAGCCCAGCCCAGAAAGTTACCGACGCCCATGGCAAGATAGACCAGACCTGTCAACTCAACAGCAAAGCCATACGTTTCCTCGAACACGGTCGGGATGGTCGTGAAGAGGAGGTAAAGAGTACCATAGACAAAGGCGATGTACAAGGACAAGAAGAATACCAACGGGGAGAACAGAAGCATCTTGATCGGACGGACCAGACCATTCGCGAGGATTCTGGACTTAGTCTGTTGTCGACCTGTTTCGTAACAGCTTCGCAGATCATCTCGGCCGAGTTCTTTTTGCAATCTAAGCGTTTTGCGCTGGATAAGGATGCGGTGGCTGGTCTCCTTGTTGAGTAATTCAATCATGGTGGTAATAAGCACAGCTAGGATGAGGACAATCCAGAAAGACCATCGCCAGCCTATGGTTTCTGCCAGAAAGCCGCCAATAAGAGGGCCAATAGTTGGTCCTGTAATGGAGCAAGCGGCAAAAGCATGCGAAGTCAATATCGGTTTGTCTTGACATGAAGAAGGGCCTTTGACAGGGGAATGGGGGTGTAGACTAACCAAACAAGGGACCTAGTGTCCAGATTCCCATGGCAAAGCCACGCTGTTCTGGATGGAACATGTCTCCAATGACACCACCTCCTAATGTCTAAGATCTTGTAAGTTGGACTTACACCAAAGGCTTCGTCTGAGAAGTGCAGGTGGGAAGGGAGGCTCACCAAACAGCCGGCGCCTCCAACGCCGCTAAAGAAACGAAAGACGATGAGTGATTCAATGCTTGGGGCGAGGGCACAGCCAATCTGCCATAAGCAAAAGAAAATATTGGCGGCGCCGAGGATGGGCTTCCGGCCGTATATCTCGGAAAGGGGCGCCATGAAAAGAGGGCCAATTACATATCCTAGGAGGTATATGCTGACAGTCATGGCGCCAACGATCTCATTGTCATTACCGAACTCCGCGTCCAGCTTGGTGATGGCAGGTGACAAAATGGACGAAGCAAAAGGGGTAAGCATAGTGATGGAGGCGAGTAGAGCTACCAGGGTCCACTTCTTGCCGGAAGCAAAGTTCAGAGGCATCTCCGGGTCTTCCTGGCTCTCCCATCCGACAACACCCTCGTTGAGATCACTGATAGGCAGGAGGTCGTGGCGCAAGCCTTCCCGGTTCGTCCTGCGCCGGCTCACCATACTCAGCACCCGCGACGCCTTGCTCTTAACACTGGCGCGGGTTTCAACTCTCTCCGCCTGAAGGAGTCGGTCAGCTACAAACGCTAACACTGTGGCAATGGAAATACAGAGATTGGGGACAAGGAATGGCTAAGATCGTCTTGTGCGTCGAGGTTTAGCAGTAACTTTTCTGGACTCTTACCCTAGCAAGTTCCATGTCAAACTCGTGTCCAGGAACCGTCTTCTCGACTTCCTCATGATCCAAATCGGGCGTCTCCGGCCCCACGGAGTCCTGTTGCGAGTGCCGCCGCCATGATCGCGTTTCCGCTGTACCCTGTTCCTCCTCGTCTCTCATGGTGGAAGACACCGTCGATGAAGGGCGTGAAGGCTCCTTCTCGCCGTCCTTTGCACTCATTTTAACACAGAGGCGGTGCGGCGTGGAGGCGGCGGGACCGAAAATGGCGTATAAGCTGCAACACGTTTACCGCACATACATGGGGGGAAGAAAAAAGAAGCGGCGATAACAGGACTTTTAACCGCTGAAGATTGCATGCAAGTTAGCATCGGACCCAGATTCTGGGGATGCTGGGGTAGTCGGTAAACTCGCATTCAGATACGACGGGTTTAAGATGGAAGTAAACCCGACGCTACAGGAAACGGTCACACAGAGTTGCTGGCGCCCTTGTACTTTAGCGGTATCGGCTACCAAAGGCGGCAATTCTGGTCCCCTAGATTCAGCTTCTAGAACTGTGCTTGTACCTAATTCATTAACTAGTGGGCGGGTTGAAAAGGACAGCGGGCGACTGCAGTGACCCTGACTATGACAACGGGGCAGACGATGATGCCAAACGCTCGGCGTTCTATAGCGTTTCGTTTTGCCTCACCCCCCATTGGGCACAGTCAGCGACCCAGCACCGCCGCGCAAACTGAGTGGACCTTGCGGTCCGTAGCACATTTCAACTAAAATAAGTTTCTAAGTTAGGGTTTTTACTTATGTAGTTAGGGTCAAGACACAGCTACTATGTAGGTACCTACCTACCCAAGATACCTGTGTGCGCGCTACACCAAATAACAGCCGATGGTGCTGCCTTGTTTTACCACTTGACTCGTTTCGTCCCGTCAGATTATAGCTACATCAGACTATGCAGCCTTGTCACACGGCGGCGCATCGGTTGATGAGCTCTGAGCAGAACAATCGTAGGCTACCTAGTTATTTGGGCGTACGGTCGCATCCCTGTACGTCATTGTCACCACTGCAGATGCACCTTAAGTCCGAGGCATGCATCCCCTGCAAGTGAGCCAGAGTGCGGGACTTAGCTACATATTGGCGTAACTACTTACTTACCTAGGCACCTAAACTTAGGTATGTACGCACTATGTATTGGAAATGTTCCGTCTGGTGTGGCACTACGATCTCACCATGCAGGTGCAGCCTTCCCATCGCCTATGTCGCATCCACACCCACAAGTCAGCGGGATCTCATAGGTTGATCTTGCATGAGCTGTATACCCCCATCTTTAGCTAAATATTATAACCGGCTTGTCTTGTGCGATTGAGCAACTTAGCAGAACTAGTAGTGAGCCAAGAATATGGGAACGTGACACGTTCTCTACAGCAGTCCTTGTGGAGGAACATGCAATTGAGGAGATATTACCAGATTCATCAATTAGGTGATCACCTAGACATATATGCAATCCGATCCTACGTGCCTTGGCGCGGCCGCTTGCAATGGGCCATGTCATCTCTGTAGGCAGCCATTTGGCTGCGCCGTCATATACTTTCAGTAACTTTCTCGAAGTTGTGTTTATCTTAACCTCTCCCTAAAAGAAATAAAAAATTATCACACCAACTGATTAACCAGGACAGGAGACCCGCCATGCCCGACAACAACAGCAACAACAACAACAACAGCAATGACAACAGCGCTGGGAATCCCCCGCGAACCCTAGGTGAGGAGTTCCTGCGCACCCTCTGGATCTTCCAGGGCATCGCGGCGCTGCCCATATTTCTCATCCTCGGGTTCTTGGCCGTGGTCAACCTGTTCTCCACCTACGAGCGCTTGTACGACTTTATCACCCACTTCACCTGCACCATCCTCAGCGCCGGCATCCTCTATATCGTCTATGTGCAGCGCATCCTCCCGACCACCACCCGGCTACTAACACTGCGGTTCGAGGTCACCAAGAGCGCTCTCGCGTCTGTTCTATGGCTGTGGCTCCTGTTGGACGCTATCTTCGGCCCCAAGGGTCTTTATTATCGTTATGATCGAAAGGCGCGGATCCAGGTGGCTATTATCTCGGTCGTGTTGCTGCCGTGAGTGTGAACCCAAGGCGCGGCTTGTTTGACTCTTAGAAACTCACTGTGATCTTCTTTTAATAATAGGCTTCTCTATTATTCTACGGTTTGGTACGCGCTCCGCAAGTTGCGCGCTTCACGTAGCAAACAAGGGGCTACTACTGTGACTGATGTCGATGGAGAACGATCACCACTCCTTGCTGAGCAGGGGCAGGTTTGAGATATATCCCTTGAAGACGACAAGATAGCCACTCCTGTTGATTGTATTAGGCAGACCGGTAGCTAGATTTCAATTAACATGGGGTTTGGTTTCCATAAGTTCTCATTTAACAGCTGGCTAAGAATTATACAAAACTCGTGCACCGTTGGTTCCCTGTTAAGATCTTGGTTACACAACTTCCAATGGAGGGCTATCACAACTGCTGCTATTCTTGCTTGCTATGGCTTCGTGTCGACTAAATTAGGCAGTCTACAAGTATACATCTTATCCTATACCACTACGCCTCCAGCTCCAAACACCGGCACTCCGCAGGTGCGCACCATATGATATTATCTAATTAGCATAAAGCCCTCCCCCCCTCCCCCCAACCTTCCCCTGCCTCTCCCAAGAGCAGCCGTTCCTTAATCACTTTCATCAGCCTCTTCCGGCTCTGTGTAGTTATCGTAGAAGTTGGGACGGCGGAGTTCAGCATAGTGGTACCAGTTTCTCTTTGGATCATTAAGGCACTCCCCCACGGTGACGGCGCGGTACCCGCTCTCCTTGAGGCGTGCGAGCATGTAAGGGGTCAGAGTCTTAGCCGTCCACTCCTTGGTGTCGTGGTTGAGCACGATGTACGAGCCCGTGCCATTATCGGCGAGTCTGCGGTCGAACATGGCCGTGGATATGGAAATCTCCGTCGGGCTGTTGTGCTTGTAATCCAGCGTGTCGATGTTGAACTGCACGATGTGATAGGCAAGATCCTGCAAGTCGAATGCACAGTCGACGCTGCACACCGCGAACGGAGGCCGCATGTATGCCGGAACAACGCCGAGGAGCTTGTAGAAGGCGTACTCGTTGCGTTTCATCACCTCGACACGCTCGGCCCGGCTCTCTCGGTCAAGGTTCTTGTGCAGCCACCCGTGGCTGCCGATCTGGTGGCCACTGGCGTACATTGCTCTGATGAGCTCTGGATACCGGGTAGCCTCGTCATCAATCTTCCGCCCCAAATTGTCTCCTGTCATGAAGAAAGTCCCCTTCCACCCGTACTCATCAAATTGCCTGACAATTTGCTTTGTCCATTCAGATGGCCCATCATCGTAGGTGATGGCAACTTCCCCTCTATTGACACACTGCCAGATGCCAGGGCCACCATAGAGAACCTTGCCCCTCTTCCGACGATGCACTTTGAGGATCGGCTCAGCGATGCTGATGGAATCTTCATGACTTGGTAAGTCTGCAGAGGATATATCTCGGCCTGGGGAAGTCCCGGGCGCTCCTCGAGCAAGAACTCCGGCGGTGATGCCAGCTGCCACGGCGAGAAGACAGCGGAGGTGCATCGTATTGGGACTGAACAAGCTCCTTCAATGATGGACACTAGTTTATAGGATCAAAACTTCAGAAAGGTCTTTAGATGCTAAGTAGGAGAAGATGTATATATGAGGAATAGACATACATTATTTCAGAGTTCCCCTTCTCCAGGAGATCTAAAGTACCCGTCAGAGTTGGGGGACTCTTGCTTTGCCTTGTTGAGGTTATTATTGAAACACTCAACAAAAGTGTGCCATGTACCACTGAATAATTGAATCATATTGCTTCCGACAAAACCTATCACATAATATGATCGTACGTGTCTGGAAGCACTTTTTGTTGGTGTTTACCTTCAATTATAATTCAAGTATATAGGCTTTAGCTTTTTGCTCACCCAGGCGGAGGCAGTGCATTCCAGCAGTATAGTAAACTTTACTGGTTAGATAGACAGGCCTGGATCTTCCAATTCATTTCCGGAGACTTTAAGAAGAAGATTTTTAGAAAAGTATGAAACAGACCCGCGGCAATGGACTGACCCAGACCAAGGCTTACCGCCGTTCTGCGAACAGAGGCATCTACATACTTTTCTAACGACCTACAAATGCGCACTAGATCATGTTTCGTGGTAGGCAAATATCTGCCATACAGCTAATAAAATTCAACAATGGGCGTAATGTTTCTTCGGTGTTTGGATGAAAATTCGGATCAGATACATCCTATCTGGCTCGAAGGCCCCCAGATTCTTGTTTGAAGATTCGCCAGGTTTTCTCGCCACGTTGAGCCCCTGGCTGATGGTTGAGTTTTCCTTTAGGTTGATCGTTAAGTTTTATCTTCAAGTGCTCGTTGACAACATTTATTTAGCTATCTCAGAGTTGGGGTTTTGTATCCATCTTTAGTGAAGTGAAAGGATTCCTCGTGATATTCCAGGAGCAGAGTATTGCCGAGGACAGCAGTAGAAAACCAAATGATATAACTCGGGACTGTTGTCAAAATGAAGTTAGAAGATTATAGAAGGAATGGAGATAAAGATGTTCCGGGAGAGATCTGGAAGGTCCGTGAAAGTGTCTCATGAAAAGCTTTAAGTAACGTTGGAATGAACACAAAATGCTGAGTACAAAACGCGGGGGAAAAAACAAAGGTTTACTAGTGCAGGTATATAATTAAGTGATAGTTCTATGGTGCTCAGCGTAGGTGATTCAGATAGTATAGGTCAGCCGTTGATGGCACGAAACGCCTCAAATGGCAGCTGTATGCCAAGAATGCTCAAGGGAGGAGCTATACGCAACTAAAGCTTGTATAGTGTGCTCTCCGTTCTCCATTCTGGTTCCACAGTTCCATTCAGCCTCTGAGAAATTCTTCACGTGTCCTCCCATTCAAACAGAACACTTTGAGATGCTCAAACGCCCGGAAATCAGACTCCAAATATTTCGAACAGCCAGTCAAATACCTGCTGAGCCAGTTGGGGCTCAGCACCCAGTTGACAATGCTCTCCCGAGCCTAGGTTCGTTGAGAATATGTTCAATGTAGCGTTGTTAGCCACGGTTGAGTTATCGTAATAACCCATGAGCAGCTCTGGCTGCCCGACGGTTAGATAATCATTCTGACCCTCACCGACGTATCGGTACTTGGTAGTAATGTTATCAACCAAGCCTTGGGAGAGGCTGAATGTTGAAAGCTGAGTGAGCCAGTCGTAGTAGGAGTCGGTATCAAAGGCCCAGAGGCCTTGGCTGACGAACCAGATAAATTCTGTGTTCAAAGGGGGAGTGGAGATGGCTTCTGCAATAGCCTCGTCGAAAAGAGTTGCATTTCCAGAGGCATATATCGACTGCAGCTCAGTGCCTATCGCTTCAAAGATGACCCCCGCCATATCTGCCAAGCCGTCAATGGATATGACAGCCTTGAAACGATGCTCCTGGCTCACGACGATGGGAGCCAGCTGCCCGCCGAAAGACTCCCCGAGGTACACGAGGTTGTCCATGTCAACATCGGGGCGAGTGGCGAGATAATCCACAATAGGTGTGATGACAGTCCACCAATCGGGGCGGAAGCCAAGGTTTTGCTGTCTGCGCACCGTGGGCTGTCCGGGGCCTTCGTATGTGACGAAGTTCCAACCACGGTTGAATGCCTCGAGGCCGAGGGCGTGCCATGCCTCTTGCTGGGAGCCGTCGTAGCCCGTACCCATGATCATGGTGGGGAGCTTCTTACAGTCGGTGCTGGCCTTGAAAAAGTAGGTGGGGACGTCAAAGTCGCTGGCGCGAATGGTCAGATTCTCGCCGGGGATGGGCAACAGGGAGATAGCCTCGTTGAAGGCGTCTAAAGCAATGTCCCACTTGCTGTATAGTCGTGGATCGCTCGCATTGCCCACGAGGAAGAAACTTGAGAGACGCCAGTATGATGCCGCTCGAAAGAGCGCACCCCGCCTTGAAATGGGCGTCTTTGCTTGTCGGGCCAGGTCATATATTTGGTCGCCAATCCAATCGAACTCATTGAACCAACCATCAAAGTCTCCTGGGACAATCTGACTCGCAATGCGTAGGACTTCACTAGTGGCAGCTCCACCGCCATTGGCAAGCGAGAGGGCCTCGGTCAAGATAAAAGTGAAATAGTCGTCTGTACTCAGAGGATAGATGGCAACAGTGCTGTTCTCTGTGCCATTGTATGCAGCAGCCTACATGGGTTACTAAGAATAACAACGGATAGCAGACAGGGGAAGCTCACTTGTACCAACTGAGAGCCCAACTGGACCCCCAATAGAAGTGAGGTCTTCGCGAATTTCATGGTCAAGTTGAGAGAACGGCAGAGCAGTCTAGAGTTAATCTAAAGGACAAGATGTGCTGCTCGGAGTTTTAAAGTTGCAGTTGCTGTTGTTATTGCCTTTGGATGCAAAGAACGTCTTGTCGTGATTTAAATATACCAACTGTCGAGGCAGCTGGCGCCATATATATATATATATATTCAAATCATCATGGGTTTTACAGCTTCCAAGCGGAAGCTGGACGTGTAAGCATTCGCTAGTGGCCGCAAGGCCGTCTAGCCGTACCTCCTCCCTTCGCATTCGGACCTTTACGAGCCGCCATGCTACTTCATACCCGTTGAGTTTGTGGGATTTGCTTGCCTAATCGCCCATCCGCCAATGAGACGGGGCGAGTACATAGTATTGTTGTATAGCGTTGCAATTGTGGGGCTGAGACAATCTGGCGGCCTTCGCGGATATGACCCCAAACGGAAAGGCGCGGTCCAGGGATCTGCGCATTGCGTGAAGCCCCGTCAGCCCTAGCCAGCCGTTGACGACGATGTGGGCTGTTTACGCCCTCTTTGCTCTGCGCAGGATGAGAGCAGATACTACACAATGGTGAGAGGTACATATTGTCATCATATCTAAGGGAGCTTGTAGAGAGACACACAGAGAGAGAGAGAGAGACAGACATACATAGCAGCAATTCTAAGCCATTTGTGGCAGAATCCGCCGAGCGGAGAGTGGCCTTCCCACTGGCATTTCGATCGACATGATCCTAAGTCTAAAGTTAGTGAGCAATCCCAGCTCATCCATCAACTTTTGACGGGATATGACAAATGGTAGTGCAATGTAGTGCATTAACATATAAAGAGAGGCGTTCAAGCCGAACCAGGTTTTCCTTACTGTTCCTCAGTGCAATGCTGGTAAGACTGGACACCGCCATGTCAAAAGCTGCCGGCTAGTCGACTATAATTAGCCTGGATAATGTTATATAATTACTATTTATGTTCGAAAAAGCACAATATTGAGAGGAGTGGTCATCGGCATCCACGTATGAGAGCAAATGATACACGTATATAAGAAATGAAAGAACTGCACTGCAGAATAAATAGGATACCTGTTTTACATCTAATCAAACATTTGTACCAGTGCAGGGACATCTCAACAAGTCTCAGACATTGGACTGCTTACTGAAGATTCTGCCTGCGACTTGACCCAATGAAATCGCCAAAGAGGCAGATAGTTAGACTGATACAGATGGGGATGAGTCTTGTTACTATCAGACCTAAAGAAAACTCGCTTCGCATGTGGTCCCATAGCCCGGGTTTAGGATGTTGCAAAGTTTATACTCACTGCGTTTCGTGACTTTCCCTATTGATAATATTTCAGTTCTCAAGAGCCGGAAGACTAGTCGCCGGAATATCTTTGATGGGAGCATCACAACTAAGAGTCGAATGCAAAGCCTTTGCTCCATGTCTACGTCAATATGCTTGGCAAGTTTTCATCAAGTCTTCCAATACATATACAAGATGAGACATCTATGTTCAGCCATCCCTGCAATCATAGTTTACTACCGTCTTCTAACTGTTTCTTTCCCTCTCCTCTCTTGGCTAGATTTCTTGCTGTGCTCACGATCATGGCGACATGGTGACTGATGGCAATGAGCTCCATAGCCTCATTGAACATGATGATCTCCAGATCCATCCTTCCGTTGAGAATTGCCTTACTCTGAATCCTGGCAAAGATCCACTCGACGCCCTCCTCAGGTAGGGCTCTTTTTATGTCTAGGTTCAGTGCCAAGGTGGGATACCAGTGAGCCGTGATTGTCTTTTTCGAGGTTCCTGAGTTTTCCATTGCTTCGTCGTCGTTTGTATACGTCTCTATCAGCTGAGGAAACATATCACACAGATAACCAAGGGACAGATTCGTGAAGCGCTCCCCGCTCTTGAATTTGATCCACTGGTCTATAACGCCCCTCTCGACTCTCCCACCACCTGGCAGGTAAATGTCTACCTTGGTAGCCGCTTTACGGAACTTGGTCATCGCAAGTTTCCACGGCTTCCACACCCCGTCGGTTCCCGATTCTGCGAGCTTCTTCAGGTTGGTGGGTGGCGGCTTTGGGTCCAAGCTCCAAGCCGTAGGAAACGAGACTCCAGTTTCGGCAGTGATATTGGCATGTGTTAGCATGGCTATGACCTCGTCGCGCCCATCTTGCGTCAATGTAAGTTGGACCGTAGACGTTTGCCGACCCAGCTTAATATTTGTGACTTTGACGAGGGCGAGACCAGCCGAGGTGCGCTGCACAAAGTCCACATGGATGATTATGCAATGGGGCTGGTTCTGGGATGCCAGCGTAGTGTAGAAGTGTTTCTGAGCAACAGCCAGTAGCACAGACGTGACGGCTCCTCCATGAGGCACTGGTTTAATGATGGTCAGTGAGAGTACCTTGATGCTACTGCGTCCCTAACGATTATGCTGACCTGAGCCTATGCACCATTCATCCGGTAGTTCGGCTTTATACGTCTGCGGGTTGATAGCATCTACCTTGACCAGGTCCGAAAATAACGACATCTTCGCAAAAAAAACAAAAAAAAAAAAAAAAAACCTGTTTACACGAGGAAAGCAAGAACAATAAGAGGAGAAGAACCAAAAAAAAAAACAAGAGATACGGTGGGATCAGACAGCAGTGGTACGTCGGATGGAATTAATCTACAAGAAAAGGTGAAGTAGCAGTTTTGCGGGTCAATTTAGTTTATTACCCCAGGAATTGATGGAACGGCTAGTTAAATGGGGGGCCGGGGACCTCGGTACGACCGACGTAAGACACCTCACTAAGCAGAGATAATTGATACAGGCATAAATAGCTTAATATGCAGAACATGATGCACAATGCTCGTAAAGGGTGCCTTTTCATGGAACTACTCTTTGAACTACTTGCAAAATCAGCCCTCTATTGCGCAGGAATTAGCAGTCTGATGAAAAGTGTTAACAACCTGGGTATCCAGGTAGGCACATGTTTCGTATTAGTAAAGAAAGCAAAGTAACCCTTTTGTAAGTAAGTTCTTGGTGTCCAATGAAAGAGGGGGCGGCGAGCAGCTTCCATAAGTCACGTGTCGATACTGGCTTGCAGCAACAGTGATTCGAGCGTTTTGTTTAAAGAAAAAAAAAAAGGAGCCAGACGATTGCGCGGAGTAGACTCGGAGACAATGAGCCGCCACCCCCCGCCATCCCCTGAGGACTCTGGCAGTCTGAGAGGTGCAGCCAAGTCCGGAACTCGGATATCTTGCCCTACTCCGCCCACGAGACATCATCCCCTGATCCCCTCTACGAGAACCCCTGTGAAGCGCTTGAAATTAAGAGTTGACACTAAACCGCAAGATACAACTGCCGAAGGTTATGACGTCAGCATGTCCTTGGTACTAACGAAGTGCAGCCTCGCCTCTGTAGATTGTACATGATTAAACTTAATTAACTTAGTGTCGCGTGCCTCAGCGATGGGTTTACAATAGCAAGCGTGTTTTGCTTTCCCTTCACCGCAGCTATTCCGACGAGGCCGTGGGCTCATGGCCACCTGCCTTGAGTCAGGTTGAAGATGCATCTCCCCACTGGCCTGCCGGCCTTTGGATTTGGTAGAGCTCCTCCTACCCCACTTGACCACATAACTTGCATGGGTAAGTTGCCCGTTTTCCCATGGGGGCAACGCTGATCCTTGAACTAGGACATGCCAACCACGCCCCACCCGCAACAGTACCTGCAATGCTGCCTCGACTGAGCCTGATTGGAGCGCTTGACTACATAGACACGAGAAAGGTGCCTGTTTCTGCTTGGGCGGACTGCATGACGGAATCAGGCGTCGGCCATTTTCCTGGGTAGTGGTTAACTTGGCCAGTGAGACGGCACGCCGAGTGAGGCGCCGGGCCAGCGGGATAGACAGAGGGAGAGGCATCTGACCAATAATATGAACTGCCAGTGGTAGCAATTCCCGAAATCGGTAGTCCGACGCGGTGATATGCCGGTCCGGGGATATCAGCGTCCTGCTGCATCTCCACAAGCTCCCGGGCTTCTCAGTGGCAGGTGATGGTCCAGTCTCGGTCTTATAGGTGTAAAGACGTCCGAAACCAACCCCGCCACTGAAGGAACAGGCGACACACTGTGCAATTCTGATATTATATATGCATGGAACAAAACTCCCCTTTAAACCTTCCGCCTCTGGGAGAACTATAGGCTCTTCTTGATTCTTCAGCCCATATCAGGGAGAATAAGAAGCCAAGCAGTCACACGCCCAGTATGGAGCGTCTACCGGGGCTCAATGTAGCCAACTTTCTGGAGAAGCGCCAGCTTCTCATCGCCATCAACTCCATCGCCGCCCTCTCCATCTTCTTCTTCGGCTACGATCAAGGGATGATGAGTGGAGTCAACAACTCCAAGGACTACATCGATTTGATGGGGTTCGGCTACATCGATTCTAGCACAGGAGTTCCCGTCGTCACAGATAGCTTGCTCCAGGGTGGAATTGTCTCTGTCTACTACCTTGGGACACTCTTTGGATGTCTCTTGGGCGGTTGGGTCGGCGATAAGGTCGGTAGAATTAAGACCATCGCACTCGGTGCGGCGTGGGCTATCGTCGGAGCGAGCTTGCAATGTTCAGCCATGAACCACAGGTGGATGATCTGTGCTCGTGCGGTCAACGGTATTGGTACTGGTATTCTGAATGCCATCGTCCCTGTTTGGGCCACTGAGACAGCAGAGCACACGTCCCGTGGCCAATTCATCGCGATAGAGTTCACGCTCAACATTTTTGGCGTGGTTGTTGCCTATTGGCTTGAGTTTGGTCTATCCTTCATTGATGGCGGTTCCTCCGCGTTCCAGTGGAGATTCCCTATCGCGTTCCAGATTATCCCATTGCTAGGCCTATTGGCTTCGGTGTGGTTCTTCCCTGAGTCGCCGCGCTGGCTGGTAAAGGAGGGGCGGGATGATGAAGCGAGATTCATCCTGCGGCGCCTTCGTGGAGCCTCCGGGGAACAGGCGAAGCAGGCGGAGAGGGAGTATAATGACATCCGCAACGTGGTAGAGCTTGAGTCTAAAGAATCCGAGAATAACTCGTACTTCTACATGTTCTTCGACTTTGGGCGCTCCGGAGAGCTGCACACAGGCCGCCGGGTGCAGCTAGTCATTTGGCTCCAGATCATCCAGGAGTGGGTGGGCATTGCCGGCGTCACGGTCTATGCGCCTACCATCTTTCGCATTGCGGGCTTCGACACCACTAAGAGCGAATGGATCAGTGGTCTCAATAACATATTCTACATGTTTGCCACCCTGATCTGCGTCTTCACGCTGGACCGCATCGGTCGCCGCTGGACCTTGTATTGGGGAGCTGTTGGCCAGGGCATCGCCATGTTCTTAGCAGCGGCCTTCTCCCGACTTGGGCAAGATGCAACCAAGCGGGGTGATACCTCTTTGGCAAGCTCGTACGGAGCCGCCGCCGCATCGTTCGTTTTCATTTTCACCTCTGTCTTTGGTGCTACATGGCTAACGGTGCCATGGCTATATCCTGGTAAGGACCTTTTCTTGCTTTACTCTTGAAGCGGGAGTTCAAATATGATTTAAGCTGACACAATTCCTCTCGCAGCCGAGATTTTCCCACTCCAAGTTCGGGCTAAGGGAAACGCCTGGGGTGTGTTCGGTTGGAGCATCGGAAACGGTTGGCTAACGCTACTCTGCCCCGTCATGTTCAATGCCATTGGCGAGAACACTCTGCACATTTTCGCAGCTTGCAATATTTTGGCTATACCCATTGTCTGGGCTTTGTACCCAGAGAGCAACCAGCGTACGCTGGAAGAGATGGATTTTCTTTTCGCTGCGCCAACCCCCTGGGTCTGGGATGCTGAGAAGACATTCAGACGCCTCAAAGAAGAGCAGCCGGGTCTCATCAGTGCGTCAAAGCCAGGGGATGGACTCGAGAATGCTGAGGCTGGCGTGGTAGTGGATCACGTGGACGGAACTCAAAGAGAGCGCGAAGACAGTGATCTGAAAACTTCTATCTGAGGCACGAGGGCCATTTGACTGTTGAAGGTACGGTTGAATGGGGGGTGGCTGATTGTTTCAAGGTAAGGAACGGTGTACTCAACTGGTCACCGACGGACTTGCCCGCAGATGGACTCGTGAGTTGAAGACTTCTTACTCCTAATAGATATAGAGGGAACATATCATATTCATCAATACAAATAATAATTTTTAAAGTGTAACTACTGAGGCACTACACGTTGCAATTGTGAGCGTTGGTGAGTTTCTTTTTTTCTTCTTGCAGAAGACACCGATCCCTTGATAATTCATATTTTGATATAGCCTTGACATAAAAACTAACCACTCAATTTAAGCTATTTCCTTTAACTGTTGGCTAATGCTGGCAGAAATCGTGCGTTTCGTGGAACCCAAAATGTTGGCTATCCCTTCGTGTCTTCAATTTTGTCTTCCATGTTGAAACACTTCATCGAGGCATCAGTATTAACAAATAACCACATCTAATGTATCTTCGCGTTGATAGCTATCCGATTTACAACGTAAAAAGATTATACGATGTGACAGCCTTCACTTCATCTGCCGGATGATGCCACGTTTCGGTGATCCTGCGTTCTGTAGATTTAAAAGGAAGGACATTATACATTGCGTCGTCTGAAATATGCCAAAAAAGAATTAGCCGATACTGAAAGCTTGCTCTGGATCATTACAAGACGTCTTGGGCTTCCTAAGCTTCACACCTACCCTCAGCCTCTAGGCTCAAGAGGTTCGGCGATGAAAGGGGTTCGAGAACTCCCCTCTCTCAACTGATTCTCTTCATCCGCGACTCGCCGACCAAAGGTCTTTTCGTTGTCATTATTTATGGGGGCTTCCACACCCGGTTGGTATTGCGACTGCTCTTCTTTCACTTCTGCTGCAGCACCCATCTCCGCAATCACTTTGCGGGTCTTGCCCCAGCCGAAGTTATCCATGTTGCAGAGGGCGTAAACCGTGACCCCGATGTTTATGAATGGTCCGCCGAGAGTAAAAACCAACAGCCCTGCGAGGAATTGGCAGCGCTCGAGCGCGTTTCGGGGCATCCAAGCCACCATGATGAGGTAATAAACGAGGGGAATTATCATGATACTGGCAAAGACTAGAATGATCCAGACAGGTTGGTCTACAGAAAGATCGTCAGCCCATATTGCTCTGCTGCTCTTCCTCCTCGGGAGTTACCTCTAGCACTTACGTAAGAAGGCATAGATCATGCAACCTAGACTTGCGATGACGAAAGGGTTCAGGATCCACGTTAGAACGTTGGAGAAAGCGACAACGCGCTCCCAGAGGTTGAAGCGAAACAGGGGCGCTCGGAGGAAGAGCATCATGTCGTTGGATGTCGCACCCAGTGTCCAGCGTCGACGCTGGCTGAGAAACACCTTGACGGAGTGCGGCACATCCGTGTACGCCCTAGCCCTCAGCGCCTGGCGCGTCTGCGCACTTGCGGACTCCATCAGCATGAGGCACACGTGGTTCCGATCCTCAGATGCCGTCGCGCGAATGCGCCGGATCATGCCGTCACCTGGTTTCGGGTGGTAGCCAAAGAGGTCGATTAGCACGCGGTCACCACATGTCTCGTCGCAGACCTTGAGGAGCTGGCAGCAACCGGGAAGGCAGGATACCTTATGCGTCACGATGCTCTGGTGAAGGCGCCGCAGTGCTTGGGCGATCGTATACTCGGCAGACTGGTAAATTGACCAGAAATTCCAGTTCCCGTGTTGGAAGTCGACTGCTACATATCCACACACGCCAACCGTGTGCGGATAGTGACTCTCTCGGATGAGCTCCGAAATGCAGTCATTCTCAAAGACGGTGTCGGCATCCATGCCGATCAATATATCACATCTGTCAAAGCCAACATCGTTTTGAAGCCAGTCAGCCATGCAGTGGAAGAATGGAGGAGCAAAGATAACCTTGGGTCGTTCAGCTCGCCTGTTAAAATTATAGACGAAGGATCGACTAAGGATCAAGCTGTCCCTTTTGCCTTGATTCTGTTGCTTGATGATACAATAGAATGGCACACCTTTATAAACCCCCTTGATACACTCGACGTCCATTAATTGACCGTCCCACGCCAAATATGCAGAGCGAAGAAACATGCGCTCCGTGCTGGCTCCTGCCAGTATGTCATCGGCTAAATATTGCGCCGTCGTTTTCGTCATGCCAGGACCGCGTACCTTTCCATCACAGACGATCATGATGGCCTTTCTGTGTTGGTCCACGTTCACCTGCCCCACCAAGGAATCCAACGAACGGGTACACTCTTCAAAGGTCTCGTTGTAGCACGGCATAAGAAGCACCATGTTCTCAGGCGCAGCCGGAATGGTTCTTTTAGGTCTAAAGACCTGGTTCTTCAGTGAATAGATGATAATCAAAAAGATCATGATGCAGTTCAAAACCAGAGGAAGCGAGATGAATGGCAGATAAATGTAATAATACTGTGGCCAATACCAGCTAGAAAAAATCAAGATGAAACTAGCACGCTGTTAGTGGTGTCGTTATGATAAAGAACTCCAACACTTACTTGGCTGAGAAAACGAAACCAATCATTAGGTATTTTTGTACCTTCACTTTCTGTTGCTCTGGGCGAACATCTTTCGACTGGATAGGACGTGCTGGTGTCGCTGTTGATGTCCCCTTCTGGCTCATCGGAGGATTAATAAAGGGGGATATTACTGGAGACAGGTTAGAATAATCGACATCTTCAACCCTTAGAGATGATGGTGAGTTGAAGACGGTCATAGCTGGCGCCACTTCAATGTTATCTCGTGGCGGTTGGTGATCTCGAGCTTTTCCCTTGACAAATGGCGATATTTGTTGATCCTGAGATGGCCATGCTACTTCACCATACGCAATTGAAGAATTGGTATGTTGTGATGTATAGTCATCACCGTCTTGAGGAGTAGATGCGCATCTAGGTACTATTGACCTTCCAATAACTCCTGCGTTCTCATAGTTCGAAGGTCCCTAGAAGCATGTAAGCCAAGAATCTTCGACAATATTCCGAAAACATACCGCAACAACTCTCATAGATACACCACTTGACCGCGATGAGCTCAAGGTTAACTCGCCATTGTCGCTGAAGGGGTCAACATCCGCATCCCGAGGTTCGTCGTGATTGCTGTCATCCATCACAATAGCCCTACTAAGGCTCGCGCAAGACTCACCAAAACCCTTAAGAAAGGCTTCTCGAAGGATTTGCCAACTAATAGTCTGGCCGATAGGGTAGCCGTGAAGTCGCTACTTTACTGGTACTGTGGTGTTACCATGTATCAATTTATAACAGAGAGAAGAGACAAATAAAGGATTGACTTGAGAAATCAAAGCAAAATCGGTTATCCAAGGGTCGAAGCACCAAATCCTGTAGGAAACCTTCGTAAACTCAAGATAACACTCGTTCTACACCCTGAAGTAAATGGCCACTCATAAAATTTTCCATCTCAACAAATTCAATATTATACTTTGCCAATTACCACGTCAACTCAAATGTGACATTGCAAATACCCGCAGTATTTATTATATGTACCCTTCCTTCCTGTAAAGCTGGTAGACCTGTCTGGGGGCTTTCAAACCTCAAATTTGGGCGTGCACATGTTCTCTCCAACGTTGCATGAAAACATACAAAATATTATCGCAGGAGGGTCGTATTATGCAACAGCAACTTGAACTCACTTATCAACTATCAAGGTAGGTGAGCCATCTGTTGTTGTTTTCCGATTAGAAAACTTGGCTATCACCCATGACTTAACGGATATATAACAACCTTTTGGAAGACCATGGCTAGAATGCACAAAAAGGAGGCAAAAGTCTCACAACTCCATAACAGGAGTTAAAACTCCAAAACTTTCATTCAGACCTGGTCCCGCATTCTCCACCAGTGATTATTACCGCAAAATCTTCGAAGATTTGGTGTTCATCGCACTGGTTGGCAAGAATGATGAATGAAATCCTTTATATGCCGTGAAGCTACAGCTCCGCTCTGAGTTAGATATGGCATAGGTGCTAAAGCACAAAGCGCAAATCTGCGCTCCTGCGTCAGATTTGAAATCTTCTCGAACGATTGATTTCAAGCGCATATTTGAGACTTCCTTTCTCCGTTCCATAGTTAATATGCAGTCAATCCGCTCTCCAGGGCCTGAGAAATTGTTCCTCATCGATTGCGGGTCAAAACTGTTCCTTCGAGATCATTCATTCCCAAAGAGCCTCCTTGTATCATTGCAAATATTGCATGAAGATCTCCTCTGAATCGTTGTAACCTGACAAGTTCTTCTCCTAAGACTCCGTCGGAATGACGCCGATCGTCGGAACCCCTATTGGCCAAGATGGCTCTCAATACTGCACCGAACGATATGGTTCAGCGACACGGCCAAACCAACAAACCTCGCCCCCTGACACACCGCCTTTGGACAGCTCAGAGGACTCTTTGGTTGGCATAGAAACTCGTGGCCTTCCGCAATTCGGGAATGTCGACCAAGAGGAAGAGCCTCTTGTGGCAGTAATAGGTTGTGGTTATGTTGGGTCAAACCTCATCCACGAGTTTCAACGCCACTATAATGTCCTAGGTTTCGACATATCTACCAAACAGATCGATATACTCAAGGAAACTCTCGGGAGTCAACACAAAAGAGCCTCCTTCACGCTGGTACCGGAAGAGCTCACTCCGGCAACACACTTCCTTGTTTCCGTACCTACATTGCTCCTGGAGGATAAGACCATAGATACCTCATACATCGAGAATGCCCTAGGTCTTATATCCAAATATGGTCGTCGTGGATCTACTGTCGTCATTGAGAGCTCGGTGGCAGTTGGAATGACGAGAACACTGTTGGGGCCATTAGCAGCTGAAAGAGGATTTTTTGCGGGCATGTCTCCAGAGGTGAGTGACCGCCCCGGATGTCTACATCTGTTATGTATGCTGACTTGAATAAAGAGAGTCGATCCCGGACGCTCAGAGCCGGCGATGCATACAATTCCCAAAGTCATCTCTGGTTTAGATGATGTAGCTCCCGGTTCGCTCGATTCCATTGCTCGCTTGTACTCTCGGATCTTCGACAACGTCTTCCCTGTATCGAAGCCGGAGGTGGCTGAGATGATGAAGCTGTACGAGAACTGCCAGAGAATGATGTGTATTGCGTATGCCAATGAGATGGCTGATGCATGTATACCCCACAATATTGATCCTTTTGAGGTCTGCAGAGCTGCTGCGACAAAGCCGTTCGGCTACATGCCCTTCTCCCCAAGTCTTGGCGTTGGCGGCCATTGCATTCCCGTTAATCCGTATTACCTATTATCCAACAGCAATTTCCCATTGCTGAAATTGGCTACCGAAAATATGTGGCGGCGTCCAGTAGATATCGGACAAAGAATCCTCGATGTCATTTTCAACGATGATAAGAGCGACACAAAAGTAACGACCAGACCCCAGGTCCAGCACGTGGATTCCGGTGTCGATGTTACCTTTAGTACAACCAAGGTCGAGGCCAATGGATTTGGAAAGCTCACCACCGACTCTTCCCGTGGCAAGCACCACGAAACTTCGAGGTCGGGAAGCCGCAGAAGCTCCGTTGATTCGGCATCAACTCTGTCTTCCTCTGCTCGCGTTCTTGTTGTTGGTGTTGGATTCAAGCCAGGGCAAAGTGTATTGAGTAACTCTCCCGGCCTGAAACTTGTTCAGTCTTTAGTCGAGTCTGGGCGGGTCGACGTGATGTACTGCGATCCACTGGTACATCAGGACGCAATTCCTCATATCCCACGGTTTGATGATCGTTCGTGGAACAAAGATGCACTAGAAATGTTTGACATGATTATTGTAGCAATGAAACAAATTGGCCTCGACATTGAGCTTCTCCAGCAGCTCAATTACGGTAAGGTCCAGGTGTGGTGTGCTTAGTTAGTGAGGGGGTTTGGAAGCCACGTTCAGATTATGTTATGACATTGATGGCCGAGTTTTACTTCCTTTCTCCTTCCTTTCTCCCAACCCAGGAGTTCTGATTCGCCATTTCTGTTATTCTTGAGAAGATATCTCCATAGATGTTGATTCAGTGCCAAGGCGGCGTTGGTAGACATTAAAAATTAGTACATTTGGGCTTAGGCGAAAAGCATATCCGTCGTATTGTGTTGATTGTTGTTTATTAATTTTCAAAGACAGGTAGAATAAGAATAAACTACGGACGACATTTGATAGTTAACTGGTTCAAATTTCGGAATTGATTTTTAGTTCTTGCTCTCCATTATCTGCTAGTTCTCCCGCTTGAGTTGCAATCGCCCTTTTGATTCTGTACTCCAAGATCTGCAGCGGGCCGGTGCTGTTACTTTCTGGTTTCATTGTACATATCTATGTATTTACCTACCTAGATATATGCTCACTCATACACGAACATCCATACTAAGGTATGTATATGGGCACAGTGGCGAATGAGCCCCTGACGTGCAGATTTTCGCTAGCTGCATAGAAAATGTCTGCTTCAAGTCGTTTATTTGTCGTTTCCCGTCTATCTAACTAGCATTCAAACTCATCGAAACCCGGTGGTTGAGTAATCTGCTCATCCATCACTGTCACATGGCCGAAAATCTTCCAGTTGTACAGTGCATTGGGTTGTAGCCAACCCGTAAAACCCCTATTTTTACTATGTCAGTGCAAGAAAGAGCTACCGTCAACAGTTACATAAAATTAACTGATTGACATTCATATTATTTCAGACAAATTAACTCTTTTCAATGCCACATATCGGTCGTTGGATAGAAACATACACAGCATTACCAGCATTGTTTCGTGGCATTTATCACCTTCAGAATTGCTATTCATATGGCTCCTCCTCTCCAGTTCGTGAATGGCGTTTACTACCCTTGCTGGCGTGTCTACCGCGGCCATCCACCCTCCTCCCTACAACTAAACGCCATCACCCATGTGTACTACGCTTTTATTCGATTAAACGAAGACGGTACGCTCCGCTTCCTCGACGAGCATGCCGATTGCGTCAAGCCTGTGGATGGTGAGCAAGGATGTCTGACGGCCCTGTCCAAGCTCAAGTCCTTAAAGCCAAGTCTGAAGACGCTCGTATCAATTGGTGGTGGGAGCGGTAGTGCAGAGTTCCCTGTGGTAGCAGCGAATCCCATGGCACGTAACACATTTGCCAAAAGTTGCAGAGATTTTGTAACGACATGGGCTATGGACGGCGTGGATATCGATTGGGAACACCCAGAGACACGACAAGATGGGTGTAATTATATTGCTCTTCTCGCAGAGCTGCGCAAAGTGCTTCCAGCGCCACGGTTCATTGTCACCACTTCGTTACCTGTGGGACAGTACTGTCTAAAGCATATTGACCTGAATATGGCCAGTCGTTTGCTCGACTACTTGAACCTTATGTGTTATGATTTCAATGGACCTTGGACCGATGTTAGCGGCCATCAAGCTCAACTACTACCGCCTCCGGGAGATGCTGAAGCAATTTATCCCACACTGAGAAACTCTGGACATGGTGGTGTTGTGTACCTTCTATCGCGAGGATTCCCCGCAAATAAAATAGTACTCGGAATACCTGTATATGCGAGATCCTTTTCTGGCGCGAACGGCATCGGGCAGCCGTTTATGACAGCTGATGAGATGGAGTACAATGAACTACCGCCTGAATGGATTCGGAATGCGACCGTCAACATTATCACAGGTGCTGCAAGTTTTGTGGATAGGTCTAACAATGGCAAAGGGTTTATCAGCTTCGACGTTCCAGCTACAGTCCAGCGGAAGGCGGGCTACGTCAAGGAAATGGAACTAGGTGGATTATTCTACTGGAACGGTGTGGGTGATGTAAGTGGCCATGGAAGTCTGGTAAAAGCTGGATACCAAACACTCAACAATACTCCTCTTTCGTTCTAATATAGAACAAACAGCTAAGGAGGATGTCTCGAAAGGCCGCACAGTTTCTCAATTTGTTTCATGATCACCGGAAACTTGTAATTAGATATTCACGAGCTGGTACAGCAAGCAAGAGGCACATTAATGGTCCAGTTTTGGGCATTATAATGATGCAGGATCATGCCCAGTACAGATAGTGTGTCAATGCCACCGAATAAAGTCTAAAACGCTCGGAATCATGGTTAATCGTGGAAGGAGCCAAACTTTTACGATAACCAACTAATCATGACCCCTTTCAATTATTGTGCCCCCTCAAGAAAACGGGGTAGCTTATCATGTCATACAGGCGGCCGAGAGCAGGGTTGATGTGTTGAAACGGTATGATCTGTTGGCTTCAAGTGTATTCCTGTGCCGCCTCCGTCAAGGGATATTTGTAGCCTGTACATTAAAACCTGGATTTGGAAGGTATTGTAAACAACACGTAAAAACACCCTATTAATGACTCGCCCGCTCTACAGCCATCCTCACATCAAACCAGGCTGACTGAAGATTAGTATTTGGGTCTAGATATGTAAATATGTAAACAGGATGTACGGACATGAATCCAAATCAGCATCGAAGCCATGCAGCATAAATAAGCTCACGAGGCCTTTAGGGGTAACTGTATGGTTGCGGGTGCATCTATGTCGGCCTGGGCTATGTGCGATGCTTTCTCGACACACCCGTTTGCTTATGTGGCTGTATTATCTTGTTCTCCTTCCCAGACTCGGAAATATACTTGCTTGAAGTGTGGTGAGGTTGAGGGAGTATGAATCAGGGTGTCTCTCTTATATTCGGGGAATAATCGAGGAACATCACCTCACAGCGGCGCAACTACTTACCGCTGCTATGCAATCAAGTAAGTAGCCGTGCTTATGAAGAGACGATCTTCCAACAGCCGTATTTTTTGCTCCTTTTCCGAAATTGGTATTGCTTCAGCCAGCAACAAGACTGCACTTCGAGCTCGGCAATCCTTCTAATGTCGATATTAGGGGCTGGCTTGATGCTAACCACATCCCCAGCAGGGGCTTTCTGAGTGGTCATCTCAAACCCTTGCACAGAAGAACTGTTGGGGTTTGTGCTATCTGGTAAACTCGATCTTGAGGCAAAGAATATAGAACTTAGTGTTGCGGTCTGTAGATAACCACTTGACTAGAATACCTTATACTCATTAAGCCACAGATACCCGCCAGCACAAGCAAGTGATAGTACTGCTGGTATCAAGTCGAGCTCTATGACACTCCAAATCCACAGGCAGCCCAATGGCGGTGCTCGTTTCATGATAGCAAGATAGCCAAAGGTGTTTGATATATATATTAGATAGCAGCCGCAGGATACGCTTGCGAAGAAAAAGATCGATTGTCGGATGGGGTTTTGGAAACGGTCCGGGAGGCCGGGAACGAGGGTCGGAGAAGAAGGATGCGGATGGAGTACATAGAAGATGCCCACGAATACTGTATTACTTTAGTTGACTGGGTCTGCAAACACAAACGCAATCTTGCGAAATAAGAGGAGCATGACTGTTTCCTTACCAACAAATGCTCCTGCAGTCCTTTTCAGTGCCATCGTCCATGATACGTCAACACCATATTGATGCTGCACTAGAAAGTCCAAGGTAAAGTGCAGCATAGTCAGACTTATTGTCCATAGGATGGTGTCAAGTACACGATCTGCCATAGTTTCCCTGATATTAACCTCATCATCTTCCTCGTTATCGGAATCATCTTCGTTATAGCCAGAGGTCCCACTGCGAAGCTTCCGCTGTCTCAAATCTGCCTGCTGAAAAAGTTGTCGCTCTTCCGCCAGCTGAAGCAAAGTCTTCTCGGTAGGTCCGGATCGGTCAGGCTGCGCAAGCTCGAATTTGGCCGCTGATCGTCTGTCCTTCCGTGTTTGCACCATTTTCCGATTGTGTGCACTAACAGTCGAGTGGCTCACATGAAAAACAACACCAATGCGTCTTAACCATCGAGTTTCTTGTGTGCCATTCCACAGAAGAAAACCGGATGTCGTCAGGTAATCCGGGAAGCCACACAGTGGAGAGTTCGACCGGGGACCCTTGCAAAGGGCTAGTTAGCTGATACTATGGTCTCATAGGTAAGTTTTCGCACCCCTACAGAGTACTTGGTCAGTGCATTCACGGATTACCAGCATTAGAATACAGTAGAAGGGACTGAATATGCTCCTAAATGGTATTGTTAGCGCGCCCCACACCTACCTGGTAGGGGTGCGAAAACTTATGCCTCCTACCACAGTACAATAATAGTTCCCTTAAATGAATACCTAAACACGCAGTTGGACAGCTGCTGTATTGGATAATTTCTATTTCTCAAGAGGGATCAACCATTTTGGCAGAACTTTTAGAAGTGAATATAGCCGGATTATTGTGCAGAAGCTTACGGTCAGGCTTTTTTGAACTCAGAACATCGTATCGTATGGCGACTTCTTTTCGCATATTCGAAGTATTCTGTCTTACACGTGGGTGCGATTAACCGGCTTAGGAGGTCAAGTGTAGTAATGTAGAATGTGTCCTATGGGGTGTCCTCAAAGACAAACGGCGCACTTATTATTCCCCGAAGATAAGGCCTACCTTACCTTCAATCCGCCAAGACATATTATAGTAGTTAGGAAGTTCTACGTAGGGTTGTCTGTAATACTGTAATACAATAACGACCTGGCTGGCGCAACCTTAGCATAATGCTACTCTGTCGGTTACGGATGGGCCAAACCTCACCAAGGTCGTAATATTAGAGCCGCAGGAATAATTCGATAAAGTTATGGAATGACTAGCATTCTGCAGTACAGCACTTTAACCTGACCTGCATTAGCGTACAGGCCTACCCAGTGTAGCACTCCGATTCGCGAGGAGGGGCCTTTTTTCAAAGAAAATTCGCAAGCCAAGGGACCAAATCGTAAAATGATTTAGGTCGCATAATTTCCCCCAGCTAAGGAGCTCAACCAGGGTGGTGCTTGTCCCAGCCCACGTGAAGTCGCAAGGTGGCATTTTCTCGAATCCCAGGGCCCTCAGACCACGAACTAGGTAATTAGAGGTAATTAGTAGCCGCGATTGGAAGTGTGTTGGGAGAGGCATTTGCGAGCTTGTCGAAATCCCCACAGCCTTCACTCTTTCCATTCCCCCCCCCTGTGGAGGCACACGACTCACACTCTCACACTTACTCACCGCCGCTGACTTCCTTGGGAGCGACAAGAAAGATATGCCCGGTCAGCCAGGCACATTTCTGTCGTGCATTGCCCTGCACTGCATTGCATCGCACCGCGTCGCATCTTGCCTAGCTTCGTCTGATCTGAACCCTGTGGCTGCACGTCCCTAAAGCAGCTCCAGCACCCGCCGTCCCGCACCTCCATCACGGCGCGCCTTGCCCGAAGTTACCCCTTTGCCCCGTCCGGTGAGCCAGAGAGAGGGAGTCTTTCATAGATATCTGCTAGCACAGAACTATAAGCCGCACCGTGAGGGAATCGAGAGAGAACTTGGTTCAGCCACAGCCATGCCCCTCATCTTCCTTAGTATCCTCTCTCTCATCACTATCTTCCTGCCCCTCCTCTACTCCTATGTAGCCACCAACTCTCAGGCTCGGTTACCTACCTTGCGCAACAAGCGCATATGTCTCCTAATCGCCCATCCCGATGACGAGGCTATGTTCTTTGCGCCTACGGTACTTGCCCTCACTCGTCCCGAGACGGGCAACCATGTCAAGATCCTGTGCTTGAGCACGGGCGATGCGGATGGACTGGGTGAGACCAGAAAGAGAGAGCTGACCAAGAGTGCTATGATGTTGGGACTGAGACAAGAGGATGACGTCTTTGTGGTTGAACGCCCCAGGTATGTGCCTTGCGCTCCTCTCCTTTCTGTACAGCCGAAACTAACCAGCGGACAGCGATTTCCCTGACAGTATGACCACTCCTTGGGACCCCCTCAAGATCTCAACCCTCCTCTCAAGCGCCTTCGCCCCCGCGTTGCTACGTCCGACTTCGCCGTCCGCCGCCAATCCTATCGCCTCGATCGATGTGCTCCTGACCTTTGACGCCCACGGGGTCTCATCTCATCCAAACCACATTTCCTTATACCATGGTGCGAGGCGCTTTATTTCCGCCCTTACTGCCGGAAGACCCTCGACCGCTGCCTCACCCGTCGATTTGTATACCCTGACAACTGTCAACGTTGTACGGAAGTACAGCTCGTTCTTGGACATGTTCTCCACCCTGGCCACCCTCCTCGCTTCCGGTAGCGAGGCGAAACAGAAGAGCGCAAAGGGCAACCCCGGCATCCTGGTCAATCTTAGCGGCCTGTTCACAGGTCGGGAGAGCGCAGCCACCGCCCGGCGAGCCATGACGGATGCCCACCAGAGTCAGATGGCCTGGTTCCGCTGGGGCTGGATCACCTTGAGTCGGTATATGGTAATTAATGAGCTGAGGCTGGAGCCGGGTGAGTCTTAGTGGATGGAGCTTGGAGGGTCCAGCTACGTATACAAATTATTACATCCGATCGATATAGGTGAACATTTATCCGAAACAAGGTCAGCGAGTGGGGTTAGTAGTCAAAGGCGCTTTGGTGTTAGCAGCCCGTATGTGAAGAGGGCTCCTGCTCCTCGTTCGTTGAAGGGTCGAGATCGTGTATCTAAAAGCCTATATTATCCCAACGTATAAGGGGACCAAAATAGAAGCACAAATTGTGATGTGGTTGTTGGTGTCATCTCACACGTTTTATAGCAGAGTTGTCCAGAGTGTACGTGCACAGAGAAGCCAGCATCATTGCAATATCCGTGCTACGCATCACAGTCTCTTCGGGCAATTTACCTGATTGAACTGTAAAGAAGTGCAGTAGGAAGTAAAGATTGGACTGGATTTCTACAGACTCTACTCTTACGGAGTTAAGAAGGTAGAGGACCTTCCTATCAACTGCGACATGGGATTCAAGTTTGGTGACAGAAAGTCTACCAGTAATTGCCTAGATCCACCTGTCCGCTCTCTCTTTCTCAAACGGTGGAGTTCTACCCTCCCGTCTTTCCGAATGGGCACATAGAGGATGTGGTCTCGTCGAACCCACAACTCAGGGCGTTCTGCCGCCGGGTCCACCAGCTGAACATATCCAGTACCTGTGCGGTACTGAACAGGATTTGGCAGAAACTCGCGCCATTCACGAACTACGTGCGGTATTGTGCAATTGGTTCTCTCGTCGTATAGCAAAAGGGTCCTGAAACGGTTGAAAAATGATCGGCACCACAACTGGATTCGGTACCACATGTAGCGTTTCACGGCGCGAGCACGCTTGATAGTGCGCAAGCTGGAGGCTGAGTCTACCCCCGTGCGAACAACCCGGATGTGTTCAAAAACGGTTAACTCATAAGCCGCGCACTGTCTCTTATAAATCCTGCTGCGAACTATGCGCATAAGCTTGAACGCTCGGTGGAATTGGCTTCGAGCTATAAGTGATTGGATCAAAATATCGGTTTGACGGAACCCTGGTTTAGCATGGTAGGGAGGTGCTTTCATGGCGTTCCACAGCGTTTCTGGGACTTGGACGTTGGGAAAGCGGTCGTCTTTGCCAGCTAACCGCCAGCCTGTGCTCACCGGCGGGCATGAAAGGACGTGAGCCCATTCCATGAGTTCAAACCAAATGTGCTGATCTATTGGAATAGAAAATTCTGTGGAAATGAATTTTATCACTTTGAAGGCTGTCTCTAGTTGGCCATTGACAAAGTACGCCTCTAAGACAACTCCCATAAACTGCTTGCTTGGTCGTAAGTTTGGTTGTTGTGGCCTGAAGCGGTTTCCGGGACGCCGGCGTCGGGGCCATATAAATTCAACGACTGTGTTTCTTTGTTGTTCGCTTTCTGCCGTGACACGGATACCGAAGCAGTCCTCTAGAATGTGTGACTGCATGTCGCGTAGTGCTCCCGCCCGTCCAAACGCCACAATAAAGGTACAAAGAGTATCTTCATTGGCTTCGTATCCACGCAAGAGGGTGTAGTAGAACAAACGGTTGATCGGAGCTCGCAATTTAAGCACGCGAGATAAATCTTCTACGTGTTCAGCTCCCTTATATAATCCAAAATAAAATGATTTCTTCCGCGTGTTGTACCTCAGACGATCCAATTTCTGCAGTGAGGCCGAATGCTGCATTTTACTTAAGCGTTGGATATTTCGCGCACTCATCACTATGCGTGTCTTATCGTGCGCATAACATTCAGGTTCAATCACGAGCCTTGCTTTAAGAAGCTCATTATAAGTTTCGTCTTGCCTCCAATGGCTTAAATTTAGCTCATCCATCGTATGCCAAAGGCTCTTCGCAGTAACAAGGTCCCCAGCTGCCCCAGCAGCTCTGAAAAGAGGCACGTAATCATTGGTAGTAAGACTACCTAAGTTGCGGCGCAATGCTGCGATCCATCGTATCAGATTGTTTAGTGTACGAGTATGCTGTTTTCTGACACCCCACTTGTCAATAATGTGCTCTAAATTCATAGCTTGCCACATGCCAGGGCTAATCCGCATCCCGTGAATCGATTCGTGGTCTGGAGCAATCTTAAGGGGGTCAACTGAGCGCAACAACTCAGAAAAAGTAGGCCTTGGCAGCAATCTCACAGCTTCAATAATATCATCTGTATCCATGATTTCAACATGCTGGAAAAGGGCCAAAAGTCTATGGCTATCCTGTGTTTGTAGGGCAGTAAGTCCATGTTTCAGTGGCACCGAAAACTTCTCCATCAAAGAGAGTCGACAAGACCCATCAATTGGCTCTCCATCCCCATGTCCATAGTCGGGCTTAAAAGGAGGCCTTGGGTACACCCGATAAGAGGCATCTACTGCGGAGTGTGCAGAAGTTCCATGAACACTGGTATCTTTTCCTTGTAGACGTACAAGTTCAACCAAAAAGTCACGGTCATCTTCAGAAAGAGATATGGCATCACTCGGTGGAGCTCTGATGGTTGTTTGGTGAAGTAGCTGTGCTTGGAAATAAGAACTTGTATGGATTGAAGCAGCTCGTGATGGACACGCTCTATTGATGGCAGCAGGCATTCATAACCATCTGGGATGCTGTGACAGATACTGTGTTAGTTGTGTGATCCGAGTAGACATCCTTGAACGGCTACATATCAAGAACGGCGTCCTGTTGGCTGCAGTACTAAGAACGACGCAAACATTCAACAGTAACCAGGCTGGGTGGGTCGTCCGTTGACAAGCGCCTCATGGGAATCCGGGGAAGTGGAGTTTTTCCCAACGGCTTGATATGGGATTGTCTCGAGGGTTTAAAGATCCAATTTCGTCCCGGAAGCCGCTAACCAGATCCCCCAGTGATGGCGGGACTTGTTATGCTTAGCGTAATACAATGGTTCCTGATAAGTGCATAAAGACGCAGCCCTAGCTGAAATCGGCAGTAAAGATTTTCCAGCATCCGTCTTTAGTCACCCAGCATAACCACGCCTACAGGTCAGCATGGAGATTTGTGCGCCAACCCCCTGCAAGCAGCCTATCTAGCCTAGCAGCGTTCGCCCGATCTCGACAAGTCGATGATCTGAAGATTTGCTTCACTGGTCAGATAACTGCAAGTTTGGCATCGCCTTCGGCATTCTTTACACGCATCCTTATCAACCCACATTTCAAGCTCGATAAAGCATAAAATGGCCGAGGTCGAAGCCGGTGCTACCGCTGGCTCTGTTGCCGAGCCTTTAGATCTCGTGCGTCTGCTCTTGGATGAAGTCGTCTTCGTTAAACTCCGTGGAGACAGAGAGCTCAGAGGCCGACTGCATGTAAGCTTCTCTAACGTGATCTCTCGCCCTTGCACTCCTGCTAACGGCATTCAGGCATATGACAGCCACATGAACCTTGTTCTGGGTGACGTCTTGGAAACAATATATGTGGTGGATGAGGACGACGCCGATGAGGATATCAGAGTCAGTTGAATGGGACATCTATTTGGCACAATCAACTAATTTCATTGGCAGACGATCACGAAGAAGTCCGAGATGCTCTTTGTTCGAGGTAAGAGAACTAACTTCAGCTTGTACTTGTTGCCACACCTCAGTGCTTATCATGATAAATAGGTGATAGCGTTGTCCTTGTTTCACCGCACAATTCGGCCTGATCGATATCGCAAGGGCTAGTTCTACTCGGCCAGGATGCCTGGTATTGGAGACTTCGCGTTGGCTAAACTGGGTAAACCTGTGCAGCAGCAGAAGGCGATGACCACACGATAATCGCTTGCCGCATTGATCCCCGCCCGTACTCCGACGGTGCATTGGGTTGAAACAACAATTGGCAGTTGAAATGGCCAGGTGATAACTCATACTCCAGCATTCAGAGCTGAGCCTACATGCGGGTTTACCTAAATTATGAAATTTACTGTACTACATAGTCAGATAGCAAGATCACCAACGCGTGCCCTCCGAGCCGCTACCATCACTCACCTCTGCTTGCATGCAACCTTGTGGAGGCATAGTCTTCAATGATCTCAGAAGAGATATTTCGCAACACTGCCTAGAAGCACGTCTCATGACAGGATAATTTTGCTTCTTGATTCCTACAGCATCATATTCCTGAACCAAACCTTCACATATCGAGGTGGCGGGATAATTAGTGGCTTGGTATCTCTTACCATTACCATGAGCATGAGTAGACCAGTTTCTTAGCAATACATACTCAACACCCGTCTTGCAGTTTTGGCGGATTGTACACATTCGTTGCCTCGCCTGCCCTTAGCTTCATGACATAGCCATCTGCTCTGTCCTTGCCAGGCAATCCAGCCGTATATCACTTATCCCGTGCATTTTTGAGGCACTGGGTTTCGTTAAGACTAGTATTTTCGTGTCTTAAAATAGCTGGAACGAAGTTCAACAAATACGTTTACCAATGTGACGTAAATAGAACGGTCCTTGAATTGATTGGTTAACCGACTGGCTCATCATATCTTTTATGCTACTAGTGTTCCCTACTTCATTCTGCCTTAACGCGAAACTCGAGCCACTGAACTCAGATCTACTTGCATTACATTTAACAGAAGCATTGTTAGGGATGATCTGACCGTATACTTCATGATGCCGAATTTCTGCCTTCGCTTTTGATCAAGCTGAAGTTACTACTTGTAGTTTCGAGTTTGGCCTCTGGGTCACCAAGAATTTACTACATCCAAGCAGTCTTGCGGTACATACCTCATCGCTTCGCGTAATAGTCATTTCTACTCGAGAAGGAAGTCCATGGGATCGGGGCGAACTCTACTCTCAAACGTACATGCTATTCGATGGATTACCGAGCTATTTCCATATGTTCGCCCATGGACGATTTGACTTAAGTCATTAAACCGAATCGCTATGCTCCAGACTCCTTTGAACGACCCATCCAAATATAGCTCTTACGATTGCCTAGCTCATACTTCGTTAGGTGTAATGCTTCAGTAATGGAACACCAAGGATTGCATAGCTGGTACAGGATGTGGTAAAGGCTTCCGACGGGTATCACACCGACATCCGAAACTTACTGCAGCTGGGTATCTCGTATTCACAGAACCTGCTCGCAGCCGTCACGCCACCAGGTAACCTGATTTGTCGGATATCGTGGCTTGCTTTCCGAATGATCGTGGTTCCCGATTTAGAAACATCAGCCAACTAGCACTTCCCAATGGTGACTGTCATGCTGCATAACATATTTTGCGGAGCATAGGTTATACGAGGCAAATGTCTGTAACCTTATGTGGAGGATGCGGGGGAAAGATGAGCTCGGCAGATGACCCTCACTCCGGATGCGGCTGATGCGCCTCGCGTCTTGGCCCTGGAGGCACAGTAGAAGAGTAGCTGCGACTTCCAGAGAAAGTCGAGCATGTGCGCCTAAAGTGGAACAAATGAGAGAGTTGGACCTGATTTTCTTGGGTTCGAGAAAATGTGAAGCTGAACAGCATTGTGAGACAGAATTTCGGTCTATCCGTAACCAAGCCTCCACCTCGGTATGCCACGATTCATAGGATACGATGTAAGCTCCGCCTTGGCCCGGGTAAATCTGGGTTTGGTGTAATAGATATCGATATGTCACCGCAAATCCCTAGACACATATCGTAGCCGGTCTTCGGATAATTTCTATAAGAACGATTATCGGCCTTTCCCTCAGACTGCTCACATTCAGTCAGATCATTCTATCCCTCCAGTCATCGACACAGTCGCACAAACCACACTACCACACGCAATGATGAAGTTCTTTGTCTTCCTTGCCCTCAGCATCACTGCTCTGGCAGCACCTTCTGTCGTGGACGAGAGAAATTATCCTGAATGCACTCCCCCCGCATACTCCTGTAAGCCGAATAACTCAGGATGGCTAGTCTGTAATGTCGATGGCCGCTGGCTGGTAAGGACCCCTAACCACATTGTCCTGGAACGCGTATATACTTCTTTTAACCGAGATCACTGACTTGTGAATTTAAATAGGATGGAGGCAGTTGCCCCAAAGGCACCACTTGCAAACCCATCAATAACCTCCCTTACTGCGTTTGAATATCCAAACTATGATTAACTCGGACTATCGAAGTTTGAACGGATTTCGGAACATCATTGCGGTCTTGGAGCTCTGAGAAAGATATTGTTTATTGCCGCATATATAGGTACAGGGCTGGCTGGGTAATAACTCTTCACTTGCGAAGAAAGAAAGAAACTATGGATTTGTACCGTGATTCTTCTACACTCATTTATATGCTAGACCATCGGTCTTGATTATTGTCATTAATGGACATGGAATTTGAGTTTCGTTCTGACCACTTCTGTTGATGGTACTACTTAATCTATACGATGAAATGGGCCGTGCATTCATTTAGTCAACACAGTTGTATACGCAACATGATAATGGTTGGTAGTGTCGAGTGCAGCAATGGAGCATCCGGACTCTTCCCTTGGGGGCTTCCGCTACTCGGTACATATAGTTGCGAAACAAGGCGAATTCAATTTGCCTTTCTTTTCGGATAGGTTCAATTTCCCATCAAGTATAACGTAAGACGGTGAGCGAAGGTTGACTTGACTTGCTTACCAGAACGATGACGTTTAGCTGCCTGCGATTTTACACATGGCGGGTTTATGGCTATGGATTGATATAATTCCAAGGATTCCATCATGCTAAGCACCTATTGGTTCTGTGGGATATGGAATACCGCTTGAGGGGCTACCCCTGCTGTACACATACACGCTGTAGGCTACATGTACTTAATTAGGTACCTCCCACGGAGACTTTAACTTTAACTCCAGACAATGTACGATCGAGCTAGTTCTCGGCAATAAATCGGCAAAACATGGCAGTCGCGTCTTTGCTCTGATTTTCTGCCGCGACCGAACTCCAACAGCTGGACAAGGGCAGTGAATGCGACAAGCTTTCATCTCTCGTGAAGCGCAAGCCTCCAGTCTACACAGAAACATACCCGACTCTTGACTAATTCGTTAATTGGGTCTGGCTTAGCTCAACGTGTTCAAACTGCATCCGCTTGTCGGTGTGCATTCTCACAATGGCGGAGATAACTAAAGATGGAGACGCGACGGAGCTTCAAGAGTCCATTGAAGCTAAGGCTCCTGAAGCGCCCAGGGCCGATACAGCTGGCTCCGAAAACATAACAAATATGAAAGATGTCGACGCCGATGGCGATATCGATGCTGATGGTGATCTCGATGTTGATGCTGATGCAGACGCCGACGCAGACGCAGACGTCGATGCTGAACCAAATGGCGATGACGATGCGGACGCCGATGCTGATGCGGACGCCGATGCTGATGCGGACGCCGATGGAGACTTTGATGCAGATGGTGATATTGAGGGCGATGATGAAGAGGATGGTCAAAACGGCTTGTCTCATGATATGCTCACTATTATTGAAAACACTGCCAATTATCTATCAAGTTATCGAGAGCCGGACGGCTACCATATCGCCCAGGCGTTCCAGCGCATCCCCAACAGACGCCTAATTCCGGACTATTACGAAGTGATTAAGGAGGCTGTCGCATTTAGTACGATTCGTGTGAGTTTGTTCATTTCCTGAGATTCATAACGACCTCGCATAACTACTGACCGCAGGCCTCTATTTAGACGAAAAAGCTCAAGAAACAGTACAGCGCCTTCTCCGAGTTTGTGAGAGACGTTGCCCTCATCTGCCACAATGCACAAGTCTACAACCGGCCCTCGTCGCATTTCTTTCAAGACGCTGGCCGCCTACGAGAGGTCTTTAAGGAGGAGCTTCAGAAGCTTATAGATGACGGCACGATTACCGCTGAGGAGGCCGTGTTACCCGACCTTGGACCTATCCCTGAGGCTGAAGATTCGCCACTTCCCGAAGATGATGAGGAGGAGGAAGAAGAGAAGGAGGAGGAAGATGATGATGACGACGATGATGAATCAGATGATGACGGCAACCGTCGACGAAGACGCAGATATCAATCTGGGTCGAGAAGTGCACATGATGACCAGCCGTCGAAACGCGGCCGTCGACCACCAAAGGTCTTCACGCCTCTAGAGGGCCGGATTGACGCATTTCTAAAAGGTCTGCGCAGATTCAGGAAAGCTGATGGCGAACTTCTCGTGCTCCCGTTCGAAAGACTTCCCGATAAACAAGCTACTCCGGAATACTACACCTCCATTAAGAATCCCATCGCTTTAGAGCTTATCAAGAAAAAAGCTCGGAGAAAGAAGTACCAGAACCTGAACGATGTTCTCCAAGATGTTGAATTAATGTTTGAGAACGCTAAGGAGTACAACGAGGAAGAGAGCCAGATTTACAAGGATGCCGTGGAGCTGCAAAATCACGCACGACTTTTGATAGAAGAAGAAAAGGCCAAACCCGATGACCAATTCGCGGATGAAGAGGGTCGCCGGCCTGTGTCCGAGATTTATCATAAGGGTGAAGCGTGGAAAATCGGTAAGTTATTCCCCAATGGAAAATATAGTATTTCTCACTCACTGTCCCCAGGTGATTGGGTCCATATTATCAACCCAAATGACCTCACCAAGCCCATTGTTGCCCAGATCTACCGAACCTATTTAGACAAGTCTGGGAAGCCATTCGTGAACGCTTGCTGGTACTATCGGCCCGAGCAGACAGTCCATCGTTTTGAGAGACATTTTTACGAGAACGAAGTAGTCAAAACGGGCCAGTATAGGGACCACAGCATTGACGAAGTTGTTGACCGCTGTTACGTCATGTTCATAACCCGCTACTCTAAGGGCAGACCGCGGGGGCTTCCAAAGGACAAAGAAGTTTACGTCTGCGAAACGCGGTACAACGAGGAGAAGCACAAACTTAATAAGATCAAGACATGGGTTAGCTGCTTGCCTGATGAAGTGCAGGAAAGGGATTACGAGATGGACCTTTTTGATGTGCCCCGACGACTGAAAAAGATCCCTAGTCCTATCAAGCATTTACTTCGAGACGATGCAAAGCCCTCTGATCCTTTGCCCAAGCCAACTTGGGGTGCGCCCAATGCCCCTCCCCTCGTAGGAGCTGTGCATTGCCGCCCGCGGGAAGCAAATGTAAGTGCTGCCTATTTCGTCTATCTCATTTCCGTCCCACCCACCCCAGAGTTGTACTGGCAAAGGCGAACCCTCCCTGCCTCCTCTCTCAAGAATCGATAAGCTTTTCCCTGTCATTTCTTGCGCTTTATCTTCTTCATCGCGTCTCACGTGTTTGCTTATTCAACTATTGGAACACCGATCGGTATTTGACGCTCAGACAAACCGTAAACATCTATTATGAGAACCGTCGGTCTAACCATTCGCGTTTTTCTTTCTTAATTGTAGGAATCTCCACCTCCACGACCAACACCGCCACTGCCTCCCGCCGACCAAATCCGTCGGCCATCAATGATGATGCAAGGGGCGCGGCCAACGGACAGCCAAGGTGACATTGCCATGGGCAATGCGCCTCACTTTCCGCCTGTTGCAGCGCCTCCAACACCAACGCCTGTAAACACGTACGCACCGCAATACTCGACATCGCGGCCCAGTCCCTCACCCATACCTGCGCAGCCATATGGTGGTCACCCCGGCGCCCACCACCAACCGCCGCCTCCGCCAATACCAACAACCCCCCATTATGCTGCCCATCAGCCGCATCAGCCTCCACAATACAACAACTTTCCGATACAATATAATACAGCCCCCGTGCCCTTGCCTCCCCAGCATCAGCCCCACCACCCACCTCCCATGAACAGTCCCATGATTCCATATGACCCCAATCAGCGTCTTGCGCCTTCGCCAGCACGGTCTAATGTTGGGCCCCCGCCACCAACGCCTGGAATGCACGCTCAACCAAATAGCTACAACCCCCCGCGACCAGTAGAGGTTTACACTCTAGAGGATGTCTTGAACGCGCAAATACCTCAAGGAATTCGGGAGCAGTTTCATCGAGATGAGGCTGGCCGCGTGTTGTTCTTCACGCAACCACCACTACACCATGCTCATCGTGGCTTATCTAGTGAGAGTGCCGGCTTGGGCCACAGTATCCGGTACCTCGCCGATAGAGCGCGAGATATCGATGATCGACGCGCTAAGCGTAAAGCACGCGACGAGCTGCGCAAGGAAGAGGATCGCAAGAAGCAGGAGGCAGATATGGAAGCCCAGAAAGCAGCCAAGGCAGAGCTGATCGATGCAGCTAGCGATGTCCTGCTCACCTGGATGAATTCCCTGAACGGAGAGAGCAGCTTACTAAGACAGCAGTATGATGGATGGAGCACCAAGGACGACATTATCGATGCAGTTGGGCGCGATCGATCTTAACGAGTGCGTCTTGGTTGCTTGATGTTTGGCGAGAGAGTTGGGAAGCATTTTGCTTGGAGCGTTTCTACGGGACTTGGTATTTGAAGGCAGGACAAAGCAGGTGTCTCGGGCAAGTGATAATTCATCCTATGATCAACTTCAGGAAGTCCGACACAACACAAATCAAGATGGAGCTAAGTTTGTAGGATTTGAGATTAATTTGAGAGTCACACTGTACTATCAGCGACATTCATAGATACTGGAATCAAATGTAAAGAGATCAAAACAAAAACAAAATTGCAGATCTAAAGGGCAATAAGCTGCAGGAGGAGCGTTTGTGGCCATCTGCTTGCTAACCATTAAACTCACAGTATGCACTGTACCTGGGTAGTGTTCGGTGACTAGAGCGTTCGAATCATCAACTACGGATAGCGCCACTCGTCAGTTAGCGGGGTTCCGCTTTACAGTTAGGTTAGCATGAACCGGAAGCAGCCTGATTGTTTGTCCACCGCCTACTGCTTCAAGTTTAGCTGGCAGACAACCGAGTCTCTCCAGCTAGTTGGCGCCGTGGCAGAATCAATTGTGCCCCCACCCACTGTGGTGCCTGGCCTTTGCTGGAGTTTCTAGCGAACGACTTGATGGGCAATAACCTAAGTTGGGTTTCAATGAATCATCTGCGCCTGAATTGCTTGAACTCTCTTATTCTCAACAGTATTTTCTGGACCAGTATCTCTTTTCAGCCTACTCTTTCCCTTCTCAATTCTCTTTTTGAACACATTTCAGTCCTACGCCGTACAGTATTTACTTTGTTCACTTCCTTTCTCCCTTCTCACGCTGCCGCCATCGTTTCCCAAACTGAGGCAACCAGTGGCACCGACAGAGTGTTGCTTAATATGCGAAGGCAACACCATCAAGCGAGATCAGACGTTAGCGGAGGGGGCAGGCTGTTGAATGTATGATAACCCGCTAACTTCGAGCCAAAGGGATTCAGAACATATATTCCGAGGAGGTTTCTGTCCAGATCATAGGTATGCTATCACACACTTTCTTTTTTTCAAAGTCATAACCTCGTCCCAATGTCTACATCCATTTTCCTTTATGCAGGCCTACTTTTAAAGATTTGGTGGACAATACGTTTTCAACCGAGATTTCTTTTCTAAGGCCACACCATGTCCTTGTCCATGTTACTTGTCCAGCCTACTTTTCGAGATATTCACGGAGCTACGCGGAATTATGTCGAGTCCCCGGTGGAGGTGAATGTATCAGAAAGCGTAGCAGGAGCCGGGATACCTATCAAGATCATGTTACACTGTCCTACAAATTCCTTTCCCTCACCCTCCCCTCCCCTTTTTTTTCCCTTTTGCATTCAGCATCAAAATAATTATTTCATTACCGGTTTATACCTCCCTCCAGTTACCTCGATGGCTATATAGCTAACGGGTTGGCATGAATAGATTCAAACATCCAAGTACCAGGCACGTTGGAGTCGTTGATCATTCTAAGCACTTCATTTCTGGTTCAATCTCAATTTTATGTCTCATGACTTATAACGATGGACATCACTTATGAACCTCGGCTTGGGCCGCCGTCTCTGCCAGTTGAGCGACCATTCAAGTATTCTGAACGCGGTTCGCCTAGGTCAAGGCCACCTGCTGCTTGTCATTCTCCTACTCTTGGGAGCGTAGCACCAGCCACTGATGATTGGATCGTTCCCGGAATCGAACTGTCAATGAAAGGATTTGGTAGTAACCATATTGACGAAATTGAGCTCAAAAGCATATCCCCGCAAGTCCATTCAGTGACCAATTGGGATGAGGACCATCTTCGATCAAATACTGCTGATGAACGGCCGAATTCTATTCTTTCAAAATCGATTCACTCTATTGTACAGCCAAACCAAAACCCAGTTACAATTCCGTCTAGCAAATCCGGTGAAAGAAGTCAGGACGGGGATGATGGCCAAATCTATCGGATGACTTCCGACCCTTCGTTCCATGGATTTGGTAGTCCTCATCAAGAGTGGGTGGATACATCCTCTACAGCTACCCGTAGCTCTACCGGCATGAAATCGATCTATTCGAGGCCGATCACTGCGGCGCATGGTCTCGCGGAAGGTTCCGGCAGCTCAGGAGGCGGCATACGATATACCCAGGTTCCCGCCAAGGACCACTTGAACCCGAATGCATACGAAGATATTATAAGCAGAGCCCTTTCCGCGGTGGCCCCATCCACGCCCGTATCAAATTCGCGAGCTCGTGCCGAGATATTCGACGGCAATACCCACACTCCGTCCAATGTGGACTTTCAACAAAGTGAGCTCATAAAGAAAGAGCGCACATATTTTGCGATCATACGGGCTGCTGCAGAGGCATCGCCAAAAGTCACCAGCACGATGTCTACGCCGTCCTTTACGAGCAGTTATGGTGATGAGGATGAGGAACATGACGACATGGTTTTTACGCCCAGCAGGCCTCGGAATTCGAACAGGCCCTCCGAATTTCATCTTCTTGACAGTGTAGAACAATCCGATGTTGAAAAAGGTTTCAGCGAGTATAACCACTCTATTTCGCGTCTTGAATCTCTACAATCTACAAGAATCTCTTCCCAAGATCCCCTAAAGGACTTACGCTTGCAATCTTTGAGTATTCATCGTCGAGTTATTATCGAGGCTGCTGCTGCCGCACCGCATGGGTCATCTCAATTTTCATTGGGCGATAAACTAGGAAAGCTTCAAGAGGAATTCAGCGTGGTAACTGAAGCTAAAGCATGCATTAAGCTACCGCATGACGAGCAATACGTTTTCGGAGCCAGACATCTAACGTCCAATAATCTGCAAGATGGGAAGGCGCAATTCAAGACCGAGCTCCAAGAGACTGTAGTGGTCACAGAGGATGCTGCTCTACTCTCAACTGGGGAAGAATTGAAGAACGATATCCTCAACACCAGACTGAACAATCTCGGCGGCCACAGCTCCAAAGAGCGCAAATTTCAACGCCTGAAAGCCAAGCTGCACGCGAAAGGTCTTCTTAACGACAATGCGATGGACGATAGAGAAGTCCATATATTTATTGATATGTCAAATGTGTATCTCGGCTTCCAACACGAGTCAAGATACTTGCGCGGTCGCTCGTCTGAGTATTTCGTCCCATACGTACCCTTCTCGTTCGATCATTTTGCCCACATCTTAGAACGTGGTCGTTACATTGTCAAGCGCCATCTGGCGGGTTCCATTCGATACGCATATCAGAAAGACAACTGGCCTACTCATATTATAGAAGCACAAACAGCCCACTATGACTGCAACATATTTACCCAGGTTGAGAAAGTCGACAAGAGCCCTCTGTCGAAACGATGGTTGAGAAAGCCTGGCGGAGTCACCATCGAGCCAAGCTGGATCACCACTAGTGGAGATGAATCTAGTGATGGCAATACTCGGACAAAGCTTGGGGAGCAAGGCGTTGATGAGAACATTCATCTCGCAATGATGACCAGTCTCGTAGACTCCGAGGAACCCCAAACAATGGTCTTGGCTACAGGCGATGCCCAACAAGCCGAATTTTCCGAAGGCTTTGCGCGCTATGCCACTAAAGCTCTAGATCACGGTTGGAATATTGAAATCGTGTCTTGGAAACGCTCGCTATCGAGCGAATGGCCAAGGTTGAAGAAGGAATATCCGTCTCAATTGCGAATTATTGAACTTGATCCCTTCTTTGATGAGATACACGCCACATGGGAACACCTGCGGAATCGCCGCAGGCTTTGAGATAGCCCACAGCGGGTGTTTTCTCTCTGCTTACACTGGACACAAGGTGGCTCGCGTCCGACAAGCCCGCTACTTTGCCCTTCTCTCGTCCTATCCTGTCCTCCAAGTACCTCTACAGAACCCTGCTGCTTTTTGTTTATTCACATCCATCTTAACGTCCAACCTCTCACCTAGGCTTCATCAACCACATGCGCCATACATAACGCATATTACATACATGATCACAGCAGTACAGCTGCCTATTGTATATTTTTAAACGTAAGGACAATGTTTGTGGCTGAAATGCCGCTTGTACACATTCATCTTGCCTTTTATCGCTGGTTAGTGGCCTTCTGGCTGCAAATGCGGACTTAGATCGGTTGAGTTGCACACAGCCGGTGATTAGGCTCCTTCGAAGACAGATCAGTTCAACATACATGCTATGGCTGGTCACTTTGCAGTGATCTTGTATTTGAACCACTATTCAAAGATTTGACGGACAATATCATCATCCAGGTTCGACAAGACCAAGCTGGCTGGATCAACATCAAGTCACAAGATACGGAAACATCAATTGGACGAACGATGAACACATAATCATTTAGCGTTTCGAACTATATGTCACACATCTTCCGCTCCGTACATAATTCTAAGAGTATCAGAAAGGTTCTACATTCACATAGATAATCTTACCTCAACACGTCAGCGCAAAACTTGACTCGGCGGGGTCGTGTTTTGGACCGGTTTCTGATTGAGTGAGAGCATTGGTCGGCATGTATGGACGAAAGTTCTTGTCTATGTGGATTTCAGTCGTCTAATTTCTTGGTCAATTCCAAAACGTCGTGCGGCTACGGTATCTATTTTCCTCTCAAGTCACTGAGTTTCCACAACCCTGTATATCTCGGGATATTCTTGTCTCCAATGTTGAATCTCCAGGTCTCTTGGGTCTTCTGGTTATCGGATTGGGGCTGGCATAGTAAATGATTTTATCTCAGTATGGTGGCTAGAGTATTGGAAGGCATTGTATCTTAGGGCCTTTTGCATTCTCATATATAGCAAATCCTAGCCCAATACGAATGGCCTTACTATTGATACTAGCAATAAATACTTCGACAACCGTAACTCTCGTTTCCTCCGATCTCGACCTGCTCAGGGAAATCCGCGCCGCTGCTAACGACCATAAAGAAGGACCTTTCGCGGCATGGTCCTTTGCGAATATAAATCGAGCACGTGTGAACATGAGCTCTAATCGTACGAATGCACCCATAGCTGGACTATGACGATGGCTCTTATGGTAAAGCTTTTCAGAGCGTGGCAGATCCAAAATATCTGCAAGACTTCGTGGAATACTATCGGTGAATAGGTCAACGAGCAGAAGTGATATGATTGCTGCAGAAAACTGTGCAGCGAGTTACTTGTTTCAGCTTACCACTAAACCTCTCGCGAGAACCAGTTCGCACCTCCTAGTCTGGCGAGAATCGATGATGGGGCTGCACGACCCATCCACTATATGTGCAAAATCGTTACACGGAGGCTAAGTCAGACAATCCCCAAGCGAACAACATTGACTTGTTGCCCTATAGGTGGCGTCGTAATGAGCTTAAATCCTGCGACTCTCGGTTGGCAAGATGAGAGTCTGCGCCAACTTTCCATACATCCAAGTCACCATCTACTTCCGTTCACAGTCAAAAGAATAGCTAAACTAGCTTCGACAAAGAGTGGGAGTGTTCCCAGGTCAGACGGTAGGGCAAAAAAAAAGAAAAGAAAAGCGCGAGTGCCGTGGCCACGGATAGGAAGAGAAGTTCGGGGCGGCAGAAAGTCCGAAGAGCAATCTCAAGCGAGCATCCCATGTGTGTAACTACTAAAGAAGCAAACGGTCAAGAGCCTTGCAGGTAGTTCACATTTGCGTGGCTGATGCTTATAAGCCGCGCAAACGTTTCGATCCAGACGTGAGTTCATTACCCAATCAATAACGCTGGACTACACCACCTAGACAGCTTTTCTCACGGCCCTCGCCCCTCATGAGGAGCAGCCGCTCGAGTTCACTATGGGGGTTGGCGACTTGATTTTCACGGGTACAGTAACGGTAGTAATACAGGTGGCGTTTATTTAGGGAAATTATACTGCGAAGACCTGCTGATCTAATATGTATTAAGGGTATACAGAGTTCATACATGGCCTAGGCTAGGCATTCTCAGCAGTACAGAAGTGCAGGAATGAAGCAAAGGACTAATCTAATCAGCTGCGCGAGGCAGTGTAAAGAAAATTCAAATCGGCCATGAGGCTTGGGAACTCTTCACGAGGAGTTCCCATGGCGAATCTTGTTAGCAATCAATATTTTCAGCCTACCCATCGTCTGTTCCCCTTATCCTCGTTTGACTTGTACCTTGAAGTGGATGTTCGTGCCGAAGCTGAGAGAGATGGCACAAGAAGTGGGCTCCAAAGTCGGCGCGCAATAGTCACGGGAATCTTTGCTCACGTGTAATGATATGTTTGATGAAACGTATTTCCGAGTATTAACACAGGGTACCAGCGCCACCAAGCCACGAAACGGCGGCAAGGGAGGCGTTGAGATGACACAGTGGTCTTGTAGCTCATTTGGATCTTTCATAGGTTAGCTACGCGTCTTGGACGCGCCTGAATTAAGAATGAGCGAAATCAATCAAAGCCACTATATTACTAAGTAAGGACTGGCAATTCCAATGGCGGGTTTTGCTCCTCACGTAGCATGGAACATATCGATTTTTACATGCTCGAGAACACATGAAATGTCAAGTAAGCGGACAAGAGGCTTTGTCTTATTTGTTTATTTTTATATTCAATTTTGACTCTGTGCGATATCAGCTCTTCCGAGAACCAGTACCGTGCTCAAAGGTGAAGAGTGATTCAAGAGTACAATTTAATGCAGCATCACGGCCCCATAAGTCTACACGTAGGCATACTATTATGGGTGTCGATGTCGAGATCCGTATGCCTGTAAATCTTGGTGGCATGAAAAATTGGCATAAAATATAAAAAGCAAAATACAATAATAGTAAGAATAAGAATAATGGTAAATAATGAATCAATCAAGAAACCCAAGTCATTTCACACACTCTCTCTCTCTTTGACTGTTGTTAGGCATCTTCCAACTCTGGCCTCCAAGATGAGAGAATATTTTCTGCGAACGCCCAAACTGCCGGCACTGTTACCAGGTTCATACAATCATAATAGCAGTAGCAAGCCGTAAATATATCTTGAACATCGAAGAACCACCTTCCCCCCTTCCTTCCTTTGGACGTCGTAATCTAGTTGGAGCTATTTTCGGTAGGCGAGTTCGCTCCGCCCAAACCCCAGTACTGCTCAGCATTGAAGGTACTGGGGTTGGCTTGCTTCCACAGGTCATTGAAGGCATTGAATACGATGCAGTTAAATGTACCGCCGTTGCAGACACCCTTGATCGACGACACCGCCGTTGATTGATTTTCGATACTAGGCACGGCGTTTCCGTTAGCATCGCCCTGCCACGGCCAGCCTGTCTCCGTGACCACGATACGCTGGTTGGAGTTGGCGAGCTTGGAGCGCAGATTCTCGATGGTCGATGATACGAAGCTGCCCGCCTGGTCGGCACTCGTGTTTGGATCAAAGAATGGGTGCACGTTGACCGCGCAGTAGTCTGACTCGTCGCAAAGCTCCGGGTTGCTTATGGCTGCGTTGAAAGTGTCCACCGTTACCACCGGCCCGTTGAAGCCGGCAGCACGAAGTGCAGACCGGGCTTCCTTGACAGCGTTGATCATTTGCGAGGGCGAAGCTTTACCATCATTGACCATCTCGTTACCGACGCTGACTGTGTCCACCATGCTCCAGTCATTGTTGATACCGGTGGCCATGGCAGCCACAGAGGCGGGCACATTATCGATGTCAAACATCCCCAGCATGAGCTTGTTCCCATGTTGCTTTGCCGCTGAGTACGTGGTAGATACTTGGTTGCAATCGACACCATAGACTCGAACGAGGTTGTAGTTGTTGGCGAAGACGCCAAAGTCAGTTGCTACATCGTCCGCCGACTTGCAGTCACCATTAGCCTTGTATGGCGAGTACGTGATGCCGTGGGCACCGCCCTGCAGGTTGGACGTGGCTGGAGCGCTGGGCTCATCTGGCTTAGGCGCTTTGGGGCTGCGTGATGGGGCTGCGACGGGTGGTGCAGGGGCGGCGGCGGGCTTTCGGGATGGTTGACCTGCTGGCGGTACTGCCGCAGACGAAGTGGCCTCACTAGCAGACGATGGCGGTGGCGGTCGCACCAGAGGCAGAGACGGGGCAGGTCGAGATGACGGCGATGAGGAGGGGCTGGCTGCTGGCATGATGACCACCGTTTCTTCTGCAACACTAATCGTATGACCCAGCTCATCAACATAGACGATAACCTCAGGCCGCTCTGTCTCCTGGCTCACGGAGGCATCGGTGACAGTTAATATAGCTCGCTTGTCGATCAAAGCCCTGCGGTGTTCCCGTTGCGCTTGGGCGTAAAGGCGTTCTATACCTGTAAGCATTACGCTGCCAGAGTACCTTGGATGAGTAAAAGCAATGACCTACTTGGCTCTGCGACAGAAAGCCCAAGCGATGAGAGCATCGCAACACAGAATACTATGTGCCTCATGGTGAATTTGATGGGCCGTTTCCAAACGTCGGTATCGTTTCCCTTTCTACTTGTCTTTTTCCAATATATTCGGTTTTCCTTCCGGCCAAATTGACGAAATCAAGATTGACAGTACAACTCTTGCTCACAAGTTGAAGCTTATCGAAGCAGTAAGGATCGTGTTGAGTGAGTGACGAGAATATAGAAACACAGAATCCCGAACATCAGATACAAAGAAACAAACAACACAGTATTCCTTCGCTCATCAGCCCATCGAGAAGGAACGCGTCGGTGTAGGGAGGGGGGAGAATATAAACTACTAGTAAGAGACTCGGGCAATGGGTGAGGGCATGTAGGAGGTTTTGTGCAAGTCAATATGCTCACAGAGAGGAGGAAACATTTTGCAGCAACATTGAGATATCAAGCAACAAAGAAAGCATCAAGCGGGCAGCTCGAGTCGTTGCCCCGAACACTCCAGAGTCGCGTGGGAATGCGCCTCCCTCGCAGTGTCTCACTGGATCCCTAATAACCAGGAATGATGGCGTATCAGGGATATTGGATCGTCAGTAACCCCTAAGACATTGAGAGCCCTAGCCGCGCAATACAAGACTTCCAAGCACTATCCGTAATCTTCAGGACGGAAGACAAATATATGCCCGGGTGTGCAGCTACAGAATATATCGCGCGCAGCGCAGACTAGCACCCATCAACCATCGAGAAAGTCACGCCGATGGGCGCGACGAGTCACTTCTTCCCGTATACATCTAGTGGGTAGTCAAGTGAAGAGCAACAAGCTGAGATTATCGAGAGAATGCTATGTAGTGAGTGAATGTGGCGATGGTGTAGATATTGGCTCGATTCTGGAACTCCATTTAACAAGTTCTATTAGAATGGCAACAAACCAGTAAAAGAGGTTCTCGCCAATGGGTCTTTGCGGATATATTGTATTTCTTGGGAAGAGAATGGATTAGCTTCAACCAGGCAACCAGCATCCCATCTTGTTGGGAGCAAGAACAAAAGTTTGGTATGCTTCACAGTCGTGATAGGGCGGGTTAGTTAAAGGCCAGGTTTGACTAACGTAAATGACAAAATAAAGACATTCTCGACTCTGCTAGGGGTAGACTCAAATCAGCCAAGGCACTGGAACTGACGGATCTCCTGCAGTAAAATTGAAGACACAAATTCGAATCAACGTAGCAGCATTTGTCTCACCACTCGATAATCCGTTTGCATAGCCATTGCAAAACCGGAGCACTTGCCGTACCATGCCCAGTCCTCAGGTAGGCCCGATCCATCTGTGGCTGGGTTAGTAATTCCAGCAGATCCTTATGAGTCCAGAAATCCACGGAAACTGATGCCGAAAACAAATATAGATATATATCACCATTACCTGACACCATCTTCTTGGAATGCTGTTTAGTTGTTTATGATGTGTATTAAGCATTATGTATCGTCTCGATTCTATGGTCTGCGTCACCGCCGTTCCGTTCCCGTGTCATAATGAGCACTCGTAACATATATCCTCCTACAGTCCATAATACCAATGCGGCTCACCTCAGTGGAGAGTCCGGAGACCGCTAAATGTTTATTTGGACAATGACGTATGCTCACCAGTTGATGAAAGCGCCAGGAAAGTTCTCCTTTCCCCGTACTTCACAGACTTCTAGGCAACAAGTGATGACTGTCTGTTGGTCTTTCGCGTCATGACTTTTGTGATCGCATGCCGAATGGTCACACCTGCTTTTTCAATTTCTTTCTTGGACAATCCTGATGTAATGCAGACCTTCAATGCTGGCCGGAGGATCCAAGTCTCGTCCTTGGGAGCAGCCATGCTGGAAATGGCGGGTAGAACCTTGAGCCTTGTGATAAGAACTCCATTGTTTAATGACTATTGGGGTTTGTCAGCCTTTTAAACTACGTCAAACGGGGACGATTTGTCCACATCCAGAATGACTTCCGCACTCACCTCGTCAACACATTCTTGTAAAATGCGCTCTTGGTCCTCGTATGTCAGACCCCTAGCCCGTACAATATCTGGCTTGAGAACCAGTAGCAGGATCGGATTCTCAGGTGAGCTAGTGCATTGCACCCAGTCACTTCGTGGGTCCAGCTGCACGCGCATTGCTTTGATGTTCTCACGGCATTGAGTGAGAATCTCGGGGTTGGATTGAAGTAGGTTTAAGGTCTCGCTAGCAGTGACTGCAAGCATAGCTGGTAGTGCTGCCGAAAAGGTGTACGAGGCAGCAGTGATACGCTGATGCACCACAGCATCGCGCGCGCCAGCACAGAACCCACCGCCGGCACAAAGAGGTCCGGCCAGAGATCCTACAATCATATCGATTTGGGAAGAATCAACATTTTGTGCCTCAGTGAGTCCCCGACCAGTACGACCCAGGACCCCGAAAGACCAAGTTTCATCAAGAATGACGCGAAACTTGTACTTCTCCTTCAACTCAACCTGCAAAAGATCAAACCCGTCGATTAGTTAAGCTCAGTGGGGAAATACTTCAGACGTCCAGGAAAGGGAGGCTGCGTACCAGTTTAGGTAGATTGACGCTATCACCAACAAGCTCAAAGAGGCCTTCAGTGACAATGAACCTTCTGGTCAATTTCTTCTTGGCCTGGTCGCGGGCAACCTGCTTCATGACTCTCTCAAGATCGTCCATGTCGTTATGATTAAACCACTTGATGTGACTACGCGAGAGCTCTAGGCCTTTTCGAATGGCATAGTTAACCTGTTTGTCGGCAACAATGACATCGCCACGTTTACAGAACGAGGGGATGACACTGGAGATAGTGGAAAAGGCCTGTGCGTACACGATACAGCTTTCAGTTCCCAAATATGCAGCAATGTCGGCTTCTGTTTTCATGTGAACATCCTGAGTTCCGTAAAATTGCGGTGGTCCACAAGGACCAACACCATACGTCTTCAAAGTCTGTATCGCCTTCTCTTTGATCTGCTCGTTTGCGTTGAAGTTGTAGAAGTTGTACGATGCAAGATTCGTGACAGTCTTGCCGTTCGAGAGCCTTGCCTTGGGACCTGTAGGTCTATCGTTATTCTGTTAGCTCAAGGATGATAGTGTCATCTCCATGTCGGCGGACCTATACGCACCCAACTATTACCGGCAGTTTGTCCATCTCAGCCTCCTCGAAGGTGCTCTGTGACGCTACCAGAGGCTCGGGCTCCCAATCCCTCACCAGTTCATCGATTTCCTCCTCTTTAAGCTTGACATAATTAGTGCCGTGTGTTGGATATGAGGGCGAGAGTAGATATCGAATGAAGAAAATGACCAGGACGAGCTCGATAGCCGATCGAATGGGGTCATTCTGGTAACTGGATTGAATGTAGCGGATCAAGACAGCACTGCCTGGGACCTTCTGAAATGCCTGAGAAATGTCGTGTAGCGAGGCTCTCAGGTGCGCTTGTGCTTCATGGAGATCCATCTTCCCTGACAGAATTGAGTTACGGATGATTTGATGTTGAACTAGCAAGGTGAAGGACGACGTGATTGACAAGATCGAAGGAGAACAGGGTCTAGGAAACTTTCCAGTCTGATGCCGTTCGAAGCGACGGAGGCTAACGGACAACCTCTCGATGCAATTATTGTGTAGATAGATATCAATACAAAAAGAAGGCCTTCATGCAGTCATTCATTTGATTGTCATAAGAACGAGCTCATCATGTGGCGTGTATGCTGGATGGATAGGTGATTATCCAGATCAAACACGACCGGGAGAGTCGGCAAGCGCGTTCTGTCAGGGGCACGAGGATAAAGTGGGGCTTCCGTAGACACGCCAAGGATACCTTAGGTTTAATGCAAATACAATTTTTCCACCACCCCTTTCTAGGGGATTTGAGGAGATATGGAACCGTCAGCGAAATTAGTTGAGTGAGATGTTGTGAGATACAGTTCCTATGTTCATGCTGCGATCGGAGGACTCGAATATTGTGGCACATGTCACCACGTCTGCACCATCATTATGAGCCATGAGGAGAGTAATAGTCCCAGAGATTCAATCTCATCGCTCATCCCGTGCCAGCACTAATAAGAGAACCACTCCAACGAAATGCTGAGTGGACGTGTATATATACAATTTTTTTAATGTTTTCTTTTCACAAGGGGGAAAAAAAAGGAAAGGAAACAAAGACGAAATTTCAATGAATAAATGCTTATTTAGCCTCGGTTGATAACATATACGCACAAACATTATGCATCATTCTACAAATACTTTCAATTTTTACGGGTTGGCTTATCAAATTTACAAGACGTTTGTCTTTCATTATCATGTAGCAAATAAGGTAATAGAAAAGGAACCACTTTTACCGATGGACAACAAATCTGTTGATGATGCCTGAGACTCTAGAGAGAAAAGGAACGTAATAGGAAAAAAAAACCAAAAGCCGTATACCATGCAAACAACAGACATCTGAGATATAGCGCGCAACACCTCCACACGAAGGGATTTCAAATCCCATGACGGCTCGCGAAACTTGAAGGACACAAAGGCCAAAAGGCTCTTCTCTAACGCCCTCCTCTATGATACATCCAAACGATACAACATCTGCGCTATTTAGGCGAACCGGAACTTATTAGAGCCAGTATAGGCAGCGGTTGCAGTTTCCGAGTACAGAACGCCGTGGTAAGACTTGGCACCCGTTCCGGTCTGGGTGTCATTCATAGTGTTGTCGTTGTCCTGACCAGTTGGCTGGATCAAGTCGTACTTAATCATGCTAGTGAGACTCGAAGGAATCATCTTGCCAGCCACAACAGGTCCGACTATCAAGGCTACGAAGACGACCAACAGCACAAAGTACAGAATTGCGTAGCGGATAACTCTCCTTCGTCGCAACTTGGACTGCTTAAGAGAATAAATAGGTGCGCGAATTTGACGACTAGACAAGACGGCGGGTTAGCAGGTTATCGATGTATACTGGATTGTTTGATGATACATACCTTGGGCGAAGCCAGAACAACATCATGGAGTGCAGCTTGTCGATTTGTGGGAAGATGATGAAAGGAAGCATCATGAAGAGAAGAATATGGCCGAGGACAAAGTCGGCGGCAAACATACTCATCTCAGTGATCTTGCAGAGAAATTCACGTGCAGGTTGGGAAATGGAGTGCCAACCCATAGAATACCACTTGCCCGTCCAGAACGCGATATTTGCCTGGTCCGTCTTAAACTCACGAGTGAGCGCCAAGGAAATGATAAGCTTGAGAATGAAGCGCTGCAAGGCTACAACCGCGATCATACCAAGGATGGTCTTCGTGAAGTCAAAACCTTCAAGGAAGAACATGACCTCGAAGAAGACCAGAAGCATGATGACAGCAATTGCGTGGGCGATGGCGGCAAGAACAGTTCCGAACTTCTTACAGCACATGCTCAGGATCGGTCCCATACAACAAGCCATGCCAAACATGGCTGCACAGGTTCCAGCGTTGACGGCAATGGGGGCGAATGCAACAATACCCACACGAATAAGGGAGTTGGTGGCCGTAGCGTTCGAAACACCAGTTTGGGCATTGATGAACAAGTAAGGAATCAATGTGACGACACACAAGAGCAATGGCGCAATAATTTCCCCGAAAACTACATTCGTGAGATGAGCACGGGGTGCATCAGCAGACAACTTGGCCGATGGGTCACCTAGGGCCTTGCGCTTGTAGCCAGTAATTCTTGTTCGTGAAAGACGACAGTACGCAATCCAGGAAGAAGCGTGGGATCGTGAGTTGCCGCGAGACAACCATCGGAGGAAGTCACGATAGTCGATAAAGAAGTCATTCCAAGAGAACTGGTGGGGGTTATATAAGAAGGGTGACACGAGCAAGGCGAGAAGTGTGATGTAGAAATACACCAAAGCCCCTTGCCAAATGGTGAGAGTTGCAAACAGCAACATCATGAACATTCGGGCTCCAAAGTAAACCGAAGGTCCGGCAAATCGGGAGTACAAGACACCGAAGGGGATGCGAGCGGTAGCAAAACCACGGCCAGTACCGATGTAGCGAGCACCGCCGAAAGACAGGTTATCTTGAACGGAGTTGGCATAAATCTGACAGACAAACACCTCGAAGAACGGAGAGAGGGAGCTGAATTGCTTCGCCAGACGAGTTGCCATCCGCAATACACCACGCTCAGTAAGTTCTTGTACACAAAGGGGAATGTACGAAATGAAGAACACGAAGACGATAGAGATAATTGAGCGCCACACCCAATCATTAATGGCATCAGTGTTGGCGCAACCCGTCGGTGTCAGTGGGTCGGTGATGGGAACGTTTCGGTTGTAGTCGCAGGCAATTGTTTGGTTGCGAAGGGCACCAAAGTTGATGAGGGTGAGCATCAGAATCTGAACTGACAACATGATGAACATGTTATTCAGATGGAAACCGGGATGCGCATAGTAGAAGGACAAGAAGCGATCAAGCGGTAGCTGCGTTCCCAGGTAATAGTATTCGCGAGAAAGCATTTGCTCACCCATACCAGTTCCGATCTTGGTTGTGAAATTGAGAATAGATCCAAAACCCAAATCACGACCTTTACCACACTGGTAGTACTCGCAGTGCTTGATACGACCACCACGAAGAACAGCATTCATACCGGCGAAAATATCCTCGTTGAGGTGCAATCCTTTCTGTGCCTTGGAAACACCGCCACGAGTAGTCATGAAGATACCGTTCAGGAAATCAGGGTGACCGTAGTGGAGCTTGCCGCCAATCTGAGCGAGAGTACGAGCAAATAGGGTACCGAACGTCTGTTCTTTGCCGGCAGCAATATCACCGAGAATACCAATGTTCTCAGAGAAGATATACTCTCTAGCACCGAGAATGGCAACAGGGGCGGCGGCTTGGCTCTTGACTCCAGGGGTGTATGGTGAAACTTCGTCCGCCTTCATCTCTTCGAATTCGGCAAGGACGGAACGGATTTTCAAACATTCCTCGAGATAGTTGTCTTGGTTGGCATCAATAAGCTGAATATACTCTCCACGGTAGAAGATGATGGCATGGTTCTGGTTGTCAGACTTTCCATCACCAAGAATGGGATTTCCGGACAGTTGAATTCTGAACTTTGGCCGACGCATACCGTTCTCCATAATTTCAGAGTGGCCATCAATCAGAGCTGAATAGATACGAGGCTCTTCGCCCTCCACCAGAGGAGGCTCCTCGTCAAGGTAAGAAATCTGCAGATCCGGATAGGCGCGCAGCAGAAATTCAGTGTTCTCCATTTCTTCCTTTTTGAACTTAGCGTATCGTTGCATGGAGACCATCAACTTGAACTTGCGGCGGGCCATTCTCTCAAGCTCCCGCTCCAATTTGTCCGAATTGCCGCCAAACATCTGCACAACCTCTGGATTTTCAACACGGTAAAGCAGTTTGATAGCACGACTGTAGTTCATGAATCCCGAAATTGTACGGTAAAGCGTCTGGGATCGAAGCGATGCCCAAATACGAGTACGCAGGGTGTATTCAGGGGCCGAAGACTTGAAACCAATGCAGTAGAAGGGGAGATCATCGATCTTGCTCTTCATTGTGTCCTTTTCGTTCTTCTCATCGTCACCATTGAACTGTGAGGTCTCATCCGCCAAGATCTTGGTGTCCTTGACAAAGCAGTCCCATTCATGAGGGTGAAGCTGCTTCAAATATTCCAGCATAGTAACACGCGAGTAGGGTTCATCCTCACGAATAATTTCTCGGAGAGAGAGGAGAATCTTCTCACCATAATGAGGAATCAGAACCGTGAATGTGGGCATGTTGTCAACCGGAAGAGGTTCCGGAATGGGGGTGGAAAGTGACTGAGCGAAGAAAGAAATACGACGTTCAGCTTCACTGCCACTGGGGAAGAATTCGGTCTTGAATGAATGATCCTCCTGAGAGACAAAGAACGTGGGAGCGCGCAGGGTTCTCTTGCCTTCCTGCTCCGAAGGTACCTGGTGATAAAGAAGCTTCTGAACATGGTCGATAGCAAGCAAGTGCTCACGATACATAGAGATGATAATGGCGTTCCAGATTTGAGAGATCAAGACCTTCGGCTTGTACTTAATCTCCATATCGGTTGTGGCAAGAACCTTGGAGTAAATTCGCTTCGGCAAACGAGAGAAGATGTTTCTCCAGGGAGACCAGATGGACGAACCCAGGTAAAATGATCTGGCGATTGAGCAGACTGTGTTTGAGATAACGTACCATAGGTAAGTATCCAAAAAGAAGAAGATCACGTCGCTGAAAACCATGAGAGCTAGGAGAATAATTGGCTGGTGCTTGCAGAGAATAGTTCCAATAATGGCGTCACCAACACATGAGTCGACGTTCATGATGAACACGTACATCATCGGATCACGGAGTGACAGGATGAGAAAGAGGTACGAGATTCCGAGCTTGAGGCCAAAGACGACGCACCAAATGCCGTATGACAAAGCCCTATCGTTGCCACGAAGTTTAGGCCAACTAGCGGTAAAGGTCTGGCTGGCAACGTATTGTCGGGAGTTCTTCTTGGCGAGGTAGCTGCCAAACAACCCACCCAATGGCATGACAGCGAAAAAAATGGTGGTGCACAGGGAGAAGAAGAACTGTACGATGCCCAAAACCAGGGCAACAGTTGTTTCCTGCTGGCTGGGTATACCGAAGACGAAGACACTGGGGCCGATGTTGATGACGAAAATGACAATGAGGAAGATCAAACGCTTAGTCAGATGTTGCGCACCCGCCCATCGCCGAGGAACATAGGCCCATTCAGAGAGGGTTGCGAGGATCTGAATCAGCGAAGCAATTCCGCCGCCAGCTCCCACAATGGACCACCTAGTGGACGCAGGCGGTAGGTTGTTAACCTGCTGTTCATACTTGCTGCCCAGGATCAGCTCGGGTGCGTTGAACGACACAAAGAACCAGAACATTGTCAAGTGAATAACCCAAATGCGGTTGAAATTAACAAGCAAATGGAAATAAGATCGGGTCTCCTTGTACGTCTTGAAGAAACACTTCTTCCAGTTTACGTCGTTAAGCTTCAAATAACGCTCCTGGGGAGGCACGTCAACGAGCTTGCTCTTGTCGTTCAAAACAATGCGTTCAATACCCTCGGGGTACCAAAAGAGCTGGTTGCAATCGTCATACCCAATGATCTTGTTGTGATCACGCTCACGTCGAACAAAGACGCCATCAAGGATTTCGTAGCCCTGATCACGGAGGTAGCGGTACAGGGGTGTGATGACATTGTTCAGGAAAGTTCCCTCCTCGACCTGCTCCACCATGTTCTGGCAAGCGGGAGAGTTCAAGTAGTCGTCTGCACACTTGAAGATAAAGCACAGGCACTCAGGCATGAAACGGACCTGGTTAGCCTCTCCCCAGCACAAAAGGTACAGGGCAACCTGGCGAACACGATCGTGCTGGGACATGCGGTTCATTCGAGTCTTCCAGCGGTATTCGGCCGCCTCGAGACTGTCGTCACCTTCAAGGTCCTCCAGCACTTGGTTTTCGTCTCCACCTTCTTGAGCAGCCTTGCTCTTCTTGGACTTCTTCTTCCTGCCCTTGCCCTTCATGTTGGCAAAGCCCACAGCATCATCAAGGTCAAGATGGGCAGCAAAGTACCATTTTCGGTAATTGGCATTGTCTCCTCCAATGTAATCGGCGTGGAGTGAGAGCAGAGCTTGGTTTGGGGTCATACGGGACGCCCGGGAATCCAAGAGTGTCATCAATTGGTCGTACATGTTGCGCATGCTGTCACGCTGAAACCCGAATTTGCCAGTCAAATCGAGAAAAATGTCCTCGATTTCCTCCTTGGAAAGAGGGATTTGAGCATCAGATGTCCAGGCCGGGTACGGCTCTTTCGAACGCTGGCCAGCAGGGAGAACGTTGCCGAAATCCGCACCATAATTAGGAGTGGAGGCGCCCGAAGAGCGGTTACCCCCGTACGAAATCTGAGAGGAGGGAGGTCGGTAGCCTCGACCGCCACCTTGGCCATCGTTGTAACTGTTATACCTCTCATCACCACGGCCATAATAATCCATATCAGTGGCGCGCGCCATGTCGGACCTCATGGTGAAGTCACTGAAGGTCTCAGAGTCTTCCTCCGAGTAGCCTCGGCCACCTTGGTGGTGGCCCTGGTCGTGGCCCTGGTCGTAACCCTGATCATAGTACTGGCCATTTTCGTAGTACTCATCTTGATAATGCTCGTTGTTGTCATAGTAGCCGCCATCCTGATGGTACGGGTTGTTGGCATCTGCATTGTAATAGCCACTAAACAGAGAATACCACGTCAGTCAGTAATTGATCCTGAGAATGAACAGTTCAAGAATTGGACTGCAACACGTTACAAAAACAAAAAACTCACGATTCGTCATAATAACCATCATTATCGTTACCATGATGACCTCCGTTTTGATCATAGTAGTGCTGTTGGTTATAATCGTCCTGGTAGTACGAGTCGGTGTTTTGCTCGTGATGGCCGTAGCCATCGTCGTAGTCGTGATGACCACCACCTGGATAGCCCGACATCCTGGTAAAAGATTACGGGATCAAGGCGGGAAACAAAAGTAGGCCTGGCGCGCGGAAAAATTAGACAGCAGATCATGAAAGATGCGTCAAGAGACGCAGACAGATGATCGTGTAGAGAAAGGAGAAAATTGCAAGGCACTGTAGTGCAGCTGACTGCCATGTCGTGAATGGTTGGGTCAGAAGAAATGATGTTTCAGATCCATTGCCCAATTTGATGGACATTAACGCGGAACGCGTTGAGGTGTGTGACGACTTACTTCTCACAAAACCATCGAGGGAACTGACACCTCGAAATCTGGGGCCCAGAAATTAAGTATTATCGACAGATCGGTCTGCAAATGTTAGAAGCAATCCCAATTTCAACTATTGTTGAATGCAGAATGTCTCCTGGCCGATTGTTGCTGTGAGCCTGGCAGCTCCTGCAGTAAGGGAGACGGAGTGGTTGAAGGAAGGGAGTAAAAACACACAGTGGTTATGCCAGTCGACAAGTAACGCGACAATCTCAAGCCAGGTTGGTTGACCTAGCGATACGGCTGGGGTGGCTGCGCTGGTCTCAAACTAGCGTGTTGAGTGCAGGCAAAGTCGGAAACACTTGTGCTTGACTGCGACCAAATCCAAAGATTGGAGGGAATCCAAGCAGAATAAACCACCAAATAGGACAGGGAGTTCTGTTCTATTCTCCTATATTTCGGTGGGTTTTTTTTCTTCTCTTCCTTAGTGCCCCCCAAATACGATCGAGCCTCTCGTGGTCGTCGTGGAGGTGGAACGAGGGTGTGACAGCGACTGTTACCGGGTTTCGGTTTAGATAAGAGGATAGCGAAAGACGACAGCGTTCTAGAGAACACGAAGGGAGAGACGGAAAACAAAGAATTTGCGATCCGCTTCAGTACCCAGAATCACTCCGACGCCTCAGCGAGAGACCAGATCGGAACAAGTGATATCAGAAAGGAAGGAAGCGAGTGTGAAACCAGTATTTGGGAAGGGGGAAAATGCAGGTGGGGAGAGGAGAATGGAAAGGGAATGGATGGGTAGAATGATGAGATGGGATTGAGAAATCGGGAGGGAACAGGATGTAGCGTAACCGAACACACAAAGAGAAGTAGTACACCACGTATGGGCTAGACAGGCCCTAGTTGGTCGGGGAGGGCGATCAAGATACGGCAGTGGCTGAGCACTATGCAATTCACTATTCCCTGCCCAAAAAAATTCGAGCTCTGCAACACAACCATTGATCCTCAAACAAGGAACACCCAGAGCACAGGCCCCAGACAAAGAATTGCCTGACTGCCTAGAGTGGATGCGGTGCAATTCAGGGGGAAAGCCCACCACGGACACTAGAATTTCCAGCCTGACAAAAGGGGGCGGGCAAGTCAAGCTGGGGCCAGATCGATGATTCAGGTTAGAAGCAGAGGATTTCACTGGCCAGACTAGGTGGGACGGAGTGACAGGGGCATTGGCGCATGTGGTTGGTTGGAATGAACAGCACCGTTGGGATGCCTGGGACGCGAAAAAGAGCATAGGTTTCCAGGATTTGTACCCATGACCAGCTAGCTGCCCCTTGGAGACTTGACAGGTACCAACCATGCGCAGGGAAGGTGCCGGGCTAAAATGTACGCCGGTTGGTTGTTACTTGAGCAGGCCAGGAAACATGAAGTGTTTTGACTAATGCTAGGAAAATTACGAAGCAGAGTTGAGTTTTGCATACTGTTTTTTTTTTGTCCATATCTCCAGGTTATGTTATCCTGTCGCAGTGAGTGGAGGGCAGAGGCTGGCTGCATTAAGACCGGAGCACTGACGTCTTGCGTAATGACGAGCCAGCAGCAAGAATTTCAAGCGTATGGAATAAGGGCTTGAAGGGAGCCGGCACCGAAATGGCTAGGATCAGAAGTTCAATTGAGCAAAACGAATGTGCGTAAAGCCGGTTTGGTGCTGACAATAGCAATCATTCAGCGACACGTACCTTCAAGGTACCCCACTGGTGCGTCACCATATGCAGTACCGACTATCAAATTGCAGCTAGTGATTGGTAAGAGGCAGTTCGGCGTGTACGTCCAGGGGCGGCCACACGGTGGGCTCCCTGTAGTGGGGTCCGCGCGGCCAATTTCATCTGCGCATAAATCACTATCTGCCTCGAAAGCAGGTTTTACAGTATCTTGCCGAGCAGCAATATCCACCCATGGCCTGAATATGCATGTTGTGCAAAGCGAACATAAAATGGTCCCGTCAGGTTTGTGTCGATAGCGAGAAGTACTTGGACACTGTCTGCGCTGAACTGGCACTGTATCTCTCCGAGAGTCGCGTCGTGGGGTTCGCCACACCTGGCACACAGCAGGCGGGGTTCTTTTTTTAGTCTCGTATCCTCTAGCCACACACACCCTCCACTAAAGAGCCATAGGTGCCGACTCAATACGATCTAACCTGCAGAACCAGATGGGTTCTGATGTACTATGGTAATGCCAGCATCTGTGTTACTCGCCTGAAATAATACTCACAGTAAAAACCCGTGTTCTTCATGAACTGCACTAGCCGTGTTCTGAATTGGACAACAAAAAAAAAGGGAATAACAAAGATGGAAGAGAATAAAAAAGATTATTGGCCCATAGATGGAGTCGGCGCGTAATGCAGTCGTCATTCTACACGACATCACCACTTTCGGGCCTTCAGATCTTCCAAATGTCATTTTAGCTCCATTTTCTGTTCATGATTGTCTATAGCTCTCGGGGCGCAATATCCTCCTTGTAAATTGTTTATAAAATGCAATAACCGCTCATTGTAACCGACATATGCTGTCTTCCAAGGGGGTTGGGAAGCCTCCATCCACGCTAGTTTGGAACAAAGTGCCGGCAGAGGTACTACGTACGGCCTGTTTAGAGTCCCCAACCACATGCAGGTACTGATGTCCAAGTTTTCTGGTGGTGGTCAATGATGACGACATATATGTTTCCAAAGGTATTGCAGGTGGCAAAGTGCCCACTCCGGGAGTTTTGATTGGCCACCCCTTTTCCTCCCCATTTTAGGAAGCTCTCTCAAACCACTCTACAATCTGGAATCCAGGAGCAGAATCAAGAAAATATCCCATCAACCTACAGATAATGACACCAAGTGCACCGTGACTTATTGTAACCTACATGAGGTGGTTGTTCTCCATGAAGCCGAGGTGGGGTCGATGTCGCATCCTACTTGTATCTACATACAGTATTTTAGGGATGCAACAAACACTCTAGTGCTCCTGGAAAAAAATTTCAAGTAGCTTGATTGTCCATTGTATGTACGTAGGCATGTGTGTAAGCCTCAAAGCAGTGCTGGCCAGGATAGAGATCCGCTTGCAAAGATTCTACCCCACCGTTTTTTAATTGGGTTCATCCGGATGTTCCGCCAACGCCAATTACTCGATAAACTCGCGCTGGTGAAATATGTATTCTAACATCCACTGTATGTATATACGCTCAGGTTGGGAGAAAAGCCCTGAGTGGTAGGGGGAGCATTACTGGACAATTAATAGGTAAACTCAGCATACGATTGTGCAGCTACCTAACAAGATCACAATGTCCTTACCAAAGTTTTGATTTCACCAGGGCATATGGCGGCTTGTTCAGAATTCGGATCATGGACATCCACGAGCCCGTTCTGCATTAGTTAGTTAGGCGGAATGGTAGTTAGCACCATGGCATCCAAGAAGCACAACACCTCGGGATCGGCTAGATTCGCGCTATCTAGGGCTTTGTGAAGGACCTTCTCCTGCTACTATCGTTTTTTCGGCGTGATATGTTCAAAGGCTGCCTCGCAGGTCTAGTTTATTTGGCGTGGTACTAACGCTTTATTAATAGCGTCCGCCCCAGCCGCGCCCCAGTTAAGGCTTAATGAAACAACTTCGAGAATATGTTCTGCGGGACTCGCCGCATGAACCGTCGCGAGAGCTCAGGGTTTCATATGCTCTCATCTTAATCTCGCGTGTTATGCCTGCTATTAATTTGAGAAGTATCTCCGCTACCGTCCAGATATTTAGAAATGGCAACTCGCCGCATATCTAGCCACTACATTGGTATCAATCAAAGCAACGAATGACATAGACTCTTGAGTTTAAGTGCAACAGCTTATCCTCGGAAAACTTCAGGGTTCTTGGAGTATTCTCAATAGAGATCACGGAACCTCGTGGCCAAAGATAGCTTATTATGAGTACCAATATTCGACCTCTTCTATTTTAATAAAACACTTTTGTGTATCGTCCTCTACAGTGCATCAAACAAGGCAATTCGGCCTGTCCACCTTGTAGCTGCAATTAGATCGATGGGTGACAGTGAAATAAGGACTCCAGGGTTTTTAATCGAGCAGGTTTTCGCAGAATACTGCGCATAATCACCATCAACATACCTACAATCACCTTCCAGCCGAGATGCTCCAAATATTCCGCCTAGAGAGAACGGCTTGCTCAAGGCTCTCGTCCCGATGGTAAACAGACGGCTTAGTAGAGCGCAGCAAGCCCACAACTTACCCATTATCCTGCCTCTATAATGGTCTACAAACTGTGCATGAGAACTAACATTCTTTGAAGATCTCCTGAATTTAATTAACAATCGGAGATATCATATTGGTAGCGTAGATGAGAGCAAATGCTAAGGTCTCTGGTTGCCCGTCCAACCGGTTGGATCCACTTTAATAACCAGCCTACTCAGGGACCGAGAAGCCTCAAATCAACTCTGTTCAGAAAGTACACTGCACCTACAATATAATGATCAAGAAGACCATGACAATGTATGATTCAGACTCTAACTCATCTGGCAATGAGGATTTTCCCGACTTGCAGGTTGTCGCCAGACGTGCAAGATTGAAAGCCGCTGCAGATTTCAAGACTGTGCCAAATATCCAAGCACTGAAAACACCAGCAAAGGAACTGAAGCTCAAGGCAACGTCTCTTAACCCGTCGGCTCCTTCAACTTCAGTAGTAAAAGCCACACCCCTTCGCCGTCGGAAGCTAGGGCATTCCCAGGTTGTGGACCTCTCACTTTTCCACAATTTGAGTGACATCGACGATTTAAAGCCTGCAGGAGAAAAGTCCTCGGCAGCCCGGTCAAAAGCTACACGAGTCCGCAGCCGAGAGGTCAAGAAGAACGATGCAGTCATATCAAATACCTTAGCAACCGGTCACGAGGATGGAGTTTCTCAGTCCTCTGAAGATGAGGAAAGCGACATCATCGTTCGAAGGCCGCGCCTGACTGTTTCAGCACGACAATCGAAAAGATATTTCTCAAACGGTTCTAGAAGTACTCCGGAGCCTGGAATAGAAGAAAAGCATGGGGGATTGGATACAAACCTAGCTGGAGAAAATGAAAATGCCGAGTACGCTGTGGATCTTACAACAGAAGATGATGAGCCGAGTAGCGATGAGGCTTCAGAATTTGTGACAGCTTTATCTGTTGGAACCCAATCGGAATCTGGTTCAGACTCCGATGGCAGCTTCATCACTTCATCGGGAAGCCCAATTCGCCGGCCGCAACGAACAACTGCCAAACCTCTGCTGCCAGGAAGCCCATCGAAGAAAACCAAACCAACCCGCTGTTTATCAGGGTCCCAAGGCACCTCAAATGAGACCTCTCACCAACTACTCACAGCTCCAGGAACCCCACGAGTTAAGCCTCGCGATGTACCTGCGGCACAAACTAAGAAGAAGAGCACACTGGAAGATGCGTTTGAAAAGCTCAAAATATTCGCCGCGGAGGATTTGCCAGGAACCAAACAAGGGATCATCTTGGAACCAGTCACTCCCAAAAAATCATTACAGCCTACTGTATTAAAAGGTCACAAGATTCCACCATCTCCGTGGAAACCAGAACACAAAGAGTTTTGGGATGCCGAGATTCAGAATGAGTGGATCGACCGCCACTCGCCACCGAAGCGCAGCCCCAAGAAAATCGGCGTGGAAGGCGGTGACAAGAGAACCATGTTGAAACAGAAATACGGCAGCAGTCCCGAGAAGCGCAATGCCAAAAAAGAGTTTGACCAGATCAAAGTGTCCCTTGCCGAAGACTTCCTCCATGAGTTGGACCGTCGTATAACTGCTGGACAGTTGGCCAAGCTCACGGCTGCGACGGGGGGCATGCAAATTAAGTGGTGTAATACACTCCAATCTACGGCAGGAAGGGCACATTGGAAGTGTCGGGAAGTTACCACCTCTACACCGTCCGCAGACGGAAACGAGGCGTCGCGAACGGTGACCGAGCGACAGCACGAGGCGTGGATTGACCTTGCATCCAAGGTATTGACCAATGAGGACGACTTATTCAACACTGTCGCACACGAATTTTGCCACCTCGCTGTCTTCATGCTGAATGGGAAGCCCAAGTTTGCACATGGTGCTGAGTTCAAAGCTTGGGGTCGTAAGTGCATGGATGTTTTCGGCGAAGAGCGTGGCATCGTGGTTACTACTAAGCACAACTATGAGATTGACTACAAATTCATTTGGAGATGCGTGGAATGCCTTACCGAGGTAAAGCGCCACTCCCGGAGTGTGGACCCAGAGCGGCAGCGGTGCGGGCGCTGCCGTGGTGTTCTGGAGCAAGTCAAGCCGGTGCCACGAGGCGGAGGTTGTAGAGATGGTAAAGAAAGGAAGAAGACAGCCTACCAGGAGTTTGTGAGCGTCGAAATGAGACAACTCAAATCTCAAGGGACCGACTTAAACTTTGGGGAGATAATGGCGGTTGTAGCAAAGAAGTGGAAAGAAGTACAGGCCAGAGCAAACAGCGCCAAGGCTATGAACGATGCACTTGATAAAGAGGTGGCGATCCAAGATCTTGAGATGGAGCTCGGGTCCATTGATCTGACATCTTGATGGACGCGAACCACCTTTTTTAGGGGCTAAGTTGCATGATGCTCTTTGCTTCTAGGTCTCTCGAGAGATAGGAGAGATTCATCATAGCGAAGGGATGAACCGCCATGGCGGAACCGAAGTTTCCTACATTTTGATACCCTGTACATTAGTAACACCGATAGATAAGGGGAGTTTTTCTCGGTTGAAGATTGGATCAACCATGAGCAGTGGTTAGACCTTCCCAAAAATGTAACATCTTGGTGTTCAACTTGCAATTGGCCCCTTTCATAACAACTGTGAAAGTGCGATATACTGCTAGCAGCATCGGTGTGCAATCGTATCATGATGGATTGCGGATATCCATATTGCAATGCATTGAATCAATATCTCGGGAGCTGTTTCCCCTGAATAAGCCACATGTTAACTTGATGCAAGACTGACGCCATTCATTCAATCGTGCTCATCTTTGAGTTAATTATTGTTCAGACATAACATCCTTCTCCTCCTTAAATTGCCGTGTCCTCAAGAACTTCCTGAGTCGTTCTTTCGGCTGTGACTCCACGCTATCATATCTCTCTCTCGTAATTGTCCCTTCCCCCGAGCTTCTGTATGTACCAATAAAATCCAGTCCAAAATCCTCAAGATACGCAGCCACATGTGAGATATTTTGAATTGCCAGCTACTCTATACTTCGGAGAATAGGCCCCAGTCCTTGACGTTAAAAGTTTCCCAGATCCTTGCCGCGTACTCGACGGCATCACCAATCAACTGGCCCTGCTTGCCCATCTCCAGGTCGATCTCTTCCTCATCGTACTCGCCCTTGATGTGAGGAACGTTGATAGTAACAAGAACATCGGTAGATTCACGCTCCAGTCTCACTAGGGTGAGAATGATAGCCGTGAAGTCGGGCGCCGTGGACCGCTCTCTATCAGTGCTGGGCTTGGGCGCCTGTGTGGCGATCAGAGTATAGGCTGGGATGTCCTCGCTAATGAGATGGAAAGGAACAAAAATTTCTAGTCAGAACAGCATACTTCTCTTCCTAAATACGTAATACACCAGGAACTGAAAGGAAATACAATCTCTCATGCTTGTGATAAGGAATTTTCAAAGTAAACATACTCGAGGCGCGAGAAGACTGTCGATGTGGTGTTCCACACCTTGGTGCGGTCAATATCATCTTCCACGAGCTCCTCCAAGTGAGTCGTCAACGCGCGGCCATCAATCTCGGGGCTGCTCCCGGCACCGCCAACGCGCTCTGTAATGTCGAAGATAATGGTGGTGAAGCCGTCCTTGTCGATGAAGACCTCCTGATTGTCGGGGACTTCGCGAAGTTTGCTAGAACAAGTAGATTCGCGGATTAGCAGGCCGCTATCATGAAAAAAAACCCACAAACAAGTCGAGGAAAGCTAGTATCAAGTTCAAAGATACTGCCAATCATCTCCATGAAGGAATGGGGAGTCGTAGCTCGGTTCGTCATACCTGACGTCGGCGAAATGGGTTGGTAGGTCGCAGATGAGAGCCCCGCCAAATAGAGGGGTACTATGGTAGGATGGCGACGGCATTTCAAGGCGCGGGGTGTTGGTTGCGACTGTAGAAATCCAAGGGGCGGCCAGAGAAATATAAATCTCGAAGTACGCGCGAAAGGAGCCTAATAAGAAGGGGTTTAGATCTTATAAAGGAAATTACCATGTAGGTCTGGTGTAAATGTAAAGCAGGTCCAAAAAAAGATACAGAGCGGAGCAAATTGCCTGCCTCTACATGATTGCTTGGGTCATGCAAAGCGCCTGATGGCAGCCTTGTCTCTCTCGATCCCACCCAAAAAGAGTTGTCCCACATCAACTAATTAGGCGCAAGAAGTTGCCCGCCCTCTCTGTGACGTCGCCACAGTTTGTTTTTGGCCTGGGCAATGACGCAGCTGTTGGTTGCACACACAAGTACCGTTTCCGTTGCTACGGACTAGACTGAAGCTTACTACCAGACATATGCATGGAGGCGACCATGCCAACATTAATTCCCACGTATAATCTTACCTATATTGATGTAATTGAGGTATACTAGCTGGAGTGCGCACTCCCAGCTTTTGGTTGCCAACAGCATGCATTTGACTGATTACTTGGAATCTATCAATGTTCACTACCCCTACCAAACATATCAGTGCTACCTCTTCACTGTATACCCCTTTTAAACTATGTATAGTTTATGATAAGTATCTTCTTCACACAGGGATGCCTCAATCCTCGAAATCGTAATACCATGCACTGAGAGATGCGATGAACAGAGTGCGTGAAAAATAAACAAACACCAACGAGAAATGCAACACAAAGTAGTGCGAAGCTGGAAAACCTACGTACTAATAACCACAAGCTCATTAGAAGTAGAAAAAGCCCCTTTTCTTGGGCAGTCAACATGTTATCAAATCATGAGCGCAATGCCTTTGCATCAATATGCTACATACTCTCATGAATGAAGCGCTGTCACCATACTCTGTGCGCGGCCGTGGCCAACCATTGTAGTTCGACGGCCTAGAAAGGCTTATTTAGATGTGAAAATCATACCGCTAGACCAAAGTGGAGATAATCTAAAATGGTACCTTCCTAGGAAAAGCGATATCAGCGACAGCCCGTGAGGCTAGTGCAAAAAGAATAGCTGCAATTCGCAGAAAATAGTTTCCAAAGATTGAGGGAATGGAGTAAGTTGAGTGTAACCTGGATCTTTCTGGTAAAAGGCAAGAGAGATATTCACGATTACATCTCACTCCAATCTTTTCACCAACTTAAACTGACCTATTAATACAACTTGCTTAGTATAACCGCCAAACGGAGGAGCTTTTTGTTTTTTGGAGTTGGTCTGTGCTTCCCGAGCTTCCCTGTAGCTGCCCCTCCATGAATTCGAAAGTGCCTCAACCACCCCCTCCTCAAGGAATGCTTTTAAGCCAGATTTGAGTATTATAATAAACACTCTGAGGAGCTGCACGTAGATCGAAGGAATTTTTATTTTTTTTTTGTTAAAACAACGTCAACTCACGCAAACCCCACGACCCACCGTTTTTTTCAGACTCAAAATGTCTAGTTCCGCCGCCTGCATCTTCTGCAAGATCATTAAAGGTAAGCCAAACATCTCCAGCGGGGGCGCGAGATTGAACAAGCTCGATCGGATGGACATCAAGGTCCTCCTCCTACATAACTCCGTGCCAGCACACGTCACGTTCTGTAAATTATCCATGCTACTCTCTAGGGTAGCCACAAACCTATGCAATCCTGTGCTTACTTGCTCGCTACTCCAGGAGAGATTCCTTGCTTCAAACTCTTCGAGAGTGACAAAACGCTAGCTTTTCTGGATATCAACCCGCTTAGCCGCGGCCACGCTGTATGAATACACGCGCCCACTGCTGTTTGTTGTTGCGACCTAAAATCACTAACCGAACTGTGCTCACGCAGCTTGTTATTCCCAAGTTCCATGGCGAGAAGCTGTTGGACATCCCCGACGAGGATCTGGGTGAAGTCCTGGTGTGTCCCACGCTACCGTTCCCTGTTGACAGCCGAATCCTGCCGTTATGTGAAGACGCCAGTTTCTGCTTTTGCTAACGGTTGGTGTAATTTAATGGGCAGCCTGTGGTCAAGAAACTCGTAAACGCTTCCGGGGCTGTGGACTATAACATTCTGCAGAACAATGGAAAGCTTGCCCATCAGGAGGTCGGCCACGTTCATTTTCATATGGTATGTTGATAAACCCCCTTGCTGCTATCTTTTTTAATTTCCACTACTCCGCACCTGGTGACAAGGTTTCGTCGATATCTCGACAAGCATCGGCCTAGAGTGGCTGCCAGAGCTGCCACCAAGTTTAATAACTGATAGAGTCGGCTGGTAGATCCCCAAGCCTAGCCTCACAGAGGGTCTCGGCGTCAACTGGCCCCAGCAAGGTACAGATATGGACAAACTGAAGGCACTATTCGAAGAACTCAAATCGAAGATGTAAAGCTATTTGAGGGCTTGGTTGCAGCGAACTTCCCCAATACTAGGAGTAAGGGTCTATTAAAGTAATAAGAGACAAATATTAGGGGGCATCCGTATTGTATCCTAATGTTCCCAAGAGCAGAATTAAGCATGACCAAGTGTGGCACCTTCCAATAATTTGTAATCCGAATAGAGCTGCTCTGCAGGTATATCACATCTTCCCGGGCATATGAAGTCTGCTATACTTAGGCGGAAATTCTGCCTCAGTCTACATCGTCCGAAGCGGTTTCTATGACAGCGGGTGACGAAGCTATAGCAGCTTGCGTTCCATTAGTGAGAGGTGTAGACGTGTTCCACGAATCGTAGTTGATCTTTCCATCGGGGAGGATGATGCCAACCCTGTCATACAGCGATCGCATTCTGACGTATGGGTCGAGCACCCAATAGCCCGCTTTCAACTTAGCAGCGATAGCATCCCGGTCTGCTCTGATTGCTGCACGTTTTTCAGCATCTCTCTCCTTAAGTCGTTGCAAGGTTTTTTGCTCGAATTCTTCATAGAGTGACTCTCTTTCTTCTTGCAGTGTATCTCGCGTCGCAGTATCCTTCATTTTTGGGTTCTCTCCAATGACTGGCTCGACAAACTGGTACTCCCAAGGGTCTCCGCCATCAAGCTCCTTGGGAATCTTTGTTAGGGTTATAAACTCCGACATGTCCTTCGCATTGTTTGTGAAGTGTATTTTACTGGCTACCACTGGATCAAGCCACCGCTGGATCACTTTCCATATGCCTAGCCAGAATATTATCAGTATTTTTGCTATCAGCAGTTTGAATATCGGGCCCAGCCTACCTTGGAAAATCCATGGTGCCTTGTGCACAAGAACGATACCCAAGCTCTCTGGATAGTTCGCCTCGAAGCACTGAATCATGAACTTTACTGGCGCATAATCCATGTTGGCCATGCTGAAGCCGGTCATGTCAAACACTACTGTACCCGTGTCGGCAGGCGGTGTAAGGAGCAGTCGTGCAGTTTCGATTAGATACACAGTATATCTTTCCAAACTCTCCTGAGACTGCTCTCCAGCCCTATGTAGGCGTACCCGCACGACGGTGATTGGGCGACCTTCCTTATCGATGCCGTGGGCGAAGCTTTTGCCCAGACGCATCTGCGCTAGGAAATCACTTGCGAAAGTCTTCTTCTTCTCATCGGTCTCCCGCTGTTCCTGAAGAGAAAAATACTCTTCTCCGTTTAGCATAATGTCCTCATCTACTTTCATATCTTGTCTCCATTTGAGAGTAGAGATAAACATGACAAGAGCCTTTTGAATATCCCATTTCCTCGCCCTAAGGAAGCGTAAAAGCAACTGATCAGGATGATCCATCTTCACCATGGTCCACAACGCATCTCTTATGCTGCCAGGATCGGTGCTTGCCAAAGTTTCGCGGAAAACTTTGTTGTGGCCATACTTGTCTTCGGGGTCGTCATCTCTAACATCTACTGCAGTGGCCGATTTTTCTGAAGAAACGTTCTCCTTCTCTTTTTTATCTTTCTTCTTAAACAAGCCTAAGCGTTTTTTCTTGGGCTTTTCGGAACCCGCCGTAAGGGTTCGGGTTTGGAGCGCGCCTCCAGCATCATCGGGAGCGGGCTCAGCTGCAGCCTCATCTTCCACTGCGCAGATTTGCAGCATAAGCTTCCACAGCTCGAATAGTTTCTCTTCCTGCTCCGCAGTCAGGTTGCCTAGGCGGCCCGGAAGAGTCTGCATCGTTTCAAAGTCCACACTAGAATTATTGGTCACTTCAGGCTCGTGGAGATTTGTTTTGGTTACAGTATACTGAGGAGTGCTCAGGGACAGCTCGATACCGTACAGTACGTAAGCGCCAATCGCAATCAGAGGGAGGAGGTACAGCAGAGAGCTATTGGAGCTTTTCAGTGAGCTCTGAATAGGTTGTTGCTTTCTTAGGTGTATAGAGCACAGCACCTCAGAAGAACCCTTATCAAGGTGTAGATTGACGCGACGCGGGCGAATGCGCCTTGTAGTAATATGAGAACTGCGTGAGAGATAGGCGCTGGAGCTGGTGGTGCACACCAAACGATGAAAAGCCGGAGGGGGGGGTGACAGTGATACTCGTGGCGCACGGGGGAGATTGTAGACTGTTCGAATACCCTGGGAGCCGTGTGTAGAAGATCGTAGTATCAAGCGGGGTTTCGATATCATAAGAAGTGTGACTGGGGACCTGGAGCAGTCCCGGTAGCAAGTCCAGAGCGCGGAATGACTTGAACAGTAAAGATGCAGAAATAGAATCAACAAGCGGGTAGAAACTGCAGGCAAGTTGAAGAAAGTGGAGGGCGTAGAAGCAAGTTTACACTTCACCTCTGACTCAGCGGGGAAGAGAAAGTGATGGGAAGTCTGGAACGCTGGCTAGTTGCAGATTGGAGTTGAGGGTCGCGTGTCTGCGGTGGTTAAATGACGTCGGACTCGATTTGCGCAATTGACATCCTACAGACGAATGTCGACAGAAGACCACACGAATGAAGAACTCGAATAGGATGAACTGAGGAATGGCCCAGAAATCAGCAGTATGGGGTTAAACATTCTCAACTTCGTCAAAAACACGGAATCAATTGCTCGGGAGACTGGCCTTTAGGTGTACCGTCGTCACCAGGCCCCAGCACCTTCATCTCCGCTGCTGCCGGTGCTGGTAGCGCTGGACTTGCTTCTGGTTTTTCTTTTCCCCCACCTTGGGGCCTTTTTAGTGGGCTCCCCATCATAGCATTGCAGCTAGGGTTACTTCTATCGACAGCTCGTCAGCCCGCTGGCCCCACTACAGACAAGACCCACTATTTGTGCCACGTCTGTTCGCTTTCTGCAAGAATTCGTGCGTCTGGAGCGCATTCGACTTGATAGACATAGGCTTTTGGCAAGATCAATGAAAGAACGTCCAATACTTTTCCTGTTCCTGTTTGTGTACTAGCCATGGCGACCCTCGCCAGAATCAACATGATCAGCGCTGTGGAGTGGGTTGCGGGTGATGGGAGTTGCAAGCGTCTTGGCCAATTGTTTCAACGAGCAGAAATCATTCTTCTGTTGTTCCAATTACAGTATATGATATGTAGTGGAAACGAACCCAAAATGTGTCTATATGTCTAAATAAGCGCTTCAAGAACTTGTCAATACTACTGCCATATGCGCACACGAATTTGGGGCGAGCTGATTAACACGGTTGGTGTTGCATGGCCCGCCACCAGGGAATAAGTGGACAATGTGCTGCAGGGAAATCGCGGCCCGATTTCGTCAGTCAACACAACAAACCAAGTCTTCAAGCTCCTACCGCTAAAAGGTAGCCCTTCATTCACTTTTGCCAGTCGACGAACAGGACGCCTAAGCAGAACCAACAAGGAGGATACTGGCTGGTCAATTTTTGTTTTCTTTTACTTCGTTTTCAAGGGGAAAAAATGTCCGGGACTGAAGCTCAAGATATCGTAAAGCGCTCGAATTCGCGGTCGCGTCCTACGACCCCTCTCCGGCCATCGTCACGTTCTTCGTTCCGCGAGTCCGCTCAACGATCCATCGATGGCGCCGAGCCTTTCCCTTTAAATACTTTTGAGCCGGCATTCGCGGAACTCTCAGATGCCGTTGCAGATCTCGAAGCCAATATGATGCATTTCCAGCTCATGCACGAGAGTTTGGCGCGCTTCAGTGAAAGCTTTGCCAGTTTCCTTTATGGGCTCAACATGAACGCATTCTGCGTCGATTTTCCCGAAGTAGGGATGAAACTCCGCAAGCACGAACCTGTCAGATTTCACGTCACAATTGGCTGATATGGTTTAACCTCTAGGGCCCCATTGCAGAATCGTTTCGCAGAGCAAAACAAAACGAAGAGCATACCCCGGAACCTCCAGGTAAGTAATTTGTAATATATTTAAACAAACCCCCCAGGTGCTGGGCACTGAACCATTTATTGTCTTCAGCAAGATCTCGTAGCACGGAACGTGTCGAGTTAGATGGTGAAACTACCTTCATGTAAGTAGAACTTCGATAACGTTTGCGTTTCTACTAGCCGCTCGATGCTGAATGACGCCAGGACTACGGACACTACTTTTATAGAGAATCCTCCAACAGCCTCGAAACCGACTCCAAAGAAGTTTGTTGCCCCTGAGACGAGACAGTCCCGTTTGCCCTCCGCAAGTCGTGGTGGCATTCAGAGAGGCCGAGTAGGGGCAGGGACGGGACGAAGTCGGCCGAGTGGTTTAGCTAGACCACGAGGGCGGGGAATTCGGTGAGATTTCAACTTGCAGCAATCTTCACACACTAAACCACCGGCCTCGTTGTCACTGATATTGTGATAACAACGTCCCAATTCCCTTGGTTATTCAAGACATGGAGGCTCGACCATCTTCCAAATGCTGGCATGATGAAACATGGTAGTTCGACCGATAGAAGATCCGCAGTGATTGGTTTCCGGACAATGGAGACCCGCACACTTATCGTGGCCCTGTGAGCAGGCATGGCTGACATACATAGCTCAAGCCTGGACAAGAGATGACACATGGGATCCGTGGAGCATTCCACTCCCTAGAAAACCCTGTACATAGTCGAGAAAGGCGTACTAGGCATCAAGTAGCCATGACGACCTCGTTGTCATCTAAAAATGCCCTTCGGCGTTGCTCTCCATTGTCTGTTCTCAACCCGATGGCGGCCTCGGCTTCCTTCTGCGTGTAAGGTTCCTCCTTGAGCTGCTTGACCCTGTACAAAATACAGATATTAGCTATTCCAGAGCCCAATGCCATTTTCTATTTTTCAATCTTTCGTGACATGATGTGACGAGGGTCATGACGAACCTTCTCTTGTGAGGCTTGCCTTTGCGATGGATGACCAGGCTCGACTCCGTTTCGAACCACTTCGCACATTCAACGCAATACCACCTCCCCAGACCGGGAAGGTCCTCGCTTGCTTTGGTTTCTTTCCACTGGGCGAGATGTTTGGGAGAAAGCAGATCTGCTTTAATCTGATCCAGATCCCGAGTCTTTCGACGGGTCTTGGTCAAAGTGCGCTTGTTTCCGACACCCATTATAGGTAGATTTGAGTGTTTTACGTAGAAGAAATAAACTGATACTGAAGTGCTTGTTGGATGGGTTTGTCAACACGCTGTTTAATCTTGATGCACATGTATAGTGTCGATGTTGAGAGCGGTGGACGATCGCAAAAAAAAAAAAAAAAAAGGGTTAGTGCGGTTTGTTATCAGTTTGTTATCGGCTCGACAAAGCCAGTGTCAAGGCTTTACAGATGGTGTCAGGTGCCAGCTCTACCGCATTGTCTGTGAAAGCTCATAGCTACCGGAGCTTGGGGAATTCTCAGACCACCGAATACCTTGCTTGATCTAATCTTCATAGGTATCGCTTGCGTAAAGCTTAGGAGCTCTTACTTGTAAGACTCTAGACTGTCCAGCTCTTACTGCCCGCTTTTGGACATGGCCAAAATTTGCTTCCCTCTCTGGTGCGGGAGAAGTCTCCCGCGCTTCTCGCAGAGAAAGCCTCCTCCTGGGTTCGGCATCAATCGGAGACGAACCGAAGGAATTCAGGTACTGGCCGAGGCTGATGACCATCACCTTTTCGCTCATTGCCAACCTAGCCGTTCGTCCACTCTCTGAAGCTTGTTTATGATTGGGCAATGGCGGACCCACATCTGATCTCCAGGTCAGCAAGCTTTTCATCAGCCCCATTTTATTCCGCGGCAAATCCTCCTGCCATTTGTTGCTCGTTACGAATATCCACGACTGGTCCGCATGCCAGAGATGGGCTAACGTTTCGTGCGAGGTACTTGAGCAGTACCCTAGTCCAGGCCTTCACAGATGCAAGAGATGAAAACTCAAGTCTACTGTTGCGAGCTTAGGGAAGCATGATTGAGCGGCCATGATCAGAACCTCTCAGTAACCTTAGCTGGAATATGTCGTGAAGAATGTGTGTCCTTGGGATTTGGTTTCATGTTGGTCTGCAGCGGTGCGGCAAGCTACCGGTATGCCTCGCATGTGCAAGTAAACCGAGGGTATTGTTACATGGCACCCCACTATAGTACTCCATACTGCGGGCATTTTTCTACCGCCAGCCTCAAACATTTTGCCGGAGGGAGAAAGAGAAGAGGAGGAACCGAGAATTGATTTCCGGGGCCTGTGCACAGTGTTTATCAAGGTCTGCACGGTAACAACACTTGTTGTTAAAGTTGTAGCATTGGTGTCACCACAAGCTTTTTCAAAGTTGACATCGGAATGAAAAAGGAAATGAGCTGCATGCGATCATACAGACATATCGATACCACAAGCTTGTCAGATCCCCAAACTACTGCTCATGGATATATCAGATGTAGTCGAGATCTTGTATCCAAAATGGCTGATATTGAAGTGCAGAAGCACGTGCTATTATATTAGCGCACTGTGTTACCGTCCATAAAACCCGCAACCCGGGTTCTACGGGGAGCTCGGGCCTGCTTGTAGATATTTGGCCCAAGACTTGGCTGTTTGGGCAAAACTCTTAGGAGGTTAGTGAACAGCTAGCTTGGTCAGACTAGGGACCACCGACAGGAACACCAAATAATGTGTCCAATTTTGACCCGGCCGCAAAGGAACAGGCAAATATGATCTCTGAAGAAATAGAAGAGTATTTTTCAAGTTGTTTTGAATAACCCCAATTTGTTCGAAAATAGCTTGTGTGTTGGAAAGTTTTTTTTGGGTCCTGCAATAGCTATGACGAAGGCTGATGTCGACAGCAACCCAGACTTCCCCAATGCTTAGAATGCAAGGGCTTTGATTCGTCCGCTGGCCCGATTGTACAAGCTCGTTGTGCCGAAGTACCTTCTCTGACGGGGGGGCTGCAGCTTCAAACTAGCGCGGTTCGGCCTGGCCTTTATCTTTCCATCTCCAAGCGGCAAAGAAACTCTCCACCTTTTTCTCTTCTCTTGAATAAAAGTAAACACTCTTCCCCGGAGCCTACTTCTTTTCTTCCTCGTGCCCTTTCTCGAGAGACACGGGGTTCTTGTCTGCGAACAAACTCTCCACTCTTGTAGTCAACCTTCCTAGATCTCTTTCCTCAATTCCTTCCCCGCCACCGCTGCATCTCATCAGCCTGCTGAGCCTTCGGGACTGCACAACTCATCATGCTGGCCACGAGGCAGGTCCTGGGCAATGCCGCCCGCTCCCGCGTCGTTGCCAATCTCGGTCTTCGTAGGACCATGGCAACTGTCGCGGAGTCTCCCCTTGACAGAAAGGTACGTTTATGTTGTCTCGTTCTGCCACCCCCAGCCCTGTCCGCTCAATTGCTCACTATTTCCCTCAACCATCTAGGTCAAGCAAAACAACTGGGAGGAAGGCAACTTCATCAACTACAAGAAGATGTCCGAAAACCTGGCTGTTGTCCGCAGCCGTCTGAACCGCCCTCTCACCTACGCCGAGAAGATTCTCTACTCGCACTTGGACGATCCGCTAAACCAGGACATCGAGCGTGGTGTCTCTTATCTCAGGCTCCGCCCTGACCGTGTTGCCTGCCAAGATGCCACCGCCCAGATGGCCATTTTGCAGTTCATGTCCTCCGGCATGCCTTCTGTCGCCACTCCCACTACTGTCCATTGCGACCACCTGATCGAGGCCCAGATCGGCGGCCCCAAGGATCTCGCCCGCGCTGTCGACATTAACAAGGAAGTCTATGATTTCTTGGCCACTGCCTCTGCCAAGTACAACATTGGTTTCTGGCGTCCCGGTTCCGGTATCATCCACCAGATCGTCCTCGAGAACTACGCTTTCCCTGGTGGCCTCCTCATCGGTACCGATTCGCACACTCCCAACGCCGGTGGTCTCGGAATGGCTGCCATTGGTGTCGGCGGTGGTGATGCAGTCGACGCGATGTCGGGTGAGATCTGGGAGCTTAAGGCCCCTCAAATTCTCGGTGTTAAGCTCACAGGAAAGTTGAGTGGCTGGACTGCTCCTAAGGGTAAGATTTTGCGTATCCGCGAGTTCTATGACGCTGGCTAACTGTGCTAGATATCATAACCCATTTGGCAGGGATCACCACGGTGCGTGGTGGTACTGGTCGGATTGTGGAATATTTCGGTAAGTTTGTGCCTTTGATTTCCTTATGGCTACAGCCATAAACAGTTTGGCGAGAAGATCACATGAGGCCGGGTCCTGGTGCCGCTCCAGCGCTACGGACCTGAAATCTGCCCAGTAGAAATGCCAATCGACACCTGAGATGCGCATTTCATCGTACCCCGTCCCAAAATGATTTCCTTTGACGGCTCGGGTTTGGACAGTATCCATTATACTCGAATTTCTCAATGGAATCAACCATTCGTCGTCTGTGTATCATCTTTTATAACAATGCAATACTAATCTGATACTATTTAAGGTGATGGTGCTACTACTTTGAGCAGCACGGGCGCTGGAACGTGCTGTAACATGGGGTATGTCCTAAATTGTCTCATTTGTGCAAAACTTTCCTTGACAGCACTTTGATGGTTTATCCCTGAATTTGAAAATTGGAAATCTAACTGGTGGATTCAGAGCTGAAATCGGTGCCACTACGTCCGTCTTCCCTTTCAACGACCGCATGTACGACTACCTCGCGGCCACCAAGCGCAAGGACATTGGCGACTTCGCCCGCTCTTACGCTCACGAGCTTCGTGCAGATGAGGGTGCACAGTACGATGAGGTGATCGAGATCAACCTTGATACATTGGAGCCTCACATCAACGGTCCCTTCACCCCTGATTTGGCCACACCCATCTCCAAGTTCTCGGAAGCTGTCAAGGCCAACAACTGGCCTGCTGAGCTCAAGGTCGGTTTGATTGGCTCTTGTACCAACTCCTCCTACGAGGATATGTCGCGTGCAGCTTCCATTGCTCGCGATGCCCTCGACCACGGTATCAAGGCTAAGGCTGCTTTCACTGTCACTCCTGGTTCAGAGCAGATCCGCGCCACGATCCAGCGCGATGGTCAGCTGCAGACGTTCGAGGAGTTCGGTGGTATGGTTCTCGCCAATGCTTGCGGTCCTTGCATTGGGCAGTGGGATCGTCGGGATGTCAAGAAGGGCGACGCCAACTCCATCGTGTCCTCCTACAACCGCAACTTCACCGGCCGCAACGACGGCAACCCTGCGACTCACTCCTTCGTTACCTCACCCGATTTGGTTGTCGCACTTACCATTGCTGGTAGCCTTCACTTTAACCCCTTGACTGATACTCTCAAGGACAAGGATGGCAAGGAGTTCAAGCTGCAGCCCCCGAGTGGCGATGGTCTTCCGTCCAAGGGCTACGACCCTGGCAATGATACTTACCAGGCTCCTCCTGCGGATCGTTCGACCGTCCAAGTCCAAGTTTCTCCCACCTCCGATCGTCTTCAGAAGCTCTCCCCTTTCACTGCCTGGGATGGCAAAGACGCTCTCGACATGCCCATTCTTATCAAGGCTCAGGGCAAGACAACGACTGACCACATCTCCATGGCCGGTCCCTGGTTGAAATACCGTGGTCACTTGGACAACATCTCTAACAACATGCTGATTGGTGCCATCAACGAGGCCAACGGCGAGGCAAACAAGGTCCAGAATGCTACCACCGGTGAGTGGGATGCTGTGCCTGCCACTGCCCGCGATTACAAGGCCAAGGGCATCAAGTGGGTGGTGGTTGGTGACTGGAACTACGGCGAGGGTTCCTCCCGAGAGCACGCTGCCCTTGAGCCCCGCCACTTGGGTGGCATTGCCATCATCACCAGATCCTTTGCCCGTATCCACGAAACCAACTTGAAGAAGCAGGGTATGCTTCCCCTCACCTTCGCCGACCCTGCCGATTACGAGAAGATCAAGCCCGATGACAAGGTATGCTCCATTTACCCTAGCGAAGAGCCTCCACGTGGCTAGTCTCATAACTCGCTGTTGAATCATATCTAATGTTTACTAGGTTGACATCCTGTGCACCCAACTGGCCGTTGGCAAGCCCATCACCATGAGAGTACACCCCAAGAACGGCGAGACCTTCGACGTTACATTGAACCACACCTTTAACGATGCCCAGATCGAGTGGTTCAAGAATGGAAGCGCTTTGAACACCATGGCTAAGAAGGCGCAGCAATAGAGTGGATGCTGGCGGGTGGCTAAAACGAGAGACGATGATACCTCAAGGCTTGCTTGTGTGGATGTTAACAAAGAACAGGGAAGTGTTGAACATCCCTGCACGCATGCATTATTTCCTAGAACTCCTGGTGTTTGAAAGGTTTTTTTTGGTATGGATGCCATGCTCTACGGATGACGTTGACAACACATAACGGCTAGCCTGTGTTTTTCTAGTTATGTACAAATTGTAAACTGTTAAAAACAGCACCTCAATAACGCATGACATGTGTTGATGTGTATTTGTCGTTAGGCCATGATAACACCGAACTGTAACAACTTTGTGAGCACATTATCATGTGGTAGAAGTTGCCAATAGTGCTACTAGTGAAGGTCATTGAGCATGTCATAGACGTTGCTGGAGATGTGGTCATAAGTACAACTTTAGGTGCTGCTGGAGGAGTACCCCACTGAGTATCTCACCTGGTGTTGCAGAAAGATAGGCTTAGAGGATATCATAGTAGACTTCTTACCACACTTCTCCACTAGATACTGCTTGTAACTAGGCATATCTGCTGCCAGACATGGAGGGACGTAAGTTAATAAGTTGGTGTATAAATATCATTGGCAGTCTTTCAAATATTCTCGTGGTCTAAATGGATGACTGTAGGTAGGAGTACTTTAAGTAATGCACTGAGTGGTCCTGCAAGTGGTTACATCAGTATTCTTGATGATATTTATTAAGAACACTATGAACATGACGGTAAAGATATATATTGACATATTATTCATTTAAATTCTAATATTTCATATTGTGTTAATAGCAATACCACTCCATACCTTTTGTCCTAAGAAACTCCGAGACCATGCATACAGTAATTGATATGAAAACATCTATACATATACACAACCATCTTGGTACAGCGCATCTCTGAACTCGAATTCTGTATCAAGGGCCTAGTCTCTGCGTTGTGCCAATTAACCCTGGGAGAGTGGCGCTCCCTGCGTTGCTGGTGGGAAGAACGCCAAATCGGCCATACGTTTTCTGGTCGACACTCACGTAGTGCGGAAGGCGGGCCAGCAAGTTCAGGCGTCCTTCAACCCAGCGCAAAGCTTTCTCGGGTGGCGCAACCAGCTTCAAATACCCTAAGCCAACTGCAACAGTTCGTGTCAGCTACCGTCTAGTTTATCCTGATCTGAAAGAGAAGCGGGACACTAGGATTGGTCCAAGCAGGAGGGATAGGTTCTCCTTACACAAGTATCCAGTGAAAACACCACATAGATGGCCTAAGAAGCTACTGCTTGGTACTAACGCGGCGGTGACAAGTGTCAGAACCAAAGGCGTTGTCCAGGTCGGTACATGATGTGTGCCAATAATCAGATGCGGGTTTGTTTTGTACGTTCGAATAGCCTCAACCCCTAACAAGAGGAATACCCAGACACTTTTCAAGCTGTCGTTAGTCGTTGCCATAGCACCATGTCCGTTGTAGCAGGCTCACCTTGCTCCCATGACAGCATTGTTTCCCCGCAAGATACCCCGTTCTATCAAAATGTAGAGCAGTGCCGGCAATGTTGTTAGAGCTAGGTTATGTCAGCCTCAAAGTCCTGGTACTCCAAGCTGTACCTCCTCCTCTGATAATATGGCATAACACTCACGACCAAAGAACATCGCCAGGCTCGTCAGTGTCCCATGCTCGTTCTCGAACCGCTCCAACAATGGTGTTAAGGCAAGGACGTTGAATAAGGTATGGAAAAAGTTGAGATGTATGAGAGGGAAAGTGTTTATTCGATAAGCTGCATGGGTGGGAAGATCAGCCAGTCTGTCTTGCACTAATTCACACGAGGACCCAGATATTCGCCTACCAGTTGTAAAAGATATTTGGTCGGGTATCAGTGCACCCCATTGCCTAAGGTCCCAAACAGACTGTATACCAACCAACCAAAGTACAATTATGATCAATATGATGGCACGGGTAAAGAGAGGTAGGCGTAGAGCATACGACCGTGCACGTAGCGTGCTAAAACCCTGAATGGTAGGCATGATACTTATTCCTTCCTAACCCACTGCCAAAGGGCCGACAGTTACAATATGTAAGATGTGTGGATTATTACACGTATGCGTCTTGCGTGGTAGTTCTAGAGTTTCGTTAATCGACAATAGCCGGGACTTGCGCTACTACACACTCTCGTCGGCAAAAGGCGGCGATGCAGGCAGTTTGTTCGCTCTGAAGGTAATGCTGGGACTGGGGTATCGCAATGGAATTGCCGCCATCGACATGGGCTAGGGCATGAATTATTGACCGTCTGGCAGGATCAGCGTCGGCTTGAAAGGATATCTGGTCGAAAGGGCTGCTCGGACCGTGGTCGTGTCTGCTCTGGAATTTGCGAGTACGGGCTTCCTAGGAGTAGGATCACCCGCGTGCTTTTATTGGCGGGAAAGATGACACGCCGTCATCTTGCTTAGTTAGCCGCAGTCTTTAATTGCCAAGGGTACACGAAATTATGCAACTAACCGTTAATTGGCACCTGCTGAGCTTACCCATGATTTAACGAGTTCACGACCGACCCCAAAGGCATGCTGTCCACTCCTAGTCCCCAACCATTCAGGCCATTGTGCGTCCAGAACCGCTGTAGCAATGCCGCGTCTTTTATGTAAGCTCATTCAGAACCTCTGCCAGCTATTACCTGCTCATTGTGGCTAATATGTCGTGTGTGAAATACAGCAACGGCGCTTTTAGCGCGTCGCGATCCGCGCCTGCTGAAGATCCCCCCCTACCTATCGCTACTTTTGATTGTAGTAGGAGTCGCATGGCTGTTCATGCTCCCGCTCAATGGCTATTCCCGCCGCACGTATATCTCCGAAAATGCACTGCTTCCTGGTCAAGTTCACACGTACTTTGGTGGGAGTGATCAGAATGTGTTTCGAGCGTATAAGCATGAGATTAACGCCCTGGAGCATAAGTCCAACATCGAGTACGTCCGATCAAGAACAGACACCTGTCATTCTTTGCACCGTGAGTTTCTAACCATATCCCGCGCAGGATAAATGATAAGCTAGAGGATATCTTCAAGGGCATAGGACTTAAAGTTGGGAGGCAAAATTATACATACCATGCATCTGGCAATACCTACGCAGGCGAGAATGTCTATGCGATCCTTCAAGCGCCTCGGGGCGATGCAACTGAGGCCATTGTACTGGTCGCCGCTTGGAAGAACGTAAAGGATGAGTTCAATCGCAATGGCCTCCCCTTGGCCCTCTCCCTGACTAGATACTTCAAGCGCTGGTCGCTATGGTCTAAAGACATTATCCTTGTAGTCCCCCCGGAGAGCCACGCCGGCATGCAGGCTTGGGTAGACGCATACCACGATGCTCACGACCCTTCCAAAGTTGCTTCTCTGCCCATCAAATCCGGAGCCTTGCAAGGCGCCATTGCGATAGACTACGCGCAGGACGGCCGCTACGAGGGCGTGCATATTGTTTACGACGGTGTTAACGGCCAGCTGCCGAACTTAGACCTCATCAATTCTGTGGTCAACATTTGCTCCGGACAGATGGGCCTGAGCTCAACTATTCAAGAAATGTGGACTCATGCCGACAACTATAATGATCGCCTCAAGACGATGCTTCGGGGCATGGTCAAACAAGGACTTGGCCATGCTGTGGGACCACATAGCTCCTTCATCCCTTACCACGTGGATGCAATCACTGTCCAGCCAATAGGCGCAGGTTGGCATGATGAGATGAGCCTGGGACGTCTGATTGAGGGTACCTTCAGGAGCTTGAATAATCTGCTGGAGCATCTCCACCAGAGCTTCTTTTTCTATCTACTCATGCACAAGGAGCGATTTGTTAGCATCGGTACCTACTTGCCTTCGGCCATGCTAATTGCTGCGAATTTTACCATTATGGCTATAAACCTGTGGGTCAAGAGCGGCTACAGGGACAACGAAGTAATATCAATCGATAAAAAGTCGATCAATCAGCCGGTGACCACATCCACCACGACACTGGAAAATGAGCAACCGGAGCTGCACTCGGGAACTGCAGAACGCCACCTTTTTCTACCCCTTGGTCTTGTAGCCGCATGCCACTTCCTGGGCTTGATTCCGCTGTTTGTTTTCAATCACGCGCCAGCCAGTGTAAGTTCTCGATTTTGGATGCCTCTAATTCAACCCAAAGCTCCCCTCCCCAAAAAGAATTTGGGATTTAGAAATCTTGTTTTCATTTTTGCTGATATGTTTTTCTTGTAGCTCCTTGTCCCATCCTTTGTCATCTTCGCAATTCTCTCGGCCGTAATTCCACAAGGTCTGTCTTATATCCTTTCGACAGCGTACCACCCTACGATCCAGCAGTACCAGCTCATTTCATCCTTCTCGCTTTTACTACTTGGCATGTTCCTCTCCTCGCTGGCAACACTCAACTTCTCTCTAGCCTTTCTCGTGGGCTTGCTTGCCGCCCCTCTCTCATTTGTCCGACCACTGCCATCCGCACGCCCGGCCCTCCTAGCGCAGGTATGCTGGCTCGGCCTGGTGCTTCTCAGTCCCGCCACCGTCGTATTTGCCGCAGCACTTGCAGGCGGAGTCAGCCTCCATACTGTGCTGGGACAGGCTGCCTTCGGCTGGGGTGTTTGGGGCATGTACACTCCACTAGTTGTATGGTGTGTTTGGTGGCCCGCATGGCTTGTGGGTAGTACAGTGGTTCTCGGTCGACCGGGGCCGAAAGAGAAAACAGCATAAAAGGCGTGATACAGAGGCTGCCATCTTGTTTTGAAACGGTCTTTACTACGTTTATTGCTGCGAAATTCTCGACTTTTGACCTTGTTACGTCATATTTCTCTGGCGGCCATAGATGGGTAGCAGATACGACATCTATCGGAACGTTATAGATGAACCGCTGGTATGGACTTTTGGCTGCGACTCTTTAGGGCGTTACTGTTGAGCATTGGCTTTAATTTTACATTATCATGGGCTGGCGTTAACTACCGGAACTGCTTTTTTGTGTTTGGCTTTTCCCCCATACTAACAGGCCTGTCTTACTACTTGACCAAATGGCCAACATCCGCATGTATTCTAGAAAATGGTTATTTGCAGACAGCTCTGCACATATTATAGAATGGCCGTTCACTGTCATCTTGAACGGCTTCTAGAGGCGAAATCTGAGCAGGTCACAATTGCGAGTATTTCTAGTGAGAGTAGAACAGAGGCGGGTGGAGGTTTATGGCCACGTGCTCGATAGCTTCTGAACCCCAAGCGTTGATAAACAAGCAAGAATCTGGTATCGGTGAAGATGCCATTAATTATAAACCCTCAGGTATTTCATAGTTCATCATGTCTTTGGTATTATTGTTCATTTCAATCGCAGAGGGCCCCAGTGATGCCCTCCGTCATATAACATTGAAGCTAGGCAGGTGAGATAGGTGGGCCATTTCACGAAACCGACACAGGCCCCCGTATCAAAGCCGAATACGTTCCTCTATTGGGGATTAAACCGCTCGTCCCAGACACTCAGTAGGCGTGGAGTAACTCGTTTATCATCGTGGTGAAATAGCTGCAGGTATGCCTACATACCAGGCTCGGGAGAAGTTACATGGGCTGTACATCACGCAGAGTCGCCACCCACAGTACAACAACAAATTATAAATACATAGCGGGTAGTTTACGGTGCCCAGATGTCCTGTCCCGTAGCCTCAATCCAATTGCCCAACTTGTTGACATTCTCTCCCCACTCACCAAGCCTTGCGCCCATGCTAGCAATTTGGCTCATGTCAAGGACACGAGGCTGCACCCAGGTGAAGTTGACCACCTCGTCTACCTCATCGATTGTGCCTCTCACCAACCCTAGGCTAAGAGCCTTCATCACGAGATGCTCAATCTCATCTGGGCGGACTTTTGTATCGCTGCTGATAGCGCTAAAGGTCATGGCGCGCTGATGAGGTGGTCGGCGGAAGACGGCTTCCGTCAACGCAGCCAGGTAGATCTTTTGACGTATAGCGTCTTGGTGTTGAGCTAACAGCTCATTGGAAGATATGTGGCCAGAAAGCACGTCGTACGCGGCCAAGTCACCGCGGTTGAAGGCGAGGAGGAGACTGCGCAACCACTCGGCATCGCCGGTAAGCGCATCGAGGATAGGGTGCTGCAACAGCTCACCAAAGTTGTAAATGCTATCGGAAACCAGGGCGGCGATGCCAAGATCGTAAGCACGAGATTTGCGCTCTGCCGCGGACAGGGAGCTAAGGTCTATGCAGGCAAGGTAGAGAAGAGCGTTGCGATAGTAAGACGCAAAGTCGGCGGTGTGCTGGAAGTAGTCGGCGTTGGTACGATAGAATGCAGCATGAACTTTGGTCTCAACACTATCGAAGGATTCGAGGATCTTTTCGGCGTTATCGAGATCTTTACGTGAACCATCCTTGTCACCTACGCGCAGCTTGATAAGACTGACAGCAACAGTGGCATAAACGAAGGCATCTTGGGAGTTGTCATTGTTGACCTTCTTGGCGAGATCTTGAAGGAAAGTCAGGCGCTCCTGGTCGTCTGTAAAGCAGCGGGGCGCCTTCCTGTTAGCATCTGGGAGTCCCAACCCACTATACTTTGTGTTCGACTCTTGCTTGTACGTACCTCTACATGTTGCAGCTGCCTTGAGGCCCAAGTCAACGAGCTTCAACTGGTTGATCTTGTCGGCGAACTTAAGGATGAAGACCTTGTAGAACTGCAGGCGCTGCTTCGCACTGGCTGGGTGCTCAAAGAACTCTACGAGTGCATCTGTAAGCTGGTGCCACAGCTTCCGTTCCCAGAAGTTTTCAAATTGAATTATGAGACCCTGAAGCTCCTCAGGAGCTTCATCTCGCTGGTCAGCGAGGAAGTCGGCAATTGTGTCGACATTCATGTTGTGGGCACGATTTGGAGGAGGTTTTCTTCTTCTTCGGAATCCAGTATCTTCCGTCCAGTTCTCTCCCTCTGAGATTAAACAGAGCGTTGGGTTGAGAGGGAGGAAAAGTAGTGGCTGGTTTGAGAGTGTTTGGCGAGGCGAATGAATGGTTGGATGGGTGTGTGGATGCTAGGTGGACTGCGAAATAGCTGCTACCTAGGTAGTTACCAAGTTACTTACGTAGTTAGGTGCGACCTGCCCTGGGACAGGAGCGGGATAGGAGCGGGACAGGAGCTATCATTCGTACATATGGCGCGGCTGAGACTAGGCTAGGTACCTACATACCAAACACTAAAAACTGTACCCGGCCTAGCTACCCAGTCCGAGCTTATTGCGGGCGACGCGGCTGCTCGTCAGCCTGGTCAGTTGCAACTCAGCGTTAGACTTAGTGCGGCTGGAACCAACGAGAATTAGCCACACACACACACACTCCATATCCACATACGCCACCACAAGCACGCGCGCACGCGCACGAGCCACACTAGCCTGTGGCGGCAGCTTTTGTGTTGAAATCACCTGACGGTCATTGGGCGGGCCGGCCGTGCAGTGGCAGCAGGGAATTGAGTTGAGGTTAATTGCACCGGTAGCCATCGCGAGCAGACTGACCTTCATTCCCACAAGAGGACCTTGTTCCACCCCATCACTACCAGTTCAGCTGGGAATTGGTATAGGTCACGAATCACCCCTTCGACATACTGCAGGAATGGCCTCCTTTCCGACCGCCGCGCGGTCCACCCGGTCCTTGATTGTCAACCTGGTCCCGCGACGATCTATTTCCGACATCACCATTACCCGCACCGGAAAACCCATTTTGCGAGCTCAAGGCGGACGGTATGTGCTATTTCCCCCTCTTATTCGACCCAATCGGGCTCCTAGCTAACTCTACCGCCTTTTCCCCTAGGTCTTCTCTCGGTGGTATGTACCCTTCTCATGCCTCTGCCCGGGCCGCTGGATAGTGAGCGTGCCAACGATGCCCGCATCAATTCTCTCGCACTTAGCTCTTTCTTCCTCTTCTAACTTCCCTTTCTACCACTACAGGTCATACTGCGACTGTGTTTGGGGCCACCGGACAATTGGGTCGATACATTGTCAATAGATTAGGTACGATCCTCCCCTCAGTCGCTACTCTCGAACTGAGGATACTTACCATTGGGCTTTTGTGAGCAGCTCGCCAGGGATGCCAGGTCGTCATTCCATACCGAGAGGAGATGGCCAAGCGCCATCTCAAAGTCACTGGTGATCTCGGCCGAGTTCATTTTCTCGAGTATGACCTTTATAACACCGAATCCATTGAGGCTAGTGTCAGGCACTCCGACGTGGTTTACAACCTCATCGGCCGAAACTATCCTACCAAGAACTACAGCCTCGAAGATGTTCACGTCGAGGGAACTGCCCGTATTTGCGAAGCCGTTGCCAAGTATGATGTCGACCGGTATATTCACGTCTCCTCCTACAACGCCGACGCTGCCTCGGCTTCGGATTTCTTTGCCACAAAGGGCCGTGGTGAGCAGGTAGCGAGAAGCATTTTCCCAGAGACCACTATTGTCAGGCCTGCCCCCATCTTCGGCTTCGAAGACAACTTGCTCATCAAATTGGCTGGTATCACCAATCTGTTCACCTCAAACAACATGCAGGAGCGTTACAGACCAGTCCATGTACGTTGAAATCCTCACCCGCTCTGTACATTTTAGTTTGTTTGCTCCTGGACCTAACCCGATCGATATGCATAGTCAATTGATGTCGGCAAGGCTCTTGAGGCGATGCTTTATGATGATACCACCGCAGGACAGACCTACGAGCTTTACGGACCCAAAGAGTACTCGACAGCTGAAATTGCCGAGCTGGTAGACCGTGAAATCTTCAAGAAGCGCAGGCACATTAATGTTCCTAGGCCTATTCTCAAGCCTATCGCCGCCATCCTCAACAAGGTCCTCTGGTGGCCGATCCTCTCTGCTGAGGATATTGACAGGGAATTCATTGACCAAACTATTGACGAGTCGGCGAAGACCTTCCAAGACTTGGGCATTACTCCTGGCGACATCAAGGATTTCACTTATCACTACTTGCAAGGATATCGAAGCTCGTCCTACTATGATCTGCCGCCAGCTACCGAGAAGGAAAAGCGGGAAGACAAGAAGTACATCCACGTTTTGGATGAGTTGTAGATTTTCTTTTGTAGTACCCTCAATGAACGTGGGTTAAAAGTCGGGCCGGGCGAGGGCCAATTAAAGACAACCAAAGAGCAGAGGAGACTCATGTGCAATGTACATATATAGACTCAAAGAGTTTCTTTCCTTGCTTAATTCATATACCACGTACGAAAGTCTACATATTTTCCCGTGTGCTGACCTCGTTACCAGGATCAGATTGTAACAAACCCATGAAGTTCGCTTGCATGGGGATCAGGAAAAATCCTTCTTTTGGGGCTCCCTCACTCTTCCAATGTGTTATTGCAAGCATACTCATACAACTCTGCCATCTGCTGAGGTGCCGAATATTCGACCGTAATCGAACTTGATCTTCTCATGATTAATATTTTCTCAATTAATTAAAAGGGATTGCTATTCCAAGCACAGGAAGGAAGAGGGTAGAGAGAGAACGGAAGGGGAAACCCCAAAGTAGACTCGACCTAGTCCTCCAAAATAAACCCCCCACCCCCCGGGGCAAACGTCGAGTAGTTAGGTAAACTCACCTGATAGCTGGGTCAAATATTGCCTTACGGTAGCGCAAGTCAGTCAATTGGGGATCTTCACGTTTTGTCGTTCAGGGACGATCCATGTCCACGAGACGTAAGAGTAATGGCCCTGGTTTTATAGGCAGTCTATCAGCTGCTCGAGTGTCGGCATAGTGTTAAGCCACTTGTCGCCAGGTCGTTGAAGACATAGGTAAACTTGGATTAAGAACAAAACTAACTTCATTACAATACCCTCAAACCCACATGTGCCGTAGCGACGTCGTTATATCTATACGTCGACAGAGAAGAACCAACTCACGAACGCATACGAGATATTCATGTTATCATACAAAAATGGTATTTTGATGGTTACCTTTTTGTTTGCAGGTCGTCCTGTCTGATCCCAGTAGCGACCCTCGATCCTATTAGCCGTGCCATTTCCTCTGGCAACTCCAAATTCCCATATGCAAGAAGATGTTTCACTTCCCTTTTCTATCTGTATATATGAATTCCTCGAGCCAATTGTTTCAATATAGAATAGTAAGAAATCATCCCCTTACGCTAAAGAACGGATAATATAAAACAACAAGTATGCCTTCGCACTCAGTACTTCTGACTTGGATGCCAACTCGACACGGTGGTCGTTGAACGCGAACCACTATTGAGGTTGTGAGTGTTCATATAATCATTGTCATGCGCAATTCAAGTAGTTGGCGGAGACGAAGACGGAGATTCTCTTACCTGGTCACCAACGCGGCAGTAGGATACATAGTGGCCGGTATCAATTTCTCCGACATGCACTACCACACTCAACAGATCATACGTACAAGATCTCCCCAGTTCTTGGCTCTCCCGAGCATCCGCAGTTCTGCCTCGCGTTGTGTACGGCAACATGTTGAGCGTTAGGGGAAATTGAACTGGCGCATCAATCTTGGATGCAGCTCTGTCTCGTGCGCCTTGCTTGTACTCGAATCTCTAAATGAAGCGTACTTCCAGTCAGTATGCTAAAAATTTCGGATGAAACCCAAGATCAACGAATCGAAGCATGACATGTACGCACCTTGAGTTGTATAGACAGAGTGTTGGGCAGGAGTTTGATGCTGTTGTCTCGCCTAGCTTGCTGCATGGAATCGCAATTGCGGCACCGATACTCGCACTTGTCGGACTTGATATACTCCTCGTCCAAGCATTCCTGTAGTGTGACTGCCGAGACCTTGCTGGCCTTCTTGCCCCGTTTCTGCGCCAAACTATCCAGGCCAAGACTCAAATCCAGGAAGGATTCAACAGCATTGGTGACGCCACCGCATGACTGGCAAGTCGTTTGTCTTTGCAACTTCCCATAGAATGTCTGGTGAATTATACAATTGCAAGCATGTTCACTGCCCGTTTCGGGCTTCTTACCGTCCCCGTTTCGTTCGTGTAGCTCTTCGGCGAGAAACTGGAAGAACTCGTGCGCATCTTGCTCCTTGGTCGTAACTAGGTTCTCAAAAGCTTTCTTTTCGCTTATCCAGAAACCAGACAGGATATTGGCAGCAGTGTAACCGTTAGTGTTCTCTAGAGCATAAAAGTCTTGAAACATGTCGTCCATAGCACAGCTCAGACAGTGAGGGACACCGCAATCACCCTCTTGGTGTCCGTCGCTGAGATAGAAATTCCTCAGGAGAGGATTATGCAGAAAACTCTGCAGAACAACATTTTGATAGCAGGTTGCACCGGCATTATAAATACCACGGAGCCCATCCGCTCGGCATGAGGCAGTGGTGGTGTTAGCAGAAATATAGCGAGGGTCATCTTTGACGGCATCTGAGAAGAGCTCCTCGTGCTTTCGCTTGCGACCTACATGCATCATTAGTCAATCCGCACGAAGCTGTGAGGAAGTTTGACAAAGCATCGGCTCCGAACCAAACCCAAGCTGGAGGAATTGCTCATACCCGAAAAGGACCCAGTCCCTATTTTTCTAACTCTCAGCTCCTCAAGCGTGGGGTCCCAGACGAAATCCTCGCAGAACTGGCAGAATAAAGCACCACTTCGGGAGTCAACGTAGAAACGATGACTTTTCTTCTGGCCATGCTTTGTGCGATCCTCTTCCGGGACGATGGTTGAGCATTGCAAACAGAGGTAGTTGGAGGTTAGCGACGTGGCGACAACGCCTTCCGGACTCTTGGATGTCTGGGGCACGATAGTAGTATTGTCGAATATTACTCGCAGTAACATCTTGTAGTATTGAATAGAGCTATTCATGACATCCAAACTATTGGAAAGTAATAGTTGAACATGCTCTGGTACACATTAGCACTCTAAGTCGGCCGAAGTGATTACATTCTTTGCCAAAAGCGAAACCGCGATTTTCAATCTCAATTTGATGTCACCACCAGGTTGAGATTCGGAGATAAGACCAATTTTACTAGAACAAATACTGACCGCAGCCAAATAATGGAGTGCCCGGAGTGGGCGATTTTATCTTCGCATTCTTTGGTGAAGCTGGTGTTACTGGTCGAGCAGCCATTTTCCAAGACTTCTCAGCGCCGTAACCTCGAAGGTATTGTCAACTGATGTAGCAGCGTTCTTCCTCTACAAGTGTATGATGTTTGTTTTTGACATTCCACTGTATGCTGGAATAAATCAGTAGGATCGTGTGGTGGAACGATTGAAAACGAAGGTGGCCGAACAAGATTCTGCCGTCCACGCGCGAGATGAATCCAGTCGCTTTCTGGGAAAGCCAACACCCAACAACAACAACTCGAAAATAACGGCTCGCGTTAAATAGAGGTAGGTCGAGGACAGTGTAAACTGCTTGCGGCGCAGGTGTTCGAGACGTGTATTGGTATCGGGAGGTTTAGGGAGGCAAATCGAAAAGCTGTTAAACGTGGTCAGCAATAATTGTTCGTCCGAGAACAAAGCCGTCGCATGCGCGCAGAGAGGAAAGCACCGCGAAGGGCACCCACACAATTATCAGGTAGACCAATTCACGCTGCTATAAGACGTGTCTCCTGGGCCGAGATTGCAATTGTGCTGGTATTTGTTTTCTCTTCTAATGCCAGAGTCGTCACGAGCTGTTGACGTATCGCCTAGGAGAGGGCTTTCAGAGCTCTGGGGCGCAAGCACTGGAGGTCGCTTATCGGCACCTGATCCAGCACCCTTATCCAGGCGCCAGCGCCTAAAGGATCAGGGGCTCGTCCTCGTACAGTAGTTTTAAACGCCGAACGCCCGACAGACACCCTTTAACCATTGGCTGTTGCTTACCACAGACAATTTGCCCAGGTGAATTGGGGTACTAATGTGCGGTAAATGTCGTGATCTCAAGAAACCCAAAGAACCTCGGCAGGGGGGAAATACGGAAAATACGACGGTCACTTTTCGAGTTCTGCCTGGAACTTCACATCAACAACTTAATTCTACCACTTGAGTGACATAGTGAATTGGACGCATTGGCTCTGGATCTGTATAATCATCCTATATATCTATCCCTACACCCGCCGCGCACCCGCGCCACTCATCATTTTGCTGCTTCCACATCTCGCTTACCTATCCCTCTCATCTCCGCCTTTGACGCATGAGGCCTCTACGCAGAGCACTGAGAAATATCAAAACAATGGCAGCTCAGTTGGTATCTCTGCCTGAGGTTGAGAGGTTGAGTCCTTCTTGCATTAGGATACTTGGAGGCAACCCAAGCAAGTTTACTTTGCAGGGAACTAACACGTATTTGATCGGCCGTGGATCAAGCAGGCTACTCATCGATACTGGCGAGGGCAAACCTTCATGGATCGCGGCTCTTAAACAGACTCTCGCGGAAGAAAAGGCTACCATCAAAAGCGTCCTTTTGACGCATTGGCATCACGATCATGTCCTAGGCGTTCGGGATGTGTTGCAATATTTTCCCGACACCATTATCCATAAGCATGATCCTGAACCCGGATGGATGAACATTGAGGACGGGCAAGTTTTCGAGGTAGATGGCGCCACACTTACTGCTGTGCATACCCCCGGACACACCGTAGACCATATGGTGTTTGTCTTTCGCGAAGAGGATGCCTTGTTTACGGGAGACAACGTTTTAGGCCACGGAACCGCTGTGTTTGAGGACCTTGGTGCCTATATACGGAGCTTGGAGAAGATGGGTACCCTTGCTTCAGGTTGTGGATATCCAGGTCATGGCTCTACCCTTGAGAACGTGCGAGCAACCATTTTAGACTACATCTCACATAGGCAGGAACGTGAGAAACAGGTGCTCCAGACTCTGAGCTTGACTGAGAAGGCTGATGGAACACCGAGTGGTGTCAATGGCACGGTTGGCGCCTGGACCCCCATGGAATTGGTGAAAATCATTTACCGAGCATATCCGGAAAATCTGCACCTGCCAGCTGCCGGAGGCGTCGTCCAGATTCTGCGAAAGCTCGAAGAGGAGGGCAAGGTGTTGCAGGGGGGGGGCGGAACGTATTACTACCTCAAAGATAAAGATCGTTCATCTCTATGATGCGGCTCTTGCTCTGTCTCCACATGTGGTCACATCTGAGGATCCATATTATCAAACTTCCATACTTTTAGTATCTATATAGCACCACATACTGTACTATAATGATACATGATACTATCTGACATGGCCTGACCTTTATGTGGGATAATCTTCAACCTACGACAACGAGGCAGGCAGAGGGCCGCCTCTTGGTATTCAACTTTCTGAACGGATCGCGTAAACATTTCGAATATCAAGCTTAGTTCCGCTGCTAGGGGTGCTCTATGTGTCATTATTGAGGGTTCGAGGTAAGCTCAACCATATTATCTATCTTCTTTTAGATGCAGAATTAAGCAGAACCACAAAATGAGAATTTCATCAAGTAGACTATTCATGATAACCAGGAAGTAGGTCATTAGGTAGATGAGTATAAAAGTACATATGTGGTGTCGTACTTTGGCACAACGCCGCGTTTTAATACTGTACTTGGGACGACGCTCCTCGGGCTGAATGCCTCCTGCGGCATTTTGTAGAGTCGCAAGCTTGATTCGAGAATGAAGACGAGATTCCATTCATGAAGAGGTTATCCTGCGTTCTAAGGCTCAGGTAGTCGGGGCAACCTAAAAGCTACGATTTACTATGTACAACCTCTTCGAAGCTAATTCTGGGTAGACGAGCCCGCTGGCCGTACCGGCGACTTTGCTATGCTAGTTTCTTGACATAGTACATGAGTCAAGATCGAAAGCGATTCGAGGCAACGGATTACTCGGACCCTATGAAAGCGCCCGAAATATCACGGGCCTTTCAATTTGTTCCAGTCTCCTAAGTGGGGCTACATTAAAAATTGTCAGGGTGGGCAAATTGATGATTTTTTTTCTTTTTTCCCGACGGGCCACACATCAGGCTAATAGTAAGAGGAAAGAAGTCGCATGGCAAACGGTTGCTATCCCCCAAGGGACATTTGACGCGGTGTCACTTGCTTGCAGCCTATCGATACCACAATAAAAAATATATGATTTTTATAGATGGTCATTAGAGTCAACCATTTCGTTACCGATGGGGTAAGTGATGAAGAAAATGCACTATAATACTTTGATACTCTATGACCTGGCCGATACGAAGGAGGCGGTCAGTAACCTAAATGTCCAACCCATGTCCTCGCAACCTGCAGTAAGCTTGCATGTGTATGTCTTGTCCAATTACCTCTACCCCATGACTGAGGGCTCTCAAAGGGCTGACTAGCAGTACATTTGATGTATTGCCAAATCGGTGGGTCTGCGAGTCGGAGTTCGATTTGTCAGGCCCGGGCGGTCATTGACAACCAACCTCCGTGAACGGCTGTGGGCATCTCGGACAGCCAGGATTATTTATTTTATTTTATTTTGGTTTCATGCCACATTCTCCACCCATGTCTTACGTGAATCGCATTAGGAGCTTTCCTAATCCTGCCGCCGCAAGCCTGGGATCATAAAGCACCACTGATTCGACCGCGAACAATAACCCAACTCTGCCGAGCTTTTCCAAATATATTGAAGAAGCTCCGGTATTTAGATATGGCTTGGACAAAGAGCAAGGGCAAACAACAGATCTCGCCAGAGCATCTTTAGAAATGAAAGCAGTTTCCATAGATAAGCCCAACCGACGAAGGAGGGGACAAGTTGCGATCGGTTGGACCGGAAATCGAAGAAACTTCGATCGTGATCACACTACCTTGTCTATAGCTAGGGACCGTCAGCCCGCTGAGGTGGTCCTTCTGCAGCTAGCGGGTGGAGGCCAAGAGAGGCCAAGGATCCGAGGGACTTTATCATCAAATAATTGCAAATGGTGACGTGGAGCTTCGATCGAGAAGTAGGTAACCATGAAACAGCTTATAAACCAAACATGCCATCTCGAACCACACAGTCGACTGATACCTCCTAGTCTAGTTGGGTTCGCATCGGATTTTGCCTCGAATCTGCCTCGATCCCTCCCCCCTAAGGGGTGGGATGTAACCTGGGGAAGCAGAAGGCTTTCCGGAGGGTCCGGTCGCCACCTCCCGCTTGCGACGGGTCACAAGGCAGCGACACACGCACCTTTCAGATTGGAGGGGTGGTGGGAAGCTACGCAAGTAACCGACTACGTACCGGCGCGTAACTTGGTACAGCTGGGAGGATCATCCTTCGGCCGGCACTTGCGATTGTAAGTGCACGCTACTGTCCGCGGCCTGCATATGCCAATCCTTGTCGACATGTACCCTTGGTTCCATTTGACGCCATGTGCTTCGCCAAGATAACCCCAAGACTGATTCTGACTGACATCCAGCTGTTTTGTTCACTTGTCTCACCCAATCCAGTCGCACATCCGGCACGGGAGGGAGGGGAACGTAGGTTGACCGAAATAAAACACGACTGGATGTCGCCTTGGTAATTCACCAATCTGCCCCTAGCCTTGACACCCATGTAAGTGCATCTCGAGCCTGTCTAGCAATCAAAATAAACAGCCAAAATATGACCCGATATTTCCTCAGTCTTGCTGATATTTTCTACTGATGAGGAGTAGAATAGTTCAAAACTGCCGAGAGCTAGTTAAAAGGCTTAAGGGGGGGTTGAAGCCTAACAGAGATCAAAAGAATAATGCGCCATAAGAAATTTTGATGACGTCGAGCATGGACCGTGTCCACCCTACAGGTGGGAATGTAACTTAGGTTAAGCATGACCTCGACAGCCTCGATTTTTTTTTTGGCCGGAGACAATCGGGGATAAGCCAACATGTCGATTAACTAATAAGGTACTAATTAGTAAACATCTGTTACCCATGCGACTAAAGGTCTGCCAGCACAACAAGTACCTGACCAGAGAGTTATGAAGGTAGGTTATTGAACTCGCTGGCTCTGCTGTGAGTGCACAGAGCGCCCTCCTTCCCTAGATATCTCTTCATTTAGTGCCAGGAGGGCAAGGGCAGAGCTGTGCGCACTGATGAAAAGAACAACTGCTCGCGTTTCGGGCTTATGGTGGTTACAGATTCTACTCCGTATTGTGACGCGAATGGCACCCGGCCCCAGCGGTGTGGGGCACGGGCTTAAGTTTTCTCACAGGGCTTGTCGTTCGGGTATCTTCATCATTGATTGCAGGGAGCAATATGTGCCAAGACCTGTAGGATGCTCACTATTGGCCAGCAACTGGAGCCCAGCTGCACGAACAAGGCTCCCACGGCGAGAGGAGCTAGTGGGGTGGATGACGCTGGACAACCCCCCATAAGCGCAAAAAAAAAAAAAATGACAAGGCTCTCCACCTGCCCTTACTTACCGCCGTTTTTTCCCTTCTCCGGCGATCCCTCCGGCCATGGATGGCCTATGGTTGAGCTTATGAAAACAAACTTCGGAAGCTTCGGATCTTGTTTCTTATTGCTACTGGATACCCCATTTGTGCCTCATCGAACCATAGCGAAGCTAATTAGCTCCTCTCTCGCACATGGGCGTGGTCTGACTAACTAGTTGTCCCACCTCCTCCACCTCGCTCGCCATGGCTGCTTGCCAACCCTCAACTGGCGGCCGGCGTCCCGAGACAATACGTATTAAATAAATACACTTCTCTTCGCAGCTGCCCTACCCTACCCTACCGCTAAACGTGATGTGCTCTCTCTCGCCGCGTGTATCCTGGTAACCTCTTGATGGTTGAGGATTTCTGTGCCGTGTCTTGCCAATCCTCATCGAAGCGAAGCTTCATAAGCAATATCCGACCACCTACCCACCAAAATCGCGCGAATTCTTCTTACCCTTGTTACCGGGTCGCGTACCGAGTGTTTCTGCCGGCTCTGTATCTCCCTGTTTAACACATTCAATCAACCATCATAGAACCAAATATCATATTTTCTCGTCTTGGCCGAGGCATAGTTACCTGGGTATAGGAGTCATCATGGCGCGGCCGGTGATGAAGACGGTGCTGGTGCTTCTGGCGACCGCTGTGGTACTCGGCTCATTGCCAGCAGTGCTGGCGCATTCAGATGAAGGCGAGATGGATATGGATATGAGCGCGGAGGAGTCCAAACCCGACCCTGACTCCTACCCCCCAACGTACTTTGCGCATGCCGAGCACCGTGGCGTTGTGTATGCGCACATCGCACTCATGGTCCTCGGCTGGACTGTATTGCTACCAATAGGTATGAACCGTAGCAGTCACTCTAATCTGACAATGAGGGAAAGCTCACGGTCTGTGCTCTAGGTGTTATGTTCTCGCTTGCCCGATCTCGATACACTCTGCCAGTCCAGTTCCTGTTTCTCATTGCCAACGCGTTGGGTTTAGCCCTTGGTATCAGCTACAACACAAACACCCCAGACCTATATCCCAACAATGCTCACCACAAGATTGGCTGGATCGCTACCTGGGTAGTTTGCGCACAGGTCGTTATCGGCTTGGTCGGCAAAATTGCAGGGTTTATGAGCCGGGATCACGCGATGCGGCAGAGCGGAAAGGAAGAAGAACACGCCTTCATCCCGGTTTCCACTGAAAATATGGCAGAACACCAGCGTAGGAATGATGCTATTTATCTTCCAAAGTATCGCCACTCCAACGACAGCGGCCAGGGTACAGAGCCCAACACCGAGTCACTACACAGCAATTCCACTTCCGGACACCGTTCGCCAGAGGAGTTGGAAGATAGAGATGTGAATTACGAGGACGATGACCTTGAGTTGAAGACCGTTGAGCTGAATGGGTCCAAATCCAGCACCAACTCCATCGTGGCCCGAATTGCTGGCAAACTATCGGGTCGAACCTGGAAGGTCCTACTCTACGGTTACAACGTGGTGGACAGGATCATTCTCATCCTCGGCTTTATTGCGCTGGCTACTGGTATTATTACATGGGCACGGTTTTTTGTGAGTAGCAGTATTCCCTTCTCAATGAACTGCTTTGCAACAATTGCTGATTTCCATTGTTAGGAGGGTCAAGGGATTTTCAGCGGTCTGGCGCATTGGATCAAAGGTAGTATCTTCTTTTGGCTTGGTATTCTTACCTTGGGAAGATGGTCAGGGAGCTTTGGGGAGCTCGGCTGGGTAAGTCTCTTGATCCCTCTGCCTTATGCGAGCTGCAGCGACGATACCATTGTGCTACATGTACTGACGAGCACGTGGTAGGCTTGGAACATGAGACCTAAACAGAGTCCGCAAAAGTGGCGACCTAGTGCCGAGTTTGTTGAGGGAGCCCTGATATTCATTTACGGAGCTACCAACATCTTCCTGGAACATCTCGGAAATGCGGGAGGCGAGTTCAGCCCGCAAGATCTAGAGCACATTTCCATCACTGTGCTCTTCATCGGCGGTGGTCTGGTAAGAAAACAACTCACTTCCCTTATTCCACAGCGAATGTTGTGAATTGACATCTAGATCTCAGCTTGCAATGCTTGTGGAATCAACCAGGATACGCGATCTGCTCAACACTACAACCACGGAAGCCGCCCTCGCATACCCGCAACACCTCTACACAGAGGAAGAGCGTGAAACCCTGCAAGCTCCAAAACAGTATGAGTTCGCCGTTAACCCGATTCCTGCACTGGTGATTCTGCTTTTGGGAATTATGATGAGTTCGCACACTCAAACATCTATGATTTCAAGCATGGTGCACAAACAGTGGGGCAACTTGCTCACCGGTGCTTCATTCGCGCGCGGGCTGACTTACGTGCTGGTTTATCTTAAGCCCCCGCGCTCAGTCCTGCCATCACGACCCCCGACGGAGCTGCTCACCGCTTTCGGCCTCATGTCGGGCGGAATCATGTTCTGTGCAAGTGTAAGAAGCTCCTGTACTCGACCAGGCCATGCTAGACCAAGTGTGCTAGATTACAACTTGCTAACATTAATTACAGTCAAGCGACACGATTAGTGGGATGATTCATTACGATCTAGATGCCATGTTCGTCTACACGGTGACCATGGGATTGATTGCACTGCTCATGGCTTGGATTGTGCTTCTCCTAGCGCTGAAGAGCTGGGCCTTGCGTAAGGAGCTTAGCTATTCCCATCGCGCATGGGGCCCAGCCATCTCCCGAGTTTGAAGTGCTCCGGTTTCTGCTAGAGTTCATACGGTGATGTCAGGTATTCCTGATCGTATTTGAGGACTTGATAGATACTCCCCGGTGCACGGCTTCTCTTTTTCTATTTGGATTCTGTACTTTCATTTGGTCCCACTATGATACCCCATGAATATTTTTATTTTTTGGTAAGAGCTAGAAGGTTGATGGTAGAAGGGGGCCAGAGAGACTTATCAGGAGGGGATGATAATGAGCATCGCACTAATGACTTCATGGAGTATGAGTTCTAATATAATATTTGGATACCCTTGTAAATGTACTGCTACCAAGCGATATTCATCATCATCCCAAGTACAGAAGCACATGATGTTGTCAGCTCCATACCTAATAGCCGAGCGGCTCGTAAATCCCCTTCAACTATCGAGGTTGTGCCGAAACGATCCGCCATTCATAACACCACACCAGTAACTAACTTTTTCATCGACTTCTACACGACACCATGGCACACTTCGAAGCCCTGATATATCATTCATAAAGCACAACACGAAATTCCACTGAACCATGATAAAAAGCAATGTGGCTTCTACTACCATGTGAACAAACCTTCCACCGTTTGTTATTATGATATATATAAGTATTTCTACACATCCAAAATAAACCCCTCCCATGCCCCCTAAGAAGAAAATAAAGGATTTTATAGGCACTAATCACGAGACAGTTATCCAAGAACGGCATACCCAATTTATAATGATCTTTGAGCCACAGGCAGATTTATATAGCCTGATACTGCTATATTTGCTATATACTGTCAGCCTGATGTTATCATTTGCACACTTGTCCATGGTGGTCCTGTGGAGCTGCGCAAAGTTGCTAGGGGAAAGGCAGATGCATCAAGAACAAGTACTCTAAGCAAAAATAAATTGGTACTACTTTGATCTTCTGAAGAAAAAGAATTGGCAAAAAAATTGAGGTGCGACATGTGCAGGATTTGAACTGTGTCATATTAGTATGATGATGCTGAATGATGATTGGTGAGAATCCTTACCCTACGAGGCCGAAGCCATAAGATAGCTGAATACGCACTGTATTCAAGTCTTACCCATTAACCACTCTGGCAACATGCCAATTGTTGGAGAAAGCCCGCCTTATTTTAAATTATTATGCTTCTTAGGCTACAAGATGTACTCTTCATATTAGTCCAATCAACTTGCGTTGCTGGTGCTACATTAGTGGGCCTTACGGTGTAATAATCGGTGGTTGAACTGTGTCATTAATTCGTTGCTCCGGAAAGCCATTTTACAGGGAGATGAGCAACAATAAGTAAATGAAATTGGAAGGCGCTGTTTAACGCTATATCGTCCACATGTAGACAGTGACTGTTGGGCAAGCTGAGTCTGGAATGGTTTTTATTCATTTATTGTGCAGGCTTACGCTCACCATCCGTCACGTAGGGACACAGGTGTGGGAAAGGTATCCAAGTCTAGATTAAAATGTGCTATTCTAGGCGTTATCTCAGGCGAAGCTACACTTCCCATTTCTATTCATCGAGTAATTCATTAGATGGGTTGTTTATTCGACTTAAAACTAGCCATGGATCCGAGGCATCAACCTCTTGACTGAGCCAGCTACTCAATTTTAGCGGCCGAAAGCCAATTCATAACAGGATAACCTCCCCAAATTACTATACTCAAACGACATAAAAATCAGATCGGATGAACGCTTGCCCATATTGGCCAAGTGTAGTGACTCGACTGCATGCTTCCTTCATTGACGGAGGTATCTTTGTGTGCCCGTTCGTCGAGGTCCCACAGTGCGGAACATGTATGGAGCGGCATCCCCATTGCTTGTAATTGGGATTATTAAAGGCTTTGCATGGACCTGTTGATTTGATGCGTTGCAGGTCATATGCCAAGAGAGATACAGTCTCTTTCCGCACCCAAAATCACTTCGCAGCCGGCGGTAAATGGTTGAGAATGAGATATGGCAAGGCTGCCAGTTGGTGATGATTTAGGGTTGGTTGTGTTCTTGCACATATCCAAGCTTTTCTGTTTTGGATATTACTGCTGCTTCCCTTGGCTAGAGCTTGATTTAGGCAGCTTATTTTCGGTGCCTAGGATTCTCTGTTGGTCTGCGGGTGGGAAAAGAGCGGTACCTTGCTGTAAGGCGACGATGAGCATTTGCAACGCATCGCCCTTGAAATCATCAGCGCCGCGGACCTTGTCTAGATCCTCGGAAAACTCTTGAGTCGCCTGCTGAAGGTAGAAAGAGGTGAAATTGGCAGGTGTATTGTCCTTGCGTGACATCTTGGATAGACGTTTTCAGCTTCTTTTGAAATGGCCTTGACGGTATATGCTTCTGGCTGTGGGACTATTAGAAAGCACCCTGATGATATCTTGGGTTTTCTCTTGTGGCTTTTTTTTTTTTTCTTTCCCTCTTCCAGACGTTTGGGGCTGTTGACAGGCTCCACCTGATTGGATACAGGCTCACTTAGCGGCCAGGGGTGGTCGGAACTTCTCTAACTACTTAAGTAACTTAGTAGGTAAGCTAAGTTATTGAGATGCTTAGTGTGTCAAGGTCAATCGACTCCTGTACCACCAACAATATGCATGCTCAGGTAAAAGTTGAATTAAACCTAGAGATTTATTGTCTGGGCTTATCGCCCAAACACGGGTGGTCCATTAGGAGGCACATTACGCCAGCAAGTTTCGAGAAAAGGTCCTCGATGTCATAAGAAATGTGTACTTGACTTAATATCCCGACACAAACTAGGTTCACTTAGAGTCGTCTCGATGAGGATTGTCTCCAGAGAACGATCCCAGCAACGTCCATTACAAGTTGTTTGCCGTACAGCTGCAATCTAGCTCACAAACTTCTATCTATTTCGCGAATTCAGTAGATCCGTTGGTCAAATTTGGCCGTTTATACCTGCCGGATGACTACGGGAATGTGGTTCTGGCGAAACTAAGTGCCGAAGAACTTATCAACTGTGCGAGATATCTCCGACGGGTAAGATCCGCAATCCCCACCATACACTGGCATTGGACATACTATGTAGACAATGTGCGTGTGTATCAAACACGTCATATGTAATCTCTAATATAACAGCTGGGGCACAGGCCATTTTGTTTCCGTTGCATCGTGCCGCAGTCCGGCTAACTCGATGGAGACAAGTCCAGCTTTGCCATGGTCCGGCTATTTTGCTTTCAGGAGCGATGAATATAATTACGTTTTGAAATTAAGCCCAGCTGCACCTTGATTGCGTTGAATGATTACGACTGGCTCTTGTCAGATAACGTATGCAGCAGCAACCAGGATCATAATAGGCCACATCTGCATAGTAAGAGGTCCAAAAACCAGATAACCATCAGGTGCTACCCAGATAAGGGATGCCTCTTGGTGCTTCTATCCCATCCATTATCCGCATCCGCATCTGCGAGTTTAAGGACCCGCGAAGCTGTGGGTGCGGGGTAGAATGTGAGATTATAAAAGGGTATCCGAGGAGAATCTTGCTGTGCGGGTTTAGTAATCTGAATTAGAGGTCAACATATCTTTAAGACACTATTGTGCCATACCACAAGCTATATAGTACGCTGTACACTGTACGCTATTCAATCCAAAAATCTCGGTATAATAAACAGCCATGGGTTTCACGGGAATCCGAACTGTTGGCAAGGTCAGTTTCGACAAGCCAGCTGCGGAACAGGAGATTCTCCATGTAAGCTTCACAAGTCTCCCAACTTTATGGTTCCAAATAGCTGAACGTTGAAAAGAACAGATGGCACCCTGACAGCAAGTCTCCAAATCCACCGGTTTTGTATTGTGTGAAGAACTTGTAAAGCTGATCTACAAATCAGTCCCCTTTGCCGGAACCATCAAAGATGGAGAGACTGTCAAGATCGAATGTGTTGACTGGTATGATCTCTTTTTATCAATATATCTGCTCTTAGTGACCAATTTTTTTTTTCCAAGTCACTCCGTAGTCCATCTTCTGGTAGCATTGCCCTGTCAACTATACTAAGCTAACCATTCAATAGGACCGGCGGACAAATTGGAAATAACGACAGCGCTGATGATATCCGTAATGTAGATCTCACCAAAGTACATTACCTTACTGGGCCGTTCGAAATCGAAGGAGCCCAGCCAGGTGATTTGCTTCTGGTGGAGATCATGGACGTACAGCCATTTGAGGTAAGCATTCCTGCAGCATCAGCCTCCTATACTCCCAGAACCAATCAGGCGAAATTGGTAGCTCCCTCTTTTGGGACTTAGATCGGAAGCACAAACTTAGCATTGTTTTTGGTTATATAGGATCAGCCATGGGGGTTTACTGGAATCTTTGACAAGAACAATGGAGGTGGCTTTCTAGATGAAATCTATCCTACAGCGTAAGGCTTCATGAATTTTGGAACCACACCTTCCACCTTAACACTCTCTTTCTCCTTCACGTACCATTTTCCCCAACAAACTTACCTCGGAATACAGGGCGAAAGCAATCTGGGACTTTGAAGGAATATTCTGCACCTCACGACACATCCCACATGTCAAGTTCGCCGGCCTCATTCATCCCGGTATTCTCGGCTGTGCGCCCTCAGCCGAGGTCCTAGCTACTTGGAACAGGCGTGAGGCGGAGCTTATAGCGGCCAACAAGCTGGAGCGTGACGTAGCCTTACCACCGGAGCCCAAGAGCGCGCACGCTGGGGCCGCCGACGCCACACTCAAGGAGAAGGTTGCCCTAGAGGGGGCGCGGACAGTGCCCGGAAGACCCGAGCATGGTGGCAACTGCGAGTAAGTGGATGGGAAAAAAGTTTCAGGACAATAACACATACACGTTCACGAACGTGAGGAAGAGAGCGCGGTGGATATCGAAACATACCCCTTCCTGTCCGTTTGGTTGCGCCTATGAAGGAGAGAAACTGACCAGGGCAATGCATGAACAGCATCAAGAACCTTAGCCGTGGAAGCAAGGTCTATTTACCAGTCCACGTCCCAGGAGCCAAATTCTCCGTGGGTGACCTGCACTTTAGCCAGGGCGACGGAGAAATTTCATTCTGCGGTGCCATCGAAATGGCCGGTATCATCACCATTAACTTCAAGGTGCTCAAGAACGGCATATCAAATCTGGGGCTCAAGTCGCCTATCTACATCCCAGGACCTGTGGAGCCGCAGTTCGGACCCGGCAGGCACATCTACTTTGAGGGTTTCTCAGTCGACGAGCATGGCAAGCAACACTACATGGATGTTGCAGTTGCCTATCGGCAGACCAGTCTACGTAAGTTTACATTTGATGGGAGAAGGTGGCTCGCGCGTTTGAATTGACGTTAAAATCATTCAATGCCGGCGTGGATGCAATGTACAGCAGAGAGTGCTGACGCAAAGCCCTACCAGGCTGCATTGAGTACCTGCGCCGTTTTGGTTACAATGATTACCAATCCTACTTATTGATGTCGTGCGCACCTATACAGGGTCATGTAGCGGGTATTGTGGACATACCTAATGCTTGTACCACCTTGGGACTGCCGATGGACATCTTTGACTTTGACATCTCACCATCAGGTCCTGCAAAAGCCTTAGACATGGGTACCTGTGCCTTCGAAACCGGTATAACCGAAGGAAAAGTTACAGCCGGCGGTCGAAACAGTGAGCACAGCTTTGGAGGTGGGCTGACTCACAAATGAGAGCCACAGGAGGGTGTTCATGAAACAAATTCACTCACTATATGGACAATTTGCTACCTTGTGAGAATAGGCAATCATTCCGAGATCTATCTAATATCGGGCTATGATAGTTACAAAAACTACGCAACGAAAGGATAAATAAAGAGGTATATCCCGTAAACTGTTTGAACAGCTAAAAATAACCTGTTCACCATCCAGTATACACGCAGATCCCCTCAAATGATAAGATGCCATAGCATAGTGATTTGGTATTCCCCAACGCCGTCTGACGACACATAAATCTTGAACACCCGCTCCACAAATCTTATGTTGAATCCAGAATTTCTTCGATCGCAATGTGGCCAGTCTTAGATGAATGTATGACAATGGCTTTCTCACCCTGTCCAATCCACCCGCACTGGTTGCAGCGAACAACGAAATCGCTGGTATCAGTGAAGTAGTGATACTCATCCTTAAGTTTCTTGCATAGTGTTCTCGATGCCTCCAGAATATTATCACTATCAGCCACATTCCATGTAGTCACATCAAATTCGTCTTCGACCTGAGACTCATCAAAAATCTCGGCAATCCGATCATAATGGATGTTAGACCAGACAAGCACACAACGGAGATTGTGCTTCCCTTCACCGTATTTTATGATACTGCCAGCCTAAGTCACCATGGATTATTAGTCTCCAATCTGGCTTCCTCCAGGAGCAAATGAGCCTCGAGCACATACCTTGACGTTGACTACACAAATCTCTATCTCGAAGACCTCGGATATGATACCCAGTTCAATTGCACCTCCCCAAACGTCAGGCAGAAGCATATTTGCGCAGTAGTCTACTGGGCTTTTCTCAAGGACTACCTTGTTGTACGTTTCGGGATTAGCAAGGATATGGTCGGTTACAATTTGGCGAAGCTTCTCCGGAGATGATCCATCAAGGCCGGAGTTGGTTCCCCGGAGTGCACCAGCGACCGCGGTGAACATACACGAGTTATCGTCGGGCATAACACGTAGAACTATAAAGATGTAAAGATGGGAATATCAGCAGCCGACCTCATGGGAACCATGGAACCTCAAGGGCACATACCGAGGAAGGTACCAGATACCATTGTGACAGTTATAGGTCTCTCTGTCACATCCACAGGAGGAAGTGACTTGGTCAGCGACGATGCTGCCTGTGCTGGAGGAGCAGAAGGCGGTGGCAGAGCTGCGGATGCTGCAGGGCTTTGAGTACTCTCATTTGTGACAATAGTCAAGCTCTCTCGCTGTAAACCGAGCGAGACCACAGATAGATCCGCTTGGTCGTGAGCCAATGCCTTCGGTGGCCAGCCATACTTGACGGTAATGTCGCTCGATCCGGTTTGTTCTTTGACGACCGTGAAAAGGTCCGCAACCGTTGCACTCTCGCCCAACTCTAATGTTCCCCCACCCGAGGGGGCTCTGTATCGGATCTTGATCGGCATGGCGAGATAGCGGCAGATTCGTGGTCACTTTCCCAGAGGCGGGGGTAGGCGACAATGTACTAGTGCGGGAGATTTGAGGTTTCCTGGTTGGAAGCGATGTGGGAAGAATGCGAGCGGTAGTAGTATACAGTTGATCAAATGGTTAGGAAGCAGGACCAAGAACAACAAAAGCACCTTACGTGCATCGGGATGTGTTGAGCATGGGACTAGGTAAAGGTGGGGGGCGGCAATTGACACAGAGAACGTGGCGGGCTTTAGTTTGTATATGTGTATGCATCTATTACAGATTGTAGTGTCAAGAAGGGAGGACGTTGTTTTCAGTGGGTGAAAGCAGCGGTTTCAGGGACAGCTCTTGGACTGGCGGAACTTGGCAGCAGACACCATCGCGAAAGGATCGTCATGGTGCAAATATTCCTGGAGTCAGTTCACGAGCTTCCTGGCCGCAACTTATGACCCAACTGCGAGGTGGGATGGTTCTAACTAACGTTAGAACCAAAATCATGGCGGGGTTATGTTACTGTACAGTAGGTATCCTTATCGCTCTTGCCGATTGTGAGGAGAAACGCCACGTCTTAGCGATAACATCTGGCGTGGCGTGCTTCAGTTGAGAACCTTCCTACGTATTAGCGGGGCGACCAAAGCCATTGGGTTGATCACACGCAACATAATCAAATATAACGCCGAAACGTTCCAACAAATAGCGAGGCTTAACAAGCTTCTCAGCTGTGGACCGTTGGCCCAATGGCAAGGCGTCTGACTACGATTAACACGAAATCAGGAGATTCTGGGTTCGACCCCCAGGCGGTCCTTCCTTTTTCTTTTGGTAGATCTACGAACTAATTTCTTTTTTCATAATCCCTCAACCTACACGGCAAAAGTCATAGTCTACTTCGCCTAAATGATGTTAGATACTTTTCAACTAATTGAGTCCTTGCTATACATAACAATTTCTTAACAATTTTTCAACAATTAGCATCTCCGGCTTGTTTCTCCTGCAAGGCGCCTGTCAATAATAATGTGCCGTGATCTATTTGGGAGCTCGTTGAAATCCGACATCTCCCTTTTTTTTCTTCTTCCCAGCCATACTTGGACTTTAGACTCATATGATGACTAGTGTATCCTAGAAACCAAGCCATGAGGAAACTCGCGCTGATGGGTAGTTTTACGTCCTCATTACCCTGGATAAGTGCAGCCAAGGCGACCCAGTTTGGGTTGGATGGGATGCTATGCGAGTGTTGCATTTGTGCCGAATTGGCACCTGACATCATTTCAGGAGGGGGGGCGCAGACAAGGCTGCGTCTCCTCTTTTAGATCCAGTTTGGTGTTTTAGGTGTGCACTGGGACCAAAAGCTGGAGGTAACCAATACGGTCGATCAATTAAATTCAACACCTAACGTTAGTTTGGCATCAACCTCTTGCAACTACTGACTCCTTTAGGTTATTCTTGCTCACTACTCAACATCGCTTATTACACAGCAAACATCTTCTCATTCTGATTATTTTCAGTCTAGCTTGATAGAACCAGATATGACCCCGCACGAAGGCTTGGTACACCTCAAGGAGTATGACTGGAGGGATAGCAACGTCGAGCTGATCGGGTCGGATCTTGATCACAAGGTCAAGTATAACTCTGCAGCATCTGAGCCCGCTTGGAACCAGGGCGGTATCGGTCAGGCCCCTGGCTTGTTCGTATGGCGCATTGAGAACTTTCAGGTGATCCCTTGGCCTAAAACCAAGTACGGCCAATTCCACGAGGGCGACAGCTACATTATCCTGCATTCGTACAAAGTAGGAGACAGGGATGGTCAAGAAAAGCTGGGACATGAGATCTTCTTTTGGCTCGGCAATAAAACGTCGCAGGATGAGGCTGGGACGGCGGCTTACAAGACCGTCGAGCTCGATGAGTATCTACACGGTGTCGCCACCCAGCACCGCGAGCTGCAGTCTGAGCCTTCGGACGACTTTATGGCACTCTTCCCTCGCATTACCATCCTCTCCGGTGGCGTGCGCTCAGGATTCACCCATGTGGAAGCCGAAGAGAAGACCCAGGACACAGTCGTACTGCTGCGCATTTTCAAGCATCCCTCAGCAAGACGCACAGACTCCATCGTGGTGCACGAGGTCGAACCTACGTGCCAGAGCCTTAACGATAGCGACGTATTCGTTCTGGAGAAGTCGGGCAAGATATGGGTCTGGCAAGGCAAGAATTGTAGCCCCATGGAGAAGGCCAAGGCAGCGCAGGTCGTCCATGACATGACCGAAGCCAAGCACGTCGACGTCGAGGTCATCTCCCAGCTGGAATCTAGATCACACACCTTTATCTCCCTACTCGGAGGCCAGGACGCGGCCCCCAATGAGTTTCAGGCCGCTCGGCCCGTCAGGTCGACACAACAGGTTGGGAATCGTCGCCCACGTCGGCTATTCCGCCTTTCTGATTCCTCGGGTCAGCTGTCTTTTGATCTCATCAAAGCTGACCAGCCTACCCGCAGGAGTGACCTCGATAGCAAGGATGTCTTTCTCTTAGACACTGGACTTGATATCTGGGTCTGGGAGGGTTCAGCGGCGAGTAGGAACGAAAAGGCTCAGTGGTTAAAGGTGGCGCAGCTCTATAATCGTCATGTGTCAAATGTAGTTAACGCCACGGAAACCCACTCCGCTCCATTGTCTAAGGTTGTCGAGGGCCATGAAAGTTTAGCTTTCGTGAAGGCACTCGAGGCTTGAGCAGCTTATTATACCAAATATGGTGAGGTTGGTCGGAGAAAGGGTGGCAGGGGTAGTTTATAAACTGCCTGCATGCCAAAAAGGTGTTTTAACGCGGAGTGCTAGGCAATATGAAAATAATGCCCTGTTTCGATTCTCAAATAAATTAAAACTTATCAAGAATCTAATCTTACGTCCGGCAGTTACTACCTTAATCTCTTGCATTCCAGGATCTTTCTTCATGATTCGAACAATGTTTACTTTTCAGTAAGCTGTCCAGCTTTAAGAATCCATTGCTTGGCATCAAGCCATGCTTTCATACTCGAGCCTTCCATCTACGAGTCTCACTTTGTTCAATAAATGAAGCGTTATAATGTCGACTTGCATTTGGGCTCAACCGCTCAAAATTTGGAATTGGTACCATTGCTCACACTGGAAAACGATACAAATATCACAAATCCTTCCTACTTTGCGTGGCTTCATCGTATGACGGAGGATTCGTTGACCCCTTCGTAGCCGACTCTTCGACATTGCCCGATGGTGCATGATGGCCAACCTGGAGATAATCCAAGTCAAAAAGTGATAAGCTGAGAAATTCGTGTTTATTCCTCCAGACTTGCTGACTTTCAGCAAAATTGTTGCTCTGTGATGGTGGCGGCGGCGGATCAGTCACCTTGGTAATGAGATAGGCCGTCGAAGCCTCGGCGATTCCGTAAATCAACACTCCAAGCAATGGAACCCGCAGCAAAGTGTAGAACCCGATACCAAATCCGAAGAGGAGGCCCTCTCGACTGTGGAACCAGTTCTTCTTCTGTTGTTTCGTCATGTGAACACGTGCAAAATATGGCTCGAGAAGCTCCCGCATCAGGCTGCGTGAGGCGAAATAAGTTTGCAGGAAAATGACTAGGTAGCGCTTCGGGAAGAATAAGCTGATCCCAAAAATGACGGATGCGGGACCGAACCCGACAGCGTTTTTAAATGTGTAGAAACTGCTGGCAGGGAGTACCAGACGTCCCAGGTAGGGAACATACGTTAAGCCGAAGACAGCGAGTGATAACCCGGCCTTCCTGGAAAAGCGATAAAGGAACATGCTAACGGCCTCGGCGGTGCTTGTACTATGAGTGCTGCCATCCTTCTTGCTGTACCGCTGCAAATTGGGATAGTACATGTCCCGCAAGGTGTCAGGATTTTCATGTTTGTGTTTCTGGACGTAGGTTATATCAACCCACTGAAGAGAGTCCATGAAGAGGTTATCCAGAGTAGGGGTTATGTATCGCATCAGAGCCATTAGAAAGAGTGGTAGCTGTAGCACATGGTTGGCGATCAACTCGAGCGCGGTGACCAAATTCTCATCCCACGAGGTCTGGTCAAGGTCGAAAAAGAAGGCAAGCACTCTTATGAATAGCTTCGTGCCCAATATCTGTAGGACCATGGTTAGATAGAGTAGCACAATGTATTTGATAGGACAACGACTGACTGGAATGGCAATGATAAGGCGGATAACAACGCCAGCACCCACGGCTATGAGTACTTGCTTATAATGAGCATTGGTGAATATTGCGGGGTTCTGTAATGCTCGATGTGCTACGCGTAGAACACAGAACGAACCGTAACTGTCAGCATCAGGCAACATCATCATTTACAGCAGTCTATCTGCTCCTGCTCAGTCATGGCATACCTCCCACTAGGGTTAGCTGAATACCCCTAAGTATAGCATTGAGATCGAGGTGAGAGAAGTCAAACGCCTTCTTGAGGCGGTCCTCGTCAAGTTTGAAGGGTTCAGAGGTTGTCATGATTGTTTTGCTCGATCGAAAGAAGCGTCGCAAGAGGACCAAATATCAGACGGGGCACGAAACTTGGATTGTTTGTGCAGCTTTCGAGACTGCAATAATTTACGTGCTTCGCTAACTGGGCAGTGCAGCCGCTCTGATGCCGCTCCGAAAATGACGACACCAGGATAAAGCACACCGGCCTGCGTAACGTTAGCGTAGCAGCCACGGTGGGGGCTTCCGCACAATGGAATAAATGAGGAGCGTGGCTCACTTAACCCTAGTCCATGCGGCTCCTACATAGTATGGGATGTTGCAAGATCGCAGGTAACCGAGCCTGGGAATCCATAGGTAAATATATATTTTAGTATCCAGATACTAATTATTAACACCAGATATGCACATATACTATATAACATTGAAGAAAAGCAAGTAACGTAAGGGTTACTTCAAGTTCACTGGGGGTTACCCCTACGACGTCGCCACATACTGGTGAGAGGCATGGAAGACCGGTAGTAATAAAGGTATGAGAAGGCAGGTACTTTCACACTTGGAGATTTAAGTAAGAGTGAAAAAAACTTCCCTCAGCGGCAAATTAGAATAGATACTCAGAAGCTTGAAATCTTTTACTGTGCTGAAACCAGCATAACTACTTCGTTGAATTCAGAAAGTGGATAAATCTCGCTCAGATCATGATGTTCAATCCTGAATACACTGCTTCCCTCCACGTTTCGCGACATGATCATGCCACATTTGAAGTAGGTACATTCCTAGGCTAAGCATGGCGCAACTCTGGCATAGCATCAACGGGCCGCGAGGACTTGAATGTGAAACGAGGGAAGGCAGATAGTCATGGCTAATAATAATAACAACAAACGATACCAAAGCACTAATATAATGCAAAACTTAAACTGCAGCTCATCCACATCGAGGGAATTTACCGATTTGCTGGCACGACACTGAGAGTCAATTCGGAAGCAATTGGCCAATCGAGGCTTCTCCTCGCGCCCGCCCCCCAATAAAGCTGGCAACTATTAGCTTTTTAGCCCAGGCGCCCTTGTTCAAAATCAAAAGCCACTATCTTAACCTTGACGATCCAAATGGATGGCTAACTGGTGGGGCTTCCTTGCTCAACCAGCCCCGGAACAACTGTCAGAGCTTCGAGGCTCTCATTTTCAACGCTCGACAAGGGGTCCCGGGTTCCTGGATTGCTTCAAACCATCATCTTTTCCCGCGCCACTTGGCGACCAGCGCATCGCTCCATCGAGCACACCTTTGCAAGAGAGGTCTAACCATTTGATCGCGTGCGATGAATTGAGCATACCACGGCTTATTTCACGCCTTCTAGGGAGTTTGTGGAATTGGTGGCTTTTGAGACATTGGCTTTGTCGTTGCGCCAAGACTGATCTGTCCTCCATCTCACGACTTCGATTCCAACATTTTGACCGACGACACCGTATCTGAACAATTCCACCTTTTTGTGCAACTGGGTTAGGACGGCTCTGAAACGTATCGAAATGTGAGGTGGATGATTCAGCGGATCCCGTTCAGAAATCTAGGCTTCCCTGATGCCACCACGTCGTATCTCGTGATCCCATGATAGTGAGCTATCATGGAATCGCCGAACTTAATAATCGAACCCATGCCTCCACCGCGAAGAGTAGCAACCGAACCTACCGTGTTTCCGACACCCCGAAGATCCCTATCCGTCTCTTCGTTGTGCACCGGTCCACCAGCGGGATCACGCGATGCGGAAACCTCGATCGAAACTCTCTACAGTCATCCATCTGTCAAGATTATTGCCTTCTACACAAGCCAGCGTTATTCTCTGGACAACTCAAACTTGCTGGAAGAACCGAAACCTGGTTCCCTTGCTGCCTCGTCCCAGTTGGAGAGAACCATAGCAGTGGGACCATTTCGAATATATCGTGCACCAGGGTCTGTGGCATTTTTGAATTGCGGCTCGGCTTTACAGCCCATACTACCGAAGTCGCAATGCTGGTGTATAAATGAAGCCAACAACCAGTTTGTCTTGCAAATTCGTCGCCCTCAGTATTGGAGAATAGAAATACCACTCGCAAGTCCTGAGGATGTACACCGCGCTCTAGTCCTCAGAGATGTGTTTGATAAAATACTACTTTTTGAAAAGACGGAGTGTCCGTTCCAGAGAAATTTCACCGTCAAATTGCCTGAAGGCCCACGAACTCCGGTGAAGAAGATACCATGGACACCAATTGGCAAGAATCTGGTCGCAGCACCATTTGCTTCCGGTCATTCACCCCCCTACGCACCAAGAGCCCTTACGGTTGCCAAAAAGTCTCCTAGCGCTACATCGAATCGATTGCCCGTGAAAGAAGTCTTGGCGTTCTCGGCTGAGAGACCTCAACGGACAAACTTGGTTGAGCCCAAGCAAAGGAACTCATTCATATTTTCCGATGGCGACAGTGTGCCATCTCCTCAAAATAAAAAGCTCTCGGGAAAGAGGCCGATTGACACGAGAACGGCAATTATTTCTACTAGTGTCTTCGAGGAACTACCCCCCGAGCCAGTTCTCAAGACAGCAGGGAGCAATGTCGACGTGGAAACACAGAAGTTGGACCAGGAAGCCGTCGACATCGTGACATTGACAGCACCTAAGAGAGTTGTCAATTTTCGAGAACAGGTCCAGTCACAAGGGTGCGATACATTGATTCATCCCGCCGCGGGTGAAATCCGAGAAGAGACCAAAAAGCGGGATTTGGATGCAAGAACACTGGAGCATGGTCAAAACTTGCGATCTCTTGACACCATAAGTCAGCAAGTTGATTATGTGCCGGACACTGATTCATCTCATTCCGGCTTCGATTGTGAAGGAACCAAAGCCAGTGGATTTATCAAGCCATCACCGCCCTCAGCAATTAAAGACGTCCAAACATCAACATCCTACAATGATCTGCACCATTCGGACAAGCAGAGGACAAACGACTCGTTACAGTTCCCCGGTGACACTCGCCACAAGGAAATCATGGATAAAGTCGCGGTAAAGGACCCTGAATATCCAGGAACCCGACTTTTTGAGGGTGCGGGCAGCGTTGGCGCTGTGAATTTAAAAAAGAAGAGGATGAGCCGCATGTTGGCAGGCCGTTCGGTAACGCTTCCGCCTCGACTCTCATTGGTCACCTCGTCACAGCCGAAGACCATTCAGCAGTTTCAAACCGAACAGTTGCCGGCTGTTCAAACTACACTGAAAGTTACAGAGGAACCAGTGGTGGTGTCACCAGTTGGTTCCGTCGACTCTTTTCACAGTGTGGAATCTTGGCACAGCCCAATCACACCACTCCCTCCATCACCCACGTCTACCTCAACCTCGCCGCCGACATTCCCATGTCCACATGACAATATAGTTTTACCAGCGGAGTTGCAACCGCGAGTTAAAGACTCTTCTGGTGAAGCTTTGACGCCCAATACGGAGGCTACTATCATACCATGCTCAGCCGGGGCTACTATCTGCACCCTTAGCCCATCTTCACCAATCATACGCAGCACTCCATCTGAAGAGATGAGAGATGCAACTATGCCTGTCCGAGAATTGGAACAAAGCAGTTCATACTCTTCCCCGGTGCTAGAACATTCCGGAATGCGGCAGCGCACAAAAAGCAATAATTTATCTATAAGCAAACGTGCACTTTCGCCACTTCCCCCTGCCGCGAATCTTTTTTCACCCCCACTTCGCCGACGTCCCTCAAGTCGCTTTGAGGTGGTGCGCAAACTTCCCTCAGCCATTATCCACAAGACTGTCGAAATTCTTTTCTCTCCACCTAGCCATCTTGTCAATCTAATGCTCCAGGTTGCTGCTAAGATCGCGGCTGGTGAGTGGAGAGGCTTGGTACTTGGTTTCGGCGAGGGAGGAGAGAAAATACCAGTGCAGTGGGACTATTCTGATGGTGATTTAAGCTCATGGGAAGATGAGGATGATTACACCTTCTCCATGGGACGGTTTATCAGGAGAAAAAGCACAAACGAAAGTGTTTTCAGGGTTGAAACAAATGCTTCATCAGACCAGACTAATGAAACCTGGGAAGTCAATTAAAGGATACTGTAGGCCTAGATATTGTTTTCAGGCAAGGAGAAGGGATCAAGAGTCATACGAGACGGATGATCATATTCCAGGATCTATGTCTAATGCCAGGCGCTTCATGTATTCCATGGTCACGACTTTGTACTATTTGTTGGTGGATTTGCCGTAATTGGGTTATGACGATACATGAGTTTTTAAAGTAATAATGAATTCAGATGCTCTTTCATCCAAAACTACGATTGTCCCAGCAGAGGAGCAAACAGTAAGCTCTACACGAGAGTCTCAAAGGCAGACTTTGGGTTGACACAGTTCATCCTCTGCATTGATATCCTGAACTCGAAAACTCAGCTAGGCGTCCACGTAACTGATTTGATACCAGACAAGGCGAAAACACTTTGCGCCGGCAGCAATTTCATACCGGATTGGCAGTGAGGTCATTACGCCTATACCATACTGTAGGTGCATTCGAGATCATATGCACACCGGTTTAGCATGATGAGGCATACAGCCAGGAAATATTGACTCTCGAGTCGTGATACAAGCCTCGCAGCAGCAACCCTACCTAGGTAGTTCTCCAACGGAGGGCATAATATTGGCCAATTAGACCGACTGCCATGAAGCCAGCTCATTAATGCCAAGAAATCAAAGCATGCAGGTCACAGCTTAGCAGATTCGCTAGGGTGCGTGGGGAACCCGAGCGATACGAGATCGGCGCTAATGGGTGACCAGACAGTCCCAGATTAGGCACTCACGCAACGTCGGAATCACTATGCTTTTGTTAGCCTGAAGATCTAGAGACGATTAATCAACCAGGCACGCAAATCTTATTCGCCTCTTCTGACGGCCGAGTTCAAAGGGCGTGCGGAATCAGCTCAGTGATTACCCGACCTCTACATGAGAGACAGTATGCAAGGACCTGGCATAAGTCATGGTGGCGGAAGCCAACACTGCATAGTTGCCATTGTCGTTAGTTCAACTTTGTCGTATCTGAGGATAATATGCGATTCGCTAAGAGAATCCCCTCCCAAATAAATAGAGGCAACTGGTAGTAGGTTGACTGCTCTCCCTGATTGCTATGAGAGATGGCACACACACACACACACACACAAATATATATATGACCTTTACCTGCGATCTTTTACCGAAGACAGGATAAGTCTCTCCTTATCCAATGCTGACATTCTTCGGTGCTGACGAACTCCCAACCTTTGTTCATTGAAAAATCATTAAATCCCCTTCGTGGTTTCTAGAGAGTCGAATGGAGGACGGTAAATACGTCGCGGGGAGTATCTGGTTTTACTCTCCAAACAGAGTTGCCCCTGTGTTCTTTGCGTTGGCGTTCCTTACTTCTGGTTCGGTACACCTGTGGCAAACTTTGTAAGTCCAAGCGATGATTTGTACCTCGCGCAAGCAAAACTGGTTACCTTGAGACTAATTTGACTATTATTGGGATCACAGGCATTATAAATGCTGGCGGCTCACGGGGATATATGTTTTCTGTGCCACCTTGTTCACCGCAGGGTTCATCATCAGGGAAATCGGGACTTTTGATGAGGGTAATCTGGTTAAGTACATCATCAGTATATGCTTGGTTTATGCTGCTCCGTGAGTTTGCCTCTCTTCACGGTACTACTGAGCGTTTGTTTTCTGACTTGCAAACTCAGCCCACTGTACGAGTTAGGAAATTACTATGTGTTGGGGCGTATACTGTACTTTGTCCCATACCATTCACCACTTCATCCTGGCCGAGTCTTGACCACATTCTCTGCCATTTCTATGATTGTTGAGGCATTGAATGCCCACGGGGCAGCCTTTGCAGTCAACCAATCGCTCTCCCAGTCACAGAGAGACACGGGGAAAGCCCTACTCAAGGCGGCACTTCTGATGCAAATTATCGTCGTGTGTCTTTTTGTTGCCCTCGCCTTGTACTTCCAAGTCAAGTGCAAACGCAATGGTATCAACTCAGCAAAGGTTCATACTCCACTAATGACGCTCTATATCAGTACGGCAATTATTGCAACGCGGACAATCTACCGGGTGGTTGAGTACTTTGACTTGACTAACGTGAACTTTTCCCAGCCAAATTTCGACCCATCAAGTCTCAGTCCAATTGTTCGATATGAATGGTTCTTTTACGTGTTCGAAGCTACTATCATGCTGATAAACTCCGTCCTGCTAAACGTACGTCACCCTCGCCGATGGTTACCTCCCAGCACCAAGATATACCTGGCCAAGGATGGTGTCACGGAAGTTACCGGGCCTGGATATAAGCAAGACCGAAACTTCTTTGCGACTCTGTTCGACCCCTTTGATGTGTATGGAATGATCCGTGGCACGGACAAGACGAACCGCTTCTGGGACAACGAATCTCCTGGCAATGCCGAGATTTCCTCGAAAACAGCGTCCTCCCACCGTGGAAGAACTTTGTCAGTGTAATACCACTAAGTAATATTGAACTAGCCACATCCTTTAGAGGACAGTAGAAAGTCGAGTTCTGTACTCTTTCATAGTACCTCGAGGGCAGATAATGGCTTTGCACATCAGAGGGCTCCCGGTGTAGGATGGGATGTTGAAGGGATATCGACCACGGGGACCGAAAAGGAAAATTTGCCTCTTCGTGACGGGTACTTTGTAGCACCTGGTCTTTTCACTCCCCCCACAGATGGATAGTTAGCAATTTCAAGCTAGTACACAAACGGAGTTCCAATGTTCAAGAAATCCTATATGCGCAGGCATTTGTGAGCCCCTGTTACCATCCTGGTGAGTTAAGGTAGGGTCTGTCGGGGGGGTTTTTTTTTTTTTTTTTTTTTTGAGAAGTACGAATAAGACCACACTTACCAAACTTGATAGATTCGATGCCGCAATCAGTACCACGTTGAAGCAGAGTATTGGAAGGATGGTAAATGAGCACCTCGGCTGCACTCCCTAGCGGGTATCCTGGAGCTCCTGGGGTGGTTTCAGCGAGCGTTCATAGGATATCCTATGTTGTTAGTGTCGGTGTTAATTTATCAATGAGGTATGGTGTCAACACGAAGTAGGTTGAAACCCCTGCCCACACCTATCGGGACCATTTTGAGATCATCACTATGGGTGAGAATCTGAAGCCACCAAAGCCGGCGGCAGGAGTAATGTAGGATGGTAAGGGCGTTGGAACGGCACCCGTCCCGAAAAGTGACCGACAAAAGCGTGTTGTTTCTATTTCTAGCTCAACCATTTACTGTGTACTACTCAGTCCAGTGGTCCCATTAACGTTAGAACGTAACCATTCTAGTAACATCCACTTGATGTGCGTGTGTTTTCCTCCGCTGCTGCCGTGTAGGGCATTGAGAGTTCAGTGGTTTGACAGAGTCGAAAGAGTCTGTTGATGGTAGCGCCACTCCATATACAGTTCTAGAGTAAGCATGGTTGGCTGTGTTTTTTTTTTCGTTCGCTTCCCGCAGCCGGAGTGGCAGCTAGATTAGTATCCCGCACTTCAAAAGGGCCAGAATTCTGCTAAGCATCTGATGGAGAACCTCTAGATGCAGGAGTCTTAGCAATTTCAGTGATTTGTTGTGGCTTGAGCTTCCACTTACAGCCCCAAAATCGCTGGAAATTACCCGAGTGCCCACCGCTGCCAGTTCAACCCTTGACCTTGTAGCTCCACAGTATGTTTCTATTTTAGGAGCCTAGGACCCCCTCGTGTAGTGGGGCATATGCGTTTCCCACTGACGTAGATTCCCACATATAACAACTTTGGGAATGTACTACCACGAAAGGCAGAAGAGATGCGAATCATCACGCTCAATCTGGACCTCTAGCTTTGGCGGAAAGGACCGGATCCCTGCGTTGCCCCTCTCCGGCAAGCAGTCAAAAGCTCGAACCTATACCCGTAATAGGGATTCACCGATGGGTAGTTTTAAGTTTGTACAAATAAACGGAATTAGGGCTTTCCGAGCCCTTTTGCCTCATTCCAAGTGCTTTACGACTTCCCTGCAACTGCCCAAATTCCCTGTGAATATTCTCATCCATGTCTCCCATCACAGTATCCTGCCTCACCAACCGAGAGAACCTACGCTAGCGGACGCTTTCCAGAAATATTTCACATGTTCGTGCTTACATTTCGCGAACGGGAGGAGAAAGGATTAGGAACACGTGAGACCCACGAGAAGTATGGAAAATGACCCGGTGGATATGTTGACTTCACTAGAAGATTCGGGTCTGTTTCGGCGGATCGACGCAAGGGCTTTGTTTTTCAAACATGGCGTTCGTCTGATCAAACGTTTATTTCCTCATAACAAGTGCTCTGACCGCCATGTCCGTATATCAATAAAATGACATTGCGTTGGGGTTTCGGCGCACTTGGAGCATCGTAGAGTGATTTAACAATCGATTTGTGCCAATCCCACCCCCTAGGCACTACAGTTCAGACTCAGGGGCAGCTAGGAAACACTAGACGGTTCATTTAACCGTGGCCATTGTTTCGACGAGCCCACTGTGGTTGCAGTCTAAAACCCATGGCGCCTATTTTGATTTGTCCCACCCCACTGCCATGGCTGGTCCCTAGCACAGCCCCCAGGGATTATCATCCTACTTAGCCCCAAGCTCATCAAGCCCCACAGCCTAACTACATTTACCTAGGCGTAGAAGGAGGGAGGGGACGACAGAGCCAGGGTCTGCCACGGGACACGGGACACGGGGAAGGCACGAAGAGGAAAAGCAGTGCAATCGTTTACCTCTATATGCAGACTAGGAAGCCTCAGTGTCGCTACGTCCTAGGCCAGGGCCTTTTCACCTACGTGGTACCCGATTTGAAATGCCTGCGAGGCGAAGCTGTCCGAAAGTTCTCTGCACTGGGGACAGTGCTCATCCGCAGGTGAGGATCGTGTCAGGTACGGAAGCGAAAACACTGCCAGGGAGGATCAGACGAGCTACTACGTACTTTGCTAGTTAGACCATAAATGTGCTGAGTGCGTGCATGGGCAGCCACCTAACTAGGCCAGAAAGTTCCCAGCAAGCTCTCACGCGCCCCTCTACCGTCATCCTCTGTAGTTGGCGCAGGGCTCCAGCACAGGAACCCAGCAGTAACTTACGATCCTCGCCTTCACCGACCTTGGGTAGGGTGGTCGTCGTATTTCAGTGTATGTAGTACCCGGCGGAGATGCAGGCCGACTTTTGACCTTTTACCTGACTTGCTCCTGTTGTCACCCTCTGTTCCTCCATTTTGTGACTCGGACAGATTCCAAACATCTCACATCTTTGCTTACACGCCTCGCGCTCAACCCATCACCGCGGGTTCACTATTCAACTTAACAGGGGACACATATTCCCATCTCTTCTTGGCCACCACTAAGAGGTACCTCTTGCGAAACATAACACGAAAAGCTCCCAAGATCAACATCATATTTGGTGCTAGCGCGAGGCGTCTGGGGGATACCACACGTTAGCCCACTATCTTCGTGCAAATCCGCTTCCGCTTCTCGGGGCTTTTGCCGGTTAGCAGGCACCCGTAAATACCACGGTCACTCCTGATAAGTCAAAGAAGTGGGCGGCAAGTGTGCTCTTTTCGCTGCAGAGTAGAAAACATCGTTCGTGGAGGGGTTACCAATACCTTTGGTCAGATCAACATCATATCACTCAAACCTGCCGCCCAAATCAAGTCAGCCTAGTTATCTCGGTCTCTTGCTGAAGTGCTTGGGCACAGCATTAGTGGATTTCGGCTGGCTTTGCCTAGCTTCGCTGTCCCGGCGCCGTTTTTTTTTTTTTTTGGACATTACCTTCCATCCTTCCATTGTCCGGGAGTGGCTATCCATCAACTAGTCCTAGTCTCTCGGATTGACCAGGGCCACTTGCTTGCGACTTTCTTCGTCCTCCGCCTCTCTTCTTTTTCTTCTTCTCACACTCGTGTGTTCATCCCACTTTCAACATATGTGGAAGACAGAGCCCTTCATCATGGATCAAAATCGAACTATACCGAGTGAACGGAACCCGCTGTCCACACCACAGATCTTTGTTCACTTAGAATTTGGTGTCTCGTGGTCGCAGCGTCACACTCCCCGGACACATTCACTAACATATACGTCGCGCAACCTGCGTGACGCCAGAGCCCGCGGGAACTTCCCACGCCAACTCCCAGCGCCGAATACAAACTTCCTAGTTGTCTCAAATGTTCATGAGCACGGCTCGCGGGAACCAGCAAGTGACCGCTTAGGACGTCAGCTTCCTCATCAATCTCAACACGCCACCCAGAATCAGCATCATGGCTATAGTTATAGAGTGTCTGGAAGGACTCGGAATCCTGAAGGCGCGCAGCCGCCGCTGCAACCACAGCAAGGACAAAGGACTATGAATCAACGAAGAGAGTCACGCAGTGAGGCTAGGGGTATAACACATGAGCGAGGGAAATCAGCACCGCCGCCTTTCCATGATAGTCCGTGGGATGATGCTCCTGGCCCGTCAGAGCCTCTACCTTTAACAGTACAACAAACACGTCAAGGCCAACCGCATGTATGGAAGCCACTACCTGCAGCGCCTAGTGCGTACCGATTAGGAGAAGATGGTATGCCCTGGTCTGCGTGGGCATGGCCCCCAGACACTTACGACCCGCTGCAGGTTCAAGAAACCGAGGTGGACTTGCCATATTCAAATCAGCCGACAACTGTGCCGATCTCCCCGCGGCGACATCGTGGCGATGACCCAGAGAGAGTACGTGAATTGGAGACTTTGTCAGCTGCTATGATGACCGTCGACAACGGATTTGAGAATCAATGGTGGTACCAGGGCCCAAGAGAAACGACGACCTGGCGGCCTCGAGATCAAGAGACACCAACACGTCTAAACATGGCAGAAGCATTGCTATTGGCCGCTGCAGAGCCCCCTCAAACCATACCGCCCCTCCACGGATGGTATGCGCCAGTGATGGAAGACCATTCTTCGACCATGGATGCCATAGTATCACCGATGTCAAGCATTTCGAGTCCTACGAGGCCCCTTCAGAGAACTATGACGACAAGATCGGAAGAACTCTTTTACTAGCTGAGCTCGATGAGGGACAGTACTAACGGGGCTGCCGGTATTTCTTCACTAGGGCAGCGATGATCAAATCCCCCGGAGGCAGTCCCTATGGAATTACGCGAGCAAAAAGGTGGATTCGGCGAATATAAATATGCACACAGGTGTATTAAATGGCATATTTTGGTTAAGCGACTAAGAATGTCACTGTTTAACGCAAATACGAATGAGCATAGCATCGGCGTCAGGTCTCCTGCATCACTTGTCTGAAAGGGCATTGTACTGGCCCTGGACTTTTGTACTTTATAACCCTTTTTCTTTTTTTTCTTTTTTTTGGGGGGTAACTTCCCTTCGGTTAAGAAGGGTCGCTTCGGTTTAGGATTTGCTTTCTCCTCTTGGTATTGAGGCGAAGAGTAGGAGTTAATGAGAGTCAGAAAGGCTAGCACAGCATATACATATTGGTTCACCGCTTCCGACTTCTCAGTCGGATAAGGGCATAATATTATTGTTATCAGATTATATCTCAACTTCCTTCATGATCCTTGCGGTAGCCATGCATGGCATGGCTGCGACCCGAATCAACTTCGGAGATCAGGGTCTAAGCCGTGCGCCAAGATTCGATGATCAGCTAATATTCGTAAAGCCACCAGGCGATACGAGATATCACTATCGATGGTGTGTGATAGAAGCAATGTCTTAGGTAGTTCTGGTGCCCCTTCATCTGTCATAGATGTTCGACTACTTCCTTGCTGACCTGCGAGGGTGATGCACCGGTACGTTCATGGGGGTCCGCAAGCGCCTCAGTGGGTAAGCGGATCATCATCAAGAGGCTAAAGCAGGATAGAGTATACTACTTGTCAGAGTTGGTGGTGCTTTCCTGTCCGGTATGGACAACCCCTCTGTTGTGTTACAAGTAGCCCCAGTGGCTCATATTACTTGGCTTTAATATCTACTGATTAGCCTTACGGTAGGTATATTACTGGGCCTCCTGCATAGTCTGCCGGTATCCATTGGAATGCTGCGTGCTTTTCAAGCATAACAGTCTCCCACCCTCTACACCGGGTGCAAATGAAATCTTGCAAGCCATGTACGCCAACAACAGGAGATCGTGCTGAAAGCTGGTTGGCTGGCCAGTACTTGGTTACCCGGTTTGCGTAGCTCTCAGCTCCACAAGGGCTAACAAGACTGAGCTACGTGTAATCTGCAAAAAATCTGCAAATATTTCTCCGAACTACATCGACCTCTTACTGGTTAAGTTTTCCTGCACCGTGGTTTCATCCAACCTTGAGAAACCCGAACAAGTCGCGCTTTGAACCCTTCGCTGATACCTTGCAATTGATGCGTTGGTCACGAGCCGGGACTCGGAACAGCATCCGGTGCGGTATTGGTGGCACCAGCGTAGAGAACTCTGAGAGAAAACTTGAAGAAAAAAAAACAGATAGGCTTACAGGAGGTTGCACTATGTGTGTATCGGTCGGTCGCTGCCGGAAACAAGAATTCCTATCTTGGACAAGGTGTCAGTAACATATGGTTGGAGAGCGGAGGGGAGGCAACGTTGGGCAATAACTGGCCGGAAGCGAGATAGCCGAGAGTATGTTTCTACCGCCAAGAGAACGAAGGCTGACGCTGGTAGAAAGCGGCTCGTCGCTGGCCCCCTAGCCCCTTGGGGCATGCATTGTCGTTTCAACCACCGTCGGGACTCAGCAGCAACCAGGTTGGAGATGTAGAAACTCTCACCCTGCTCTGAACCAAAATTGCGCGAAGAGAGCTCCCTCTAGGTCTATATTCTCCTGCTAAGCAAAGACATGTCGTTAAAGTCCCTAGATAGTGATGTGATAGTGGGCTGGCCAGTAATCAGAAGTAGAACGATGCTGGCGCAATCCAGTCTCACTTCTAGCTTTTTCTTTAGGCCCAATCGATTCAAATGCTCAACACTCAAAACTTGCGAGCTTAGGGGCCAGGGGTCTGACAGGGGTCCCCCAAAAGCGCCGAGGGGAAGCCCGACTCGCTGATGACAGTTGACGATGATGATGGCAAAGGGGGCGTCAAGCTGGAGCCGTCTTTTGCCAACTTTAGTCTTTACTTGGGAGACGTGACTGCTGTCGATCGGGATACTTCTGTTACAGGCTTCTTCTCCCGCCACCACCTATAGCATGTATAGCTCTTGCTCTTCATCGAAATGGAGACTCTTCTCCTTTCAAAATATCATTGGGACATTTCCAGCTCTCAAGAGGAGATCTTTCACTAACAAAAACCCTCCTACATGCAGATCTCCTAGGTTGGCTTCCAGAATGTAGGAGCGATCATAGCCTCCATTTGGAGCAAATGGGGCGATCGGAGATGCTCCTAGACACCCTAGTCCTTGCAAGCATACAAGGTGTGATTCAGTAGGCGGAATGGCACACGCGTAATTCGGAATAAACATTAATCTAACTCACTTATCGGACGACAGATCGGCTAGAGAGCACCGATCCAGTGACGGCAAATATCCGAATATCAGCTCCTGCATACTCAGCGTTCATCCAACTGGGACAAGCTGAAAACACGTTTACCCGTCCCAGCAAACCGATCGGCGTTGAAAAGCCAAAGGGAGAGGAGAAGAGTGGGAGGGGATTAGGATTGGCTGCAAGGTATTGTTTTGCTTCGTCACACTGCCAACGAGCACTACCCTCACACTTATAGGTACTTTTGGCCACCTCTTCGCCCAAAAGCTGGCCCCCAGCTTGTCCGGGCTTTCATTTTAATGGCCCCTGTTCAACGTGGAAGTTTGTCATGCGGAAGTGAGGCTTAAACTATGCAGGGGAATGCGGTGACAAACGTCAGTGGAACGTTGCCCGGGGTTCTCATGCAGAGAGACCTAGACGTTTCGTGAGTATTCAGTGCAAGATAAAACAATATAAGGATTAAAAAAGAAAACGGAGAGTAGGATAACTACTCAAGTAGACAGTCTGACTGCCACAGTAAGTACTATTTACCATGTCGTATAATATTTAATGCGCGTGGCAGGCTAGATGCAGTATACTTGAGCGATACACAGATTCAATTTTACCACCCTTACTGATTACATTTATGGTTAAGGAGACCTTTTCGAATGGGTGATGGATAAGTATGTAACTAGGTATGTAATGCAGTAAATTGAAATCAGATCCCCGCACTTTTTCTGGAGGGGGGAGGCCTACCCCCCCCCTGGGGTGGGCGAAGCGGCTGATTCTGTCAGTTCAAACGATACGTTAGTTATTGAACCAGGATGCTGCTATTTCTGGAAACCCCCACCCACCCTGGGAGATCTACATAGTATTGTGCACGTCCTGTATCTTGTGATCCACCAAGTGCAATAGTACTTACTTAGGACTAACGTAGGTTGAGCTCTGCAACTGCGCTCTCAAGCCTGGACTCCTACCAGTAGCTCCACACTCATATTCACATTAAGAGTGTCGTCCTAGGAGCCGCTTCCATGGAGATCTTACCGACCAGGAACCCCGCGACATTCAGGGCTTAACTCGTGGGGATATCTGACGTCGTGTTCTGAGCATTCATATCACTCTGTACTGGAACACCACACAGCACCATGACTGAGGTGTGTGAACAGGGTAGATCGGCCGTCCGGCTTGTTCGATGGATACGACAGATGCAGCGTGCTCTCTAGTATCTACTATGCAACTATCTTCAGCACGTAGGGACTTGACGCCAGGTCAGTGGGCCTTTGCCACATTCACATCACGGAGGTTATCAGTCAGTGCCTAGATTGTATCCACAGACTGCACTCGATGACCTTGCGGTGGAGGCTGCTTTGTACATGTGGTAGTAATACCATTTTGATATTATCTTACCTCTATGGCCTCTCCCTCCCCTCTCCCTGGAAAGGTGGCACTCTAGCCGCTGTCCATTAGTCGCCACCCCTCCCCCCCCTTTTTTTTTCCCTTCCCCTTTCAGTTTCTTTCTGTCTTTCTTTGCTTCAGATCTGAATTGGTTCAGATATGCGCTATCAGCCGTAGGAAGACTCTACGCGCTGGTAACCCCCATATGGTAGACTGGCAAATCCAGGAGATTCTTGCACCCAAGCATTGATCCCATCCTCCCAAGTTCAGGCCGCTACAAGTTCACGGGAACGTGGGCGTGACGAGTAGTTGTGGGCAGTGTGCGCGCGGGATCGTCCACCGATATAGGGTTAACTTACGTAGACGGGGCAGCATCGGCAGATTAGAGTGGCATAGGGCCCGGTCGCCTCGATGTTCTCAACACTGCGGTAGTTGGCCTAAAAATAAATCTGCTCGACGACGTAATCGTAATCTTATGTTGTCAATAAAGCAATTTCTATGACATCCAGATCTCACCGCCAAAGATACAATGGCATAAACCATGTTTGATTCCCTGTAGTCCTCGCTTGGAAAGTAGTGTGGTAGTCGGTTGCAGCATTTCTCACGAGATGGCAATACGAGCTGCAGGTGTATTTCTGGGTTTCCACTGGCGGTAGCAAAATCATGTACCTGCTGGGTGGAGGTAAGTGTGGCAAACACAGCCTTGCCGTGCCTGGCTGGCGTGAACATTATCTTCCCCCCCAGAGAACTCCTGGACTGGTCATCATGCATGCTGGTATTGCCCACTGAAGTTTGACGAGCTGACATATCGTTTATGACCCGTGTCTTTCTATCTGTCCATAATCGCTCCACCGCTCATTAGCTCAACGAGAAAGTATTTTCGAAGATTATGCTCGCTGACCAGACAATATCACTATGTCAGGGTCCTGTCAGCTAAATTTCTCTCTGCTGGAGGGATTCTTGGGAACTCCGTGGTGTAGATTGCAATAGCGTATAGGGATAGTGTGATCACGACTAGACACGTATATTATCTCTGTTGAACTGGGCTGACCAGGAGTGTACCACAGCACCATCCCATAACTTAATAGACTACTCGTATGACCCAAGGGATTGAGACTGGCGAACCCGGGTGACGAAAATCATAGTTGTTAAAAATGAATACAAATGAAAAGGCTCAACTGAATTTAGACCGAAAAAGGATGACACGGCAATTCGTTTGGAACCATACACGGTGTTCTCTATCTCCACGATTCCCGACTTTCGAGGGTAATTGGTGAAATCACCAAGCATACCACAAGAAGAAAGCACGAGCCACAATGATACCTGTAGAGGAAATTGCCTAATATCGAACCACTTAATGAATAGGAGCATAGTATTCCCTCGGCGTCTTGCCGTTTCTGTTGTTATCCCGGCACTCCCGCTTTATCATACCCTTTCCCTTCCCTTACCAGAACCTAGCGAAGATGTCGGGTTTGGCTGGCGTAGGCAAGTTTCTTCACGAACTTTGCACGCGTAGGCATCTGAAATGAACGTGTACGAGCCCGGATACCCTGCTAAATCGCCTTTAACCTCGCCTTGCACCTTCGGTAAGAGACCTCGACTCCATTATCTTACGTTATTGTGACGCCTTGACAGAGCAGTTGGGTTAGATGTAATGGCTGGGATAGGTTCATGTTCTAAGTTATTGTGTCCATTAGTCTCGACGCCAGCTCTTGTTTCGATTCTGAGGGATCTCTGACAACCAATTATGATGATCAACACCCGAGCGAGTTATTCCCTGCATCATGATAGGAACTTCTTGTATTGCTATCCGCTATAATTACTTCTGAGGAGACTTTTGGAGCAGTCACGGAACTGGGAACGATAACTATGGCTTGGACGGTGATACATACGGCTACTATAGTTTAGATCAGGGAACGTGGATTGGCGGCACGGGTATGAAACTGAATGCTTCCAAGGCTGGCATGCGAAAAAAAAAAGCACCGGAATCGATATTAGGTCGGGCATCTTCACGGTCCATCACTCCATCCAGTCAATTAGCCGGCCACAAGCGGCCGTGTAGGGGTGAAGATTCCCTGATGCACTGACGCCGAGGTGTGGCCTCCACCCTCTCGGGTAGACAGTGTGGACAGGTGCATATAATTTTGGCACACTAACCTGTGATATTCACAAAAGTGACACCCAAACACATCGTTACTTCCTCTAATGCGGGCAAACACCTGGGTGAAGGTGTACATATACTCCATCCTAGCTATGCCTACTTCATCCTTCTTGACATTTGTCAAGGGATCACAGCTCGGCCCAGTGTCTGCCATGGGCAGAAGGCATGGCAAAAGCTGGATAATTATCGACAATGTACCCACCAACAGCAAACATGTTAGCTGTGCAATTTGTATCATCAGATCGACAAATAACTCCTCTTTGGCAAGTGTGTAATTACCTCCCAGCACTAACAATAATGTAAATAAAGTTACGGCAAGCGGGATTTCGAGAACGCGGTACAAACGAGACCAAATCATTTCGCATTTCGTATATGTTGTTATGGTAGATACCTAGGTGGACAGCTATGGCGGTCATGTCTGCCGGTTAGAACAGACCATCCCTTACTGTCGCTTCTGCGTTGCTCCTTCCCAGCCGGTAGCAAATGTTCATCCAAAGTGAGCTGCACCCAAAGCTTTAATACAGAACTCGGGCTAATGACTTCTAACCAACCGAGGTAGCACCTAATCTCCGAAGGCGGGTCGATAGTTGAGAGAAAACATAACCCCGGCATGCTCCCAGATAAAAAGCACATGACATTTCAGTAGATTGTCTTCTGGAAACAGGGAAATGGGGCAGTATTGGAAGGAGAGACAGAGCATAGGCAAAGAAGGAAATTAACAAGACGGCGGTAATATTCATCACGACAACTGTCACCACGTATATAACATCCGCTTGGCCTGCCGTGAAGCCCATTTGATGGTCACTCCTTGCATACAGCTTCCCTAACCCATTTCCGTCTATTGGAGCTAGGGGTATCAAAAAAAACAAAACCATGAGAGATAGAGGGAGCCAGAATAAGGTGGAAGGAACAGACAAGGGGTATCTCCAAACTTCAAAATACCCATCAAAACTTTGCAAAACAGAGTCCTTTTGTTCTTCCAAGACCAGGGACGAAACCACATACAAACCAACCATCAAAAGCTCAGCAATCATAGTAACCGGGGGAAGTAATAACACCACTATACTATCTCTGGATGAGATGTCCTCAGGAACTAGCCTCACGCTCCTCTCGGATGGGAGCCATCTGACCCCCATCAGCACCGCCTGCGAGAAGAGGTTGACTTAAAGGTGGTTTAGATGGAAACGCAGGTCCGGTATTGGGGCTGACAGAGGGATTGATGGTCTTGCCACCTGCCAGCTTCGATTCCGCTTCGGAGGGCTGTGTGGATGATTCCCCGGCCGAAACCTCTCTATGAAGGGGAGATGAGTGCACAGGTGACGTAGATTTTTTGCTTGCTGTATCTCCATTTCCACCGCGGGACGAGTTTCGGGGGGACACCCTGCCCGTCTAATTTAGAGATGATAAGTAAGATGTCTGATAATCAAAGAAAAAGAAAAAAAAAAGGAGAAGGGGGGTTTACCTGCTTAGCCCATCTAAGGCCGCAACTGTTACACAAATCTCTCTGCCCGCTTGGGCCTCTTCGCCATTCGGGAGTATTGCGAGTATGACAATTTGCACAGTCACGGATAACATTGCCAACACCTTTTCTGCGCTTGCGCTTCTTCTTGTTCGAGAGAAGGCCATGTAACTCTTCGGCTAGCACCCGATTCACCTTTTCCATCTGGCGCAATTCATATTGCCAACTCGTGCATCTCGTAGTTTTAAGTTCATCAAAGATATTATCATCGGATGCGAGAGCGACGTCTTGTGATCCAAGGGGTAAGCCGCCGCCTGCTACCGAGATAATCCCCCCATCACTCGAAGCCTTGGCTCCTTGAGCCATGTTGAAACTAGCAGCAAGGAATTTCGGGTCGGTCGGCACGGTCCCGGCTACTGATTGTTTGGCAGCTAATTGCGAGGCTGCGGGTGCAATTGCTCGCGAAGAAGCTTTAACTAACTTAGTTTGAGCGAGTAAAAAAGTTGGCTTCTGACCCTCTGAAGCATCTCCGGGATAAAGTGTCGTGTGCGCTTGAAGCACCTGGCCTCGTCGGTTCTGGACCTCATGTTTACATGTCACTATCCTGCCTCGTCTGGCTTTCTCAATCGTGCGCCCAAACTCCGGCCGGGATTCTCTGCGCATCAATTCTTGAATACTGGTCCCCACCAGGTGATCTGGCTGTAAATCCAATAAGGAGCGTACGTTGGATGAGACGAATAAGAAAAGGCCAGATGTTGAAAGTTTTGTCCACAGCTCGCTGTCTCCAATGCCGCCGTTTGCCTCTATATCTCGCCGGTGGAGGGCAAAAACTGGTCGTTTGCGGCCCACCAGAATAATACATTTGCGGCCTTTGCCGGCCTCGATAAACAGTGACCCGTGGCTTTCAAACCATGTGTAACCGCTCTCTTTCCGTCTGATGCGAAATACAATGTTGACGGGGCTTCCGGTTGTTGTATCCTTGAGCTCGCGAGTGACAGGCACAATATCGGAAGGATGGCAAATACTTGAGATTGAACTGCCAACCAGGTCGGTAGAGTCATATTCAAGGATGCGTTTGCAAGATGGTGAAAGGTAGAGGAAAAGGCCTTTGAGAGACAGTACATGGACGACATCATCTGCATTTTCCAATAACATTTTGTCCCAGGATTGTTTATGCCAGTCAGACACAGCACCCTTAGGTGTAAATTGTTGCAATAGAGTAGAAACGTCGTCAACACCAAGCGTTTGTCCGGTCTCAGGCTCCCACTGAGACATTGCTGGTGGGTTGAAGATGTATTGACCAATATCGCTATGCTTGTAATTAGTTATCGAGCCAGACCCATGGTTTGACGATCCAATTGCGTCAGGGCATTCGACGAGGTCAATTTGAAACCCGATAATGTACCGTATCTCCTCAGTATCCCACGGGATGGGTATCATGGTGAGAAGGTTCAAAAAAGGCTTTCCACCTTTCCGGTAGTTGATTAGGCTCTGTTGTACCTCTTTGCCCTCGGCGATCTTCTGCTTTAGATTGAATACGGCACCATTGTCAACGAACTCTCGTTTTGTACCAGCCTCCACTTTCCCATCTGGCGCTTGAAGGAAGCGACAATTCTGGCCCATAATTTCGTGTGAATTATATCCTGTCAAGTTCTGGAAGTTGTCGGAGACATAGATGATGGGGCAATCATTCATCGTGACATCGCACACCACAAATGCACACGACATATCTACAGCTCCAAGATTGACTTGAGGGTTCTTTCGGGTAGCCACTAGCAAGAGGGCTTTGAGCATATCAAATCCACTTTTGGAATAGATCGTCTTCTGCTCTTTTGGAAGCGGAGCCGGTCTGCCAGGAACGTTCATCGGAGTAAGCGTCTGAGGTTGCATCAAAGTACCATCGGAGTTGCTCCCGGTCGCAGCAGCCAAGGGCGATTGGTAATTCGGCGATTTGATTGCGGGTGCTTGTGAAGTCATCTGGGGTTGTTGTTGTGCAGAAATTCCCGGCAAAGCACTTGGGTTGATATTTAACCTGAAGCCGGTTGCGGGCTGGTTGGAAATCCCAGCAGCAAAAGTTTGTGCGCCCCCAAGCATCGCCGGGTCGTTGTTATCCAGAACCATGCTGGTCCCAGCAGTGTTCGGTGACACCCCTACAGGAGACGCGTCGTTGGAAAGGTCCATAGTAAACGCTGAGGAGACTGGATTTATGGCAGTCTGTGGGAAACCAGCAGCCAGTGATGGTGGTGGAAACATGTTTAGAGCTGAGGGATCAGCGGAAATCTGGCCCATATTCATATTTGAAAAAGCAATCATATTTCCCATCATCTCTGGAGAAAGATTCGAGAAGTCATCGGCCATCATAGACTGAGGTGAGAAGTTGCCGGAAGTACCAGGTATAGATAAGTTGGTATTTATGGTAGGAAATCCGCTGTTCATATGATCGCCAGGAGAGTTCACGACTCCAAACTGGTAATCACTAAATGCATCGCTGTTGTCTCCAAACTCCAGCATGGACATCCGACGGTCGGTATTTTGTTGTGGCAAAGAGCTGGAGTAGGGTTGCTGAGGGAGGCTTCGTCGTCTCTGAAAATCTTGACTGTTTTGCATGATGTCGTCGATAGTCTCAGCACCAGCTATTGAAAGATCTTGGTGCGAATGCACTTGATGATTAACCTGGGGGATCTGAGGTACAGATGTAATTCGATTCATCCCGGAATTAGTTGCACGTCTCTGGTTACGTTGCTGTGCATGACGTCGTGACAGCTCTTCCTGGGTGAGCTGAGGGTTAAAGAAGCTATCCATTTCGGCAACATCTGTCGAACCTAATAATTGAAAGTCCTTATATATCCGCTCTCCTTGATTTCGATCGAAGAAAGGTAGAGAGATCTGTGTCTTCAATCTTCAAATGCCAATATGCCCAGACAGCTCAGTGAATTTAAAATAAAACCCGAAACCGAAATCGCTTGAGAATGATTTGTCGCAAGTAAAGAGTTAACAACGCGGAGGTCTTGGAATATGAAATTCTGGCTGGACTAGATCTATTCGTAGTCCAGTTTCTCTGGCTGGACTAGATCTATTCGTAGTCCAGTTTCTCTGGCTGGACTAGATCTATTCGTAGTCCAGTTTCCAGTAGATTTAAAAGTACTAGGTTTTCGGAAATTTGAATATGGTCGCAGAGAATACGATGACGGTTCCGTACGCTGTAAACAGTATCTGCTAAATGAGAAGGGGCAAAAGATCTGTAATGCAGATAGCAACCTGACCAGAGGAGAGTCCGTCAAGTCAAACACAGATCGCCCAGTTGCGGCGATGGCCGAATGGATACGTTTGTATTCAAGAATAGCGTCTCTTGAGAATCGTAGGATCAGGGGTGTGATTCGTATAGTTACAGGTCACCGCTGACTGAGAGATATATATCTTTGTCCGAAGGCAGCTCCAAGCCGCGGGATGATCGGGGAATCGCGTTATCGATTGGGATGAGGGTGGGATGAAAGAGGTCTCACCAACAACAGCAATAGGGTGACCGTTGTAGGCGATGAAAAGGAGGTCGAGTTAGTGTTCTTCTGACGGGTCACTAGTTGTGAGAAAGATGGATGCGTCGAGTGAGGAAAGGTGACATGTGGTTGCCGCAAGAGTAAGGTCGTTAACCCGCGCTGAGATGGGATTGCTGTCGATCAAGGGCATGGGCCCAGTTTGTGTGTGGTGGTGTCTTCTCTCCCAAATGGGTGCACGGACCATGCATGGCCAACTACCCCACATTGTATGGGCAGCTTACTGAAATATGGGCTTTCCAGTTGGGGCGATATGACATAAGCGACAGTAGAGGTGGGCAAAAAGAAGCGATAATATATTACCATGCTTTACCTAGAGACGGTAATGGATAGTGAGCTATAGGCTCCTCTCCTCGTCAGATATTCGGCAATCCATTTAACAAGGCATATTGGAAGGCTCTTTGTATCTATCTGGTTCCCACGCGAAAGTACAACAACAACGAGCCATTCTTGTGGTGACGGGGAAAACTTTATAGAGCTACATCTGAATTGTTCTAGCTTCAACACCTACAGTGACACCTCATCCATATGACTTCCTGCAAGGGAGACAAAATTTGCACCTGGATGATTTTATCTATGATGTATTAGTATCGGTGCAAGTCAAATAAAATGTCTCCAATATGGCTGTAGCCAAATAATTCTATAACGAAACAGCAAGCTGGATAGCGGATTGAGCCTTCAATATAGTATATCAGAGGCTAGAGAGAGACAAACACTGTTCCCATCTTTACTCCCTGAACGTGTATTGATTTCCCTGTATCTATATGGACTTTGGGTTTAAGAAGATGAACCACAGCATGGTTTTGTTGATGTACTGTAGGGTTTCAGCAACTTATTCATCATTGTAATTAATATTGCCATTGTCAAGCAGAAGGAAGGGGCCCACCCCTCTCGCAACAATAGTGGAGACACCCCGATTCCTCATTTATATCGAGGGGGGTAAGAGGAGGAGGAAAATAAACCGAGTTTCTATTTAATGCATCTCAAGGGCATTGGAAATTTTTCTTTTTTTTTCTTCCCCCGTTGGCTCTTGGTTACATATTGGATGGAGACTTTGTTGCAGATGTTGTGTTGCCGCAAATTGCAATGGGATCTCAAGGCAAAGCCCCTGATCCCTTATATGGCAATTGATCAGCAGTAACGCACTTGATCCTCCCGACTCTTGATGCTTACCCCTCTTTTCTAGGAAACCTTGCGGTTTGATACCTCAGTTGACCAACTTTTATCTGACTTCACGCCTTTGACTCGACGTGATGATAAGGCCGGGCGAGCCAGCTGAGGAAATGGAAAATGCCGCCATTTTACTTCATCCCACAATATATTCTTGAAGCTACAACGCATTAGTAGCTCAGTATTGATTTCTTACCGTAGCCCATACTCAAGGACGTTAATTCGGGTTGATCCTTGCCTCAGATCTAGGCTCGCAGTAATCACTTAATTTTCCCCGGCTCGGCGCAATTATTTGCTTACCTAACAGGCAAATTTTTAACCTTGGAACTTAACCTGTTGTTCTAGTCTACGAATCAGGTGCTGCGCAAAAGCTAGAGCTCCTCGGATACTTTCTGTACACACAACACTTTGCTTGAACTTAAATCCTGTGAAACGGTGCCAATACCTCGGGGCAAACGACTACTCTCCTGTTTGAATATTTTTAAAACATTGTCTTATTCTGGTATCATGAAAATTTTGGTCCTGTTCTTGACACAATCTCCTTCTATATCAAGCTTGCTAGCGAAACGACCCATACAACAACACCCGCCACCAATGTGATAACAGGTTGCTTTTTCCATTCACGAGGCACGGTTACCCGTGACCACGTTTTGGGATATGGACAACTGCAATTTCAAGCTTCATATTCATGAGAAGTATCTCAAGATCGTTTGTTGAGCCTCCGGCGAGAACTGCTGCAGCAAAGATTGTGCATTCACGCCTGATGACTGCATCAATGCCTTAGTAGCTCCAACCACCTTTTGTGCCACTTCACCAGTTCCAAGCATATCAGACTCAAGAGCCTGGGCAACAAAGACAAATATCTTATCAGCCTGGCCAACGACGGAGGGATGTTGCCTGCGAATAGTTCAGAGCATTAGTAATTTGTGATGTTAATGACATCGGAATATTGAGAAATGCAAGACGAATAGCTTACTGGCTGATCAAAGTGGCTAAATATCCGTATGCAAATGGTGCCGCTTCCTCATCGTTAGTGACAGGCAGCGTGCTGACCCATTGAGCTACCACATTCTGTGGATCTACCACCCCACTGTTATTGAAGTGAAGGATCTTGGCGATTGCTGCACAAGCATTCTCCGTGGCATATACAGCATCATCACCACGAGCATCCGGAACTTGCGTCACTTGAAATAGGAAGGGGATGGACCCGCCCAGGAACTGAGACCACGAAGTACCCCCGCGGTGCGCTGCCACGCCAATACCATAAGCCGCTGCTTGGCGAATAGCTGCGGACGGGTCTTTGCAGCCATCAATGAGGGGCTTCTGGATGTAATTTGCGTAACGAATGCTTTCAGGGCCACAGTATTCAAGAACATCATCCATGATGCACAAACCCCACTGGCGCTGTGTTGGATCGGGAGAATTCAAAAAACTCTCATATGTTGTCATAAGCCTCTCCCAAGGTTGAAGGAATACGGCGCCGTGGTTCTTAAAGATGGCATGGAATGCCTTGTTCATATCCGAGAGCAGAGTCTGATCATCTTCGATGGCCAGAAGTAGCTCCTCGGCCTCGTCCTCGGCATCTTCCGCTGCAGCGCCCTCCTTATCCTCCTCTCTTTGAGCAACGCGATCCTTGTAGTCTTCAATCGCGGATAAGACGCCATCGATGAACTTTGACATGTGTTGTTGTGTTAGGCACTCTTTACCTACAACTTCAACGGACTCGTAGAAACATTGGTACATTTCTGCCAAAGCATCAATGGCAGGCTCAGCTGTGAGAACTTCCAAAAGCTTATCAACTGTGCCCAACCAGAGATCTCGTAACTCATTCGATGTGGGACCGAACGCTGTCTTGTAAGACTTCAAAAGCTGTGGAACCAGCTTGGCCGAAATGAATCTAACTGGATCGTGGAAAAAAAATGCAAGCCCTGGCAGAGCTATTTTTTCCATAGTCTCTTTAACATAGGGGGCAAATGCTGCTTCTAAAGTCTGTGCGTAAACAACGAGCAACTCAATAGCCATGTGCTTGTCATCCATAGTGCTGGTCTTGATGCCGATCATTTTCCCCTTAAGAGGCACCAACTCCCACCCATCCTCTTGCTGGATTTGTTCGACCTGCTCGTCGTCATCCAAAAGCTGGATGTCCGCCTTGGCACTCGCAAGTTCTACCAGTGGTGGCATAACATTTGGTAGAAAGGGGAGGAAGTCTGATCCCATAACACGACACATGCGTCCCCAGCAGTGCATGAGGTACTGGGCCTGAGGATCATCGGAATCGGTGATGCTTGATTGAATAGTGGCCAAGAGTTGGACAAGCGTCATAGCATCATTGCCCAGTCTCTCTTTACCAACAGCTAAGGCGATCAATGTTGCACACTCCATGGCCTTGGCACGAAGGAGGCGGAATTCCTTCTCGTTTTCTCGACGAAGGACATTCACCAGCAGCGGCATCAAAGTATCGTAATACTTAGAAAAGGCGGCTTCGGCAGCATCTGCGATGGTAGCGATGGTGGAAAGCGCTTGCTCTTGCACGAAGCGCTTATCATTCTGTAGCAACTGGAATAGATGAGAAAGGAGGTCGTCAAGATATGGTTCGAGAATGTTCTTCTCTGCCTCCTCACAGAAGTTCACCAATGCAGCAGCAGCATGTGCTTTGACACGAGCTTCTGGCGATGTTAGAACTGGAATGATAGCCTTCAGAACAGTGTCGTAATGCTTTTTCTGCATCGTGGGTGCGAAATCCGTACTCATTTGACCAAGAGCCTGGCAACCAGCCCAGCGAACTCGGGGATGAGCATCCTTCAAAGCGGGCACTACAAGGTTGAGAACCTGGCTAAGTTCCTCAACCATTAAATCACGGCAGCCTTCAGAGATTGCAGAAATGGCCATCAATGCGGCATGACGGTCACGCCAAGCCATAGAGGTCATCATCCTAGGGAGCCAGTTGAATGTTGGTGCTAAGATAGTCTCACCGCCAAGCTTATTGGCTAAACGATCCATACACTGCTCGCCTGCAACATGATTCAGATCACTCTCCTCGGAGTCGAACTACATGTAATTAGCACACATTCAAAACAGCCACACAATATACCAGTTACTCACGTCCTCTTGAGCCAGCCACTCGGCCGCATCGTCGTCATCTTCTCCGAGATCCGTCATCAGGCTCAGGCATTGTGTGATCATATCGTTAGTGTAAGAAGGATCTTTTCGACACATGGAGGGCGCATAGTCGGCAAAGGTCGCCATGAGCTCCAAAGCGTTTTGACGGCAAATATCGCTAAGCTCTTTATCTTGGATAACACCAACGCTGAACATAACCAAATTGTGGAATAGTGGTTTGAACATCTTGGGGCAAGTCTCGGCAAGATCAATCAATGCGACCAGGGCTTTACTCAAATCATCGGAGTCCTGGGTATCCTTGATGGGCGGAAGAATATTGAGAACGTCGGGAAGAAGCCCAAAATACTTCGGTTGTGCCTTCTTCGTCAGGCTTCGGAAGAAAGAAGCAAATGCCTCCATGGCTGCTAGCCTTACCTATAATCACGCAAGCATGTTAGCAAACTACCCAGGCTGAAAAAAAAAGATCGCATGACATGTACACTTACACCAACAGCATCGTCTTTGAAACCGCGACCGAAGGCTTCCATAACAGCGCCTTCGTGTTGTTTCTCTATTATCCCAGGCGTTGTTGCAAATACTCGATAAGCAGTCTCACGTTTTCCAGCATCAGGCGCCATGCTTAGGTTGAAAAGGACGCCCAAGATCTCAGGCCAGGTGTCATCTACCACAGTTGTCAGTCACAATATAAACCAAGAGCCCAGTATTTCTCCCGCTTTAATATACTCCTCGCAACCGCATCTTCTCCATCGATTTAGAGCACTGACCATTTTCAGCGTATTGTCGAGCGACATCAGCGACGGCGTCGCTTATCTTGTTCCTCACTGTCCGATCTCCTTCATTGGCAAGGCTCTCCAGCAATTTCTGACGGATGGCTCTAGCCTGATCCTGGCTTAAAGATATAAAGATCTCGACATTCTCGCCCTTCTCATTTTTACGGGTTTTGGAAGATATGCGACGGAATATAACAGCGGCGAAGGACCGAACCTAGTTGAGGCAAAAGAGGAATCTAGTCAGCATGGAGTTTTAAGGGTCAGGGCAGACTTTAGAACTCAACCTTGAGAGCGTACCGAGATATCGTTCGAAGCAGCTGTCTGCTCAGCTAGACCCATCAACAAGACCTCTGGCCGATTTGTGGTCCAGTTGCTGGCAAGGTGCTCCTCTGCTTGGGATCGAATATTGTTGTCTGGCGACTGGAGCGCCTGCAGGAGCTGTGTCAGCTCTGCGTGAACTTCAGCGGGTAGCATCGACATCTTGGCGGTAGGACTGCGATGGCGAGCTTGAACCCGGGAAGAATGAGGTCTAGAAAAGTCGAAAAGTGGCGGATCGACCGCGAGACTAGTCGGGTTGTGCGGGAACGTGGGAGGAAAGGGAGGGGTTCAGAAGTCCCAATCGTTTAATCGCACTTGACGAATACCCCCACTAACTTCTCGTTCCCTGCTTTCAAGTTTGGCGATAAAGCGGTGACAAAAGAGTAGCGGCGAGGGCAAAGCCGCCGACTTATGGAGCGAACGCTGGAGAGTTAGATCGCAAGCTGAGAATACAAGTTGTATGACGAATAGAAAACCAGTTGTGTTTGCAAATGGAGAATATGTTGGCGCGCCTCTACTTTTTTTTTTCCCC